>JAWWLV010000121.1:53325289-53364149 GCA_035041135.1 Platyrinchus mystaceus
GACGTAGGTTTGTTTAGAGTGACCTTCTCTTAGATGGATGGCCTTAGGGGCTGACGAGCTCCATCTACCCGGGGGAAGTCTGGGGTACGAGGTAGGAATCAACACAGTTCAGAAAGCTCAAAAGCACACTGAACAAACTTCTGTAGAAAGCTGAGATAAAAAAGTTGATTGCAACCAGCCTGCATCTCTCATGGTTGAATGTTGTCCTAGGAAAGACGGCAAAAACACCATGCGAGGATGCAGACAAGTGCTCGTATATAGGCAATGTGTTTTCTCTTTTCATAATTCTGTTTTGAATTTTGGAATGGAATATTTATCTCTTTAATACAACAAGAAATTCTTTATCCATAAACAGTGTGTGAACACAAAGGAACCATGGAACGGGTTGACCAGCACTAGATAACTTCCCCTTTCTAAGAGGAAATTACTTTGGTAAACAAATTATATTGAGTAGCCTGGTGGATGCTCTCCTGGTGATTATATGATCCATTTTATTGATACACAAAAATAATTTTGAAATGTTAATGACACATGGGAAAAATATGGAGGGGTGTCTCCCTCTGAAAGGTGTAAAGGAGTAGTCCTATGGCAGCAGGATACAAAACCAGTTTCTGATATCATTTCTCATGCAAATGCATTGGAATCCTTTTTCCACACATGTTGCTGCATTATTCCTTTCCATCTCCACCACCTGTTATAGTGCCTGTTGTTGACAGTTTGCTGCTGTCTTATAACTTGGATATCACAGCATTTTTTTATTCTTTGAAATGGTCTTTATAAACAGCTAATAATTTTTCTTTCTTAATGAATACAGTATCTACATATGCCAGCAGAAGGCTGCTGACAGAATCTTTTTTATTCACTGACAAGCACTTTTAGTCTTCATCAGATTTTTATTAGCATATTGCTGAAGATCTGTCTTCAGTGCTTTGACAGTATTAATGACTGTGTCATGTCAAATGGCACTATTCTCTCCTGAGATTATGGAATATTTTAGACATTCACAAATAGAGCAAACCGTTTATGCAAAAATGTCATTGTTGGCTTACCTTCACAGGTAGCACGCAGGCTAATTTCAGAAACACTCTTCAAAAGCAAAACACTTGTAAACAATACCAGAACCACATTCAAACTGCTGTCTCATGCCACAATCTTTCCCTTGGGTTTTAAGATGTTATAATTGAGAAGTGAATCTCAGGCATATTAACTGAGAGAAATACATAAAGAAATTTGAGGAGTGCCTGGAAAAATAATTCTAGAAGTCAATCTCGGGGACCAAACACACTTTTATTTTCAGTGGTGAGTCTACTTTGATTCTAACAGATTGTCCAGTGCCACCCATTGTACTTTTCACATGATAGCCTGTTCTAGTCTCTAATCAGTACTAGTATTGCATTGGAATTTCAAGTATTATGCCTATCCTTTTGCAAACATTACAAACACACTATCAACACCTATTTGAAGTTTTTTTCAAAACAATTCGAAAACTCCCCTATAAAAAGGACTTTAGACAGCTAATATTTAACACAATTCAACGTTATTCTTGAAAGCATTTATTGTTGTTTATTCACAGTAATGAAAATTGGTTTGTGGTGCTGAATAGTTTAAATCTTACAGTAGGTTGGACAAATATTCTCTCTTCATGACACTTTGTCGGATCATGTGTTATGGTATCTACTCTACTTATTTCTTATTTTTGGCTCAGGTTGATCTCATGCAATAGATGAATATGATGCAGCAATATTACTTGGCTTTAAAAAAAATTAAGACAGATTATCTTTTTGTTAGGCAAATGCTAATGAAAGAGCTGTTGCCACTGAAAATTGCTGTTTCTTACCCTGTCTGCAGTGTGGAGGTATCATAAGTGCAAGTCTTAAAACAACAGGGAAGCTAATTTGCTGTGATGACACTTCACCTTTCATACATAGAACATCTGTTACCATGCTTTATGTCAGAATCTGCTTGAATATGTTGGAAGCAGTATCAGGCAAAGTATTTAAGTGATTAAATAAACACAAACTAGCAAACTGTAGCATTCTGTATGTAAGATATCTGTACTTCATGTGTCCAACACTGCTAAATAAAATGCTTTTTGCTTCCAATCCAAAAAGGTGGATGAAGTGACAAATATTGAACTGAAAGTTCTTCTAATATTCTTATAGGTGGAAAGAAAGGCACTGCTGTGGGCATATTTTCTAGACACATTTTACACATCTTTCACTATGAATTTTGAAAAAGAAATGAAAAAGAAATTCAAACAATAATACCACTGTCATGCATGACATTGAAAGTAGTGTTGCACCTCCAGACTTGCTGAATGCTACGGCACATAAAACATGCCAGTTTAAAATGTCAAGAGTATGTAATGCTGAGAGTTTTCCCGACCAAATATTTTTCTCCTTTTTCTGTGCTGTTTTACCTTTTCCTGCCATCATTTTAGTCTTACCAACTGTTCATTTTGTGAAAGTACTTAGTTTCCTTTAAAAAGCTTTTGTGTAAACTAGAAATATTATGTTTCATAAGCGTTGGCAGGAAGAGAGAGAATGCACATCATAACGACTCCCTAAGAAATAAAAAAGAGTTTTTCATTACAACAATGTGATTGACTTAAGCAGGTCCAAAAAGCTTTTAAGTATCTATTAAGTCTTGCTTTTGAAAGACTGAGATGACTAGTCATTTATTGTACAGCCTTCTAACAAAGTGTAACATATATTACTTCTCTGCAGTAGGTGAGTTAAGCAGACAAGATGAGGTAAGAAAACTTTTTCATAGTAAATTCTAGAGACCAAAATCAATTTTGTATTTATATTTATCCACTGCATGTTAAAACTGTATCTCTTGCTCAGGCTGGCTTTTTTTTTTCTGTTTTGAAGCATTAGAAACACAATTGTTTATAATTTAAAAATGTGAAATTACTTAATCATATGGAGTCTGGAATATTTTGATAGTTTTTTGACTTCTAACTTTGGCCTCTTATCATATAACTTCATTGCTTTGGATAGAAATCAGGCTCTCTGGATATTTTAATTTATTCCAGCAGAATAAAATGAGAATTCTCCTTAAAAATGCAGTTAAAATCTAGACGTTTCCAGAATTGGCCATGCTTTCCTGATCAATGGCTGCTTCCAAACATGAAGAGAGACTGCCTCAAAATCTTACAGTTTAAACTGAAAAACTAAAGATGAGCATTGTGCCATGTTACCACTGTGGTATTATAAGCCTATTGAACATTTTGTCTTGCTCTAATTTGAGTGAAGGAAAGAAAAAATTCTTTGATTCTGGGAAGATGACACAGAACATGAGCCAACCAAAAGAAAGGACCAGGAAAGTACAGTTATATGAGGAAAAAAACCCAAATTTTCTAGTGTTACCAGTCACATCGGAAGTTCCTTCACTAGAGCCAGGAAGTAATTCTCGGCAGTTCTACATCGTGTATTAGTAGAGTACACTGCACAAACAGTTGAGAGAATTACAGTTTGTTTGATGCTTTGCTTCCCTGTGAAGAACCTTGTATTGATCATTGCTTGATGCAGAACAGCATAATTTAATTGGTCAGTACTATACAGAAATTTCTGTGTACTTTGGTGAAGGTGAGGTATTCACTTTACTAATTCTTGATTAATATTGTTCATACAGCTTTATCTTAATCCCTATTTACCAAACCAGTTGTTTTTCTTCAGTGAGCTTCCTCTTTAAAACCACTTTTTTTTTTCTTTTCTAAGAATATGTACAGGAAATGAACTTAGCTCTTCAGAGAAATAAACATATGATCATGGGTCATACCTCTCCATACTCTTCACCACACATCTCTTTCCAATTTCTAGGTGTTTTCATGCCTAAACTCTTCACTGTTGAGCCAGGTCTCATTCTTTGCAAATAATGAGGTCTCATTCTGTACAAATAATATTAAAACCAGTGTCTGTGTGAGCAGTGGATGAAACAAGCTGGATTTTCTTTCCCCATCACAAGCACTGTGCTTTCCCCCATGGTCTGCATTGGCACTCTCCATGTGACAAGAGAATCCCATACTGTGAGTAACTGGGGGACCAGATGGCTGCCACCACATGACCAAAAGTGAAGTGACATAAGATGGGTAAGTGGCTGAGCAGAGCTTGCAGCTCACAAGCACCAAGGGAGAAAGGCCTCTCTCTCCACATTTCCTTGCTGTTAAACTAGCAGTGAAGTGTGGGAGTTAGCCTGTCCTCGGACCCTTCTACCCTCTCCCTTGCAGTTTCACCACTGCTTATCAGATATTTTGCAGAGCTTGATACAAAAATATCAGCAGAAATAGAAAACTATTCACTTTTTTTCCCCCAGTTCATTTTCTGCCACTTTTTCATGCTGAAATGACTCAGCAAAGGAAAGGACATGACAAAGCATGACAAAGGACTGCTGTAAGGGAGGGGCAGGAACACATTGCCCAGGGAGAAGGAAGTGAATGAAGAAAGAGCTTCCCTCTTTATAAGTTTATATATTATATAAACTTAAATATATATAAAATAAAGGGGCAGAGAGTAGGACTGTATGCAGCAGTTAGATTGGTCTAAGCTGAACTTCAGGCTCAACCAGATGTGCTCATGGAGGCATCCCATAGGATGCAAGAGATGGCAAAAAGTGAGAGAACACAACATGCAGCTTAAAGACAGAGAAGTAAAGGAAAGCAGGACCTTTGTGTCTGGTAGTGGTGGACTGTTGCATAAGCCATCTCATTATGACTTGCTCAGGATGGTAATACATAATGCCAAAGTACATTACAAAGTGTTGGCATCAATTTGTCTTTCATTGATTTTCTGGAAACTTCTAAAAAATATAATTAAACTTGAAGCTTCTACTCTCTTTCCCATTCAGCTGAGCAAATTCCAAATTCTTCTCTGGGGAGAGAAGGAAAGTCTGAATGACACTTTAAACTATTGCCCAAGTTTGTTCCCATAGGAAACAAACCAAAAAATAATAAAATACACACCTACAAAGTGTCATGTAATTAAAGGGATGCTGTCAATTGCAATTATTTTAATTAACCAATTAACATAGTAAAAATGTTTTGAGATAGTGTTCTTTAACCAATATCTCCTGTGTAAGAGAATATCTCTTTTACAGGTGTTTCTTTTTTTTCCTCCTGTTTCCTATTTGAGGCTAGGGAAGGGACTGTTCTCCTGGTTGACAAAACAATAACTGCAAGTACGCTCCAGTTTATCTCATATACAACCTTTTTTGCCCCTCTGTGTATTTCCTGGCTGTCTCTTCCTTCTCTGCTGCCACAGCAAACACCCACTCACAGTACTGTGGGAAAGTAGGAACTTGGGCTTTGCTATGGAGTGCAAGAAAGTGATTCCATCCAGCTCATGTGGGAGCATGACACTCATTTTAAGAAAAGCCTTCTTAATATTTATAATTGTGAGCTGTTTCACTGTTTTGGACTATGCACTTCGAGCATTTACAGGAGAACCATTCATTGCTGTCAGTGGAATGCATCCATGATGTGTGCTTATATGGATTAATACAAAATACATAGAGGTTTTCCTAGGGGAATTGGGCAATTAGAGACTTCTGTCAATCCCAGAGGGGGGCTATCTGCATCATTAAACACTTAACTAGGCCATCTCAAAATGGAGCTAACTGCTTTTGAAAATGTCTTTAATGCTTCATTGTTACATTCAGCATCATTAACGGGGAAGATTTAGTATATATCATTGCTTTTCTCTTGTTCTTTTTTATTTCTCTACCTCTGACTTGGTTCTGTCTCTTCTAGACCTGCCCTTCCTCACTGCATACACTTTCTTTCAGCAAACAGCAATGTTAGTCTTGGATTTCACACCCACCCCTATTTCCCACCTTCCTACCATAAAACACTGAGCAAAAAGAATAAGAGAGAACAGGTCATTTTACACCTCTCAGAGCTATTGTTTTCAGGACAATAAGACAGGAGTGCTGTTCAGGGGTGCAGCACTGCAAGGGCAGAATTAATTTCGAATTTGGAAAGCCTGGGTTCCTTCCCTTCCCCCCAGCAAACAGAATAAAAAAGTTCATTTGCTTGGTAATTTATACTCTGTGGAATCTGAATATTCAATGAGCTCTGTATACAAAGGATTAGATATGACTCATGAATCATATGGCTGACAACACTGTGGTAGAGAAAGGAAGTCTGACAATCAACAGAAATGTGATACTTATCATATACAAATGTGGTCAGAGGCATCAAAAAATGAAAACTTTTTTTCTGCTATTTTTGTTAATTTATTTACTATCATTATCATTATGATATTTCTGTGAACACTGAAACAGATGGGCTTTGCTCTGCTCAGAAGCATGTGCCCAACTAGGTATGTGCTTATGGCACCAGAGTTTTAGCAATTACTTTTGCTACTAGTTGATGCATCATCTTCTGATGGAAATGTGATTTTTCACTTAATACATGCATATTTCATATTGCAATCAACGCAATGGCTCACTTTTAAGTATTCTCAGAAGTTTTTCTTCTTCAAATGCATCCAAATGGATCTCATAAGACATATTTCTGTTTTTTCCTATGAGATTATTAGCATATTTTTTTCCTGTAAGATTATTAGCCTTAGTTATTTTAACCAATAATAATTCTTAAAAAAATTCAAGCAATTCTTATAAGAAAAGGTATAGGATTATTTGTATGGTTAAGAGAAGATTTTGGCCAAGGTTCTGAGAGTGACTTGGAAATACTTTAGAACATATGCTTTTTACACCAGAATAGGAGAATGAGTTTATAAATTTGACTTTTTGTAGCTTTAGTTTATACTAACCTACTAGCATTCATATAAATGAATTCTGATGAGCAAATGGCAGCCTGAAGTATAATCACATCTTAAACCAATAAAACTGTAACCAGCAAATCTAGGAAAACTATGCAGAATTTCAAAGAAAATTATTCACGCAATAAATAATATGCAAAGATTAGTCTTGGAGGCATTCTGAATTGTTATGTTTTATTTGATTAAAAGGACTGTAGGTACAGAATACCAGCAGGAACAAAATAGGAAAGAAACGTCAGAGAGAAATGAGATTTGGAGAACAGGTTAAGTTGCCCAGAGAAGTCATGGATGCCCCATCCCTCTAGGTGTTCAAGGCCAGGTTGGATGAGGCATTGAGCAACCTGAGAGGTGTCCCTGCCCACGGCAGGAGGGTTGGAACTAGATGATCTCTAAGGTCCCTTCAAATCCAAACCATTCTATGATTCTAACAATTTCAGCTCAGACTTGATATAAAGGTAACCAAAATGTTTACCAGTAACCAGAGTTCCTCGGAATGTGAGATCCATGTATTCATTTGTACCACAGGTGTGTGTAGGAAGACATTGGAGAAACATTTTCACCTTGACTCTAGCAGGGCATACTCAGCCTGCCTTTTCTCCAGCTCAGAGGACGTGAAGTGGACAGTCATAATTCAGTTGCCTCTCAGCAACACAGCCCCAAGTGACCAGTAACATCAGATGGAAAGAGGGAAGGGGGGGGACGCTTGTGTGAGTATCTGAGCTTGATGAACTTCGGTTTTTAGTAAGTTTTAACTTTGAGATAGAAACAGAAGTATTTATGTGGAAACATTTATGAGGTGAGGTTACATGCATAAGAATGAAGTCTCCAAACACCTATGAGGAGTCAGTCCTTCATGCAAACAGCATCAGCCTTGGATACCTGAGAGATGGTGAATAATTGGTAAAGTCGATGGCTGAAGCTTCAGGTGGCTGCTCAGATCTGAGGAGTAGGGGTAGAGGACATCAAGAGGGGAAAAGTCTGATGTGGGACTGACTATGGGAGAAACTGCAGGTGGATTTTTAGGGACACCTTACTTAGAAGGAACATCTTGTAAGGGGAAATAACCAGTAAAAACTTGCATTTTTTCACTTCTGAAGATAACTGCAATGAAGCAGTTTTCTTCCACAGGGAAATTCTAACAAAAAGCAAATTACTTGTGGCATGAAGGGGCAGCTCAAGGGGATTTATGAGAACCGAATTTAACTTTCCTCTTTTTGTGATTCTCATCCAGGCCATCTGGCGCAGACTAGCTTTTGGCACGCAGGTCAAAGCTAGGGCTTTCCTAGCAGGCTAGTTTCATCCTTTCTTCACACTCACAGAAGCATATTTTAGTGCAAAATCCATCCCACGCTTTATCTGCATACCACAGCCCTGCCTGTCATGCATTATGCACAACACTCAGCAATTGTCTGCTCTAACCACAACAGCTAACCACAGCACGTTGCTCAGAATACGCCTAGCACACATCCGTAACCTTTGTGTGCCCTACACTACAAACACTCCACCCACTGTTATTTTGCTTGCTGTGCCTGCCACTGTACCTGCTCTTTGTGCAACAACTCAAGAAATCATGACAGCATCTCGAGCCTCTGCTGAGCCTGCCAGGGCAAGGAAAGCCATCAGATATCACATCCCAATACCTTGCAGGAACTTCTAGACTTATATAAAATAGATTTTTTTTTCCCCTCTAAGGACCACTTTTTTTTTTTTTTTTTTTTTTTGCAAAAACCAGTACTGCATAACTTAAAGAGGTTTTGCATCTTGGAGACTAACATTCCCTGTGGGACCATGTTATGGTCTGTATTTGCAACAAGCAGTAGATAATCAAAAACTCAATGCCAGATGCCTGTCTCAGAGTTAGCACCTGCCATTCAGCACTAACTAGCATTCTGGGCATCCATGCATATTTAGGAGGCATCTAGTACAGATAAGCTTCAGCAAATGCAAGGTGGTCTGTTTACAGTCAAGATCTTCAAAGCCATTCCCCACAGGCTGTATCCCCACATAATCTTGAGTATTTCACTGAAATATGGATAGCTCTTTGCCCAGCGTGGACTCCCCACTTCAACGAACAAAAAACAAGATTCACATTCCTACAGGATGTGGCTATGTAGTTCTTACAACTACACTTAAGAGAAAAATGTCACTCATTGTCACTTCTCCACTCTTCCAGAGTGGGTAGCTGGCACTCTCTCCCCCTCTGCAGAACCTTGGTTTCTACAAAGCTGGAAAACCTGTGTTTGTTTCGGGCACTGGAGTTTTTTAATCTTGGATGAAGTATCCATATGCAGCCAAGCTGCACACATGCTATGTTGTGAGGGACTATGCACTCAGCTTGCTGACCACATGGACTGCTAGGATTCAGGGAATTACAATTTTGCATGTTCTGTAAGAATCCCTACGACCAGATAAATCCCATACCATCTCTTTATGTGGGTTTTTATGAACTCTTCAACATGGAATAGCCCCATAAAATTGTCTTTCAGTCTATCTATATTCATCTCAGCACTGCTGCTGCCTCTGAGCGATCCTGAGGCCTGCTACGGTAGGCAAATATGTGTTAGCAACAGCACAGCTTCAGAGGCACCACCTGGGTCTGTAGGGCAAGAAAGGCCTTTATGTTAATGAATGTTTGTTCCAACCAGTGCTCACAGGGCAGAATGTTTCTCTCCATACATGTCCCAAAAAAAAAAAAAGCACTAATTTCCTTCCTTCCTCTGCACCTTCTCAAGGAGACAAATGCAAGAATTTCCTCTCTATACAAAAAGACTAAAAAAACTCAATCCTCCCACTTCCTTTTCCCACCTCCTTCCAAAGTCATGAAAAGCACCAGTTTATCTCTCCTCTCCACCAACCTACCAAAGGCTACAGCTCTCCATCTTCTTACACTTCATAAACTTAGCTCCTCTTCTGCCTCTGAGACATTGGCAGGCTGAGGAATGCTCTTTGCACCGGTCAGCTGTCAGACCTGTGCCATGAAAGGCTCACACAAGAACAAAACCCAGGCTCTCTTAGGCAGATTGACTGACTCTCACTGCCTTGCTGCCTGCCCTATATCCCTGCCAGGCAGAGGCAGGCCACATTCCCTACCATCCCTCTCCAGGAGGCCAGCCATGGAGCTGAGATGAGGGAAGAAAATACTTGCTTTCAAACACTTTACTCAAAATAAGATGGCAAGAAGAAAACGTTAAATAAAAGCATGTTGTAAAGTACATGTAGATCTAAGTATTTCTCATAACAGAAGAGTTCACCACAATTAACCCCTTGAATAATTAAGCCCAAGTACTTAACATGTTAAGTCTCCATCTAGTGTTGCTATGCAGACCATTTCAGAAGAGAAGCACTGGATTTGGCCACCATGGATAAGGAATGCTCAGGATGGAAGTTGCTTGATGGACTGTCAGGCTATGTGACTCCTTGGATGGAGTTTTTACAGGGGTGAAAGTCAGAAGGTGCCAGAACAGCTTTTGAAGACACACTCCATTGTACATAAATAGTAGCCAAATCTATGGGCAGTACAGAAGCATGCCCACTATGGACACTCAAATTTCTTCCACTGGGAATAAGAGGACAAGAGGACATAGGTACTACTTAGCTTGAAGACAGAAAGTGGGGAAGTAACTCTCCTGTGCTGTGAGGATTTGAACCAAGTTTTTATTACAATGACAAGTTTTGAAGAAAAGGAAATTTTCACAAGATCACGTTTTCAAGAGAGGAAGGAATTCACTGGAGTAAAAAAGGTTGTTGTCCAGATCTTGCAAAATGCAATTTAAAAAAAGGAGAAATGTTGCAATTTCTAAAAATTTTGAAAATAAGAATACTATTTTTGAAAATACTCTGTTTGAAAAGACAGCCTACTTTTTTTCAGTATTGAATTAGAATGGGAATAGTAATTTTTAAGAGGTAAGGCTTTTAAATTTTGAATATTAACACAATCTTTTGCTCTTTAATTAAAAAGTTGCTACAATTTATAATTTTGTAAGTAAAACTCCAAAGTTCCATCCTTAGGAATGCTATTTGATTGCACTGGAGGTTTATTTATATAATAAACTATTTGAAATTAATTGTATCCAGGGAATATACTACATTGTTGTTTTAACCATTGTGAAAGCAAAATGAATTGTATTGATCAACAAAGATCTCCTTAAAATCTTAGAAAGCTTAGCTCACTAGAGGAACACTGAGAAATTGTGCTTGTGGCTGTCACTGTCTTGGAAGGCCTGCTGGATCCAGTGGTGGAGGTGATGTAATGCTTGGAAGAAAGACAAATGGTTTTGGTAACCTGTGCAAGGCCAGGAGTGGGACTTGATGATCCTTGTGGGTCCCTTCCAACTTGGCATATTCTGTGATTCTGTGAAATTAGATCACAACATACATCACAGAGGGCTGTCATCTGCATGGCCAAATGCCACTTTTATACCCCCCAAAAGCATTTGCTGTCAGATTGTGTTATCATGTCTTTGTCCACCCAGAGCAATACATGTCACAACCCTGGCATTTATCAAGTTCAAAACTATACTTTCTTTTATTAAATGTCAAAGGAAAAACTAGGAAGACTCTCTTCAGTTGTTACTTTCTTGTCTGCTTTGCATTAGACAGGAATACCCTTTTCCATCAGTTTAAGGGATCATGTTTCTTCATCTACTTGACAAAGGGGGAGGGGGGAAGAAAGGAGCAAGGGAGGTCGCTTTTGCAAACCTGGAAGAACCTTTAGCTTCTTCTGAGCTGAAAGCACATCTGTGCTTCCTGGTTCTACCAAGTAGGTTCAGTTGATCTGTCAGGTCATCCAAGGGTTCATATACCCTGTAACAGGGCAAACCATCCATGTTTGCTCATTAGGACATTAGATTTAATAAAATCTACCTGATATACATACATGCAACATATGTGCATGTGTACAAACTCCACATCTCCATGCACAGATAGAGCAATGCTCCCATCTGACCTTCCAACCTGTCAACCTTCCATGTGTATGATAAAACGTTCTTGTGAGGCTACCTCCTGACCCAAGGGCTTATTATAAGATCAGGACCATAGTTTAAACCAGGTATCAAAGAGCTGTAAATCCTGACATAAATAAGAACAATCATACTTTCAGTTCAGTGAATATGACAAAGTGTTCTTAAATGCAGCATTCCCATTTCTTTCTCTGGTCCTGTCATTATTAGAGAACAAAAAGCACCATCCAATGAACACAGAGATGAGAAGCCAGCTGTTAGTTTTAAGCTTTATTTCAGCTCTAAAATCAAAGACCTCTTTATAGCCTAATAGAATTATAGATTCAAGTCTACCATTAATAGCATGTGTGGCGCCAGTGTAATAAAACATGGAAATTCATTGTCCAAGAATGATTTATAAAGTTCAGTAATTCATGTCAGAGTTTCCACAACGTTGTGCTTCTTAAAAAATCTCAGGTCCAACTAACTAACAGCACTCAGTTAGACATTGATCATTTAATGAATGGGTGCACTTTACTGATTTTATTTTGGCAAAGTTACAAGTATAGAAGCGAGAGACAGAGAGAGAGAGAAAGAAAATGTGCAATAAAATATTCAGCAACATTTCTATTCTGCTTTGCACTTGGTACCTCTAAGATATTTACTTCATCTTTCCATCCTCCAGGACAAATATATACCATACAACATGTAAACGTCTGAAAAAAATGTTAATTTTTAAATATCAAGTTCAGCAGAATATATGAAAAATAGATGTGAAGAAGCAAAGATCAGATTTAAGGATCATTTTAGCAACAAGGTTTATTTAATATCTGTAATATATACAATCTATAAAAATAATGCATAGAGAATATTAATTAGTCCACTTTTGACCATCCAGGTCTCTGTAGTGCTACACCAAGTGAGCTTGCTCACTTTTTTTTTTTTTTAACAGTGTACATTTAGTTTTAATGGTTCAGCTCTTCTTCAGTCATCAATAGGGAGCCTTGTTACCATGGTGACAGACAGATGGATTAATGCGATGTTTAGAGAGATACAGTAGTGCCAAATTTTGATATATACAGTAAGCACTAATCTACTGCATACACACGAGGGCACGCATGCAGAAAATTTCAGGGACAGTCTTCCATACACACATGGAATGCCTTGACACAATATTCTCACTATCTTGTCAGAAGGTGGCCATCTATCTGCCACTTTTTGTCCTTCAGAAATACCTGGTTGGAGTCATAGACAGATGCTCTAAAATCTTAAACCAAATGTCTAATGAGGCCTGTTGGAAACGGCTGCTGTCAACACCTAATGTGTCAGCTACATGTATGAGGCCATGAAGCTACCGGTCATCTGAGAACGATTATCTATAATCCAATTCTTGAAATGCGGTCTGACACCTTGAGCTGAAACCTTTTCATTTGCCTATTTACTTTACTCATTGCACATCTCGCTAATGAGAAAGAAATTCGAGATATACAAAAATCATTGGGTTTTTACAGACCATAGACAGATTGCATGTCAAGTAATCCTTCTTAAAACTTTCACACTTCCTTCTCTTTCAAACCTTTAATGACCTGCACCTTCCTTGCCCATATCACTCCCTTCCCTAGAGCTGCTAATGAGCTTTCCTGTTTTCAGAGTATTAGCTTAACAGTTCATGTCTCGCAAACACCCTCAGACAGAGATGAAACTAATACAGGAAGAAAATGTGTGACAGTCACGCTATGAATTCCTGTCAGACTGTGAATCCCTCATGCTCATAGAACTAAGAAGTTATGTTAGTTGCATAGTGTTATTTTATTTGACTTTATTCTCTGTGCAAGACTTGAATCATTCTATCATTGCCAAACATCCTCATGGCAGAAACCAATGATAAGCTGCTATTGACTGAAAAGTCAGGTAATTTTAAAAGACAATTTAACTTGCCAAATGAAATTCTGACACAAACGTGGTGCTCTTAGAAATATTTTAAATGTGAAATCAGAAGTACTTTATCCAGATCACACGATTAATTTATGTTGCAAGCATAGTTTAATTAGAAATGTTTTCCATCCATCTACACAAAGTGATAATTATAATTCATCAGGAGCCTAATATTCAGCTCTCCTTCCAGGCCTTTTAAAATTGTAATATTAAACTATAGCAATTAAACTCTATGAATGACCGTGAAAGGGGCCTTTGGATATAATTGCACCGAAACCAATTAGGAAAAGTATACATGTCATATCCCTGACAATTAATTTTACAGTTGGCTTTCTCAGCAGGTGACATCCTAGTATATATGAGTCAAGTTTACACTGGCCACTTCCCCATAATAAATGAAGTGCCAGTCCAATTTCTTCCTTCTGCCAGGTGCTCTGCAGCACACACCACTATTGAGGGCCCCCAAACTGGTGTCGCTGGCCATATGTGAGGACAGCCAGTGGCAGGGAGTGGGTGCAGCCCATGCTGTGCAGCAGCCTCTGGATGGGCATCTGAGACTTCTGCTGCCCAGTGGTGTGTGCCAGTACCACATTCCTCCCACCCTGCAGCAACCGTGGTGTGGAGTGTTACATCAGAGCCAAGCTGGAAGTTCCCCTTCCCCATGAACTAATTTGTGGAGGAGTCAAACCAGACACCCAAGTCTTGGTCCAACCTCCTCCCAAAAGTAGGCTCAGCAGTGTGCTCAGAGCAGCTTACTGAGGGCTTTGTCCTCATGAAGTCTTCCTTGAAAGGAAACTGTACAACCTCTCCAGGCAGTCTGTTCTGAGCCTGACTATCCTTGTTTGAGTTACCAACAAAGTCATCTCCCAGAGCCCACAGCAGGTAACACACAAGATGGACAGCTATTGGACCGCCACCAAGAGGCCTCCTTTGTCCTGCCAACCATCATTTTGGAAGTTTCCAATTATGGTCACGTGGGCCAGGAGCAGATTTTCTCTGTAGAAAATCTTGCTTCCAGGCTGTCACCAGGCAGAACCTGGTCAGCTGGTCAATCTAAATGCTGCTACTAAACCCCTGCTGCTACCTCAGGTTGCGGCATCCAGTAAGAGTGGCTGAGACTCAAGTACCAGTCCATACTCTAATAACACCACAGAAATCATAATCCATTTTTGCTGCCTTTTTTTTAAATTCAGTCAGAAATACTTTTTTCTGGACAATGTTAGAGGTTTTTCAAATACATTACAGCAAAGTAACTATTAAAAGTTGTTAGAGTAGTTTATAATGAAACACATACTAAGACCACTAAAGACATGGTACCCAGTAAAATTAAAAAGCAGCTTGCAAACATTTGCTAGGTCTCTAAAGACAGTGGTAATACTGCAGGAGTTGGGAAGGGATCTGTGATTATCCTCTCTAGTAAATGTAGGCAGACCCAAAGAGATATAGGCATATTTTACTTGCTAAAAGAGAATATTATAAACATGGAGCAGTTAATAAACCAAAGATTTAGTAAAGTATGAGAACAGAAAACAAGTAGATACATGTGTATGCAAGAAGACCCTCCATAAGTGTTCCTATCTCTGCAGCCCCACCACATGTCCAAGGCATGTGACGGCCTTGATATGTTATCAACAGCTCTGAAATCTGTAGTGCACCTCTGACCAGCCATAATGTCATCATCCTCAAATGCTAATTTGGCATTTATAACTGGAACTCTGGCCATATTGCCAGTGGGACTTTTGCCATTTACTGAAATGTGGCCAGGCTGCGGCCATAAAAAGCAATGCCGCTGTGGTGTCTGTGCAGCATGCCGGCACACCCAGTCCTGTCCGAAGTTACACCTGACATACCCTGCTGAATAACCAAATGTAAAAGTGAAATTAAGAAAGAGCGCTTCATGTTCTGTAGAAGAAAGCTGCAGCTTAGAAAGGTAGCTCTAGGGCTGGGGGAGCTAGCTGGGAATCTGGAGATCCAGCCGCTCAGCTCCTGCCTTTGTTGGAGAACCACAGCAGAACCCTGTGCAAACTGATTAATTTGCTCATCTTCTCCAGAGGGAAAAATACCTCTCCCATAAGTGTGTGAAACCAGCTCAACCAGTATTTTTTAAGTGTGTTTTGATTCTCCGGTACAAGGCTCTTCTTGTAATTGTTTGTACATTTGCCAGAAGAGCACTGACTTTGTCAGTATTTCTGTGACTTAAGTCTATGCATCACTATTCAATTACCAGGTTTTTGCTGTGGTATGAGACGAGACCTAGAGGACTTACTCTCAGCATGGGAATTTCAGCCACCAGATTTTTAAGACATGCATAACAGTAACCACCTGATTCTAAAAAATGAGGTTTCTGCAGAAACCACATCCTAGCTGCAAAACACTTTGATTTCTTGTCCAATCGACCAGAAAAATGTTTGGAAATATTTAACTGGTTTCTTCATGCCCCCACCTGTACACAGCACTGCAGCTCTATGGTACTTTCAGGAGTACCAAAGCTTCCATAAATAGAGGAAATGACCCTGGCCAGTCAGGCAGAGAGCAAAGCTCAGCTCTCTCCTGAGAGCCAGAGGGTAGCTCAACTGCCACATTTTCTCTCTTTCTAAAACCAGTGTTTGGCTCTTTCCCAAGTTCTTTTACATAATCCAGTTCTGTTACTGAACATGTCAGTTTAACCAGTATTCAAATCAACCTCCTCTATGTTTTAAATTGGATTTTCAAGCTCCAAACAGGATTGTGTGTCTCAGCTGCCAAAATTTTTTGCAGTGGCACTCAAGACTTTTGGATATATAAATCAGACAGGTAATTTAGTGAATATATCAAATTACTGCATTTATTATGTCCCCGTCATCTTATAAACTAGCTTCTTTTCCCCTGAATACCTAAACTGCCAGCTTGGTCCTCAAGTGAAACTCACCTTTAGTGGAGATGGCCAGGTATCACTGTGCAGGAAAGGAAGGGGAGCAGGAGACACACAAGCCAGTACTGAAATGTTTCACAGCATTACGTTAAGAAGCTTGCACACCGTGGTTCTTTTTTTAATAGAGCTGCTTATTGGCAGCAATACCATGCATTTGCAAAGATTATAAAAATGTGTTAGGGGATATATTTATGCAAACTTGTTTCTTTGGGTTATTTACTTTATTTTTTACTTTGCATTCTTGCTCATTCCCTCACCAATACTGTACAATTATACGAACTCCCACAGGAGAGACACTGTGTTACCAATTTTTCATTAAAACCCAGGGGTTGATATAAAAACCCTAACCATTATTTCAGAATCACAAGTGGAGATTAACATATCCTTTGAAGCTGAAAACTTTGGCCACCTCTCACACTCTGCATTTGGCTTACCAAGTTTTTTTGTAACAAAAAGGAAAGGAAGCATTATTTTATATTCTATTATATAACAAGAGATTAATGTTGTAACCTAAATGAATGCAATTCTGCTGAATATCTCTTGTTTTTAATCAAGACAATTTATTAAAGTTATGCAGTAAGACAGAGTGGATTTCATGGGCTTTATGCCCTACTTTAAGTCTCTGTGAATGATTAATAGAGACAGATCTTATTGGACTCTCTTAAAGATAGATTCTTAGCATTGTTCAAACCAAGATTAAATAACATCATTATACCTTTCTATTCTCTTTCTTCCAGTTTCTGGAAAAGATTTGAAAGAAACTCATGTCTTGATTGATGTGAACTCAAAAAACTATCCTGAGAAAAAAATCTAGGATTTTTATCATCAAAACCACAAAAATAGATTATTATCTCTCACAGTTCAAGGATTCTTCTATCAAATGCAGTGGTGATCTTGACACAATTTACAATCAAAATGACATGCATGCTACTGTTTTTGTTTTATGCATTCTAATAAATTTGAATACCATATAGAATAATCATATACACCTCAACATGAAGATAACAAGTAATTTCGTATTTTAATATTGTCACTGTGCAGTTTTTCTAAGACTACCTTCTCTAAGCTTTTCCAGGAGGTTTTACTATTATTTGTGGTAAAGTCTAATGCTTTTCCAAAACACACACAGCATCTTGGGGTGCTTTTTCAAGGGAAAAAGAAGACTAGAGGGAAGAAGGAGTCATTTACATGCTGTCCAGATTAGAAAAAAAAGGAGTTAGTGCAGGTGGGCCAGATATACAGCAGAGATAAGGCCTACTTCTTTTTCAGTAACTGCTTTTTAACTGTGTAAAATTTGTTTGACTTACACAGTACATGGACTATTAGGAAACGGCTTTGGATTGTTTTTCAGAATTACCATGAACAGGAAGTTTCCCAAAATACTAAATTTTTGCCTAGCAACGCAGTCCCTATAATTAGAACTTAGATACAGGCTATAAGTGATGTTAACAAGATACGAAGAAGGAAGCTGGGGAAGAAATGCTTGATTTGGATTTTACATTCTTTGCTTGCTGTTGAGCTACTGTTACAAACAAAAATGTACTTTACCTGTCCATACCGAATCCTGAAGTTAGTATACTGTTTAATAGAGTGCTAAAGTTATACAGTACAGCAATTTATATTCATCAGCAACTGAGCATTAGTGTGGCACAGACATGAAAAAAAACCCAAATATGTTTTCTTGTAGTGTGAAAAACTATTTACATAACTGGAAAGAATCAGAATTTGGAATAAAAATATGTACTTTGGAGCAACACCATCCGTCAAGATACAGCTTACTAAAATTCGTGGGAAGTCAAAATTTCTCCCAGTTTTATTTAGTAAAGTCCACTACGTGATATGCCCCGCAAACACAAACAAAAAACCCCAAACCCTTATGAGCTTCCTACAAAGGACTTGATTTAAAAGAGGTTCTGACAACTTTTGCCGCATTCGGGCTCTCGGGGACGCTGAGCGCGCCCGCACCGACAGGTCCCACTGAGGGGGCAGCGCCGGCCAGCCCGGCCCCTCGGCGCGGCGGCTGCCCCGCCCGACGGCGCGGCCGAGCGGCAGGAGGAAGAGGATGAGGAGGAGAAAGAGGAAAAGCGGCTGCGTGTCCCAGCCCATCTCCGTTTCCTTCCGGGTCGCAGCCCGCAGCCCCCTCCTCCTCCCGCGCCCTGGGCCATGGGGGCGGCTGCCGGGGGAGCCGCCCACGAGGGCGCCGCGGCCGCCGCGGCGCTGGACCCCGGGCGTGGGCTGTCCTTGCCCCGGGGTGCCGGGAGCCCTGCAGCGTCACAGGACAAGCTCTTCTTAATCAAAGGTGCAGACAGCCCTACTCTCCTGCCTTCCTCTCCTCCCCCTGCACGGGTCAGGGACGAGCAAGCAGCGGGTGCGGCAGCCCCGAGACCTCCCCCGGCCGGGCTGCCCTTGCCGTAGCCCGAGGTCTTGCCCCGCTCTTCTGTCCCCGGGGAGAAGGGATGACCTTGGGCGAGGCTTCTGAATGGAGCGAGGAAGCCCTTGCAATACCGCCTGCCTTTCCCCTGCCGTCAGTAGCGGCGGTGCCCGTCACCCCTCAACACAAGTGATGCAACAAATAATTATATCTCCCTTTTGGGGAAGGGTGAGGCGTAGCCATAGAACAAGTCAGCCGGTCTCTGGAGTGAGAGAGAAGTGTCAAAGTACTGTGAAAAAGCATCCTGGCATTTGAATTATTATTTTTTTGTGTGTGTGCGGCTTGAAAATATATATACACATGCCGTTATTTTCAAAAGGCTCTATTTCATAGAAACAATTCTTTTTCTTGCTATACTGCCATATTGAGTTAACATAAAAAATGTAGATAACAGGACCTGTCCCTTCAACATCTGATGGCAGGTCCTAATTTTCCAGGTTTTCTTTTCTAAACAGTTTGGGATGTTTTTTTAGTTCCCCTTAAAAATAAAATATTGATTTTTATTTCTTCAACTTTTTTTGGCAGGTGGAATTTTTCTAGGTACTGTTGCTACGGCAGGAATGATAGCAGGCTTTGGCACCACACTTGCCATGACAAAAAAGAAGAACCCAGACTGGTTCAGTAAGGTTTGTATCTTTTGAGCTGTTTTCCAGTAGCGATATGCAGGAAATAATGCATCAAATGCTTTATAGATATGGTGATATGTGTGGAGTTTGGCAAAGTTGCTGGTAAGAGCACTAGACTTAATTGAAGTGAGTAGGGGTAGGATTAGCTTAAAAATCAGTTCAGATTTTTAAATCCTTTAGTACTTGAGAATAGCTGAGATACATAACACTGTTTGATGGAATCATACTAATGGTATATAATGGAATATGATTAATGGTTTGTTTTGATTCTGTGATGAGAACACACTTCAGGCATGAGCCTGTATCACCTCAGTGACCCAGTTCACCATACAGTGCCATAGTGATACAGTGAATCTGGAAGCAATGCAACTGCAGTAAGGATGGGAATGAGCAGGTAGAAACCTGTAAGCTGTGGAATAAGTAAGTGGAATCATTTAGTCAAAATTTAAGATCTCTTCCATCCCAGTGTGTAAGGTGACCAATGAGAATGAGTAGTGGCTTGGTACTATAAGATCTGATGGCCAAAATTAATCTGATCTTGTGCAGTTACTAACAGGATCGACTTGTGCACTCTGAAGCAGAAAATTGCAAAGTAAAGCTACCAATTACACCATGTTGGTATATTAATCTCAAACATAGCACATTTAATTGAAGGATATTTTTTTCCTCACTGATGCTTTGTTGTTGCTAAAAGTGTCAAAAATAGGCCCTTAAAATTGATCAGTCTTGTCTCCACCAAACTCTTAAAATGCAATATGTATTACACATGTTCTTAGGGAATTAAGAACTGATCAGTTTTGTTTAGTTTTAAAATGTTAATTCGGTAACATATCAAGTTAACTCAATGCATAGCAAGAGATAAAGAATTCTTCCATTGCATTTTGTATTAGAACCTTTGTATCTGATCATCCATTATCTCCCTTTGTGGTCAAAGAGTATGAGATCCTTCATTTGCCATCTTATTTTCCTCTGTAGGCTGCTGTGGCATAACTTGCCTTTACAGAAACAACAAATACGAGTTTCTTTTTTTTTGAAATAGACAGAAAACTTCATGAGAAGTTATTTCACAAGCTATGGAAACACAGTACAATAAGGAAATTTTCTCTCTCTCTTTTTTTAAAACATCTTTTTAAAAAAAAAAAACTTCCTTTCTCCTGAGCACTGCATTTTTTCCAGCTTGCGCTTGTTCTTGGGTGTCTGAGCTGTCCTGTTACCACTGTGAAATTTACCAAGAGTGACATTGCATTGATATCCAAGAATATATTTGCTGGAAATGGCGTTGAGCGATATGTACCTTTGCTGGTTTAAAAGTAAACTGGCAGGAGAAATTAACAAACTCAAGAGAGATTACAAGTCAGAGTTACAATTTACTAAAAAGATTACAATAAACACAGTCATACAGAGAAAAACTTGTTTTAACTCACAAAGACAGTTGTATAACACAGCAGCCTGGGACAAGAACAGAATGTGTTTGTTAGCCACTGTGCTGAGCACCACGTGGCCCCACTGGGGGCAAAGTAAAAGGAAAGGAAACCGCTTGGTCAGGAGGATGATTGCAGTCTCCTCAAGAGTGGCAGTCACAGTCCTGTTGAAGTCCTGGTCCTTCTCTGGATCCAACAAGTGGTACCAGAAGTCCCAAAACCCCAAGATTATACATGCTCAGGTGCAGATGGGAATGCCCAGTATGTCCCCCAGGGTGGGGAGTTTCACAATGGGTGATTTAACCCAGCTTGTAGCCTGAGGTGTCAGATGTGCCCTGGGCAGCTGCTGCAAACAATCCACTTATTAACAGTCCATCAGAAATGACATAGAGGGTGTAGAATACACAGTTTTGGTTATACCCACATAGTGATAAACTGGTCCTGGCCCCTGTAACTAGGACAGTACCATTTCAGTTTTTGCTGAAAACTGTATTTGCTACTATCTGTGCCAATGAATTACAATAGTTTGTTAGCAAAAATCTTAGATTCCTGGGCCCCTCAACTTAAATACTGCAAAATGTAGACAGATACTTTTTTGTCAAGGTACATGTAAGTGAAAGGGAAGGCTAGATTTTGAGAATGGCTTAACTGTCTGTAGAGGCTCTCTGAGGTACCAGTGAGATTTTGCAGGAGCATTCTGACTTAAATTTATAGTTACTTACTACTTAATAACTGCTAGTAACTTTTAATAATACATCATGTATAATAACAAAAACATAACTGTGAATAACTACAGATGATTACATCCTTCTTAGATGTTCAATGCCTAAATGATATTTTTATTCATGTTAAGGTGAGGACATAGCTTGACAGGTACTTTAAGCCAACATCAGCCAGCACTGGTGTTGATAGAATTAATTCTACCCGCCTTAGTTTCTTGCAATTCATTCCTGTCCCTGTAAAGGCACCAATACTTTTGCTACTGGGTTGGTGAGATTATCCTTGTTAATTTTATGGGGTTTTCTTATTTCTTGCGTTAGTCCAAATGAAACTTCCACTGCACTGCATGACTGCAGTGACTGTGCTGTCACAAACTTAGGGGAAGGTTTGATGGAATAAAAACTGTTGCTCAATGTTTGGGAAGAAATATGAGACCTCTTCTTTCAGCATCTTTTCTGGCTTGTGCCATTTTTTCTGTCAGTGAAATGGTAGCATGCAAGTCAGGTAGAAACAGGAAGCAAATGTAATGCAGCCTGTGACAGATTTAAATAGTTTTATGGGAGACAAAAACAGCAATTAAGAGGGGAACCTGTAGCATCATAGCATCATGGCTTCATGACTGCATTCAGACTTCCAGGAAGCAATAGTATGAGACTCTACTCTTGTAAAATAGTTATCAGTGTTATTGGCAAGAGATAAAGCTGAAATTGCACCTACTGTACCTCCTCCATGGTAGTGAATTAAAGTAAATATAGGCATTTGTAGGACTGGTGCCCAAATTGACTTGAAACTGAGATTATATAATCCTGTTTAGTGATGAACCACTACAGAGATTTTCATTTAAGAAATTACTGACGAGGGGGCTCTTAAAATGAAATGCTCAGCTGCAGTAGCCTCCTTGTGATGTGTCCAGTTTTACCAGCATTTATCCAGGTGTTTAATTTTACAATGGATTAGGTCATACAAAACAGCGAACACACTGAATACAGTCAACTAAAACAGTTGAGCACACTTGTTTTTTAGGCACTACTTCCTTTTAGACACACTATGCACAAGGGGACAGTTACAGGATTGAGGCCTGTGTCTTCTCCCACTTCCTACTTTTATCTTGCAGGAGAAAAGAAAAATAAAAACAAAACCCTCAACAGAAACAAATAACCCTTCCCTCCCCAAACCAAACAAAAAAACAAAGGAGCATATATTTGGAAAACAAATCAGCTAATTTGGCCCTGTATTTTCCCAGCCTGGTGTTTGGAAAGACTCAAGTATTGTTTAAAAGCGTATCTTCTTAATTAAAGAATGTTTAAAAAAATACAGAAGCAGTAATGACAGAACAATTTGGACACAGAATAACAGGTTTGTGAATAAAACTCAGTTCTCCTAAAAATGTTCTTTTGTTGGTGACATTTTTTTCTCCCATGCTACTGTTGTCCTTTTAATTTTTTAGCATTTCATTAATTAGCTTTCTTGATGCTTTAAACAGCATATCTGATAATAGTATGACAAACTGTCCTGTTTACAGAAAACCTTACCTGCGTACTTAAGTACCCTGAGTAATCAGCCTGTGACTGAACCGATTGACTGCTGTCAGTAAAATCAGATTGATTGTTTCCATTTACCACTATTTTTTCTGGGACAATCAAGCATTTAAATAGTATTTGTGTGGTTTTTCCCCAGCAATTTTCACAGATAATGACTCCTATTTAAAGATTCTGTGTAGAGGTTATTTTTGTCCATTCATTTCCCATCTTCCAAATGGGAGATTTTTTTTTCTGCATGTTGTTATGTGTGGTTAGACTATGGAAGCAGGAAAAATGTCAAAAATAATCATCACCATTTCAATTCTACTCAGAGCAGTCTCTGCTAAAATAGTTATAATAGTTCATTATCTGTGGTAAGGAAGTAATAGGACCTGCTATTAGAATGCGACTAGAGATCTTTGCTGTTTGTGTGCGTATATGGTTACAGAGCACTATTTTCCTTCACAGCTTCCACTTTGGGTTGTCCAAATCGGAATAAATAAGGGTCAAGATACATCTACTTTTGCCCTTCTCAAGTGTGTGCTTGTCCTTGGGTGGCTGTGCCTACAGCTGAATCCTAGGGGAAAATGTTAATGCTGAGGACTGTTGGAGGATCATTTTAACATTTCAATAAATACAAAGCCAAGAGGAGAGCAACTACTGATGCTATTTGACTGACCATAGTGGTAGACACCAAATATGTCTAATTATATCAAAGAAGAAAGAGAAGCATTTAAAAAATGTAAAAAAATTAAAAGTCTTTTCAAGGAAAGAATACAAAAGATTTCCCCCTTCATGCTTTTTATAATGAATTAAAAAGTGCAGTTCTTTCACATTTGGAGGAAATTTTTTGATCTTTCCACAAGTTAATTTCCCTTGTCAGTATTTTAGTCTATAAATGAAATAATACTTTATTGAATATAGTTGTATGCCTGCAGTCTCGTATGTTACCTTTGAGCAATAATGAGGTTTTTACTCCAAGCTACTCAGTAAGTAAGTAGGACTGTTAACTTTTGTAAGGACTGTATATGCCCATCTTTAACAGTTACCATCTGAAATCTGTGCTTCCATGTGAAGAATTGAACAGTGATCCTTTGGGAGGAAAAAAAAATCCTCTCCTATACCAAGTGGACATTGTGAGATGGGCATGGCTGGCGAACAATGAACATAAGGTGCACCTTTGATTGATGTCAGCCTGTGTGTGGTTTATGCCTTTGGAAGTGGCACTATACATCTATATTCTTTGACAGGGAAGGTTTCATTGTGTTTGGGACCCCATCATGGCTGAGGGAGGCTCCATTCTTCTTGGCCTGAAGTGCCTTTTCCAAGTCACAGTGTTTTGTGTTTTCAGGACATGTCTCATGGCAGGCTTTTATGCAGCAGTATCTTAGCAAGAGTTTAAAACCACCTACTCTTGTTTCTGACAAAAATGAGAAGTGTGGAGACTGCAGAGCATTTTCTATGTTGCTTCTTGGTGAACTCTGCAGGGGGATGGGTTCAGTGTTGTCGTTGGCTCTTTACAAAATTTTCCTAAGCAGTTTCCAGAGCTGCTTCAGAGTTGTAGCTCCTGGATATTAGTCCCTGGGTTACCGGTAGACCCTCTTTGTGTCCAGCTGAAAGCTGCTCATATTCCTCCACTTTCCTAATGTGCTATTTCAAAAGTGCAAATAATGACCTCCAGGCCAAAGATTAGCCCCAACAAAAAAGTACCAAAATCAGTGATGTATAATGATTATGTTCAGACGTCACTGGCATAAGGGATTGTGACTGGTTTGGATTCAGTTTTGTGATAAAGGGTGATCAAAATATAAAGCAATAATACAAGATTGTAGCCTGAGCTGCTTACTAGCTTATTTTTAGATAGAATTAGGATAGGGCCTTGCTTGCTTATGCTAATTCACAGACAGGATATAGTTAATTTTATAATGAAGACTTTATCAGGAACAGAAAACCTTAGAGTTTAGATAAGGGGCTTTGAAGCTCATGAGAAAGAGACCTTGAAAGTTGATAAAGAGAAGCTCCTGAAGAAGATACCAGTTTTGAGTTAACTGGACAGTGCCAACTCAGCAATTCTTAGCAAAGGTAGAAAGTTAAAGCTGAGGAAGACTTCTTACTTCATCTAAAAGACCCCCAAAGACCCCTGAAAGAAAACCCCAAGGGGGCGTTCCAAGGCGGAGTTATGGGAGTGGTGTATGTTAATGATTCCCCTCCTACTTTTCTGGAATTTGCTGACACAGCTAATGCATATGTAACACAACTAATGTATATGTAATGCTACTAATGCATATGTAACATTATACTGCATTAATGGAGCTGAACAAAGGCAATGGGCTTGCGTGATTGGAGGAATTATCCCCCATGCACCCAGCGCTGTGAATAAACATGCCTGCTTCAATACTCTTTGCGAGTTTTGGGGTTTGTTTCCGCCAGTCATCTGTATTTTGACTAGTGGGATAACTGAGTGTTGGATTCTTGTGCCCACGAAACAGCTGACTTCAGCATTTCTGGGCAATTAAAATCATCCCCAGGTGGCACTGGCAACCATGAAAGCTGCTCCTGGTAGGAAGGCAGCTCATCCAGCTCCTTGCTTGGCTCTTTGTGTCTGCTGGCCATGCTAGTACAACTGGCAAATCAGGAAAAAGTCTAAATCACCAGTTAACTTTTTTAGTTCTTATTTTTTTTCCCAGTTATTGTTCACTGTCTTGATCACTTTATTTTTGGTTCTAGGGCATTACTGCCACAGCTGCATTACCAGAGAGTGGTTCATCACTGGCCTTACGAGCCCTAGGATGGGGCTCACTCTATGCATGGTGCGGAGTTGGATTGCTGAGTTTTGCCATCTGGAAGGCTCTGGGGGTGCACAGTGTGAGTATGATCCTCTCAACTACTATATTTTAAATTGAGTAATGCATCTTGGGATGGAATCTCTATACTACTTCGATCTAAGAGTTATACTTTCATTCACCACATTTAGAATGACTAACCAGAATGTGTGCATACAGGGAAGGTGTTCTTGGATCTGCAAAAAATGTGATGTTTTAGGAGGAGACAATTTTGGGGGGAGAACGTTTTTGTCCTGCTTTATATGTATTTGCACAGATGTCTCAGCTACTTCACAAAAGAGCCAGTGTTCTAATTTAGGGACTAAAATAGTAGCTGCAAACTTTCTATATCCTTTGCTTATTGAATTGAAGGCTACCCCCTGAATCCTATCTTTAGAGCAATCCGTTTATTTGTGCAAGTTCTATTTTTTGCATCAGGACACTGGGGACATAAGAAAAACTGAAAGGAAACCAGCTTGCTTTCTAGAAGGGGCGAGGGGACAGAAGATTGAGTATCATGTGCAGTATAATGGTGGTCCACGACATGCCACGTCAAGGCACAGAAACTCAGGAAGCATCTGTACATCCCAAGAGGCTACAGCTATCTTTAGTAAATTGATTATGTTCCAGTGTTTCACAATGTTGAGTGTGAACAGTAAAGTTCATGTGAGCATTTTTGTTTGCCCCTAGTAATGAGCCATGACTTAAGAGTCCCCTGCAGCTATAAGTTTGGCAGAGCTGTTTGCATCCTCTTTAGGACTAAGAATGAATAGACTTCCTTTATCGTAATTATATGGCAAATTATATATTCAGCGAAGAATATATAAAGAGGGAGGAAGAAGATACTACTTCATCTCAGTACTGTTCTCATTAATACCTTTATTCAAGTTCTCATTTCTTGTCTACTCTGCTGATGTATCCTGTAGCTCACAATTTGAATCACAGCATACAGCACTATACAATCCTTTATTCCTTAGCTTTCAATGCCGATTCTCAGTAGGAGCCAGTAAAGGAAGGCAGAATGCCAAAAAAGCATAGCAGGACATAGAAGGAAGCTACAACACATTTTTAAACTGAAAGCCTCCATGTGAGGCTGTGGTGGAATGTCAGGGAAGGGGGAAGAAGAGTGGGAGTACTGGTTTGTACTTTCTGCATGCTGAACAAGAGTTCACTCAGTTTCTTGTCAGTCATATCAGTCAAAAGGATTCATTTCACACTGTACTGCTGATTCTCATTTTGTGTTCTGTCAGAGTGTTTCTGGTCCTGCTGAAGGATAGCAGAATTTGACCCTAGTCTGCAATTTATGTTAGCTGTTTCTCAGTAAGCTAAATTTTTACTTCCCTGAGCTGTACTGGCCTAGACCCACAGTTACTGGTTTCCTTTGAGGCTGCTTTTCTTGAGACTGCCTGATGGGGAACACCCACATAAGCTTGAGATGGCTAAGCCCCCAGACATGTCTGAGTCTGATGGGGCTTCTGGTTACTTGACAGCAGTGGCTCTTGTGTCAGAAGCACGCTGCAGGCATTTTAGAGAATTGTTGAGAGTTGTTCCTAGTCAGAAAGCTGCATCTTATTATATTCTGTGTTGTGCTAGTGTTGACAAGAGGAAACTGTATTTTAAGAGGCTCTTGCAAATGTCTATTGTTACTGGTTTCTACTGTGGAGTGCTTATGTTTCACTGTTGTGTAAGGTGAGAATTGCAGATGCTGAAGGAAGTAAATTTCTGTCAAGAGATGATTTGGAACAGCTCTCTCTGCTCTCCACTGACGTATTCCATTCACTACAGACTTCTAAACTTCCACTGCAGAAAGGAAGCACATACAATAGTGCTACTTATTATTGCAGAATCAAAAATTAGCAATTTGTTACTTTCCTATTTCTTTTTCCTGTTCTACTATGTATCTATTAAAATAAAAAATATATATGTTTAAAATTGCTAGAGGTTCAAAAGTAGAAGCATATTATATTGTGACCAAAGAGGTGCATTAGCATTAAAAATATAATTATAGAATAAGCCATCTTTGATTTTTTTATTGTTGTTGACACTTTTTACCTACTCCTTTAAAACGACACTCAGGAGCAAACACTGGCTGTTGAAAGACAGTATTTATGTGCTTAAATGTCATCTTCCTGAACAGTCAAGATTAAATAAGGGTTATAAGATGTCTGGTACATCATTAGTTCTGGACTCTTAAACATACGCTCATTTTAAGAAGGGCCTATTTTTACCTGATGTGTTTTCCTATTTCAGGGGGACATTCTGATACTTTTGAAAATTCTTAATTGCTATAATGTAAGCAGAGATAATAGATTAACAGTCAGTTACAATACTGATTTTTGAGACCACTGATGCATATGTTGTGTCTGATTATTATTAGATAGCCACAAAAAATAAATAAAGTTTTATTTTTGAGAAACTGAAGTTATCACTGACTGAAATAAAGTTTCTTTCCACAAAACTGTTCAGACCATGGAAGACACTGTAGATTTTGCACTAAGCTCAACATTTTCAAATGAACATTTTCATTTCTGTTAAACATTTTACAAGGAGGCTCTTACAGATTCACCTGAATAAAATGTCTTGAGTCTTCAGTGTGGTTGAGTGCTGCAAATTCGCTGGCTCTGTAGTACATGCAAGTTCCCAATATCTGTAGAATTTCAAGTCACAATTTCAAACCTAGCGTTTGATACCAAGGTTTGAAAGCTATCAACTTAAGACAGACTTCTAGCCTCTCAGTGTGCTATACTGTATGTGACCTGAGTGGAGACCTGACTCATTTTGATGCCAGGAATCTGTGTGAACTTAATAACTAAAGCTTTGGCAGCTGGATAGAGAAGAAGAGGGTCTTCCCAGCCTCTTCACCGTAACAGTAACGAGCTGCCCTTGGGACCTGCTAATTAGTGACCTGGTCCTGCTAAGCAGCAGCTTCATCTGGCAATATTGATAACATTATTGGCAGCTAATACAATCTCGATACTAAATTGTTTCCTTTGATATTAAATTATTAAGGACAATAACATTCTGATTGTAAGCACTGAAGGTGTTTCATTTAGCAAACAAAAAAGCTGCTTTTGTTGCACATAGGAGTACCTCAACTCCAGTGCTTTCTCAGATCCATTGCCAGTTCTGTCCCTGTGACTGTCTTGGTGGGATCTTAGTGAAAAAAGGACTGTCACTTGCAGAGTTTGAAGCTCTAAGTCAGGTAATACTGAATTGTTAAGTATTTAATGCCTCAAGTCGTCTGAAGGAGTGAAATAGAGAAGGCAGAGTGGAAAATCAGATGTGATGGATTGGCAGAAATCCCATCACAGGGAGTAAGAGAATGAGGAGATCCTGAAGCAGAACTAGTTTGGCCAGGAAAGCTATTGGGCAGTTCCATTCGTGGCTCACCAGCCTGCAGCTGATGTTCATGTACACCAGGGCTTGGGTTGGCTGTGCAGGAGGAGGAGAGCAGAGCTGGTCCCTGAGTTTTGCAAGACGTGCGCAGCGCTTTTTGTGCTTTGAACACTGCACATGCCAGCCACGCTCCGGTGGGAAACAGCGGGACGTGCAGTCGGTGTCACTGAATGGTCCTGATCCTTGTGTCACCCGCCGGCAATCCCTTGAGAGCGTCCCGGCGCCCGCAGGAAGCGGTGGCGAGCGCGTCCCGCACACCTGGGAAGGCAGAGCTAACCCGGGAAGGCGCTGCTGCGCTCCAATCCCCGTTGGTTCCTGGCTCGCTGCGCTCCCGCCGCCGCTCCCGGCGGCTCCCGCGGGGCGGGGCCGAGGCGCCGCCGCTGCCCCGCAGCGCCTCCTGGTGGCGCCGGCCGGAACAGCCGCGCCCGGCCCGTCTGTCCCCCGAGCATGGAGGGGCTCGGCCGTCTGAGAAACACCCCGGCTTGTAGCCAAGCAGCGGGAAACGGTGTTGCTCCTAGTCAGAGGCCGTGGTTTCACTGGGTATCGTTGCCAAAATGCGACGGCTTTTAGCGTTGGGGGAATGTGTTTCCTATGGGCGTGGATTATTGACGGGACAGTGAGCGATTGATGAAAATATATATTACCCTGAGCTTTGTGAATGTTTAAATCGTCTTTTCATCGCTTGCAGAGTCAGAGGTGAGACGACAGGAGCAAAGTGGAACACTATTTCCTTGATGAGTTATAATTGCTGTAATTAATCTGTGTTAGCAGTGTCGCGACTGCTCAGCAGTTTATGTCGTGGCATGAAATTGAAGCCGCGGTTCAGGATGCCTTGTCCTGACACTTCTGAGACAGCCTGTGTTTGCCTTAGAAGCAAATCGTTGCTAAGGTCTCTTCCAGGCACTGAGTTGATGCACCAGCTTTGGTGATAAGAAATTTTTACTTAATCTTTGTGGTTTATTGGTTCTTAAAACAGTGCTGTGACAATGCATACTTCCAGCTCTTAACAGGCTTTATTGTTAAAGGTGGTTCCCTGGAGCTTTACAGTCTGCTGCTTTTTATGCTAGCATCAAAACCCAGGGGTGGTAGTAAGTAACTGATCCTTATGTCTTGGTAAGGAATATAAAAGATTTTACACTGTCTCAGGCTGGGTTGTTAATATCCCCTGACTGCAGTTGCCACTGTTGTAATCTGAGGACAGGCTGGTTAAGTAATAAACCCTACTAAATTCCACTTAACTCTTATTCTGAAATGGAGAAGTGATGGTTCAGTGAGGACGTGGTTTGATAATGGTTTAAGTTCTGTTTTTCAATAGTGAAAAAGAGAAATTTTCTTTTTAAGAACCTAGAAGATGGCAGTTTTCTAGTTTTATATTGTACATCTTGAAAAAAATAACCAGCTATCAGTAGTAGTCAGACTTTTTTAACTTGCTTGCTGCAATCTGTTAGGAAAATACATTTATCATTCCACCTTTGATTATTCCTGAACACAGAAGCTCTGTCTATATCAGCAGGTATCATTGACCAGCAGCGCTGGGGCAGTATAACGTTAGCAGACCGAGGACCTGACATCTACAACCATTCCAGGAATTTCAAAACTTGGACTGACACTGGCCTTGTCCCATGTCTTGAATGCCTGTTTGCAGTTGGAGTATGTTATATGTACTCCTAGAAGGCTTCTTCAGTTTTGTGTCACCCTAAAGATGCCCGAGTCATGCATTTTGAGACTGTTCAGCAGTACACAAACTCAAGACCAGTAAACATGGACAACTGGGAGATTTGCTTCCAAGGAGCATCCTGATCTGAACCCAAGACTCATCCAGACACACCCACAGGCTTCCTTTCTGAGGCACTTTACAACACAGAAGGACATGTGCCGTGTTCAACACAAGATTAATAATTGATATCTGGCTTGAAACAAAATGGCACTATGTTTTTTAACAAGTTTATTTGCTATTTAACTATTTCCACATCAAGGCACTATCTTCCATGGCATTATCTTACAGGTTTTGAGCTTGCAACCTCAGAACCCTGTTCCTGCCCACTCCTGATGCAGTGGGATGACTGTTTTCTGATGCAAACCACAGCAGTATTGAAATAAATTTTGTAGAAAAGATTGGGTTTGGCCAATTTATAATTTCAATTTTTTAAAAAGTTGAATAGTAGTTGAAACATCTTATTTCAAGATTCTCTATATGAAATGTTCAATTAAGTTTTAAATTTTCAGTTAAAGGGTAAATGGTGTTTCACTCAGTAAAAAATGTTAAAAGTAAAATACTCGAAGTTATCTTAAAACCCCGGTTGTTCCAGTTGAACTAAACAAGTATTTTCATGGCAGTTTCCAAAAATTAAACCTTTCTTATTTTATTTACCTATTCTACAAGTGTTATGATCCACAACACCTTTTTATTGCTTGGAAAAATGTTAGTTTCACAGAATGACAGAAGAGTTAGGGTTGGAAGGGACCTCTGGAGATCATCTAGTCCAATCCCCTTGCCAACACAGGGTCACCTGGAGCAGGTGACACCGTTTTCTAGAAGTTTTCTAGAATTTTCTAGAAATTATATGGTTGAGTTGTAAACACTTGTTTTTAATTAAATTCGCAGCTATAGAGTACTTGACAGATACTTAAACATACCTGTGAATATCTGGTGTTCTTTCTTTCTTTTTTTTTTGATTGTCAGTGATTATGAACCTTATTTTAAAAACAGAACAATGCCCCCAGTCCTTGTAGATTGAAAGTTACAATAATTAACAAACAAGATAAATTACACTTTAAAAGCCCTTTTGCTCTTCATGCCCTCATTAAATTAGGTTTCATTTCCTCACAAATAAAAGCATTCTTTATCCCATAGGAAAAGGGTCCGGATGATTCATATGTAGTTTTGTGAGATTCTGATTGTTGCTTCCACATCTGTTTCATGAAAAGCTGGAAAAGTAGTGAGAAGAATTGCTTAGCAATTTGTGACTAATATAGTTATAAAATATTAGTTTATCGTTTTTATGGTGTTTCCTAATGAAATATCTTGTTTTTCATTGATCTTAACCTTTAAAATATTAAGAGTCTAAAACAATTGCATGGCTGCAAAGAGATGTCTAAAACAATTAAAAGCAATACAGAGAATATATGCTTGCCTTGGCTTTGTTGGTAAGGACATTTTCTAAGCGGGCTGCTCTTCTCTAGAGGAAATCTAACCTCTAAATCATCGTTTTAAGTATAAAAATAACATCCCCCTGCTTATTTTGAGAGATATTTAATATAATTTTGGGAAAGTATAGTCATAGCCACATACAAAGCAGTATTGGCTTTAAGGATGGATTAATTTAAAACAGAAGATGAGAACATGGAGACATAGTCTTCAAAAATTACTGGGTTTGGCATCTGTAAATAGTACTAAGATTTATAAATCTCAACTAAATATAGGCATATTGCAGTGACTGAAATTCTGCTATTTCATACATGAACAAATGTTGTCATAAAAGCAGCATATCTCATATGCTCTATAGTCGTCCTAGAGTAATTTCTAGATTTTTTGTTATTTGTTTTTAATTATCGTTGTATTTAATTCTCACATAAGTATTATTAATGAAGTTTCTGTTCCCTATCATGTTCATGTCTGATCGCATAACAAAAACTTATCTTCTCCTTGCTATTTCATGATCACATATTTCTATATAAATCAAATCTGCCCTTTTTTTAATGTTCTTTTATTTCCTCAATACTTATTCGAACTCAAGCTCTTAAAAAGAAGAAGGAGTACTAGTACAAGTTAGCACTTCCTGTTTATGCTGGATTTTTCCGTACTGCTTATATTGCCTAATTAGTTTGGTTTGGAGAAGCCTTGCCTCCACACATATGTTCTGCTAGTATTTTATCCAAGAAGAGAAAAAAAAAAAGAAAGCAATGAACTTCACTGTATACTTGATAAGGCAGAATGCTTATTCAAGGATTAAGATCATCATTTTCCTACTGGAGAGCTGCTACATCTGCTTTATAAATAGGGACAGCTGTAAGTGAGTATTTCAAGAATATGGGAAGACTGTAAGTGTAGCTGTCTTGAGGAATTGCTCTTTTGTGCTGTGGGAGCTGTTAGCTGCCACCAGCATGCTAAGAAGCTAGAGAAAACAAAACCATGGTCCAAAACGCCTCTGTGGAGCAGTCCCACATCACCCTAAGCGGACGAGTGAGTCGATCCACTTCTTGACCACATATAACTGTAAACTGTACATGTACAATTAAAATCTGAATCAAAGCTTCTCTGATGGGTGCCAGTTGTTCATGCTACATCTTGGTCCCACAGCATCTTCCTGTACATTAAGTGTGGTGGTGTGGCCATTGCTTGTCTTACCCCTCTGTAGGCAGAGACCCCTGCTGCTCTGCTTGCCTGGAGGCATCCAGCTGTCCCTGCCTGCCTCTGGCTGTCATACTGGCTCTGACAGGTTTCCAGCGTGGAATTCAGCCCCAGTCAGGGTGTTGAGGCTTAGGCTTCACTGAAGAGTTTTGGGTGTGTGCTGGCCCTTTTCCCAGCCTTGGATCTAGCTTGTGGATGATACATACAGTGAATTCCTGGACGTGTAGAGGAAAAGAATTACTCAGATTGCCCTTTTCAGGAACTGCCTGCTTGCAGACAATTCGTGTTTTGAGTTTAATTTAGAAATCTGAATTACACCACAGAAGAGCGTAGAGAGTTGGGACACTCATCCTGAGATTTTGGGTCTATTAACCAGCTAGTTTTATACATTTGGATATTTAACTATTTTAAATTTAAAATTATTTCAAGATTAATTTTTCAAATTGCCCAGGGTGACTAAGGGGCAATGACTAATATACCATAATAGACTAATCATGTGGATGTCCTTTCCAGGCACCCAGATTTGAAAGTAAGATTCTGCAGAAAAAAATGGCACATTCCTCAGTGATATCAAAAGTATTCTACTCTCAATTTTTCTGCATGGCATGAAAGCCTTTACTTTGACATATCATATACTACAAAAATTTAATTCCTTGACATTTTATTTCAGGAATATCAACATGGAAATGTATAAAACTTAAAAGGACACTCCTGTATCTCTGAACCTAAGGAAGTTACTTTCTTTTTCAGATTCCAGTTTACAAAATTACTGTCTCTGTGTATATAAATTAAAAGCTGTCTCTCCCATTGACCATAATCACTTTTTTTTTTTTTTTAATTCAAAATAATCTAGCTAAACAGTGTTGCTTTCTTTAGGCTTTTCTCCTGGAATAGCATCTTCCCACTTTGGGATCTAAGTCACGTTTGCACAGAAATTAAACCAGGCAAAGCAGGACTAGTAAAGTATGTTTTTGATGTAGACCAACCCTCTTTCCAGTAGGGAAATGCATTCATTTATGAATAGCATGTCTGCTGCACACTTGGAAAAGTAACATGAGGAAAGTATTTCATGTGTTTTGTCTCTTCATGTGACCAATAATTAGAAAACAGGTAGCCTGACCCTTGTGACTTGACAGCTCTCAGTAGTTCACCAGTAATTTGAGGCAGAATATGGAGTAGCCATGGGAGGCTACTACATATTTATAATGGTTTGGAAATTGTGACAGCGGAATTCTAAATAGTGATGGTCCTCTCTCCCTGTGAAGTTCACTAAGGTTGTTTTCATGTTATTTTTCTTTAAAAAAGTGCAGGACATGCAGGACACACAGAGGATTTATAGAGATAAAATTGTGGAAAAATGTGTGTTTGTTTAACGTTAGGCACTGTAAATAACCCTCTGATTTCAAAGAGAGTGCTCAACACTGCATATGGTTAAGCATATGTGTAAGCCTCCATGCGACAGGGAGCCAGTATGAGCTCTTGACTTCTCTAGATGGTTTAAAAAAATTCTGCTGCTGCTTTTCTCTATGCATGCCTGAAACAGTGGAATCAGCAAACTGGTGGTGAACAGTGTACTATGACAGTACAGTGTAAAGTAGTTAAATTTTAGGATGTATGCTGCCAAGATTGACCTTCTCAGGGACTTTTTAAATAGACCTGTAGTTTTGTATAATCCAGGCATTCATGATGCCTTTCCCAATGAAGGGCAAGATCTAAGAATGTGAACCTGGGCTGTCTTTTCCATGCTTATTTCAGAGGTCAGCAGGCAAACCGGCACAGAGTGACCTGCAGTGAGTGCCCCATTTACACTGAGAAAGGGCGAATCACCTCCAGCTGGCAGGCTGGCTGCTCTCCTCTTCAGTGCTGTAAGGGCTCAGCACTTGCTGTTTTCTACAAATAACTTGCTATTTCTGTATTTGGCCCTTGGTAATCATTTACTAACAAGGGCAACAGCAGTCATTTTAAGATTTGGGGAAAGGTGGCAAGAACAATCCTCTCTGGTGCTTTTAAATCGAGGGCAGCCTGCCTCATCTTCAAGCCTTGTGAAATGAAATATGGCTGAGAACAGAGGGCAGGCACATACTGTATTCTGCTGCCAGTTGATATCCCAGTTCAGGGCATCTAACCTCATTTCACTTGGAAGCTAATGTAAGCAGTTCTTACTGATACAAGTACTAAAATAGGAAACTAATAATTCCTAGAATCTGGGTTGGCCTATTATGAATGTCAGACATTAAAGAGAACATTTCTTCGTAAAACTTTCATTCTTGGATTCAAATAGACTCTTTTAGCCCCTCTTTCATTCATTTTAATATGAACGGCCATGTAAGTGCTCTCAGTAATAGTGCTATCCCAATTTCTGTGTGACATTCTGTCAACGATGTACATTAAAAAGAGATTATTAAATGGATGATGCTTTTAGGTCCCCATATTTTTGCCATCTGAGGCAGGATCATTAGGTTAAGATAAGAAAATAACAGTGATCTGTAGCTATTACAGATTATTTAATGCAGTAAGGTAGATGATACCCTTTTAGAAAGAAGCCTGACAGAGGTAGAACAGTTACTGTAATTTATTTGGCAAGAAAAAACTGCATCAAGGCTTTGCAATATCTGTGACAAAAAAAATAAAATTCACTTGAGTGAAATTCACTTCAGAGAGTTGCCTGCAGGAATGGAGCGTGCTGGAATGTTAAGAAATGTGTTACAAATCGTTCATGTACCACTGGGTTCAGAAGCAGCAGCTGAGAGAGTGGCCTGTGATACTGAAGGCAGCAGAAAGAGGTAAAATACATTCAGCTTTTAGCGCTTGGTTTACTGCACTATTAATTGAAGACATTATCACAGTTGAACCAAGTACCCTAGTGTCAGTGTGGCTGATAATAATAAAGAGGAGGCCATTTCAGTGAATTATTTCAAAACATTCCAGTAGTTAATACATAGCACATTACCTCTTGTAATTAAATTAATGCCTTTTGATTTGAGACCACTGATGTGTATATTGTGAAATCTGGAGGAAATACAAGAGAAGATTTCCAGGAGGGGAGGAGAGGGGAGAAGAGACCTCCTGAGTGGCAAGTCTACTAAAAAGATAAGGCAAAGCAAGATACAGATTCCTAATTGCAGCATTTCCCTGGTCAAGAAGTGTACTTGTACCCTGAGAGTTAAAGCAGGTAAAGACAAAGTCCTAATTCTTGCACCTCAAGTGGGCAATATTAATAGAAGATAAGGCTGAACCATCATCTTCACAAGAAGCTCACCACACTACAGGAGGACTGGACGCTGGTAAGCCCAGTTTGTTGAAGGACTAATTTACATGTTTAGTGAACAAATTTTGCTTTCACTACAAGTATCCTCTGAAGTTGCAATGGGCCTAGTATGATACTGTCAGTTAAATGCAAGCAAGAATAACCCCAGGGCCAGTATGAGTTAATTTGGAGGCCAAATTTAGTCCTAAATACATTATATATAAGTGTACATATATATATATATATATATATATATATATATAAAAATATATAAAGTTTGGCCAGTCAGGGCCCAGAGGACTGAGCTGTAAGTCTCTGACTGAAACAATCGGAAACATTGAGGTTGTAAAAAACCTCAAAAGTCCATCTGCTAAGAAGTTACAGCCTAAAATGTAATATTAGAATGGTTTGTAAGCAGGCAGATGTTGTCACTGCGAGAGAAGGGACGGGAACTTTGGGATGCAATTTCCATGGTTATTTATGTGTGTATACACAAGTTCCATTACATCAGAGAACAGTTCTTTTTCGAAGCTTTCTCCATGGTTTTAGGCAATGTTGTAAGTGAGCTTTGGAGGAGCTCTGAGGACAGGGAAGACAGTGGTTGCAATTTGGAAGTACATTCAGGAGAGCAACAAGCGCAAGTGTGGAAATGAAGGAAGAAGCTCAAAAGCTGATATTCATGGAACAGAAGAGACAGGGGAAGATACCTTAGAAGTCCAGATGAAAGCCCCAGTGAAACATTGTACTAACTTTCTTGCTAGGAGGAGAGGGAGAGGGGAAAAATAGAAGTCCGTGACTAATACTAATTAGGTTGTGTGATGTATTACTAGTGAGAACTCAAAAACTTGTGGAAAGAAATAATCAGGTGCAGTATCTTTTAACTGGTATAGAAACGAAAACTTCTAGTAAGATTTAGTAGCTGTGACATTTGTATTGGGAAGAAATTGGCCCTGTTTAGTCATACTGTGAAGTCATGTATTAATGAGGCCCATGCCAGTCACTGCAGATAATGTCCTTCTTAAAGAGCTGACAGCCCAAAGTGTTACACTGAGAAAGAGCTGACAACCTAAAGCATTACACTGAGAAGACAATGCACAGTGGTGATCAGCTTGGCAGTAGGATTTATTGAAATAGCTCACTGCCCAGGAATCACAAAGGAAGAAGATTTGTGGACAACTGTGGTCAAAGTTGTGAATTGCAAATGGAAAACTATTTTTGTGCAGAGGGAGCTTGTGGAAAAGGGCAGGCAGGAGAGGAAGTGGTAAATGAGACTTTGGGTCTGGCATCATTTACGAAGTGGTTTTATGAATACGCATCAAAATCTGGGAAGACAAGGCTGATGAAATTTCTCAGGGAGTCTTAAAAGCAAAAGAAAGATACTGAATATTTCAGATTTGGTCCACGTGTTAAGGAAAAATTGCCTTTCCAGGAAATGAGTTGCTTTTACCTGCAGAACATAAATTGGTGTTCTGAGAGGAGAAAAATCTGTCTAATATTCTTAAATCTGCAGCTGCTAGCAGTATTTTAGTGCTTTCTAAATAAATACTTTTCTTCTTTCAGAACAGAGCTGTAGAGTTTTATTTCCCAGACAAGCTTGCTTTTTGCATTCAAGAGTTAGAGTCTGTCATGTTAGTAATTATAAGGTGAGAGTGAGGAACCACTGTAGTTTTCTGAATTACTTGTCCACCTATCATCTTTTTGGAGGCTTTATAGAATTGCTTTTAGTTTCCCTTTTATTTTTTGTGTCTTTAGTGAAGTAAC
>JAWWLV010000121.1:53364249-53410068 GCA_035041135.1 Platyrinchus mystaceus
TCACCTAAAAAATCCATTGCACAGGCTTGAAAGGTAAAAAGACCTTTCCCAGATCTTCGTTCGCGAAGACTGGCCATGTTTGTTCACCTATCATCTTTTTGGAGGCTTTATAGAATTGCTTTTAGTTTCCCTTTTATTTTTTGTGTCTTTAGTGAAGTAACAGAGGTGTCCACTTAATGAGTGTGTCATTTAAATTTTACCCTAAAAGAAATTTAAAAGTCTGAGCTTAGAAATAGCCAAAAAGGTCCACATTGCACCAGATCATTAGCTGGTATAAAATGTTTTTACCAATAGAGCTACAGCATTTTACATCAGATTAGTATCAGACCATTCCTGCATTACCAAACACCCAGAGAATACCTAGAGTGAGATGAAAGGGCAGAAGACTTCAATCACTCTTTAGGAAGCAAAAAATGTTTAGTAAATTGAATACTTTCTGAACATCAGTGAACTTGGGTAACCTTTATTACAGAGGAGTGGAAAAAACAGCTAAGCCAATGCTCCTAAAACATTTACTACTGTAAATACTTGTATTTAATTGTCAGCAATTGTTTAATGTAATTTGGGCTGTTTCCCTACGTCAATTCTGGTACTGATGTTTATTCTTGGAAACATTAACTGTCTATGAGAGCTTCTCGGTTTTAAATAAGAAGTAAAAATGTTAGTTTAGGAGCAGTTGTGGGTGATTGCCAAGATTTTTAAAAACCAAGAACAAATAATCAAAACAGCTATCTGATCAGAATGAAATAAAAACGAGGGAGCAAATTAGTTTTTATTTAAGAACAAAATCAGGATTAAGCAAAAAGGATAATTTGGCTCTGAATCTTCCTTCTAATTTATATAACATATATTTTTATTTGGTTAACAATACCCAGGCATTATTAGACAAAAACTAGAGTTCCAAAATGTTTTCATCCATCATGGTTAGCTATTGTCTTAGTAAAGGATTGGTAATTTCTTTGTAAATTGTTTCATTCTTTGTATCAGCTGTAACTTGAGTAATTGCATTCCAGCAGCATTTCTCTAAAGAATTCCAGTTCTTTGTGCGAATTAGTCGTACACAAGGACTTGAACAGAAAATGGCCCAAAAGTATTTGTAAAAATACTGATGACCCATAGCACACAAAACGTAGGCATATTAGAGAAGATGCCTATGTGGCTGTTTGGAATATCTAGGTTTCCTGGAACCTCTCTGTGAGACATACTGCCTGAAACAGCATTTGGTCTACAAGAGGTCATTGCATCCAGTACTTGCATACCACATCCTGTCTTCTCTGTGTGAATGTCATAGATTCTGTAGAGCTTCCTAAAAATAGCAGTCCAAAACTTCCCCTGTACATCCTGCTGTTTGTGTAATAGGAGTTTCACTGATCTGGTTTTTCCATGCCTGTCCTTTAAAAATGTATTATATGTAAAAATACATGTAAAAAACCTTGGGAGCAGGAAACCCACCAGATGTAAGTATTAGCTTCAAATAGAAGTGATTTTTTTATAAAAGAATTTTCAATTCTGGATTTCCAGGACTGTGGAATCAGACATTGGTAATAAAATGCTTAGCAAAAATATAAATTATAAATACCATATATGTTATATAGATATACTTCCTCTTTCACAACGTGTTAACAACAGTAAAAGAAAAGCTTGGTCCTATATATCATTATGAATCTTGCTTTCCTTCCTACTACTATATATTTTGAATGAGACTTTGTTTTGTCACCCGTATCCGTGTGGTGGGATAAACCTAAACTGTCAGAGCTGACTAGTATTTTTCTTTAACCCTTGTTTTAACATCCTTGAACAGACCTATTGGATCTTTCATCCATTACAAGTGTAGAAAAAGGCACTGCAGTCAAAATATGAGCACGTTCTATGGAGGTAATTCTCCTCCAAACAGAAGCATTTTAAATGTGTGTGTGTGTCTGTCTGTGTGTAGTAATTCATATAACAGTAGTGAATCCTTCAGGCAAACACTCCAAATCAGTCACCCCAGTGTGGTGCTTTAGAAGGGATAATTGTTGTGGATCACTTCATGCTTTTTTCACTTTGCCAGTTGGACCAATGTAATCAGAGGGAAAGTGTTAATTTTCTGTTATTTTTGAAGTTTTTTTGCCTCTTCTTTACCTCACACAGATTATTTTGTGGAATAAGCATGGGATTTATGGTGCTACTTTATTTGCTCCTTATTAGCAGTTAACTGATTTTGTCTTTAAATCTCTTTTATAGATGAAAGAATTCCAAACTAAGATGCAGTCAATCTTTCCAGCAATTCCTAAGAATAGCGAGTCCACTGTTGAATGGGAAAACTTGCTTAAATCCAAGTGAAAGACTCAGAGCGATTTGGAGATGTCTCTTTCAGCAAGAACGGGAGTGGAAGTAGCAGAAGTGTCCCCTGTGGAAAACGAAGAAGATTCAGACTGAGCAAGTTACTTACTGAGTTCACTGAACCTGGGAATGCCAGTTAACATCTGGCAGCAAGGGAATTAAAAAAAAAACCAAAGCCAAACAATTTATATTGCATGTTTAAGCAAGTTTGCTATAGTTGATTTGTGAGAAAATGAACCCTCCAAGATAAGTTGGATTCAGCTTGAAGAAAGACTTTTATCAAGGCTTACAGAAAAAACTGATTGTCATTAGTAATGGACATAATGGACATAATCCTAGTAAACTCCTATCCCATCCTGCATTTCAAGAAGAATTTTATGACATTTCTCAGAAAACAAAAGAACAGTACTTTCAGTGACTTGTACATGAGGTATTAGTAGTATAACCATCAAGTCAATTGTAACAGATCTGTTGCTGGACCTGATGATAAAGCATACAGTGCACTATTCAAAAATACAGAAGATACTTAAATTTACAACAGAGGAAGTATCTAAACTAAAATATTTTTCTATGTCTGAAGGTAAAGTTTAAAACACCCAATATGCAAGTAGTGACCTACTGAGCTCCTCTGCAGAGCATCAGAAAAGATCTCTACCAAGTGCACTATTTTCTCAGTATTATACTGATTTTTTTTAATTGGATCCCACAATAGTGAATCTGATTATTTGTATATATGTCTCTACTATATTTGTATATCACTTGAAATAGTAAGTGAAAAAAGGTATAAAATAGTGAGACACCCAGTCTATCCTACACAAATATTTTCATCTAAGAAAGTGTATAGGCAGGGCTAGTTTTTCTGTGTGTTTAAGTCATTTCTGTGGCTCTTCTACCAGGGGAAGCCATGTGACATTTTCCACACTGCAGTGATATCATGAAGTGTGGGTGTAAACTAGAAAGAATAATGTCTTACTCAAATGTTGTATTTGAAGAACTGAAGATCTGTAAAAATGCAGAAATAAAAAAGTGCTATCAGTGAACAATCCTTTGTTGCTCAATTGTCACATTTTCTTATTAATTGCACACAGTCCAGTTAGTCAGTTGTCAGATTTAATAAAGTCCTCTTAAAACCTGTCTTTTGTGATTAAGTCTTTTATTCCTAGGAAAGAACATTAAAAAAGGCTTTAAATGTCACATGAACAATAGGGAAGTATGGTTTTCCTATTAAACGTGACACTAAAATACTATCTTTAAAACAATTGAAGTGTAATAGTTTACATTTTTTTCAGAGCTTGATGCTTGTAATTCAACATTAAATAAATTGTGGTGAATACTGCCATCCTATACACATGAAAAATGATACTATTTTCATATTTGTTTTGTGAGAGTGGTGATACCTGTATTGCTTACATTTAGGCATATTAATGCTGAGTTACCAAGTTGAACAAGTAGTTGTGTCATTAAAACTGGTCAAGTACTAAAGTGAACTAAATAAATGCGAATTGCTTGATGCCCTTAAGGTTACTTACTTTTAGTTTCTAAGGTCATCTCTCTTTATCTGGATTAAATAACTCACCTAAATCAGTCATCTAAAGTTCCTTGCACAGTCAGTGGAGAAAGACAGGACTGGTCAGAGGGTTGCTTGCACTGTACTAAAATGAATGCCTGTCCCTGGAATTGTACAGGGCAACTGATCTGACCTGCTGGCTGCCTCTGAAGAGAGCTGTCCTACCCTTGCTTGCCTCCCATCAGCACGGTGACTGCATGTGAACACAGTTCAGGAGAAACTCGGAAGTAAAATGATTGGTTTTCTGGTGCTTTAGAGCTCTGAGGGTAGGGAAGTGGCAGGTCTCGGCACAAGAGAACTGGCCCTTCAGGTAATGGTTAGCCATTGGATCAGTGTAACTGCATGGTAAAAAAAATTCCCCTATGATAGATAAAGCAGATTAAATCTGGAGGTACCCAGTTATGTGGACATAACTGATGATGCTCTTCAAAAAATCCTAGCACAGTGAAAAATACAGACAGAAATATTTAAAATAGAATCATTTACAGGGCGAGTACAGAGTGGTGAAATAAATCCATGTTGAGTATAAGGCTGAACATTAAATATGTTTCAAAGAAGAATTCATAGATCATCATATTCCAAGCTTTATTCAGTGTTTTTGGCTAGAACTAGATTTTCTCTAGATAAGGGTTTGTGAAGAAGAGTGCAAACACAATGTAGGAGTAAATCAAGTCTCAGTTGACATTAAAACATGAGAGATCTTGGATATTTGTTATTGCACTGTGAAGCTCTCTTCATTTGAACATTTCTGCTGGTTTTGTGATGGTTCATTTTTTCTTTTTATGAAAATATTTGGCAAAGAGTTACTGGAAACCACAACAAAACACAGAAGAAATAGAGGGGCAGAGTACCTGGTACACCAGTAGCAGCTAGATACCGTAGCGTATGTAGTTATTTAAGCTGAGCAAATGAAATTAGGCAAAAAACAACACCAGACAATAGACATAAAAAAAAATATCGAGTTTTAAGTGTTAAATACTAGAAGTAGATACTGGCACAAAAAAGCTGATGGGTCAGTGGCTCCCTTATTGCTTGCTTTTATTTAAACATTTTCTTTCTGTATCAAGGGAGTACAAGAACAAAACATGGAAGAAGTTTATATTCATCATCTTTTCCTGTGCAAACAGTACCACTGAAGGTGATGTTTGCAACACTGCTATTCAAAGTAGCTAATGTAGAATAGCCACAGTGAGTTTCAAGTTGATTCAAGTCACTCTTCAGCTGTCTCTGTGTTTCATTTCCACTGATTTTCCTCCAACTTTTTGGTGACATTTAGTTACAGCACCACCAGCCCCAAAGTCAGTAACAGTGTCCTTGGTGTAGGAGGTTGCAAATGAAGGCAAACTGGAAATGCTTGTTTAAGTTGGTCTACTGCCCACTCTGACAAAAAAGCCTCGGGGGCTTTTGTTGTGATTTTTGTCACCTATGGCACCTGCTGACTTTAGCCAGACTCGTAAGAGCTCATAGTTTTAGAAAATGCAGGTCACCTAACATACATACAGAACAGAGAAGCCTTCAATATTTAGGCTGTCATTCAAAAATCTCCAGAGAGTTACATGCCTGAAACACAATTAAGGATGAAGAGCTGAATCAACACTGCAAGAGTGGTTGCCGAATTTCTAGGCGTTTCAAACCTGATAGGCCAGAAAACAATCCCATCTGGGCAAATGGCCTATTTTAGCAATCAGGATTAAGCTGACAGAAGTTTTCTGCAATTTGTCTATTTCTTTAATAGTGGGGACATATTGTTTAATTAGTTAATGGGAAGAAAAAACATTTAACAGCTAATACGATCCTTTATGTTGCACACCATCTGCATATTGTGTGCTGAGCGTCCCTAGCTGTGGGATAGAGGAAATCATAAAGAATTTCAACCTTTTCTTCTTTACTGTCATTATCTTGGGGGAAGCATGATAAATAATCATATTTATATTCTGGAGCATATATAGTTGAAATCAACCTATTAACCAGAAAGACATTCTTCAGATTTTGGAAGGCACAAAAAAAGACATCTCCCCATAAGCAATCCATTCCATGGGTGCTGAGCACTAGAAACTTAGAATGGAGTGAAGAAGACAAGTTATTTTTCCTTTCACGTCTAAATAAAGCTATTTGCAGAAACTTTAGTGAAGCATATTTGGGGACTAATCCTGAGATTTTGGAAGGGAACAAATCAGCTCTTGTAGACTGTTATGCAGAAAGTGTAATTTTTAATCCTCCATGTCCAAAATTTATCAGTTTTATTTGATTGAACACTTGTTTCTGTGAAAAACATTTTGCTGTTAATTCAAGATTTGAGATAATCAGTTCAGTTATTCATCAGCCTGACAACTGGGGATCCTACTCCTTTAAATCTGAGGTGTTACTTTGATCATCAGCAGAGCAGGAAGGAGATGGTTAACAGCAAACAATTTGGGTATGGGCACAATTCTTCCTCTGTGACTTCTAGCCCTCACTATAGCTAACCCACACTCACCTGCCAGCATAAGGCTTTCCTCGCCTAAGGGAGGAGGTGCAGCAGTCACTCGCTCCAAAGAGTTTAAGCAGTCGGTGCCATCCACTCTGCAGCACAATGCACCAAGTCACAGGAAAGCTTCCCAGGCCAAAGCTCTACTGCATATGTGTGGTTGAGGAACACGCAGGAACAGAGTCTGCCTCATTAGCTCCCAATGAAGCTGTTCATTCAATGTAAATAACACAGTAATTATTACACCGGAGAGAAAGTGAAAAAAACTGAAGAGCTGATATGACAATTTTGTGGCCAAGCTACTCACTTGGGATAGGAAAGGGTAAAGTTCAAGAACAATTAACATAAAGGGGGGACAGCTTCAATAGTGGAGAGGGATGCCTTCTCTGTTGGATATGCCCCAGGATAGCCTCCTGGGACACGAAGACCTTTTTCAAATTTAATGCTTCCTGCTTTGCTCTTCCTAACAAAAAAATAAATAACTCAGAATGAGAACATTTACTTTCATGGTTGGTTGGAGTTTTCCAGTACAGAAACATTTCCTGTATTCTCCCCTAAAAGAAACATTTTCACCACAAGACTGAACTCATTTTTATCGTGCACCACTGGACTTGATTTGCATTTGTCTCTTCTGTAAGGCTTCTGGAGTTCTTACAAGCAACAGCAACTGATTAAACTCAATTCCTGATTCCTGTCCTTCCCCTTGGCTGTTGGACTATGACTTCGTATTGATAAAATGTACTGGACAGGTTATTGTTCTCTACTCTGCTTGGTTACACAGCTTATTTACTGTTTGGTACGACTTACATGAAGAGTACTGTGGAGATGATATGGAGAAAGACTGGGATCCGCTCGTATATCTGAGCCTGGTTCATTGCTTTCATACTCTCTTGTCCTACAGAGACATATGTCGATCCATAGCAGTTCTTTATTACTTCTTTCACTTAGATCCTTTTTTTTTCTTTAAAAAGAATGAAAAAACAAGACAAGTTGTTTTAGATGTGTGGGTTTTTGATGCTTACGGTGAGAACTTTATTGACAATGGATAGACAGATAATACTAACAAATACTTTTTTTCAGCCCTTTAAAGGAGGATTTTCAAACTGGGCAGACAGCGTTACCTGTTTTGTTTTTTTGTTTTTTTGTTTTTTTTGTTTTTTTTAATTTCCTCTTGCTACATTATGTAATATGTTTGTAGGTTCTGTGTGACGATAGTGTGGTTCTGCTATAGAAATCTGTTCTTATGGGTCACAGGTTCATTTTGATATAGTTTGTGAGAATTCACTGTGAAGTAAGGAAAATTTACTGCAGTGATCCTGTCGAAAAATAAAAGCTCACACACATATCAGGGATGACTTGCTCTATGCCAAACACTAATCTGATATTTAAGTACAATGCAGGCAAAAACAATATTGCTTGGAACCAATGCTTTTCAGTGGATGTACTGGAATTCTATTTCCAATTCCTATAGATATCTGCAGAAGCCTACATTGAAATTCTCAATATTAAAACATTTAAGTAAAAAATAAAGTATATCTTAAAAAATATACCACAAATTATATAATAAATTTATCTGATTTTTTAGGCCAATTGCTACTGTTATTCACAATTTATAATGATTTTGCTAGCAGACTGTCAAGTCATAATGAAAACACATTTTGAGTTAAGCTGATTTTTCCCTCTGGGTTCTTAAGTGGCATTCTTTCTCTCCAAAACTTACTTCTCTGGACCCTCACTGTCATTTAGAAAGATCAAAAATTTTCTGTGTACCAACTTTTTTTTTTCTGGCAGATAGAGAATGTTGGAGAAGAGCTTTTTGAGTCCTTGTCGAAATCCTGTGGCCCTTGGCTGGCCTGAACTCAAACCATCTATAACATGGTGGCTTTTGCTGGGGTTTTCTTTCGGGTTTTGAGTTTCTTTAAAGCTGAAACTTTGAAGCTCAAAATCCTCAGAAGGAACAGAAAGAGAAACCTCATGCAAACAAATACCACTGATCTTTACACAGCTTTGATCTCTTATATATCTACAGTGCCTTTCATCATGAAGAAGCCTGATAAGATTCATAAACTGCCTTCAAAGGGAAATATCTTATCCTCTATACCACAATGTGCACACCACTGAAAACCAGTCTTCAGAGTAGATGATGACCTGTAGCATGATGCATATTAACTGACAGTAGGGCCATAATTAGCAAGTGCAGAAGAACACAGTATTTGGCAGGATTTACAATGCCAGAGAAAATAGTAAAGACCTCAGATTTTAATGTCATGTTTATTTAAACTGGAAAGAGATGCATGTTTAAGGGACTAAGTGTAATACAAGGGCAGGCTGACAGTGTGTTATCTCAGTCCTGGTCACTGCCTCATTTCCAGTTAGCCACTGCATGTGATCAGTTTAAAACTGTCCACATCCCTGGAATGTATTGCCCTGTAAGGGATTCCAAGAGGAAAACACATGAGGTCCTGGCAGTGTCTGCACACATGAGCATGTATGCATACATGCACAGCATGGTGACTGAATTCCCAGCTCACAGGTGTCTCTAGGAGAGGACTGGCTAAGCAAGCTGCCCCAGCCCTGGGCCATCTTGAGTCTCCTCAGCTGCCCATGTAGCAAACACCCCATAGCCCCACTACTCTCCAAGACCCTACAAGGCAGACAGTACACGTTAAGAGATACAGTGGTGAGCAGAGGAAAGAAGCTGATCACAGGGGGCAGAACAGCTTTTTGTGAACCATTTCAAACTGCTGGGTGCAACAACCCCTACTACTGTGAAGGTGTTCTTGTTGCACCTGTCAGCAGGTGCCAGTTTTGCCAACCTATCTTCAGGACAGAGACTTCTGTATCTCCTTTCAACATGCACTGGTACCCAACAAGACTTTTGCTCAGAAAGTTTTATATGCACATTTCTGTTCTCTCTCCAGATTTCTCTTGAAAGTCCTGGCCTTAGGGAACCCAGCTGAAAGAGCTCTTCTTCCTCCTTTCCATTAGCCAGAATCTTTGATTAACTGAGCTTCCAACTGTCTGAAAATTGCAGGCACCCTTGAAGATTTTCAGGTAATTGCAGTCTCTACTGTGTTTCAAAGCTAAGGCTTAGGTTACTAAGGCATCTCCATAATGTCTGATCAATGAAGTGATCAATTAGGAATGGGAAAATGAGCTATGGTACAGCAAGTGGAATGGTTAATGACCTAACATGGAGAAGTCTTTTAATCTCTGGCTCCCATGAGTGCATGCTGACCTGCTCCTCCACAAAGCTAGCAGGGCCCTGGGAAGTTGGAAATTACCATAAGATAGAGAACAAATGGATATTGGGTAAAATCAATTAAAACTAGAGGCATTGTAAAGACCCGGAGTGGGCTCAGGAAAAATTCCAAGTGTTTGTTTAACAGATATGTGAGATTGTTTTGCCCTAGTAACTGTGTGTCTGTTTGATATGTATGAGGCTTTGAATATTTTATAACAGTGATGGCTGTGTTCATTTAAAGGCAGCTGCTTAAAAAAATTAAAATTCCAGAAAACACTTTGTCTTTCAACTCAGCATTATGTAATGTTTCAGGCTTGATACCCATTTTCTTTGAAGGCTTTTCCTACTGATAACTTCAGAAGTGTCACCCAGGAAAGATGTTTCATCTGAAAAAAAAAGGGTTGTTGGGTCTTAAAGATTTTGTTTTGTTTTCTTTTTTTTTTATTCCACTGACAGATAATGAGTGTTAATGCTTCATCTGAAACAAAAAAATGATAGTTGAATTGAAAGAGTGCTAGAGAGGAGGGCACTGGGGAACACATTTGTGAGCCATCACACAAATTCTCTGAGAAGCCCAGGCAGAAATTCAGAACATCATATCTTAACAGAACATAATGTACTCCAGAAAGAGTAGAGATAATGTATCCTAATGTATTCAATATTTGCCTTTGATGTAAGCTTAAGCATTATTCCGTATGTTTTACTCCATCACTAAATTAATTTTGGTTGGAAACCATCACACATTAATTATCAAATATGACTAAGCTCCAGCTCACTCATTTTCCTAGGTTATTTGATGCCTGCTGTGAGACAGTTACATTGCAGAATTTTGTTTATAATAGCTGTGGCTAACATGTTAGCAGTGACTCTGCCAGATTTGCCAGGCATCAGGCACAAATACAGCTCAGCTGTCCAGGGAGGAGATTGTATAGGAAGTGAAAGATCTGAGCCTCATCAAACACTTTGCAGATGCATGCACAGGGTCTTCTTTAAAAAAAAAATAGAATAAATTAGAATCTATTTTTACAGGGAAAGAATCAACTCATTTGGACCAAACATTTTATGTATTGCATGGCAACTACTCAAGCAAATGCTTGAGTAAAGAAGACAGAAATTTATGTAAAAAAAAAAAATTTCCCTGTATTACAGACCACTTCATGACCTAGTGCTTTACTGTGTTTTGAACAGCTTCTATGTGAATCTTCAAGAACATTTTAAATAATAGATGTTCCATAATTACAGCCTGTGTTTCTTATGAGAGGGGGTTTTACTATTCAGATCTTGTCATTTTAAGATCAAAAGATTTCTATTTCAGAATTCTTTTCCTTGCTGAGCTCTAGATAGAGAATATTTTGTGAGTTGCCGGATCCTTAGCTGTTGCAAGCTCTATTACCATTAAACTAAAGTGTTCTGAAAAATCCTTTATTACACCAGCAGCTTATTGCAGTATTGCCCATGCTTCTTGAATAGAGAAGCCCACATTTCTTCTGAAATAGTCTAGGGACCATCTTGTATAAGTGAAACTAGAGTGTTTTTCATCTAAAGAAAGCTATAGAAAATTTTGAACTACCAGTAGAATTTCATCTTTTTTCTGTTTGCTTGCTTAATTGTGCATATATGCAGTTTTTTGCAATGTTTCATCATGTCTTGTTGATCATTGGAGATCCCTGAGTTGCATGGTAAGAATATGTTTCTACAGCCAAAGGGGAAAAATTTTTTGTCAATTTCATCATGAAAAGCTAATGTATCTATCACAAACTAAAGGTTCATAAATTTAGACACTGTTGTATGAAAAACAACTTATCCCATCTCCTGCATTGGCCAGATGCCCCTACTTAAAGGTGGGGGAGGCAGTGCTCAGATAGTGACAAGGGATTATTATACACAGCTCATATTTGGCTGTTCAAATTCAAGGCTAAATTACAAAAGTGGTCTGAGTACAATGATGTTCAAAATCACACAAACTGCAAAAGTTTCAGCCCAAATATTTTCAAGGGCAAAAATCTCTCAAGAATGATGGTTTTTTTCCTATCATGTGTCACTTCAAATGTTATTAAGAAAACAGATTGCTTCAAGGTTTAGGCTCTGACAAAAGAGATGGTTTGGGCTAAAATAGAGATGTATTAGTTCTACTTATGACCTGTCTCTAGTGATGTACCAACCTTGAACCATTTGCTTATTCCTATTACAACTGCTTCTAGCTTCACTTGAGGCTTTAATGGGACATTCATTTAAGGGGATACTGTTGCATGAGAAAGTAGCCTGTAAGCCTCTTTCTTCTGCAGCCACATCCTTCACCATCCCCTCAGCTGAGCTAGCAGCATCAATTGCACAACTGAGTGACAGTTCAAGCTGAAAGACAATTTCTTCCAAAAGATTTATGTCCCAGCTGCTTTGGTTCCCTGACCTAGTGCATCACAGTTCTTCAGCTTGTGCTGGCACAGAGTACAAGATAGAGGATGGGGACTAGTTTGGGGCAAGCAAATCATGATCTCAGTGAAGATAGATCTGGAGTCTTTTATTGTAAAACCATTACTTTAACAAACAGGAAAACTCATTACAGTTATTTTCACATTGAGCTAAATTCTGCAGGGTTTAATCACTTTTTTACCGAAATTTCCCCAGTCAATGGAATCTCACCAAAACACAGGCAAAGCTTGAATCAGTGAAACATAAAGCTTTAGAAGAAGGGTAAATGGCAAGAAAGGGAGAAAGACATGACAATGGCAGAGATACAATAATTAATTTTCAGAAAATCTTGAAAAATATATCTTACCAAAATATTATGTAATGAACACCAGAATCTCATAAGACAATGTTTGGAATTAACTTCTACTTTTTTTATTGCCCTGTGGGCCATCTGTTAGCATTATTCCACTTTACATTTAAAAAGCCATCCCATCTTTAGCAGATGTTCATTTTTTCTACATGTATGTTTTGTAATTCCCCTCAACTCTCTTAATGGGCTTTATACTCTCAGAATTACAAGTCTTCTTATATTGCCTCTACAGTGACTGTAACATCCCCTTAAAATTTGAATAGAAAGCTTCTATTAACATCTCTGTTCTTTGAGGATACAGTATTCAGACATCTTCACAAAATAGCCTTTGCAGTTATCCCTAATGGGCAGTAGCTGTAATCCCTGAAGCTCTTATTCATTCTGAAATATAAAGTTGAAAGCCTTAACTATCTCTACTGTAACTCTTAAGTTGTCACAAAAAAAATGGGCTGTCTGTTCACACAGTAGGGAAAAATTTTGGAATGGGATATCTGTCTGATACTACATGCACTTGGACTGAAATAGAGTTTTTCCACTATTTTGCATCACATTATAGAAGTCAATGTGAGTAGTTAATAGTGAAATGAGTCTGGGAAGTATCACACAAGGGTGTTTTGCATCCTGCTATCCAAATGAACATGAAGGATTCGTGCCTCCCGTATGGTAGGCAGAGGTGCAAAAGGTCAAACGTTTGTCTGGCATATATTGCAACACAACTTCCTAATATTCGTAACTTTTAAGTTTTCTAAAGTAGTCATGTACCTGTCTCCCTTAATATATTTGTTACAATTTTCTCTTCCCCACCTCTAAATTCTCTCCTATTTTATGAAATAGTTATACAGGGAAGCTTTGTATCCATGACTGATAGCAAAAAATCAGAGTAAAAGCAACTGAGGAAAGCAGAAATGGATGTTTGCAATGGGTTAGGAATGTGGACTAAATGATGACCTCAGTGAGATGAAAATCCTTAGTAGGGCAGCAGATGAATGTGAAAGATGAGGAGACTAAGGACACTATCTCTTCCTGAAGACCCACTGACATACTAAAAGGTAAGGTGTGCACAGGTTGCGATTTCTCTGCCTCATCAGAGACATTGGTATGTTCAATAGAACAGCTACACAAGTGGGAGTCAGTTATTAGATGGTGCTGCAGATTTCTAATACTGCCTCCTTGGAAGGAATATTCCATGGGATAAATGGAATAAATGGGTAGCCTCAGAACCACTGCACTCTTCCACCCTTGATATTTAACCATCAAGTTTTCTTGAAAACAACTTGCTTCCAGTCTCTGCAGCTCTTAGTTTCTTTATCTTTGCTTTGTCCTTCTGCTTTCCCAAACAGATTTTGTTTTGATTGCCTCAATAGCTAAAATAGCACAGCCTAAAACATGGTTGGCATATACAAGCTCTCTCTGACCCCTTACTTGTTGGAGGGTTTCAGCCTTCCCACTTATTTCTGGATCTGTTTTTATCCCCGCTGCCACTGCCAGCAGGGGCATGAGGGAGGTTTGCAACCTGTGCGGAGCTGGGCTGAACACTAAGAGAAGTGATGAGGGAGCAATTTTAGCTATGAATATCCTAATGAAGCTCCTGTGCTGACCTTACACACTTCTGATTAAGCAAATATGCAAATGCAAAGCAGTTCAGAACTGGATTAGCATTCAAAGGGTTTTAAAAAGCTGCTGTGGCTTCATGCAGAGTGACCTTTAGGCCTGCTCAAATCTGCTAGAATGCAGATGGGGAAGAAGAGAGACATTATAAATACAGTAGAACTTGCAGGCACTGTAAAATGTGCCACGGAAGGAAAAGAATATCCAGATCAAGGTTTTACAGCTGATCTGGTTACAGGGCACGAGATTATTATGCATCAAACTTGGGGATGTCTCTTCCAGTACCTTCCAAAACCAAAGTTAGCTAAACAGTTGGTTTGATCATAATCCTGTAGGTTTTGTACTTTAAAAAATGAAAAAGGAAAGCTGGTAGATAAGGATCCAAATCTGGGTCCCAACAGTGCTATCAAGATTCACAGAGAAAGAGGAAATCCAGGGCAAGTAGGAGACATATCTCAAGGTCACAGGAGGGCCATTCAACACAGTACTCAGGAATCTGCCCTTACCACTGATTGGTGTTCAGGAGGTGAGTATTCAGAGCAAAATTACCCTTAATTAAAGAAAACTTCTGTAATGAGAAGCATTGTCATGTGCTATGGTGTATGCATCACAATTCAAACCCACAACCTAGGCTGTGGTTTTAAGACTGGGTATCAAGATCCACAGGTGCCTGAAGCTTGTTCTAATCTTGTACTACTAAGAGGAAGGTGTTAATTTAGAAAACCACTGGAAAGAAGTGGTTAAGAAATACTGGCCATTTACAGCCAGCTGCTCAGTACAAATACATACCTTATTTCTAGGAACACAGCAGTGGATGAGACCTCCTAGATTCTCAAGAATGTGTGATTGCAAGGACCTTATTGTATTCTTCATAAATTAGGGGTTTAGTTGCTGCTGTTCTCCCTAAACCCACTGAAAGCCTGTTCCAGAATGAGCTTCGCTTTTAACTGAGAATGGACTTCTGATTTCCAGGCTAAGTGTATTCATAGCTACCTTTCACCCATTTGTTCAGAAAACTGACTTTGTTTAATTACTTCCTTAGGCCTATGCATCAATATTTCTATTTTCTTTCACTTAGAGTACTGCTTGGAAAATATTTTGACAAAGAAAGATAATGAAGCAGGAGGATCCTATAAACCAGATGAGATCCTCTACTGGTATAAACTGGTTTGACTTTAATGCTAGTATATATTACCCAGGAATTTTAAAGAAACTTTTCATGTGGTTTTTTTCAGGTTAGACAAGAAAGCAAATACCTGTGCTAAAAGGCAATGAATACATCTGTAGCAAATACACCTTTGGGTAACATTTCTGTCATTTTTTCTCAGAATTCTTTTAAAAGAAAAGCTTAACACTGAACCAAAGAAAACCAAAAAGTTTTCTTATTCTGATTTCCTCCAATACTTTGTTAAAAACACTTCTTTACTCTTGGTCCCCATGTGTTAATGTAGCATGTCTATTACTGTTTAATTTTGCATCAATCAACTCCATGTTTCTTAATTTGGAAGATATTGTCAAATATATGTGTTTGCCCAATGCATACTTGAGGTTCCAGGATTTCTTTATGCAGTTGACAGCAAAACATTATAATACATTGTTTTATTTTCTTGTTTTGGAGGTAAAGAATAAAGATAAAAATTTACTGCAACTCAAAATACTCTAAAATGTTCACAATTACACAGTTACAGCTGAAAGGCTTAAAATATATCTTTTATATCCTAGAATCAATCACCCAAAGTTTTCAAATCTGCATGTGCTGGTTATTTTGGAAAGGTTCAAGAACTCGTTCTTCAATACTTTTCTAAATTGAAGGAAAACAAAAATTTTGATAAAGAGAACAACAGTTAAATAACATGAAGCTATAAGGAAAAGTAGAAATAATTTTGTTTCTAATGATGATATAACATGATATTTTTCCTGTGATTTAAACCCCATCAAGCTTTATTTAGAACTCAAATAATAAAAAAGCTCCATATTTTATGCCATTTTAAAATGACAGGCTTCACATGGCCTCTGAGACAAACTCTAAAATAGCACAAGCTGATTCAAAATCAGATCTGAGTCCTGTGAGAAAGCTGGCTGCTCTCTGCTTATCGCAAAATGTGAAACTGAATTTTGTACCTTTACAAATAATAATCGCTTAGCCAGTAAATATTCTGCTTTATTTCTGCCCAATATGAGGAACACATATTGCAGCAGCAGGATAAATATGGCTGATTATCCTATGAGCCCTTCTGCTTATGAAGTCTGCAAACTAAAATCAAATGTTCCTTTTTGAAAACAGCATATACTTTAAGAAAGAAAAAAAAATCAACAAAGCTTTATAAGACATAATTGGGATCAATAGAAATAACTTTAATTCTGAGATATATGTTCTATAGGTTTTTAAACCATCCTTTAGTATTCAGTACTAAAAGCATAATTATATGTTAAACTATAGCAGATGGCATCATGTAGAAGTATCATTTGTTAGTATATTCTGCTGGGCTTACCCATCAAGGTAGTGCAAATTGGCATAAATTACACTTTCTTTTGGCTCTTTGGCATGTTGATTGCATTGCGTTACATTCTTTCACAGCTCTATTCTTACTCTCTAAACTACGACTAAAAAGTCATGTTACATACACAATTCAGGAACAGTGAAATCTTTGAATGCCAGAACTACAAATCCAAATGGCTGGTACTAATCTTAAAGAAAAGTCCATTCAGCTTATTTTTTGCCTGAACTAGACAGTCACTCTGAAAAGGGTAGGTTGCCAAAGAAGACAGACTGAGGATAGATTACAGAGAAAAAAATGAAAGCTAGAAATGGAATTAGAACCAAGCATATCCTTTCCACGCAAATAAAGAAAGATGCAAGGAAGTCAGCACTTGGATCAGCTGCTTCTGTCAGTGCAGGGCTGAGATGAAGGTAAGAAGGGCTCTATGCAGTGTCACTGCCATGTAGTGGTTCTTCTGGCAGGCACAGGGTAGCCTTCCCTGTCAGGACAAAACTCAGGCAGCCACATTATCCAATTTAACTTAATCTGAGGTTTCGATAACAGCCTGGTACCCTGTATTCGTCCAACAGTTTTGTGCCAGTAGCTGGTCTGTGTCTGCACACAAGTAACTAAACTTCCTGTCACAAAACCCCTCAGCAGCAGAGGAAAAGAGCAATGCACTTGAACTGCAGGAGACGTAATTGTGCCTTGCTTTGTTCTTAGAGCCTTGCAAAGAAGTCACAGGTAGCTCTCAGACGTCATATCTTCCAGGGGGAGGGCAGCCAGGAAAACACTGTAGTTGGTATTCAGAGCAAGCAAACCCGTGAATCAGGACAGCAACCTGCTTTTGCCTTTCTCACCTCCAATGAGCCCGGGAAGAGTTACTCGGAATAACACCCGGGATAGATAAGTAAGCTGTAGCGTAGCAGTTGTTCAGCAGAGGGCAGCATACGTATATGGAAAAATGCTGGTCTCTTCCCACAGCTGCTTCTTCCTGCGGCTCTTACGGAGCCCGGGAATCTCAGCCTTTTCCCTTCTTATTAATTCACAGGTAAATGAACGTATCATCCGAACCTGAACACTTAATAAAGCATGAAAAAATATGATATTAAAAACGTTAAATCAAGATTTAAGATTAACATTTTAAAATTAAAATTATCAGCAATGAAATTGAGATTCCAGAATCAAAGTTGAACTCTCTCCAGATCTTGCATTCTGCATATTTTACAACACAGACATTATTACAACACTGATTAGTGTGATGATTAAATATAGATAGTTCGGGAATGGCTAAATCAATCAATCTCAGTCAGGGAGTAGAACCTCAGTTCAGAAGGCGCCAAACACAGAATCATGGAATATTTTGAATTGGAAGGGACCCATACAGGGATCAAAACCACACCCTTGGTGTTATTAGCACCATACTCTAACCGAGCTAATTTCAGTGTGAATGTGTACCTGTGTGTATATAAGATCAACAGCTTCCAGCAGACATACACCTGACTAGCTTTGTTAAGTACTTCTAGACCCTTGGCTTTTAAACAGTGGAGTGGGGAAACAGTCTATCCATGCAAAAGCAGCTAAATTAGTACTATTCTTGGAGCCTAATAATTTTTTATTATTGCAGTTCCATTCTTTCAGTAATATAATTTAGTTGTATTAATGTAAGGTAACTACAAGAAATTCGCCCATGTTGAGAGGCTGAGCCACACTGGGGCTGCTCTGCTTATCTGTGGTATTCCTTCCTTCTAGCTGTCCCTTTACCTGAATTTATGTCTTTATAACATGATACTGCTTAACTTTATGAACAGCGTGGTGCCATTCACTATAAAGATGCTGCAAGACTGGCAAGTAGTTAGGGTGTTGCAGTCACAATTCAGAGATGATTAATCTACAAGGCTGCTACCCTTTCCAAAAAGATGACACCTGTGATTAGGAGAACAGGAGCGAGCCTGGGAAGTGATGCTACATAAATAGAAGTTAAAGAGACTGCTGGAAGCAATAGCCGTGTTTTAAGATGCCAAGTTAACACCTGGACTTCCAGAGTGCACCCACAACTGTGGGAGACACACGTTCTTTTCATAGATGTAATTCATGGTAATGGGTAGCAACTGACTGAGAACAAATTTGTGAATTTTATGTATGGTTTTTGTGACACTGACTCTCGGATTGATCTTGTGGGTTTTGCTGTACTGAAAAATCATAGTAAACCATTCAACATGTGTAAATGAGAATATAGCATAAAAAATATTTCTACTCTATATCTTTTTGATAAAATGATACTGGCATGAATAATCCTCAAAAATTAAATTACCTGTGTAGGCAACCCTACAGCATTCAGAAAAATAAATATCTACACACTTCTAGTTTATTTAAAAATCTTTCTCTGAGGATAGAGAAGAAACCCCAAACCAATTAACCAAAAAAAAACCAACCACAAAAAAACCCCCAAAATCCAACCAAAAACAAACAAACAAAAAACCAGACCAAAAGCAAACCAAAACAACAGCAACAAAAAACAAAATGAAAACAAATAGAACAAACCCCCAAACTCACACACACACACACAAATTTTAAAAAATCAAACCAAAATAACAAAAAACCAAAACCACACCCACTCCACCTCCATTAATTCTGTTGAAAAACAAGGGTTTAGCAGTAAACCACTGATATTTTCTTCATAATCCTGCAATTGTAGCTAAATTCATGTGATAAAAATACAGTTGATTTTAATATGAACAGTTTAGTACAAGGCTTTGCAAAGCCAGGGTCTGAGGATGTATAGAAAGGGGAAATCAAAAGTTAATTGAAAAGAAAACAGATGCTATAGGAAGATTGGCAAAAAAAGCCTGCAGAAAGAAAATAACAAAGCAAAGTACTAAAAAGTGGAGAGAAAAAAGGATGGAATTTAAAAAAAAGACGAAGTTTGACTTTATGTGTTGTGAAATGTAGACATTCCTCATAAATATCTGTCTATCTAACTCTAAAACCCACATCCATTTCATTGCATTTTTCAGTTGAAAATTATTATAGTTTAAGTGTATAGTATTTGCAATCTAACATTCTAAGTAATTTTAAATCCTCTAGGAATGATAAAGTAAAACACTACCTATTTGCCTTTTTCATACTCCGGTGCTCCCTCCTTGTACTTCTTACTTTCCCTTGCACAATAACTCCAGTTAAAAAAACAGAAGAATTGTCACACTCAAATGTCAGATTTTTCAAAGCTGCACCTCCACCCCAAGTGCTCATCTGATTTGGTCCATTAAAAATAATTTAAATTGGCTACAGCAAAATTTGTCTGCACCAAAATACCGGTGTGTTCCAACATGGCCTTCCTTTTTCCTCCTGCTGCAATTCAGATTTTCTTATCTTTTCCCCAGACCTTCTAGCTGCCCTAATGACTCCATCCCTCACTGACACCTCTCTTCCCTTTCACCTACTTTCAGCCTGGGTGAGACTGGCCATAAATCCCAACTGCAGAAAACCCCACAGATGTTTGCAACGTAGAAGGTATATCCAAATTTTTGCTAGGTAGAGGGTAATTTCGAAGCACAAACCTCTTTAAAAGAATATCAAAGTGAAAAACAAAATTAAGACACTCCAGTATACATGCAGGAAAATCTATACCAGCAGAAAAGAAGAGGAAAATAAATGAATTCTTCTGATAAAAGTTTTTGTCATCCCTTGAAAAATACTTTGCAAGAAATACTGGATATTGTGCTGTCCAAAGAGGCTCCGTACCCAGTGAAGGACATGGCCTTATTGATATCTTGTTTTTACTTTCACCTCAGTAGTGGCAGAGATTGTATCAGAAAGTTTTAAAAGCAAAATAGAGGTTAGATCCATTTTCGATACTCTAAATTAAAAGAATAAATGAATCACCCAACTGTAGTTAATGGGCAATTAACGTAATTCTGGTCCGGTGTAGCTGAAAGATAATGAAAAAGCTGATTGCAAATGAACCAGCAGTAATGTGGGAGGTCATAATAGTCCCATAACTCTGAATGAGAAACCAATTTCTCCTCTAACACTTGGTGCTTTGATTGGTGAAGGGCTTTATCATACTATGAAATTTGCCCGTGATAGTATGAGACATAAAAAAAAAAGGTTCTGCAGTGTAAATGGTGGATGGCTTACAGAACAGGTACCCTGAGCTACTGCATGAGCACATACTAGCTGTCATAAACTAGAGGGTAATTAGAAGTGCAGTGGTGAATTGAGAGGAGAGATGCATATATCTGAGTAATGAGCTCACAACTGTACTACAGCAGGGCAACAACCCACTAGGGGAAATGCAGCAGGGTATGAGACTCTGTTGCAGCCTGGAGACTGGATGTGCTGATGCCCTCTAACTTGGCCCACCTCCTGGATACGGTGTAATATCTTTTTTTGTGCTCAATTTGTTCTTGGTTAAGGAGGGGGTAATGGGGTGGGATGAATTCCACCCACAATGCTTCTCTCATTCCCTCTACTTACCATCTATGTCCTGATCCTATTAAAACTTAAGATCTTGTTCAGCAAACTGTCATCAGATAAAGTAAATTACATTTTATGCCAGTGGTAATGCTCTCAAAATCAAGAGAACAATTGAGTCTAGGGCAAGGACTGTCTCTTTTCCTAGAATTTTAAGTAAATCTATATTTAGCCCCTTTGTGGCTTTTGAGGGGGGAAGAAAGGTAATCATGTTAGAACACTGTAATGGTAAATGAATCTACATCCTAGAAGCAGATGGCACATTAATAGGGTACAGAAACACACATATAAAAAGAACGAACCCTCCAAAATGTTTTTTTTTTTTTCCTTGGCATTTTTCATCACTGTTCCTATGTCTTTTCTACCAGGCTTAATATAATGATGATAGATTTAACAGAGAAGACTTATTCCTAGTGCTATATTTATGTTGTGACAAAGCAATAGGTTATTGCTGCATTATGCACAATGTAAAAAGTAAATAGATAAAGAGACAGTGCTTAATACTCAGAAATATTTAGCATAATGCTTAAGATGCATGGATTGCAAACAACCTTTTTAGGTAGATTTTTACATCATCTTTTGAACTACTGTCCTGTTGCTAAACTGAGGGGTAACAGAAGTCACTAAGTCATTTGAGATGACCTGACCTTTTTGGTGTGTAGGGATGCGTGCGACTCGGATGTGGGAGCATTGATGCACAAGCCTCCAAGCAGCGAGTGCTATAGTAGATACCTGTAGCTCCTTCACACTGAGTAGAACACCCATCTTTGTAGTGTCCATAAGGTAGCAGAGTACTGGGGACAACATGGAAAAATCATATATACCAAAGAAAGTATTATTAACCTTTCTGCCTAGCCATCCAAAAAAACCCTCTCAGATAGAGTTTCAAGAAATACTTGTTGGAATAATGCTGAAGGTATCATATTTGTCTACCTACAGTAATTATTAGTAATAGCCTAAAAAAGAGCAGGTAGTAACTTTGATCCACTTGGGAAAGCCAACATGGCTTTTATAATGGACAGTCTTGTCTTCCAAATTTACTAGAGTTCTCTAATGAGATTGACTTAAGTGAATGATGTGTGAATGGTGTTAACTCCGTTGGCATAATTTACTTGGATTTCCAAAGGTCTTCTAAAAAATCATTCATAGAAAGTTTTTAAGAAAGCTGAGCAGTGATGGGATAAAGGAAAAGGTTCCTGCTTGTATAAATAACTGTTTAAAGGATAGGAAACAGAGGGAAAGTGAATTAATAATCTTTGCAACAGAGCGTGTTTCACTCTTGGAGTTCCAGTGGGATCTGAGCTGGCAACTGGGATAGTCAATGCATTCAAAAATGATTTGGGAAAGTGGGTGAGTGGGGAGATCAGGAAGTTTGATGAGGATACGGAGCTGTTCAAGATAGCAAGGGCAAGCAGCGACCAAATAAACCTGCAGAGAAACCTTGTAAGTCTGAGTGACTGGGCAATTAAATGACAAATGAAATTCACTGTAGATAAATGGAAAGCAATGCACATGGGAAAACCAATTCTAACTCCACATATTAATATGATGTAGTTGATCATTACTACTTAGGAGATAGATCTGGGGTTATGACAGATAGTCCTATGAAAATGTCAGCCTGATGCTTAATAGCAGTCAAGAAGGCAAGTCAAATGTTAGAAAACATTAGGAAATAAATGAAGAACAAAACAGAGAACATCACTGTGCTGCTACAGAAAACCATCACTCAACCCCACACTGAATAGTGTGTGCTGAATACTGTCAGGTCCCCTTTTTTCAAAAATGATACAGGTAAAAGAAAATTTCAGAGGAAAGCAATAAAAATTATCAAAGTTGCAGAGCAGCCATTATTTTAAGAAAAGCTACTCAGCAACTACAACAGGAGATGCTAGCACACTTTGTCCTGAAAAAGGATGACCTATAAGAATATGACAGAAATCTGAGAAATCATGAACACCATGATGGAGATAGATCTGGACCCTCCCCACATGAGAACTAGGGAACATTAAATGAAGATATTAAGAACCACCTCCAAAACAAGCACAAGCACTTCTTTATACAATAGATGGTAGACTTGTGAAAATCATTGCCTGACGATAATCTGGATGAAGGGACTAAAAGGGGAAACTAAACAAGTAGATTAATCACCTACTGAGAGTTACCAAAACACAGTGACTACATCTGTTCAGGATGAACATAGCTGGAGTCTGAAGAGCAGCAACAGCAGGTGTCATGCAGAGACAGTGCATGCTAGATGGGCCTTTGGTCTTAGCAATAGTTCTTAATATGATCTTACATTCTTCTGAAAGATTGCTGCATCTGGGATATTCAAAATATGGTTGACTAACTAAGATGAGGGAGGAAAAATGAGGGAATGAATAACATACGTGTTGTACAATTCAGACAAATGGTAGGTATCTATCTCGAAATTTATGTTAATACAAATTAAGGATAGCTAGTAGCTGGCAGAAGGCAATGCACACTTTACAGAAGTAGTCCCTTTAAGAAAATTATGTTGTTTCAGATATTTCTTCTTAACTCACATGAATCAATCTATTTTCTTTGATTACTGTAACAGGACATTTTTTATACCACAGGGAAAGACTTTTCCTCCTTCTACTCTCAAATGAATTATGACAGAGATCACCTTATCTAGTGATCTGGGACAATTTGCCAGGATCTCCAATAATCTTCCAGTGTAGTCACTACCTTAAAGAAATATTTATACTTTGTTCACTATAATGAAATCTGAATTATTTCAGATAATGATGCCAACAGGGAAAGAAGAAAAGGATCTAAATTTGAAAGAAGACTGGGAAGGCAGGGGGGCTGTATAAAAGAGGCTTAAATAAATTGCTGTAAAGATGGCATCACCAGATGGAGCTGTTACTTATACTCTTCTAAATGCTTCTCCTTTGCATGCAAAGACCTTCTCAGTTTTAAGACTTTATATATCGCATAATTTTGTGAAATAATTTCTGTGTTCCAAACTATGGCAAATAGCAGGGAAGATTGCTGTCTGTCCTAGTATCTCCAACAGAGCTGCTATTCTGGGAATTCTTGGTGCTTTCTCAGGGCTTGTGAATGAAGACATCACCTGAGCCCTTACTGCTCTTTATTCAGAGACTATTACATGACAGTGGAAATAAAGTATCCTGCACCACGACTACACCCAGTGCCTGCCACAGATTTCGCCTTGCAGTGGTAAGCTTACCTGCAGGGCTCTAAGGTCGCACGTTGCTTTGGCAGAAAGACAAGCAGTTACAGCTGATCCACACATAACCTTATCGATTGTATCTCTCCTCTCCCAGGCTTTCCAGAACAGTGCTTGAAATGGGAGGCCCTCTGCCATTTTTCTTTCTATAGATCTGTTTATTCTTTCTATTATCAGTGCTCCCAATATGCATTATCTCTGTACATTATCAGCCACAACAAAGCCAAAAGAAGAAAAGCTTTGCCTTTAAAATATTTAACTTAAAACCCCAGTTATCTTATCCAAAGCTTTGGCTGTTTCCCAGAGAAGAGAGCAATCTTCAGTTTATTGCCCATAGAGGAGCCTATTCTTATTAATCAAGGCACCTCAGCACCTCATTCAGTGAAAAGCCATGCTTGGGGGAACTGACCTGATTGCTGCCTCTGTGGATCGAGGGGTGCTGGACTCTATTTAAAGAGGCTATCACAACCTTGGCAAAAATTGTCTCCTCTTTGTTAAATTCTTGTCTGTACCAGACACTAACACAGGGCTTTAAATTCCACTTTGGGATTCTATTTTTAGAGCTCAAGTGGCATTTATATGGTGCTCCAACCTGACACGAGCTCTCTGCACAAGGCTGAATTTAGCCTTGCATGCACTAACTGCTGAAACTGCTGACTATAATAAACCCGGAAGGGCTTGCTCTACATATGTCTAATAGGCTACTATGTACCTGAAATGTAGGACTTCCACGATGGCTAAAATTTCACCAAATGCTTGTAACACAATAAAGATGACAAATTATGTTTCTAAGTTCACCTTTCATAGTCAACGGTGTCTGTACTTCATTACTGACTGTTACAGAATAATACCAAAACCTTGTTTTAAGAATAAATGAAATAAGATTCCTGGATTTTTTACAGCTAAGAAAAAGTCCCCTTTTCAGCCTGGTGTATGGTCATGCTGTCATCAGCCCTGGCTCTCTTCGCTGGCATAAATTTTGAGCTGTTGGCCAACTTGAACAAATAGACAGAAGAGCACAGGGGAAGAGGTCTCATGGATACTAAATTCCCTTGGGCTTCATTAGGTAGAGGGAGAGAGAGTACTGATATCCCACTGACAGAAATATGCTGAATCTATATTAGACAGTAGAGAAGGCAAACAGGAGCAGATGAAGACATAAATATAATAGAAAATCAGATGCTGTTGATTTTGTTGCTCATGGATAACATGTTAATGTGGGGGAACAGATACACAGGAAATCAAGACCTGCTTGCTCACAATGTTGTTAGCTTTGTGTGTTTTGATGTTTGTTGCTTCAGCTGCAGGTGCAAACTGGGCAGCCATAAATGCCCCTTAATATAAGAATATAGATTAAAAAATCAGTCTTAAGTGTCTTGCCCAAATTCAGTCAGTGATGGGAATAATTATATACATTGCTTCAAACTGTCTGGCCCTGATAAATTTCTGTTCAAAGGCTGAGCTGGGGTAATGAAAAATATTCCCAGGATGTTCTCAATTTCATAACTACACATTAGCTATAAGCAAAAAAAAAACCAACCTAAACCCTAAAAACAAAACATAAAATGAAGCCAAACAACTCACAGTAGTAGAATAAAGCAATGAAGAATGACAAAACCCATGAAGAAATCCACAATGTGTTTGCCTGTGCCTCACAGTAATTAATGCTTTTCGAGATATTAGATAAACTTTTCTTTGTTGTAATAGAAACAGATTTCCCAGATCTCCTATTTCAGCTCTCAAGCTCCACCTTTTCTCAGCTTTGTCTGAAATTAGTCACATTTTCTACCACTTTAATAAACGTGGAATACAATTTGGAAATTATCTGTTTGCATCAGCACTGGCAATGAACAATAGCTCAAATTTTGAGAGTCAAGGCTTCAATAATAAGGCCTGATTTTCTTAGCAATCAGATGCATACACACGCATACACACGCACGCACGCACACCACATGTCTTTGTGAATAGGGCCCAAAACAGCTGCAACCTTCCAGAAATTAATTGGATTCTGGATCATTTGCATTTTTATATAGTTTACCAACAAAAGATGGAGATAGCAAGTTTATTAATGTGAAAAAAGAGAGACAGAGGGAAAGAGAGAGAGGAAGGGAAAGTGAATGTTTTGGTTGAGCCAGTAATCCAAATTTTAATACACATAGTGCCTATTCACCTTATAATACTTCAGCAGATCCTCCAAGGTGGAAATTGATATGCAGGTCTAAACTGCAGGCAGCTGTTAAGGACTCCTACTGATGCCTAGGGCCTTTACAGTTCCTCATCTGGGTAGACATTATGATTTGATAATGGCCATATTCAGACAACACCCAAGGCAATTCTAGGATTTGCTGTCACAATAGACACACTGAAAATAAAGTCAGTGTAAATAGATTAAGAAATTGACAGACTAACAAGGCAGAAAGAATTAGAATGAATACACAAATGGCAGATGACAACTCAATGTATTGTGATACAGAGATGGGATAAGGAAAGTGGAGCTGGAGGATTTATCTTCTGCCAGTATGCCTTCAACCTGCTTCCTGCCAGCGTGGATGCCTATTTCACTGAAAACTGAAATCTTTATTAGAAGATTTCTTATCTCCCTTGTTGCCTATTGAAAAACTTCCTTTCTGCTCAATTGAAAGTGAAAGCTCCTGAAAACTCCTGATTCCTATGTGTCCGAGACAGCTTCAGTATTTCCAGGTAGTCATCTAGTGACCAGTGGGTAATATTGAACCTCTTTTTGCTTGGGAATAGGAAGAAAATACTGACTTGATATTCAGAGTACAGAGTGACCCTGTACCCTGGAAGTTGATGTGAACACTGCATGATGAGGTGGTAACCAGGGCATTATATTATGTGATTCATTTCCAGATTTCTTAGAAATGCTTGTGCTGAGGTGTTTGTGAGGTTTAGTGCATGAACTTTTCTGTGGAGTCCTTTATTTGATGCCTTTTGGGAGGGGACTATGAATAGATAGAATTTAATGTATTCACTTTTATTGTGATTGCAACTTCATCACAGCCAAAAACAACTCCTAGCTCTGCTCAACCCTGCCTGAAAAACCAAATCATATCTGAGTAAAGAAGGTACCAGACTAATTCCTAAAATACAGAATATGACTTTATGTGCAGAATAACTGTGGATATTTAATAGTTTCTTGGTTGCTCTCCATATGATAGACCCAGAGCACATGCAGAGATGGAATATTAAGCAGTGACATCTCTGGTAGGTTGATGGGTGAAAAAGGAACTAGAATTCCTATAAGGAAGAAAATGAAACTCAGGACTATGTTAGTGCTCAGCTGGATAAGGATCCTGTGAACTTCAATTCTGTGTTAGTGCACCTGGCATTGTCAGACCTGGTACACAGCTTTCCTGTGGAACAAAAGCTGGCTGGGAGCACACAGGAAAGCAAGGCAGTAGCACTGCACAGGGCTGGTCTATAGCAGCAGGTGGCTGGGGACACCATATAGCAGTAAAATGACATCTACTTTGACTATGTCAGAGCTTTAGGCAGCAAGATTGGCCACCAAGGAGACACCGAAGTAAAAGGTGCTGCTGGGAGGAAAAGGAAAGAGTCACTTTGACCCCCTGGGACTATATGAGTGGAAAGTTGTAGCCTCAGCTACCCAGCCCAGCTCCACCTTCTCCTGCAAGCCCTTTCCTATTTAGTTATTTTACTAAAATCACTGAGAAACCCTGAGATAACTCTTGTGTTTGAACAACAAATCCCGAACTCTCAGTGCAGGGTATTCAACCAACACATCTTGAGTAATCTGGAGGGAGCATAGACTCATTTTGAGTAAAATACTTATTTTTGCTTGACTTCATGGGAATTAACCCAGTGCTTGAGTGCTGTGTTGAATCAGGGACAAAATTATATGTGTCTTGCATAAGTAATAATTAAATCTTTATGATTTTATACAAGTCTATTACCTTGAAAGATCTTGTGAATGTAACAGTTCCATCTAATTCTGAAACAATGCAATAGAACAACTTCGAACTTTTATTTTTTTACCTCTTTCTTTTTTTCCTCCTGCCCCATTTCTTTTTTCGAGTAAGGGGTCTCCATGATTTTCCTACATTTCCTGGAGTTTGTTTTCCTTCTGCATAAGGTTTGACCTATTCTTTTATATAAATTTTGATCACAGTCCCCGCTTATATTACATATCCTTTTTTTTTTTCCTTTTCTTTTTCTCTTTGCTTTCTTCCTTCAGATGTTATTTTTATTCCTCTTTCTTTGGATGTTCTCAAGTACTTTTGTTTAATGCTCTCTCATTCTTCTCTTTCTCTGATTAATTTACACTGAGCATCTACTGACTCTATTCCTCTCTCTTAATCTGTCCTTCAAGGTTAGAGAAGGAGATAAGATGATGGTAGCTATGGCCAGAGAAAGCAGAAATCAGGCATCAAGGATAAAAAGGGCTGAATGTCACAGAGCCTTCAAGTACGAGGAAGAACAAGTTAGAGTAGCAAATATTAAAAGAAGAGGATGCAAGGGAAAGTTCATAAAGAACATGGAAAAAGGATTGAAAATAAGGGTAGTGAGGGAAAAACTGCAGTACTACTAGTTCTATTCACAAGTTCAATGTTCCCTGATTTTTGAAGGACCCAAAGCTGCAAGGAGTAGAGAGCCTCATTTAGCCTTAAATCAATCCTGTTAAAAGGAATACCTTGATTACAGTTAGCTTGCCAGAATTTAGAAATGAGATAGGAACATGGCCAACATTCTTCTGACTGAATACACAGATATAGCGAGACATATTATGGAATGATAAAATATCTAAGTGCACCAGGCCCTTATTTATCTAATTTTTGTTAACCTTTGCAGAAAGCCTGCCAAAGTATTCTGGTAGTACTGAAAAGCCAAGCAAGTAATAGTCTTATAACCAGGCAACATTTTGCGTGGCACAAATAACTATATTTGTACTGCCTAGGGACTTCGTAATTTCCTGCTTTTGAGACAGTCAACAAATATGAGAAGTGTAAGATTGAAATCCTGGCCTCACTCAAGTCAAAGGCAATATATCCACTTAAATTCCTGTAGTGCAGCCACTTTCCAGCTAAAAGGGTGCTGACGAAATGTTGCCTGTGTGAACGTATCTAATTTAGATGGTTTTAAAAAGCACCAGAGGTGAAAACACAGAAAGCTGATAAATATTAGGGCAGGAGTGATAGGAAAACTACAGATAGAGCAGGATCATAAAAGGACTAGGGCTAAAAGGGTGGATGAGAGAGCATATCCATATAAGACTGTAAAAGGAACAGATGAGAGTCAAAAATTGTCAGGCACTGCAGATGAAGTGAAAAGGAGGACAGATGCAATGGTTGGAGCCATTCTAGGCAAAGCAGAATTTGTAGCTACCAAACTCAGGGCCATGGCAGGAAAGAGTGATGCTCAGGATGTCTGGAAAGAGAGGTATTCTGTGGTTGTGCTTGGGAATCTGGCACAATATTACCATAGCTTTGCATCTGCTTACTTTGTAGCTATAAAATATATTTTGTTTCCAGAAAGTATCAAACTTACATACTTAAATATTCAGGATCTATAGCACTCATCTTCTGTATTTTCAAGGATGCCACACCTGAACCCTGCCTGGAGACTTCCTTCTCCAGAATGAGAAGACAACACCAGGGGCACCACTCCTCATGTGGAAAGCTGTATTTCACCTGTTAAATATCTTACAATGCTTCTCCAAGCAGAAATACAAATATTTGATTGCTGCTTCACTAGGCAATAGAAATGTATTTTTTTCTTCTCTGTAGTGAGAAGGAACTAATAAAGCACTTATTTCATTCTCTGAGAGGCAGCAAGAGGGAGAAGCAGTTACATGACCAAAATCAAATCCTGGTAACAGAGAACAGTATTTGATATTAATTTTCAATTGTCTTCTCAAAACTAGTATAAATTCCTGATGGATAGGTCCTCTGCTTCTCCTTTTGGGATCACCCTCAATTATTCCTACTGTCCTTTTCTTAATTTTGTCTTTGCTTTACAAATAAGGCAATTTTTCTTTCTCCTTAGCATTTACATCCTATAAAAAATTAAAACTTGTTATATTTTATCTCAGTTACTCTTTCCCTAAGTTGCTTATACTTTATCATTATTTTTTTTTCATGCAAGTTCATCTTCCTCTTATCGTTCTCTGGATTTGCTCTAGTTTATCGGCTGCATTCTAGCAACGTGATAAATCAAAAACAGATCTAGTATTCTATCCAGGCTACAACAGAACTACACAGAGAGGGCTATTAAGACAGATCTCAGAGATGCACAGCTTTCACACAGGCAGCCTGAAATTCTGCTACGCTTCATTGCGACTGTGTCATGTTACATATGCATGTTTAATTTTCTGTTCACTATTACCCTTTAACACTATGTAAGACAGTGACATAAGGCTATTCAGCTGGTTTATACTCTTTCTGAGGAGTGCTTGAATTACTGCTAGTAATGATGTCATTAAAAAAATCTGAAATCTGAATTGGACTGTGGACTTTGTCCAGAAATTACGATTTTATTTTATTTTCATTGTAAGGTATTTTATATATATATATATACATATACATATATATACATATATATATCTCCTTTTGCAGCTAACAGTTTCACTTAATGAAAACAGGATTTTGCTTTGCAAAGTTTGAAGAAAGCCCACTTAGGACTTTAGTTACCCAAAATATTGAAGTTTTGCTAATTAGGAAACAATTCTAATGCTCCAATGGACATGGCTAATTCAAAGTGCTGCTGATGATCAACATTGTTTCTTGTAGAAGTGAGACCTGTGGTACTAGATGTCTACATAAGATCTTCAGAAATGCACTTGATCAGGAGAAAATACTCCAGAAATCAATATGTATAAATTATTTCAAGTAGAGTACTGGTGTCTTTTAGATGCACAAAGTGGGATCTTCTTGGAACAATCTGCAGATGAGAAACCTCCACTGTAGTGTAGTATTAGTATTTCATTAGTAATTGTAAATCATTCTGGGGTAAAAGATGAGAAGGAGCTGAGATGGAATATTTTTTTCTTTCAGTACCTTTGTGCTACTCTTCTGCAAAATAGGGGATGCTCTATCAGCATGGCTGTTTGCCTTGAGAAGACGTGACAGCAACAAGGGTAAGTGTACCTATATTACTGCTAAGTTAATTTTCCTCAACAGTGTGAAAAACATAAGCTACTCACGTTTGCCTGGGACCCTTGGCATACAGTAAGGTGGCTAATTTTACGTGGAAGTCTAATTCACATTCTGCTGCATTTCACTGCTGTTATTAAAGTTACGGTTGCTCAGGAAGCAATTAGTCCTTCTTGTTGCAATATAGACACTGCAAGTAGCAGAAAGCGAAACACAGTCCTTGATCAGTCAGTCCTTCCTTGATTCTTGTCACAGCTTCTCCTACACTGACTTTGTACCTCGAACACTAACAGTTGAATAGAAGGAGAAATGCCTTCGAGCTGCATATTCCCTTCCTTTCAGATAAAGAAGATAGGATCAGCTTAAGACACTGCAGATCAGAAACTTACAGTGCAATGTCAGCTAATTACATAGTGTTTATAAATAATTTTCAGATAATGGATACCGTGGAATTCAGATTATTATTGGTTCTTTAATCTGGTTTAAAATTGGTAAAGCTAACACAAGCAAAGCCATCTTTTCCACAGATTTAGTAACTGGGTTTGTGCATAAAGTCAGCTTAAACCAAGTTTGACTCTATTAGTACTGGCAGCCCAACCCACGTTTAAATCAAAACTGCATGGAGTAGTAAGTTTTTATGCCAAAGTAATAAACAGTAATATAAACTATAGCAAGACACATACACACACACATCCCTGTCACAACATACATACGTTGTGTCCTAGGCATAGTTTTAATCTATATCTAACTTTTTTAGTAGTCACAAAACACCTTTCAGTCATTACCAGAACCATTAATTTAAGTATCAGCATTGTCTGGATGTACTGTTCTGTTACAGTGCCTAGGATGTCCATGCAAGCATTGATTTAAGAGACAATATCACTTGCTTCCAAGTTTATGAGGCAATAAACAGCTTCTGCATATTGATGAATGCGGAGGTGTTTGCTCAGCACATTTGCAGGAGTCGTTTATTACCCAAGTGCTGTGCTTTAAAAGCAAATGAAATTGTAACTATTCTCATTTCTTCTGTTGGGGGAAGGGAGAAAAATAGTGTTGTTTTTAATTTGTTCCTCCACTTTCCCTTCTCCTGTGACTCATTAAAATGACTGACACAGCCGCGGACGTTTCCCTCATCTGTGCAGTTGACGACTACAGTCATTTTTTCTTTGGTGACTTTGCATGAGACTACTTTAGAACATGGTGCAATTGCCAGAATACCAGAGAGACATGACTAAGATTATTCCTTCGTGCTTTATTACCCTATTATCCCCTTCCGAAGGATTAAGTTAGCTCATCAGCATAGCTACTTAGAGTTACTAACTCTACAATAATATTCATTGCTCTGCCCATACAATACAAGAATGAAATAATTTTTAATCTGCGGAATTGGATCATGCAAATGCAAAGGATTAAAAGATGAGCCTTTGGCTTGTACACCTGGCAAAACACTTCTTGGAATCTAAACTCCTTTGAAGTATAGGATACTGGGAAGGAAAAGAGAGTGGAGGAAAGAGATGAGATTGCAAAGCTGCGTGCCAACTGAGTTGTTATGAGGATGCCAGACAGAGAGAGCAACCCGTGAAAAATGTATTAAATTATCAAAACCACAAAACTGATTCATAGCTGCTGTAATTTCTCCTTTGCTTTTTGTTCCCGTAAGAAGTATGTCAGGGACAGTATTTTCTTAAAAGAAAAAAAATGTTTCTAGCTGTTATTAAAATATATACAAACATATTTTAATTATTTTATTTTACTAGGTTGGGAATTAAAACAGAAAGACAATTTAAATAAAAGTTAGTATACAAAATGTAAGAAGTAAACAAATATTTTCCAAAATTCTTGAGATGAATGGATCATTGAATCTTCTGGCTTGTATGAAAAGTCTTTAATCTAAATAGCAGCTTATTTGTTATTTAAAGAAGATGATGTTTGCAATTTCTAGCAGAGCAGATGATTCCTTTCTTATCCTTACATTATGAGATTAGGGAAAAAATATTAACTTGAAATATTTTATAGTGCTCATTTAACTTGTCTCATTGTTTGCCTCATTATGTTCTTTTCTAATTTAAGACTCAGATATTCAAACTTGCATTCATTTATTTAAACCTGTTCACATGAGTAGTGCCATTAGAATCAATGGGACACATTCTTAGGACAAGCCAGTCGTTAGCAATGTTAAGCCAGTAGGCTGTAAAAGGTCATCCTTTTCCTTCATGTTTGAAAAATGCCATCAGTCCATTTAAATGTGTAAAAATTATAATATTAAGAACTAATTCTTATATTTAGTAGTAGAAAAACTTTAATTGGTTTTACTTAACTAGCTCTTAATACTTTACACTTTTAGCAAGTAACACACCTGCTTTAATCCATATACTTGGGCTTTTCCAGTATAGTCCTTTTCTTTTTAATACTCTTTCTGATCCTTTCAGTTGTCCAGAATTGTCATTTTGCTTTGATTTTTGCCCTTCATTCTTATTTGACAGAGTGATTTTTTATGGGGCATTTAAGGGAGCTTATGGGAATAACAGGTTATGCTGACATCCATTCAGCCTTCGTGTCCTGTGCTGGTTCGTTGCAAGCAGCCAGACTCCAGTTTGTTCTTACAGTCCTTTGCCTTCCTATTGCTGTGGGCTAAAGGGTAGTCCGTGTAAGTGAGTTGGACAACAATAGCATCTGTTTCATTTACAAGTCAGTTGGCAAGATTTAGTTTACATTGTTATCTTGGTAAAATTATGTTACCATAGATTATGAATTACAGAAATTAGAAGGAACAAGTCTTCTGACAGGTTCTGATGACCTCACTGACTGCTGCTTGGGCGATTTACTGGGGCAGGATAAGGGTGGCCATCTAAAACCATATATTTAGATTCTGCTTTAATGTATCCAAACTGGCTGCAAAAATTATATTCCAGAAAGTTAAGAAACTGAAATTAATGTTTTTCCATGCTTATTTTAAATAATGGATGTGGGGAATTTTGAAATTGGAATTACTTAGAAAAGTCATGGCAATAATGCACGGAGCCTGTGCTTCAGTCTGGAAACGGAAGTGAAAATGTGTGTCATCATAAAATTCTTTAAGTTAGATCTACTTACCTCAAGTGTGAAACAAAATAGTGGAAAAGAATGTTTACTATATATAGGTTTTTCTGTATTCTGTTCTATAACAATTGGACTAGTTTTGAGAATAAATATAGGAAGAAGGTTCAGTTCCTCAGTAAAATTTACTTCATAATTTTCTCTACTGTTAATAATTTTATCTGAATGTCTCTGAAGAAGTTCATAAAGTTCACAGTAGCCTTGACTAAGGTCCATGCATGACCCCATTCTCTGCAGGTCTGGGTATGACAACGATTTGCTAAGTAAGGAAATAGGAAGAAATGGTGACATAAATGAAAATAAGGCATCTCTCTTATTTAATGGACATAAAGAACAAAAGTAAATAGCAATATCTAATAGCACTAGACTACATTGTCTAATAAAGAAATTTAAACTAAAAATATAAAATAATTCCCAATCAATGTAGCAAGAAAGAATCAAGCCTGACAGTACATACTGCTGATAATGTATAATATATAAGAAATAGAATTAAATCAACAGAGTATGTGATTTTTAAAAAAATATTTTTAAAAAGTTATTTCTTTTTTTCCTTATTTACGTTGCCATTGAGGAAGAAAACAGAGTATAATCTTGCTGTTCTAGTTTTGAGGTTTTATCTTTTTATGTTTTTCTGTACAGGAAAGCTCAAGAAGAATTACTTTCTTTTCAAAAGATGTTTTCAAAATGACTACTGCCTCCTGTTTTTCTTTTTGGTCACCCTATTTGATTCCCCCCCCGCCCCCAAAGCAATGGGAACAAAATAAAGTTGCCTTCAGGAGGAATTACAGAAACTTTTCACACCACGTGCCTGAGAGAAAAATCAACAAAGAGCAAATGGGGACAGGGACTAGTCTTTGTTAGTAAGGACTGTTATTATCCACATCCCATGGAGGAAAGTGGGTGATGACAGTTATTTTGGAAAAGACATTCTGAGTGTTAGGGCAGATGTCTCTGTCCCACCAAAAAACTAGGTCACGGCAATGATTTTGAGAGAGGATACATTTTTTTTAATGGATATGATGTGGCAGCTTCTACAGGAGGAAATTTCAGAAGTGTATACCAGCAAACAAGACACTTTTCCTTCCATATTTTCTCTACTAAGGGTCTCAGATATGAACAATGCATTGTACTCAGTAACCTTTGATTGCACGGAAAATGTTGAAAGCCTATAATACTTTATGTGAAGATTATTAGGGCTTCCCCAAAAATCTCATGTTGAGTGACTAATTGCTAGCAGCACACATGTTTCTAATTAATTATAACACAAATTATTCTCTTTCATTGTCTGAAAATTCATAAGTAAGCTTTGCCATTTGCATATGCTGTTTGGCCCAAGGGACATGTTAGTGCTGGCAGTGAAAGGAAACCAGGAATCACTTTTGTTAAAAGGAAAAGGAATGATGCAATCAGGTCTGCTCTCTGATACAGTTTTACTGACTTAGTGAAAACACACGCAATCCTGTATCTCCAAACACAAAACAAACCTAGGTGATATTCACACTCACAATTGCCAAGTCTGCCTTTCCAGTTTGTTCTGTGCCCCAGAGTCTTTTCCTTTCCTCTATTCCCTGTTAAAGCCAAACAAGCACCCTGTACCTCTACCTGTAGTTGGTGAACTCAGACTTCTAATTAGTCCCTAATATGAAGCCTTTTGCTGGTGAAAGAAACTCCTAATCTTTCCAACTGTTTCATTTGTATAAAGGGCCTTAATCAAGACTTCCCTTCAGCCAGATTTAGGAGTGTTTAGCACCCTTAGCTAGAGCTGCAATGGCCTGGAGATCATAGGCTTACTTGACAGAAGCCACTAACACTTTCTAACACAGCAATATTGTATCCAGCTACAATAGCAGGTATGATTTAATTTCAAATCCCTTTTGTTCCTGCAGGGGTCCCATCAAGCAAAGCATACACTCAAAGTATAAATTCATAGAAAACACTGGCTCCCTATGTGGATAAGAGATATGTGTTAAAAGGGGAAAAATAAAAAGGAATTATATCTGGTCTGCTGCTTCTGTGTGATTTTCATATTTATTAGCATAATCACATTTATCATTATTCTTCTGTATCTCTTGAGAAGCACAGTTGCCAATTATTTAATTTTTTAGTAGTAAAGAAAAGCACATCTCTTAAGCATCATGTGACAAGGGCAAGAGAACCATACACTCTGTGCAAGGACACTTTGGATGAGCCAGTATCCATGACAAATATGTATATACTGGAGTACATTGGAGACCCTGAAAGGCATGCAGTCCTTTCCTTAAAGAATTAGTAATGACAAGGTTTGCATGCTGGATTTATTCACTCCCTCTTCCCTACAAAAAACCCACCACGCACTTACCTCCTGAAAACATCTGCATTTTTGATATGTTCTTAGTCCCATTTGTTATTTCCTGGGCAAAACTGAACTGTGGCTCACCCTCCAAAATAAAAGCAGACATAGACCTATAAAAACTATCTTGCTATAAAGGACTCTATAAAACAGTATGTTTTAATTGCTTCCTGGTTTCAGCAAACTGTTTTATATTCAAAGTTAACATTAGGTTGACACTTAACTTCCTTGGGTTTTTTATTATTTTAAAGCATAAATTATCAGAAGCTATTTATTTTAGCATTTGCTTTCATGAATGGAGGTAGCATTTGTGTGACTGATTAAGCATTTAAAAAAGAAGTACAACCCACCCCAGACTTTAATTAGTTGCAGAAATTATCACCAAGCACCGTAAACTTAATGTCATCTCTTTTACAATAACAAAAAAGATACTGAGCAGGTAATAACACATTTGTATGGATCAACTGAGTATCCTGTGGATAGGTTACTCATTTGGGATACAGGAAGATGGGGTTGAAGAAGTTGCCCAAGGTGATGCACTCAACTAATGGCTTGGGTTTTGAAACAGGGATACTGACAGGTCAGGAAATGAGGATGTTTGGCTTTGTTCAGAGATGACCAGAGCTCCCCTGGCCTCCCTCTACTGAGTAATTTAGGAATTACAAATATGGTCAGCTGAGCAATTACTGCCTTTCCTGGAAAAAAATATATGAAGCAGCCTCTGTTTGCATTGTATGTGTCTAACAATGTTTTAGTGCTCAGCCAGCTAAGTCTTTCCCTTAATAACCTGTCTTCTCACAGATGTTAAGCCTGTAAAATGTATTTAAAAGGTTTATTAACTTTGAGACTCTTCAGAAATGCGTCTCCCAAAAAACGGATATAATTCTGGAGAAAAAGAAAAACCACAGCTTCTGTAGTGAGATTCTGGCACTGTTTATCTCTCAAATGAGATATTGGCTCATGAGGTTAAAAATCAACCAAGTGAATTTTTACATTATAAACTCTCACAAGAATCAGATGAAAACTGGTGGCGAGCAAGAGAACTGAAAGCACATATGCTGCTAACAGTGCAATCTAGTAATTTATAGCCTGCTCCCAGGTATCATGTGGTATCATGGCTGATCTGTAAGGACAAGGTCACTGAATAGTTTAAAATCACCTAGTTTTTGAAAAAAAAGCTGTTCCACCTTCTTCCCTGTGGAGGATAGGAATGCACAAAGAAAAGCAGTATGTTACTTAAAGGTAAGTCAGCATCCTATGAGAAACAACAAAAATGAGACTTAAGATTTAGCTCTCTTTCTGGAGCAGTGATTACTTTATAAGCCACAGCAGAACCACCAGAGAAACTCTCCATCAGTAATAATCTTTTTCTAACAAGCGCTTTTCCAAGTTCATGCATTTAAGGGAACTAACAGATGAAGTCTGACAAATCTAGCTGCAGCAATTTAGGATGTTATTCCCTCTGTTTGCCTGGACTCACCTCTCTGCCTTGGATTACCATGTAACACAATGCATGGAGGCGCTTCAACCCATCTCAGCATTGTTACAGGAGGTTTTTGCTGCTGTGGCAAGCTGTGAACAGAGCTGGCTGAGCTGCAGACAGGCACGCTGATCTGCTGCCCCCGCTGCTGTGGCTACAGCCTCTGGCACAGGAGTAGGCAAGCGCTGCCCTCCTTGGCTAGATCTGCCTCAACTTGCCTGTTGAATTCACTTGGGCACACGACAATTCAGAGGCATAACTACAACCCCTGTAGATAAGAGCTTTCCGCTGCCAAATATTATGCAGGATCCCTGATGGGCCCAGCAGCCTATGTCAAACCCTGCGAGGTTGTAGTTACTATCACGCTGCAATCTTGTATCTGAACTGCGGGCTACAGTTGTACCTTAAGAGGAGCAGCACTGAGAGAACAGAAATCTGTCTAGCATGCAATGCCATCTCTTAACAGCAGATGCCTGGAGCACAATAGAAGAACACAGGTACTTTTAAAGCCAGAGGTTGCATCACAAACTCCTCCTGTAGGAATCTAGCTAATTGCTTTTGAAACTCATATATACTTCTGACTTTTTTTTACATGAGGAAATCCAAATTACAACGTTTTGTTAAAAAGCACCTCTTACTGTTGCTTTCAACCACCCATTTGCTAGTTCCAGTAGCAGCATCTATTTCTTGTGTGGGAAAAAGCAGTAACTCCTTGTTCACTTCTCCATGTATTTCACAGGTTCACAGATTTGGATTGTCACCATCTTTGGTCATTGTTTCCCCAGACAGAACCAGTTATTTCTCACCTGGAAGTCATTCCCTACCTTTGCTCACAGACATAAATTTTTCTCCATCTTTTTTACTCTGCTAGTTAGGTAGCAGTGGCACTCCCTTTGTGTCACAGGAGTCAGAGTGACATGTGGTATTGGCAAGCAGACATGAAGAACAGCCTAAATTACAGTTCTCTGCTCCAAAGATAATGTGCACTTCCACCTGGGATGTGCACTTCCGTGCTCCCCACTCACTTGCAATTGTATACCCTGGACTGGATATATGGGTTCATGAATGGTTTTATGCTCTTCTCAGGCCTCTCCACCTCTTACCTTTTGCCAAGAGATGAAGAAACCTTGCAGAGATGGACACTCTTATTAAATAACACTGGTCAACTTAAATTGTAAATTCGTGCTGGTATTAGATTTATCAATAGTTAGAAAAATTCTAAGATACCACTACAAATACTTATTCTGCTCTTCTGCTACTTGACCCATTGGTTAAATTCACTAAATTAACAAGATTACTTCCACTCCATTGAACTGTCAAACAGCAAACAAACACAAACAAACAAACAAAAACCCCACAAAACAAAAGAGCAAATAACAACCACAATAAAATCCAGAAGTATTAAGTTGGATTCCAAGGGACTATGAGGCTTCATTGCAGATTATGAGGTAAAAAAAATTAATAATCTGGCATAAATACTTTAGTAAAGTAGGGATTCTATTTTCATGCTCTTTCAGCAATTGCAAGATAAAAAGATGACTTTTAAGAAGAAAGCTGGCTGTCTGATGCAAAAGCAACAGCTAGAAAAAAAGCCAGATTAATAAGTCGTTAAACCAATGAAGGAGTTCTCGGTAATGACATCATGATTCCAGTCAAAGTCCAAGTCACATGGGATTTCACTTGGCTTAGCATTTTTCAGTTTGCAAAGTTAAAACTAAAAGATTCAGCTCTTTGTAGTAAACTAGTGAAGCAAGGACAGTTGTTCAGTGTCTTTTATGAGTTCAGCTAACAGATACTCTGGATTTTATATTCACCTTCAGTATATTTCATGTGAGTTATTTTCTATATCCCCTTCCAAATAAGGAGAAAATACTTTTTGAGACTGGCAACACATATTCTGGGAATGACTGTACCTTCGCCTTCACAGCCTCAAGAGGAAGCTGTAGCTGGTGGGGAATTTGTATCTAGTAAATTCTCTTTTCAGAAAAAGAAATGCGAATCTGTCCAAACTGTGAACAGATTGCTGGAAAAGAGTGAAAAATAATTTCTTTACTGAGGATAAACAAAAAACCCCAACCCAACACCCCACCCCACCCCCCTGCGAAAAACTGAAACAAACAAAACCCCCAACCAAATAAACAAACAAACCCTCCAAAACCCCCCAGAAACCCCAAACAACACAAAAGAAAGACATTGTAAGGAAATTTTAGCCCTCAAAGAACTCTAGCCATCTGCAATTACAGTTAATACAGTCAAGCTAAACACTTCTCCAAAGCATTATTTAGCAGTGTTCATAGTAAATCTTGATCATAAATTAGCCATGTCTTATTACTAAGATATTTTAGTAGGAATTCCTTGGCCATCACAGGTCAAAGTAAGCCCTTACTTGCCACTTCTGTAACATTTCTAAATTAATAGAGATGCATAATCTAGAAGACAAGGCATGATTTATTAAGCATTTTCAGAATGAGTCTCATCTTTTCTGTATTAGACAAGAGTATATTTGCTTTAAAATAATAACATTACCAGCAAATTTGTATAGATCTCTTTTCTGCCATGTTAGAAACTGGAGGGAGCAGTGAATCTGCACTCTGTATGATTTATATATGGAAAAGTAAGGTTTGCTTAATTCCCACCTTCTCCAATGCTATGAGGAAATATGAAGTGGAAAGTCTCAACCTCCAGTTTTCTCAAGCTTCCCCAAACATAAAGACAATTATACCTACAGAAGTCTGTAAAATAATTATAAAATAAATAATATTAACCATGGTATTGGACTATATTATTGCCTTTAAATACAATATTTATTCTGGTCCCCAGAAAACATATAGTATTTTTCATTGGAACTGAGGGTAAACACCTAATGTATGAAATACTTCAAAGTTTCATAATTACCAAAGGAGAAATGTAATTAGCAATAATAATTCCTGGGATCAGTTTATAGTCAGTTTTTCTCAATTAAACTTGCAATCTATAATTTTCCTAGAGGAGATACTGAAGCAGGCTAAATTCTCTACGTAAAAAAGCTCCATAAAAGGTTGTCACAGAGCAAAGCATGAGCTCTGTTTAAACTGAGTAATAGTTACAGTAAAAACTGTAGTAATGTTCAGACTTTGCAGTTTGCGGTAGAATAACTTTCCTAGAGATCATGTGCAAGGGTTCTTACTGCAGCCTCTGCCAGCAATAAACTAGACTTGAAGAAGGAGTTGAAAAGGAATGTATCTTCACCCGTGTCCATCTCTATCCCTTGATCTTTATGGTGATGGGCACTTTTCTCTACATATATTTATCTTCCTGGACTGCTGATAACCTGTGTTGGAAGAACTCATTATTTATATATTGCCGTCAGTTCTTAGAGTAAGAACTACCTTTTACTGCAGGAAAAGCAACTTAATAGTGAATGAAAGAATAAAGTAAACCATGGTAGACTACAGGCCATGCTATTCTACAAAGGCATAGAATAGTTAAAACCTTTGCAGCTTTGATAAGTGGGGGGAGGTGTCTTTTGTCCTATTTTAAGGTTTGTCCATCTAACAGAATCACAGCTACATTCAGGAACATAGTCTAGAAATACATTTTACACAGAACCATAACTAATAATTTTGTTCATAGATGGGGCACCTTTCAGAGTATTACAGATTAAATTACACATCTGTTACTCCTCTTAGTTCAGCATCCTAAAGCATTAACTTGTGACACCTATGGAGCAGGAAGGCAACATTTTCCTCCAGATGACATATGAGACATTTAATAATGTACAGTTATTAAAACATACATGTTTGATCATACAGCATGGTCAAAGGCAACTATAGATGGGGTACTACGATATACACCATGTATGGATCCTAGTCATTATTTTGTAATTATTTTAAGTTAAATATGCCTTGATTTCCTTTCAAAAATGTAATTTTGCAATCATAAGAAAAGGTCTCACTGTTGCAATAATAAAAGAAAATAATGTTGCAATCATACATTGTTTGTGCCCATTGCCCCATGTCCTATCACTGGGCTCCGCTGAAAAGAGCCTGGTCCCATCCTCTTGACATCCACCTTTAAGATATATTTGTGCATTGATAAGACAGCCTCTCAGTTGTCTCTTCTCCAGGCTGAACAGGCCCAGCTCCCTCCATCTTTCCCAAGAAGAGAGATGCTCCAGACTCCTAATCATCTTCATAGCCCTCCACTGGACCCTCTCTAGGAGTTCTTTTTTTTTTTCTTGGAGAGCCCAGAACTGGACACAGCACTCCAGAAGTGGCCTCACCAGGGCTGCGTAGAGGGGCAGGATCACCTCCCTTGACCTGCTGGATGCACTCTTCCTAAGGCACCCCAGGATACCATTGGCCTGCTTGGCCACCAGGACACACTGCTGGCTCATGGACAGTTTGTTGTCCACCAGGAACCCCAGGTGGACAACAAACTGCTGGTTTCCAGCCGGTTGGCCTCCTGCCTGTGCTGGTGCAGGGGGTTATTCTTCCCCAGGTGCAGGACCCTGCACTGGCCTTTGTTGAATTTTAAAGTGTTCCATTCTGACCATCCCTCCAACCTGTCAAGACACTTCTGAGTGACCACAGAACACTCTGGGGTATTTGCTACCCCTCCCAGTGAACTTGCTGAGGAGGCACTCCATCCCTTCATCCAAGTCACCGATGAACAAATGAAACAATAGTGGACACTAGTAAGTAAGTATCTGTGTAGGCAATATGTCTGTGTGCAAACAGTCCAAGGGGAATTTTATTCCCTCCTGTTTAATAGAATCTCCATTTTTGATCCCACGTAACTTCCTCCTCCTCCTCCTCCTCCTTTGGCCTCTGATTTTGGACATTTTACTTGGAAGTACAGATTTTCCAAGAATATGGACTACTTGATGATTTCTTTTCCTGAGGAACAGAATTTTCAAAATACCATTTATCAGAAGCACGGTATGTGGAAGAAAATATGGGTAATTCACTCAATCCCTCTATCACAGCGCTTGAAGCCCAGGAATCCAATACTCAGCTCTCTTGGTCAGGTCAGGTTGTAATTTCAGATATTACTGGGCAGCTATCTGAATCTCTTTGCATGTTTACGTGGCCTATCCCCACATGCTCTCAGGTTCACACCTGTAAATCTGATTAGCAGACAATGTTTGACTTGATTAGTCAAGTGCAAAGCTCAATGCAGTCAGACATTTGGAACTCAAGGTTTCCTGGAGCTGTGTTAATAGATTTGAGACCTGAGCAGTGTGCAAATGAAGCAGTAGGAGCCACACATTCTTAGAGTGTTTCATTTCTTCATGCTCAGGGGGTACTGAATCAGGAACTGTTTAGAAGTGACATGTCCCTCCCTTGCTAAATGCCTTAGGACAAACTGTGGTTGCCATCAGAGCTTTTCTGGAGCTTCTTCAGATGGAAAGTGGCAAGTTTGTGTAATATTAATCAGCAAATTCTGGTCTCCTACTGACTCCTGTCTGTGCATTTGATGACTTCTAAAGGTCTACAGGCTGCTTTTAGACTATTCCTTGACATGAGAAGGAAGGACTATGTTCTCCCTGCAGCCTTTCAGAAGGCTTACCTATTAGCAGTCTCTGAAATCAACCTCTTGTTTTCTTATTGCTCTTCCATTCCTGTGAATCCCATTTCTCCTCAAATTAATGTCAATGTAAAACCCTATTTCTCTTCTAACAGTGTCTCAGTGGAGCATTTGTGATACCAGACATTATGGATGCTCTGTGAAATGAGTTTCAGAGTAATGATTAGCTATATATTCTTAGAAAAGCGTTTATGTTTCCAAATGTCTCCTTGCATATTATTAAGGTTTGTGAACCAAAATAATGAGTTTTGCCACCATAAAGAGACCAGAGAAGAAGCACACATCACTATTGGTCCAGATCAGTCCTAATTAGTGTGAGAAAAAGTCATGGCAGTGTTGTTATCTACTATTTATACCTACCCACTATGAGCATGGTATTTTACTGTCCAGTAACAAGACATGGATCCTTGCCCCTTGATCCTGTGGGTCCTGGAATATGAGAGGAATTCACACTGCATTGAAGAAACTTCAGTATTGTGAACCCCTAATACTGACACAAGGTTGTATTAGCAAAGTAAGATTTATTTTCATGCAGTGCACTCTATACCACATAGCAATAAATAGTCTCAGGAATAAGCTCTACTCTCTGGTACCACACCTGAATATCTCTATTCAAACTCTCAGAATATTGTCCTAAATCAGGTCAAAACACAGTACAAGAATAACAGGACATTATGACAGGGCATAGTAATGGTGGAAGGAAAAAAAAAAATCAGTCAATCCAAAAAAAGGCTGAAAACTGCTTTGAGGTGAGTAGAGTAATTCCCACAGAAAGACTGTTTGCATTGATTTAATTTCTGACATGCTTTGTTTTCAAGACTTACAATGAAGTGTACTATTACTGTTCATTCTGAAGCATTGTCAGAACAAAGTCATGAATAAACAAGAATAGAAATGAAAAATTTTACTGTTTCCATGCCATCTGTGAAGGGCAGGAATCACAGACACTAAAACTGGATAAATTAAAGCTGGATAAACAGAGTGGGCAGGAGACTGAAGTAGAAGAGAGTTCAGAGAGCAGCAACTGAGGACTTGCAGGAAAATGATAGACACAGTGCTTTAATAATCATTGACCTTGCACTAAACAGCACAGGAAAAAAATCAGTGTTCCAGCATTTTAACATGGGCAAAGACAAGAGGACCAACATTAAACAGATTTCTTTCTAATGCACACTAATTTCCTATCCATTTCTACCTAGCCGGATAGAAGTTGTTTCTCCCCAACCCCCAAAACTCAGAGGCCTCTGAAACCTGCAAGGGTAACATTTATACCCAAACCAACATTTTCTTTAGTATGAAAGGACTACTTATCAATGAAAATTCATAATTTTTGAGAAGACATTAAAAAAAAAAAATCCAAACCCTAAAATTACAACTCTATATTTAAACTGAGAGAGTTCATGCAATAGCTGGCTTTCATTCTGTGCTTATGTAAATGCTCAAATGACTATCAAAAGACTTCTCCCTGTACCATTTGCTTTATCGCAAAGCAGCCATTGGGAAACTTAGTGAAGATTTCAGTGAATATGCATTAAAACCAATGTTAGTTGCACTATCATTTTCCACAGCACAAGGCAATTTCAGAATTTGTTTATTTTCAGAGCAAAGTACTTCTTGTTCATGGACTCTTTCAAAATAAAGCCCATATTTTCACAAGAAGGGAGTCTCGGGGATTGACTGCCCTTCTGTCATTCACTTTCACATGTTCTGCCTCCTTTCTCACATCTTGCAAGACACGTGTGAAGGCACTGTGGTTTATAAGGGTGATGCATCTGGTGCCTGCTGTCACAGAAGAGGAAAACAAGTGGTGTACTGCTGCTGGAGAGCATGAGCTTGTGCACTGCCACAATCTCTCTCATCTCTTACCCCACGTATTGGGTAAGTCTGCTTGGTGGATCAAAGGAGGAAGCGTGAGTGCTGTATGCTGCTGAGGTCATGTTTTTTAGGAATTGGAACATTCTGTCTTCACAGATCAAAATACTGGCACACACTCACTGCTTCTTCAACTTCCCACCTTGACTGACCCAGTGCCCCTTTCATTACTCATCTCTCTCCTTCT
>JAWWLV010000121.1:53410168-53473466 GCA_035041135.1 Platyrinchus mystaceus
GGCACACACTCACTGCTTCTTCAACTTCCCACCTTGACTGACCCAGTGCCCCTTTCATTACTCATCTCTCTCCTTCTGCAGGTGATGGTGTAAATTATCTCACCCAGGCCTCCTCCCTCTCTGTTACGTGGACCCCTGTGTCCCCTTCAGAAGAATCCTGCCTACAGTCCTGATGACAGGAGATACAGTGTTCACATGCACACACAGAGTCTGTGGGAAGGCATGAGGCAGCCTACTGTTACGCTCAGCTCTCAGTAGAGTTCAAGCCCTGTGGCAACCACTAGCAAATGCTTATAGGAATCATCAGGACAGTATTTAACACAGGGTTGCCTTCACATTGAATGCACTCACTGGAAATAAAGAGTAGGGAGCAAATCACAACTGCTTTGCAAAAGGAATGCAGGGCCTCCAATTTTGAGAATCTCTGCCTCAGGAATCAGGCAGTGTGAATGGTATTTAAATGTTAGTGGGGAAGGGAGGGGAAGGCAGGTGGGAGTGAATTTCTCTCTTATGGCATGCCTGGTCGCCAAGGCTAGCAGTGTATGCCAACTGCCTGATCTGGAAGGGTCACTGCTGTTCTGCTGCTGCTGCAGAAGTTTGTATTAGAGCTTGGCTCATCTGATTCAGGCAAAATCAGCCAAGCTAGTGTAACCCATTGAAACAGGCAGTGTGAGTTTCCCTGGCTCATTTTATTTGAAGAGCTCACACAAAAATGTCTGCCCAGCAGAGCCGCAGGAAAGGGGCAGCAACAGGCAATTGGGAGGTAGTGAAGGCTTAAATCAGAGCTGTATGAAACATGAACATCTGTGGTTTGGTCATTTGTCAGTACAGTTGGTGTTTGTCAAAGTGGTCAATGAGGTCATTTGTCAAAACAAAACTCTGCTGAGTTCCCAGATGCCTTGTTCTTTCACGTTAACTTCCCTAACATAAGTGCAGGAATAAAAAGAATGTTCTTGTCATTACAAGAACAAATTCATTAAAGGTTAGAGCGAAATCCAAAACAATTACAAGGAAGCATTTACCTCTCCACAGACAACATCTCTCTGTTATTTTTGCCAGCAATTTGGAAAACTAATTAAAAAAATGGATTATTGTACTCTACATTTTAAACTAATCAGTAATGCTAGCATTTGCTATTTCCTATAAACACTATTTTTAAAAACCTTTCTAAATTGATGCTTTTAAATGAAAATAATTTTCTTGCTCTTTTTAGTTATCACAGGTCATTGGACATGGGTAGCTGAGGAGGTTTAATAGGCCAGAGTCTATTTTCCCACTAGTTTGATCCAATTAGGCTTAAACAGCAGTGACTAAAAAGTGTTAGCATTACAGAGTGACTTGACTCCTTTTCTCCAGGAGAAATGTCTCTGATTCCATGATATTGATGTACAAATGCAGGTTCATTGACCAATAGCAAATCCCATTAACTTAAATGGGGCTTTATGCAGACATCTGCCCTACTCACATGAATCAAGATCTTTATGATTGAAACCTAGTCCCTGAATAACAGGAGTTTGCATCTCATAACTTCTTTTCTCCTCTATGCCCCAATCCCATGTTGTCAGGCTGCCAACAGTTTCAGAAAATTTAGGAAAACTAAAAATGCAAGAGTTCACTTTTAATCCATAGACTGACTGTTCACCACTGTGACTGAAATATGCTTCTTGGTAAACCCCGAAACATTTATGATGCATAAATATGGATAAACACTGGGACAAGACCCCCAGGAAGGGAAGATTTTAACAAAGCTTTTTGGATACCAAATACATAATGTTTTAAAGCCACTGACCTTCCAAAGGGACAAGCACCTTTAATATGACTCCAGGCGAGTGTCCGAAGCAGAAACCCACTGACCTACCAGTCAGGTCTGAATACCCTTCCCCAGGGTGTTTTTCACAAACAATACATACACATACACTCTGCTCATAGCGTATGTCTCTTCCACTTGCTTGAGAACGAAAAAAACAAATAAGAGAAAGAAATCCTTAGCCAAGCTATGAAATATAAATAATTCTTCTGTGAATTGAACTTTGAAGCTTAAATAACAGAGTGGTAAAAGTCTGGGAAAATGAAAGATGTGCAGTTTTAATTTAGTGCTACCCCAAAAACTCAGTTAAAACATTTAAACATCTTTCTTTACTTTAACTAGAATCTTCAATGGACCAAAAGTGCCTCTGGGGAATCAGCAAAGCGTTCTGCAAGATCTGAAGAAGAATCGGGGGGAGGAGACCATGAGGGGAATTATCTGCACTTCAAAGAGTTTCCTTCAATATCACTATTTCAGATGAAGATTTACAAAATGTTTATTATTTATACATTTAGTTATTTAAACAAATGTAATGTATTACTCAGATGAGAACAAAAAGAGTTTTTAAACTTAATTTTTATGCTGTAAAAAGAATAAAGCCTATTGGACTGAAGTTCCCTTTGACGTTCCTTTCTCTTTTTAAAGAGACTTTTTGCAAACCAAAGACAAAAAAAATGTCAACTTCTCACCTCTATTTTGAGGTTCAAAGGATTTTTCCCCCTTCATTTTAGTATTATTTTGTATGGTAAGTATCAAATGAAGGCTCTGTTTCCTTGAATTTCGGTGAAAAATAAGACAGAAGTAAAAAGCAGCAGCAGCAAGTATTCCACACTGAGAGTGCTGCTTTCTACGCTTTTGATACAACTACTCTAAAAAGTCTGCAAAAAGAATAGAAACAGCAGTCAAAAAAATGTAAAAAACCTATATTGAAATAACTTTGCTGTTTCATTATGTTGCATCATTTAAAATGAACTTCAGAAATAGGAAACTACTTTCGAAAGCCAGGGTATCTGGAGGCATTCAGTGGCTGTTACCTGTGGGCAGAAGGATGGCACAAAAATGCTAGGCAATTTTTTTTAAGTTTCTGTGTGATACAAAAATTCAAGAAATCCTTTGGAGCATATGATGAGCTTCAAAGATATGCTTACATTCCACTTAATGTTATATGACTTTAGTATGTGCTTGACCTTTTCCTGAGGTGGATTTGAAGTCTGCAACAACCTATCACAATGCAACTTTTTTGATCTTCATAATTTTCAGGCCTCATTCTGTACCTCCAAATCATTTCTCTTTCTTTAGCATCACAGATTAATTAAGCTAACCTTCCAAAAATCCTGATCTGCCAGGTGAAACAGATTTAAAAAAACAGTGTTAGTAAGCATCTCTCCCGTGTCCCCATGGCCTTTGTGAGACAGGTCCAGGAAAAGCATGTACACCATTGCTCTCACTCCATCAGTTCTCCATGCTATCCTGTGCAGCCAGTGGTTCTGCCTGACACCCCTAGGTCCTTCGGGAGCATTTCTTTCTGTTAATGGACACCTGCCTGGACACCCAGTGTCACTGCTGTGCCGGGCCCTCCCTGCTCACCATGAGAGCATCCCACCAGCTGATCCCGCTCAGCACCCCAGGGGCTCTGCTGGATTGCCCCAATGTGCTTCAGTGGCTGCAGGTGCTCAGGCTGTGGGCCCAGGTTACAGCCTTGGGGCAGCACAGGAGCAAAACAGCTCCCAGCAGCTTCCAGGCCAGCGGGGGAGCTGGGTGAACAGAAGTTTCTATGCAACCTTTGACTGTGAAGGTGAGTTCCTACAGCCTACCTAAAAGGCAGCAGCAAAACAGAAGCATTGTAATGGCATGTTGCATATTTTAGCATAACTTCAGTAGAATCAGAGGCTGTTGATTGATTTTAAGGCCATATGAATGTTGTCAGCTAGACTAAAATATATGGCAGGCCAGAACTAAGTTAATGTGCCAGTAAAACAAAGAGCCTTTACCAGTAGGGAAATGTAAAGCTCTGAATTCCCTAAGGCTGTAACTAGGTGAAGCAAAGGTATGGCTGGTTACCTACTGTTATGCTGGTATGACTTACACAATCCACACAGCTCATGAGAAACTCCTAAAAAAATGGGGATGTCTTGGCAATAATGTCCTTAGTTCTACTGAGAGTTTTGTAAGGATTGTTTGCCTTTTCTTTGCTTGAAGTAACATTTGTCATTGTTTAGGCCGCACCAATGGCAGGGGTTTTTAGCAAGCCTCTCCAGTATGCTGTCCTTTATCTTCCTCTGTTATTCCTATCCCTGCTGACAGCTAGTCAACACAATTCTTTTTTGTAGTAAAGTTTGTCTTTTCTCAGTTGGGGGCTGAATTTTCACTGCAATTGAGATGTTTTGCAAAAAAGTTACTGCTTTCAAATATATTTTTATTAGGGGAAACACCCAGAACAAACTACTTGAATTTACTGTTTTGTTTGGATGATGTCTAATGCCTTTGAAATATTTAATTTTGACAGAATGTTGTCAGTTATTATTCTGATTAACTTCCCATCATTTAGTAGTATATTAAATATCAAAGCAATGTACTTTTACTTATCAGTGTAGTAAAATTACAAATCACCTTGCAATCTGTGTCTTAATGAAACTACCTCATGTATCTTTACACAAAACTTGCTTCAAAATTTGAAAATACTCTCTGGAATCTGGAACATAAAGTTAGAATCATAGAAATTTCCTTTCAAGTTATGAAAATTCAACATTGAAACTTCTGTACTGAAAACTCAGCATAGTTATTTCTGCAAATATCAAAATACTGCAACATTTTGTTTGTTATTATACAGTTAATGAGGGAATGATTTATTATTGATTTGATTATTTTCAAAACAGCACAAAAGTTGCAAAAAGATTCTTAAAAAAATGTGAAGATATAACACCATGCATTTTAAACTTTCACTTCTCTACAGCTGATAATGCTGATACCAACACTAGTAAACAGCACTGCCTACAAACTAATTAGAAAATGAAAATTTATGCTTAGATGATTGTTCTGCTTGCATTTTTCATAATTGACTATAGCAAGATCATTGTTTGATCTTGAGTACTGCATAATAAATGTTATCAGTTACTTCTTCTTTATGAACCAGAGAATTTTTGAACAAGAGATATTTTTTCAACTTCTTTTTCCATTAAAATGAAGAGGTGTGTCTTTGATATATCACTGTGCCACTGAAAGGGTCTTAAAATACTACATATTACTAGATCCTTATAAACATGAGGTGAGGATTGCATTTTTTAATCGTTTAAGGATGATAAAGTGGTTCTTTCAGTGAATGACTACTACTCATATTTCTTTCAGTATGAGCTAAAAGATTTTTTTTTAAATTAGGACAAGCTGATCTAGTATGTGCTTAAGTTTGATATAGTATGTTAATTGCTGGATTACTGAAAACTGATGACAAAAGCTTTGGTCATAAATAGAGCTCTCATACAAACACATCCTAGTGAAAGGAAAAATAATAGTTCATATATATATATGTTTGTGTGTGTGTGCTTTTATACCCACTTCCCCTGTCCACAAGAAAGATGGAGAGAGGCTATTTACGAGGGCATGTAGTGACAGGACAAGGGGGAATAGCTTTAAACTGCAAGAGGGCAGGTCCAGATATTAGGAAGAAATTCTTTACCATGAGGGTGATGAAGCACTGGAACAGGTTGTCCAGAGAAGTTGTGGCTGCCCAATCTCTGGAATTGCTCAAGGCCAGGTTGGAGTGGAAGGTGTCCCTGTCCATGGCAAGAAGGTTGTAACTAGATGACCTTTAGAACTCTTCCAACCCAGCCATTCTATGGCTCTGTGATTCTATGATTTTGAGCGCATCAAACAAAAATTACCTTGATTCTGTTCTCAGTGTTGAGAAAAAAAAAGTCAGATTGATTTTTGGGAACTCACTGATGATGCTGATTATAGAAGGTGTACAAGGGCTGCTCCATACTTGTTGGTTAGGGCACTTGGTGGCACCTTGTGGGTGTGTGGGTGCAGGAGGGGCCCCACAGCAGCTGGTTGCTCCCCTTGGGGTCTACAGGGGAGCCCATAGAGGAGGAGATCTGCTCCTGCCTCAGCCACAGCAGTGCTTCCACTGTGTCAATAGACCGGGACAGATTGCAGGAACCTGCTAAATATTGATTCTGCTAAGGCTTGGAGTTAAAGTTAATTTAAATAGTACGTGTAAAGGGTTTTATGAATTGATTTCAAATGACAAAGAAGTATTGAAAAAGCATTAAACCTAAGTGCTATTTTAAACAATAAATTTAAGCTTATGGTAATTGAATTATGTATTTGCAGATGAAAGAGTAGGTTGGGGGCAAATACACCCTGTGCTGCTGAAAACAGGCGCTCCCTTGAAAGTGTTCTTAAAGTAAAATGCTGTCCTGGGTGCAGAGGGGCTGCGTGTGGGATGGTGGCTTGGCTACCCCAGCTTCTCCCACACAAACCCGCAAGGCTGCTGCTGAGGGGATGAGAGCGATCTGTAAGGAGCCAGGAGGGCAGCCCCTCACGGGAGCTGTGGCAGTTTAAGGGAGGCCAAGCTGCCTGGGATGGCTCCTGCTGAGCTGGCTGTGTGTGTAAGCGAGAAACTAGAGGGACACAAAAGGCAGGTGTTGCATGGGAGGAGGAGTGGAGAGTGACCAGAAGGTCAAGGGACATGATTATCCTTTTCTACTCCACTCTGGTGAGACCCTGTCTAGAGTGCTGCATCCAGCTCTGGCATTCCCAGCACAGGGTCCTGAGGACGGACACAAATATGATTGGTGGTTGGAGTGCCTCTCTTAAGAGGAAAGGTTTAGAGTTGGTGCTGTTCAGCCTGGAGAAGAGAAGGCTCTGGGGAGACCTCATAGAAGCCTTCCAGTACCTAAAGGGTACTGGAAACTGGTACAAGAGAGCTGGAGAGGCACTTTTTACAAGGGTGTCTGTAGGGTAGGGAGGAATGCGCTTAAACTGAGAGAGAGAGAGCAGGTTTGGTTTAGATATTAGGAAGAAATTCTTCACTGCGAGGGTGGTGAGGCACTGGAATAAGTTGCCCAGAGAAGCTGTGGGTGCCCCATCCCTGGAAGTGTTCAAGGCCAGGTTGGATGGGGCTTTGAGCAACCTGGTCTAGTGGAAGGTGTCCCTGCCCGTGGTAGGGGGGTTGGAACAAGACAAACTTCCAACCAAAACCATTCGATGAGAGCAGGGCCAAAATGAGCTCTTGGCACAGTCCCATAGAGAATAAGGTTCAGTGTATCCGACTGGCAGGAGTTATGGGTGCTTCTCTCCATGTATCCTTGTCACCTCCCACCAAACTGACTACTGAATAATTAAAAATTGAAAGCTGGAAACAACCCTCCCTCCAAACCCCACCACCACTTTCTGTTCCAAAGTAAATGAGTGCTGCTGATGGACAGGAAATGTCAAATTCATGCAAATTAGGGGATTCTTGGCTTCCTTCCATGGCTGTTCAGTGATGGCACTGCTGTCCAAAACTGCATGCGTGGCCTTTGTGTGGGTTGATGGACTGATTGCCTGCTGGCTGACCCCTGCCCAAGACAGAAGGGAAATGAGAAGCCTTTCTTGTGTTCCTGTAGTAGAATGTATAGTTTCATAAATAGTAGGTCCAGACATTACAAACTAAGAAAACAGTGCAGATTTAGACTTTCTATTAGAGGAATTTAATAGCAGTTAAATGTCCTTGGATAATGATTTATCAGTATATTTTGTAGTGCCCTTTCAGCGTGACTTACCACTCCAGCACCGCATCCTTTCCCTGTGCCTGGGGCAAGAAGCTGTACTGCTCTTTGTGCGGTCAGGCTGAAGGTCCAATGCATGTCACTTCTCTCTTACACTAGGTTTTGAGATGCTCTGGGAGGTAAATCAGATCTACTGGCTTCTGGAGAGTTTGCAGCCAGCAACAAATCATTGCCCACAGTGTACTGGGTAAATAACTGTGAGTGTACGGCCATAGCAGCTGTCAAAATGTTCTGGGCAGAAAAAAAAGGAAACCAAACACCTGAATGCATTGAGTGCTTAACCTGCTTTGCCTGCACTAGGTTAGAAACAGTACTCTAGCAGGAGTGCTGCTGTGTTTGCAGGGAGCTAGTAAAATCTAGGAGGTGTAGGCCAGGAATGGTAACCTCCTTGCCTAAGATCACAGCCAGAAGAATGTCCATAGCTGCAGCTGAAGATAAAAGAAGCTAATGAAATTAGTTTAAAAGTCTCCTACTTAAAAGAAGGTATTTAATGTATATGATCTGTACATACACATTATATATTGGTATATTTTCTTCCTCATGCCATACATAAGAAACAAAATATATCTCAGCTGTTGGCTTGCTAGTCAGTGTTTTGGTTTTGCGAGTTGCCTTTCCTAGACAAGATATGCATGTTGTGGAAGGTTGGCATATTCTAGGCTGATAAAAATGCATGAGCCACTTGAGGTACCGAATGAGCTGACATTATAGAGGCTATAATGTTATTTTCACAGGGTACATTGGTCATACAACTAAGTGCTTTTGCATGGGCAACTTTATCGACATTTAAAGAAAACTCTTTACTCAAAATACCCTATGTAATATAAAAGCTGAGGAAATTATAGTAGCTGACTGGAAAGGTTGGCTATTTACGCTTACTGTAAGTAACATGCCCATTTTTTGAAGGTGTAGAATGTCAAAAGTGTGACTTGAAGATTTTTTTCTCTTCTTTACCTCTCCTTGGCAGATCTTAACAACCTCCAAACTATTAAGACTGGGAGTCCCTTATAGTCAGTTTTCCCTGCAGGATAAGAACCTCTGGGAGATGCTCCTGTATCAAGAAGTAGGGACACAATCCAGAACAAGAAGAAATCCCTCTGTATACTAGAAGGTATAAATAATAGACAAACCCTATGCTATTCAGTTACTTAAATGATCAGGACTCCGGTACTAATGCATTGGGGAAAGGAAGGAAGCAACCTGAGAGGTTTAGGGAGTAAATATTAGGAAAAAAAATGGAACAAAAGAGAAGAAAAACTTTTCCTGCACTATGTTATGAGACATGCCAATGAAACCCACACGACTATACAAAAGGGGTGGAAATACACTTTTTTAGATGGGTTCAGGATACTGATAACAAATCATTTGTTGTTAGAAGTCTGTCTTCCCTAACTACATATAAAATGAATAGTGCTAGTTCTGCTGATGAAGCCTTATGCTTAAATCTCAGTGTTTCCCAGTTGTTGTGTTTCACTATGTACAGAGCTTCATGTTTCGTGTTCAAAGACAAAAAAAAGTATCTTCTATAAGGAGTCATCTGTAATCTTTAGTGGTAGTGATAAAACTAGTGGAACATTGTTTCTTTTCAAATTCTCTTGGAGGAAAAGAAATTTAATACTTGACTTTGCAGTTTTGTGTTATAGTTTGACAGTAAAACATGTACTAGACTATTTTTCTTCTTCTCAATTGCAGATGTATACATAGAACTGGTAAGCAAATTTGCGAATATAAAGCAGAATTGCATCATGGAGTACTGTAAACTTCCTTGCATGTGTTTTTCACATTAGACAAACATACATCTTTCTCCTGGCATGATAATGTATCAGCTTGCCTTTAAAAAACACTCTATAGTGGAGCAAAAGTCAGAATGTTTGTCATTCAGGAAACTCCTTACAGACCTGAATAAACATTGTAGAGATGCCTGAGTCATTAGGGGTTTGCTCTGCCAGCTAGGCAATTCTACCACATCACCCTTTCAATGTAAATAACCACCCTTAATTAATGGAAATGCAGTATACACTAAGTCAAGACAGACCAAGTAAATTAATAAATACAGGAGAAAATGTAGCATCAGATGAGGATCTTGCTACTTCACCTCATTAGTTGAGGCCAGTAAAAACAAATGTGAAGTATAAACCTACATTTTTTGCACTGTACAACAGCACTGAAAAGAAATACATTTTAGCTTGTGTTAGAATTAGTAATTAGAAGTACAAATTGAGTCATTTAGGCATGTGAATAGCTGTATTTAGTATGCAGTCCAGAACAGCTGTCTCTTGTATCCACAGCTACTGACAATCACAGAAAGGATGGCCAGACTTTGCAAACCCATTTCTGACAGTGCACAAATAAACATCTGGGGTGGATTTAAAAATGCAGACAGTATTAATCCTTCCCCATCCTGCTGTCTTGGGAATTGGAAAGGTAAATGTAATTAAGTAAAAACTAAATTTACCAGTCTACATGTGGAAGCTCCTATTTTCCTTCCCTTGGTCCCACTAGCACTCAGAATCTTTTTTTACTTCCATTTTACTTATATCAACTACCAATGAAATATGAAATTCCCCTAGGTTGGTTTACTTTTTATTTTCTTTGGAATGATCCAAATGTAAAAATAGAGCAATGCAGCAGGGACATATGACGCTTTTCTTTCAGCTCTGTCTTTGTGTTATGCCTCCCTTTTTCCAAATGACCATGCCTTTTGACCCTTTTCTTCATCAGTACTTTTCTCTCTCCATTCTTCAGGCTTAGTAATCCTTTAAAGGAATTTACCATGAGAAGTCAGATTGCATGAGAAAACAAAGTTGGGAGGCCCCTGAAATTTCACAAATTACCCTGAGGAAAATTAAATTTGCAGGCAGTATGTGGCCATGTTCTAGATCCCTGAATTCCACACTGCGACAAGAGTGGGACCTGCCTTTTCAATTTATTGTTGCTTTTGTTTCCATTTTCTCCTCCTTCTCCACCTGCAGTTACTTGTTCATGACTTGGAAAAAAAGCTTTTTGCAGCAGTGACTGCTTTGTGGGTTTGTATATGAGCATGGTTTCCACATATTTGACACTACCAGGTCGATGGTGACGGAAGTCATCTTTCTCTGGAGAAAGACTCTGTAAAAGTAAGACTCTCAAAATTTGAGACTGCTCCTAGTTAAAACTCCAAAAGACCGACTTCTGTGATAGTGTTATTACAGTGTTTGGGCAACAGGTGTGCATTATTTCTTAGGTAGTTGTTACTACTACCTGCAGAGTAAGGAACCTACACACAGCTTCTTGATGGATTAACTAGCTGTGTGCCACCTCAGCTCAGTTCCCACTTTTCAGTTCAGTTTCAAGTTAGCTTGGGCATCTGCACTATGAATGCTTAGAATCTTCTGTCTTCTATAGGGGGGGACAGTGGAGATGACAGTAATTTATTTCAGTTACACTTCTTTATTACTAAGAGGTATTTTCATATTATTTGTGAAATAAGAGGTGTAGCCTGCATTGCACTGTAGAAATGTTGTATAGGAATCATTAAGGTGTAACGCAAGCATATGCTTTTCCTACAGTATTCCTCTAAGTAAATCTTTCTTATGGATGTATTCAGGCCAAAAAGATAATGGTCTCATTGTAGTGGTGGCACAGGTTATGGTGTGAAATAGCAAAAGAAGACTGAAGAGAAAGTGCATAGGCTTTTAAATATGTGGATGAATTTTTCTTCTCCATTTTTCCTTTTGGGTAGTTGAAAATGTGGAGTTTCTGAGCAGGATGTTTTCATGTGTTGGTTTTTGTTTTGTGAGTTTTTTTGAAAGAATAGTGTAGGAAATTATGTTAACAAGAAACAAAACCACTTTTTCCTCTCAAAGGGGATACGCATTTAATTCCTGAAGTGATTGTAAAGGTAAGATTCATTGATGCCCTTTCAATCCTGCAAGTAATTAGTTGCTTGGGTCTGCCAAAGAAACAAGTACATAAATGTTTTATATATATATATATATGTATGTTTGTAAGTCAAATATTTGTGTTTGATTAGTGCCTAAAATACTAATGGTCTGCTTTTTCCTAAATAATTCACTGCAGTTTTAGAATTTCAAATATTGCATCTTCTTGTTACTACTACTATGAGCTGCACTACAGAGTGATCGCATCAGCATAAAACTGTAGAATTTGCTTTTTAAACTGAAAACCAAAATATCTCTTGTAGGAACAATACCAAGAGCAGATAAAGCTTGTTCAGGATTCAGTTAGAGCATGTTACGTTCATGAGTCTCATGAGCAGGTCTTCTACAAAGATTTAGAGAACACTGTTGGAGAGGTGAAATCATACAAATACAACAGAGGGAATTGGAGTTCTTATGTGTCACCACCTTTCTTCTGATAAATGTGTAGTAGTACTACCCAGTGATTTAGATTATTTACTCTTACTGTAAGAATAAAATCATGTTCGGGCAGAGTCTGTACTATTAACCTTTTCCTTCCACTGCTGTGGTTCCTCAGCTAGTTCTGGCCCAGCTGGAAAAGTAGCAGCAAATGTTACATACATATGGATATTATGTGGCTGGCTGGGTAGCTTTTTCCCCCATGTTGTTTCACCCGGTTCCGAGCAGTCCTGAGTAACATTGAAGTGCTGCCTCTGACTGCTCAGAGCATTTTAACACAGGTGTTGTTTCCCCCAGAGGATTCTGGGTCTGAAGGCTGAAGAGAAAAGAGAATAGACGTCCTTTTTTGTCCTTGATCAGAAAGGGGTGCATAGCGCTTATTTAACAGCTTGCTTATATCCATGGGGCAATATCAAGCAGTAAAATGTTAGTAAGAAATATGTTTAGCAGGGGATACTACTTTCACACTGCCCAGTAATAAGCTGTAAAAATCATCCCTGAAATATGCCTCCTTCTGTGATGAAGAATTACAGGTGGTTATAATTCACCAGGCATTTCTGAAAGCAGTGATATGCAAGAGAAAGACAGACCACTGCAGCAGGTGATGTGGGAGTGATTATTGAATAAGAAAAGCTAGAAGGAGAAATTACTTTTCATGACAGTAGGGAGGCACATTTCAAACTTGGCTTATAATTGTATATACTTTACCTGTCTCTGAAATTCTCTTATATGTACTAATGCTATAGCAATCTATATGAACAAAATGGGCAGTATGCCAAAGGGGGTTGTAATTGTCAAGTACCTCCGTGGTGTTATTGGAGAGGGGAGGAGGATATCCACATACAGTGTAATTACATGGCAATTTCAGGGAAATTGATTATTATTAGCTTTTTATGATCACACTAACAAAGTCAATGATCCAGGATGAAATAGCAAAAATTAGTGCTTGAACAATATTCAGAAGCAAGGTATCAGCAGGTGAGATGTATGTGAAACCAGATAATTCCTGAAATGGAAATGGCCATCTCCCACCAATTATAACTATGGATGTGCTCTATTAAAGCCCGATCCACTTTAATGGGGGACTCCCAGAATGAATGGCCACGTAAGTATGCAATGACACATACAGTATCGAGAAGTGGGCGGGTGTTTATTCTAAATACCCACATCACTGGGGTATTTGCACCTTTAACCAACAGAGAGAATTACAGGTAGTGAATACAGATCAATTTCTTCAAGTTGGTTATTGCTTTAACAAAATCTTTTGTCACTTTTTCTAACATCCATCTTCAGTCCCCCAAACACAGCATGGAGACTGGATACCTGCATAGTCAGAACTATCATTTGTCAGCTATGTCTTCCCCTTTGAGGCTCTGTGGTTTTATATATAATAATTAAAAACACTTCTCTGTGATGTGAGAAGGCTTTTCGAAAAGGAGAGCAAGTTGCTGCAATACAATAGCGTCATATTTTTGAAGGTCATAATAATAAAGTAGGGGAAAGAGAATAATCATTATTGCTCTTTCTTGTAATTAGTTTGCTTTCCGATATCCCACACTGTAACTAGAACATTATTCAAGAACACCCATCACAGTGCTTAACAAGATTTAATGTACATTTATTCTTAACATGTGGAACATATAAAGATTTTATACTGAATAAATGAAATTCATTAAGCCAGAGGAAAAGGAGGAATTTACATCAAGTTTTTTTCTTTTTTAACTACATTATCTTGAAATACAAATGCAGATTCTTGTCACTGAAAAATCTTTGAAGTTGTGTTTCTTCCTTTTTTTTCCTGTATATATTTTTTTGTCTGTAGACTGGTAACCATTTTCGTAAATCAATCCATACGTAACCATTTCCACACCTTGGTTTATAAAGCAAATTGTGATCGGCTGCTCTCCCGAAATAGAGCATGACTTTATACATACAGAAACTTGTACATTACCCTCAGTTGTTGGTTTTCTGTGTTGGGTTTTTCCTTTTTTCTTTTTTTTTTTTTTAATATTTTTTGGAGATATGGCCCAAATGAAAGAAAAAATAATTCTACTATCACTTTGTAGATACCACATCATGAAAAAGAAACTAAAAACTTTGTACTAAAAAAAAAAAAATGAGGGTATGTTTCATGTACAACTTCTATATACATCACGGCCCTTAGGCAATAAAAAAATATTTAAAAAAATGATGAAAGGAATTATGAAGAACTGTCATTGTGGAAGGTCAAAAAAAAAAAAAACAGATGTAGACAAGACAGTTCTGGTGAGGAAGCAATTGGTGTTTAACTTCAGGTTTTGTTTAAAAATCGTTTAACTTGACTTTTTTGTTTTGTTTTGCTCCTAGCCTAATGTAACCATTTCTTCTGAGGAGAAACCAGTATCGTTTTGGATTTTGACTACTGACTGACACCCTCCTTGATCCCCTACACCTACATCACTAGAATCTTCTATTGCACAGAGCTTTGGGTGATGGTATACAAGTTTTTTTTAATTTTTTCCTTATTTGAAAAAATAAAACACACAGGAACTTGGTATGTTGGTTATTTTTCACCTTTTTGTTTCAAAGTGGTGAGATTTTTTTTTTTCATCATACAATGGTTTGCCATAACATTTTTTTTAAAAAGTCACTAGTTCGCTTCCCAAAAAATATGCAATACAAACATGGAAAAGAACATTGAAAAGGATAACCTATGGAAAAAAAAAGTGTGACCTTTGAATGTACTAGACAGCAACTTTGGTTAAAAAAAATAAAATAAAAAGTTGTACTTATACACATAGACAGCAAATATTAATTTCATAACTGTTCAAATTAATAATTTCTTTAATTCCCAATTGGTAAATAGTGAATGGGGCAGAGGAGCAAAGATTCTTTTTTTTTTCCTTCTTCCTACGTTGGATAAACAAGAACAGAAAACAGCCAGTTATATGTGACCCTCTAATCTCCACTCACACATGCTTGGCTTCTCACTTATGTCATAACTGCCCAATCTGAAAAAGTACATCACAGATGACAGATGCAACCAGAGAGTTCAGGACAGCAGATATTGAGATATCCAGCAAACGACCCTCGTGCAAAAGGAACTCTGAGCGGTTTTCGTCCACTCGAGCCATGGCCAGCAAGGCCTTGGCTGCCCTGCACATCATGTCTACGCTAGGCGGCTCCAGAGGCGGAGGCTGCATGTGCATGAGGTTATGCTGGCTCTGCTGGTACTGGGCCATAGTGACCCCATCCTCCAGGAAGCTTATCAAGTTTCCGATACTTCCCTTCTGCACAGCTATTGCCCTTGCTGCTAATGTGTCCCCCTGGGCAAGGTTCGATAAGAGCGCCATGGACATTTCTCGGCAGACCGGGTTTTTGCGGTCCCCGACGTACCTAACTAAAGTAGCGTAGAGTTTCTCCTGACGACTGAACGGGGGGGTGGCCAAGATAAGGTCCACATTATTGTCCTGGATACTGAGCTTACACAGGGTCTCCAGCACAAGTCTCTGAGGCGAAAGAACTGAGTTGGGCCCCACGGTTGGAAAAGGATCCTGTGCCTCTGCAGACGGGCACACCATCCAGTGCAGCAAGCCATCCAAAATTGGCAAACAGATGCTTTCTGTGTAAGCAGACAAGTCTAGCTGCCCAGAAATGTTGGCTAATGTGACCAATGTATTATCCCTCAAGACCTCGAGGCAGTCCCACCACCACTCATCCTTGCTGCAGGCCACCCCTTTGTCCTCCTCTTCCTCTTTCTCGTAAGTCTGCGGCGCTCGCTTTCTTTCTGGATGCTCGTGGTGAAGAAGGATCAGCTTTCCCAGGATCAGCACCAAGCCTGGATGTTTGGACATTTCGGTGTCATTGCCAGGCACAAAAGACAAGCTACGGACGATATTTGACACACAGATGCAGCGTTTGGCCAAGGAGTCTTGCCAGTGAGTTATGGTGCATAGAGGAGTCTCATCCCGGCTCCTTGGCTCATCCTCTAGCAGTTTAATATTCCGGTGGCTTTTGGCTTGATGGATCCCAAAGGGAAATTTACTGCTCTCTGTTTGGGAACCAGAGTTTGAGTCTTCAGGTAATGCTCCTGGCCGAGCTGAGAGGACATCATCAATGGTTGCTGTTATACTTTTTTCTTGTTGTTCCTCAAATTCACTTTTCCCCTCGAGGTCCTTCTTTTTGCTTGGAGAGTTCAAGGGAGGAGGGGCTTTCCTACGTGGAGGAATCTCCATCTTGCTTTCAAAGTGAGTCTGGATATGCTCAGTTGTGTCACCACCACCAAGCTGCCAGTGGAGAAGTCCACTATCAAATTCCTGAACGCGTCCAAGTTTGTCAGATCGGTCAACAACAAATAGATTATTTTTCTTTACAATCTTTATTGGCAGCTTGTCAAATTTACTGGCTTGTTTTGGCCTCTCACTTGGATCAGCAATGGCACCAGGAGTGGAAAAAACAATGCTCTTTTCTTCTCCTTCTACCTTTTCATCCTCCCCCTCCTCCTCATCTTCATCAAAATAGTCAATACATTCGTCATTCTCATCTTTTCCAGTATCCTCTGCCAAGGACTGACTATCATCTTTCTTGGCTGCTTTGTGATCAAGTGCTTTGTGGCCTGGATCGCCCACTTCATATTCCATAAGGATTCCAAAAATGTCAATCAGGCATTTCCTAAAATATTCTACTAAAAGCTCAAGAAATCCAGATAACTGAGGGGAGAAGAAAGAACATAAAAATCAGATAAATATTTTTGTCTGCATGGAATTTTATTAGGAACACTGATGCATACATGCATACATCCCTCATCCTGCTGTGGACTTGTGGCTAGGTCCTGCATTGTGGAAGCTCAACTCTTCTAGCATCTGTCTAAACAGTATATAATGTCAAACTATCATGGCTCCATTTGCTTAAACCGTAACAGCTATAAGAAGCAGAGAACTTTATTCATATGTCTCCTTTAAGCCTAGTAGATGTCTAGCCTAGCTGTTCTGTCCCCTTCCAAGTGCCTCTTATTCTTGTTTATTTGTACAGAGTACTGAAGTTCCTAACTCAGTTAGTTTTTCTGATTTGTACTTTTGTTAGATATCTGAAGTTTACAATTCTCCCTCTCCTTCTTTGTCTCTAAAACCAACTGTGATATAGGAACCTGCGGTTCAGGGTCCGAGTACTGACAGCCTAGATTAACATTCCAACTCTATTGAATAGTTCCCTTTTTGCCTAGCAAAAGTTAAAAAATTGTTATTGGATCCTGGTGTTGTAAGTCACCTTTCAGAAACAGTTTTCATTTAGGTTTAATCTTCTCAATTAACTTGTAATCACTTTCTTATGGAAAAGCAGTATTGGACTTGGTATTAATTTACGCTCAGTAGCTTTATTATTAAAAGTTCTTTGCTGTTATGATGTGTTCAGCCCCATTGTCAGGCTTTTAATTTGTTTTTTTGTTTGTTTCTTTTAAAATTGTGGGCTAACAGGTTTTCAGCAAAATGTATCCTTTTGCCCATTCTAGATTCTCTTATGATTGATTGCCAAACCCTTGAACAATTAATAACAAACTGATGCTTATGAACTGCAGGAATTATCAGTCATCATATGGAGTCCTGACCACCACTGGAAATAAGAGTTCAAGGCAAAAGTAACAAAAGACTATTTATTCAAAAGAATATATATATTTACAATATGCCTGGTATTCTGTGCAACCTGCACAGGGTGCAGTAACACAATTTCTAATTGAAATCAGAGGAGATTCACCTCATTTAACTTCAAACACCACACTAGTTACACACCTAACCTAATTGTCTAGATTCCTTTTTATAATCAATGGTCTTTTACAGGCCATTTCTAGAATATGATTCATCTGACCTATTTTAGATCTCTTCTTCTATTTGAGATGAATCATGCTATAGATACCCTAGTTCTAAAGTTAGGTGGGATGAAATGTACCATTTGTGTCTGCAATTTAAAAAAAAAGTAATTATATTAAAAAAATTATGAGTTATACTATTAGTAACCAAGGAATGAATGGAGGAGAGAAACTGAATATTTAATTTGTACAAATTTTAGATAATGTGCATTATCAGCATGCCATTTATTACTATCACCTAACAGGCCAAAGATTAGAGCAGGGCTGAAAAATGCTGAGAGGTAGTGAGGCAAAATCACACAAAGTTAAATCCTGTGTTACTTGCATCCTATGGACAGACAGTGGATATTAGCCTTTAAATTGTCAATCTGGTATTTCAATGAAAACTTAATTCACTGGAAGAAGAAACCAAACAGAAAATAAACAATTAAAAAAAATCCCACAACCTCATATGGAACTACTGAATGGGACAAGTCATCACCAAAACACAGCTTTCAAATCAATTTAATATGGTTTTGCAAAGCCTTTTATGGAAACATAAATTAAGCAAGATTACTAACATACTGCCGTTTTCTGGGATTGTGCTTGTACTATGTGAATTTATACATTAGTCTCTTGGCTGTGCTAAAATTCCTATATCCCTACATGCTCCTTTCTACAAGAAACCTCTTTCTTTCAGGCTTATAATTTCCCCTATTCGACCTATATCTACCTTGTTACTCACTGTTTACCTATCATTAACAAGTGGACGTTTTGCAACATTCAAATTCATGGTAATTAGAATAAATTGTAAAGGCCATCAGCACTTTGTAGGTATCTTATTTCAGTTCTCCTTCCTTGGAAAGTTGAGAAGTAGACTGCTTTCCCACCTACCTGAGAGAGGTTGAAAGTAGCAACAGTGCTGTCATCATACAGAAGAATATTAATAGTGTCTAGCGCCCAGGTACTTTCAGCCAAAAGACCAGATTTAAGAGACATCATCACTCTCCAGGCCTCAGGAGTTACTGGAGAAAGAAGGAGAAGTAAAACAGCATTAGTGCATCCTCGGAGACTGTTAAGGAGTTCCTGAAAGATTAAACTGTGACATTCTGAGGATGCAGATCTAAATTAAATAGTTACTGAAACACTGGTTAAGACCCTACTTTGACCACTTAGAGAATTCTGTTCAGTTTTCTCTAACTGCTGATCAGCCTTAATACTGGAGAATATCTTAACATAACTATTCTTCCTGACTTTGCTGAAGCTGAAATGATCGTAAAAATTTCAAGAGGCTGACTAAACCGAATAATCAGTAAACAAAGGCAGAATACTCTGTCAGGAGTGTGGAAATCTGAAGTATGAGAACTTGAATGTATGAAATGTAACTGGAATTTAAGATAAGAAGATACCTGGGAATGAATAGGGGGAGAAACAAACAGAACAAATAATATGCAATGAATAAATGGATCATTCAAGGGAGGCAGAGACTGTAACTACACAGCAGAACAGCATGAGCTTCCATGGAACAAGAACACAGAAAGCTTTGCTCAGCTAAACTTTGCATTGATGACTTAACAGACATTCTGAAAGACCTTTCAACACATCTCATTTTGAAATCTTGAGGCAAGATTCATTTTTAATGCATTTCTGGAGACCTTAGGTCTCCATATAAAATACTGCTTTTATTTCATGTCAGACTGTCTGGGATGAGTTTTACCTAATCATCCTCGCTGATGCATATGCTATTACCTTTTTATTGGAGACAACCATGCTGTAGTTAGCAGAATTCCCTATCTGTCAAAAGTCTTAAAATGTGGGGAAAAAAAAAATCAAAATCAGAGTCCCCTTTTCACAGCTCATTTTGGTTATTTAGCTTTTGTTTTGATGCTTACCAATATCTTTTGAGGTAATCTTTCGTCTTGGTTTTAAGACTGGTTGGGATGCTTCTACAGAGCCTGGAGGGAAGGTAATTTCTCGCCTAATCGGTGGTGGTTGGGGTGGAGGTCCTGTGACCTGTGACACTGGAACTGTGGGTATAACCTTTTGCATCTTCATGGAGGGTAGGAAAGGAGACTTGCTTGGAGACATACGGTTTTCCAAAGAGCGCTGGAAGGATGCTGGACTTGGAGCTCTAGAGATGTGGTTTGGCATAGAGGGTGGTGTCTGGTAGGATGACTGAGGAGGTCTAGTGATAGGCTGCATGGAGGCTGAGGATGACATATAAGAAGGCTGACGTTGGTTGACATGAGAAGGCCACTGACTCTCGTGATTTATCCTCTGGTCAGGTACCATCATATCATCAGTGCGATTCATCCCTGGATAAGGTGGGGCCTGTGCAGGGCCTCCTGGACCTTGCCTGTTCTGGTAAGGGTAAGGCATATCATTTCGTGGCGGCCACATGTTCTGCTGAGGACCTTCACTGGAGGATGACGACTGCATAGGGCCACCAATCATCTGGGGAGGTATTCCATGCTGCTGCATTTGTCCTGGGCCCTGCATCCTCTCCCTGTTATATGGATACGGATACTGTCCCTGCATGGGTCTCCTGTCAGGCCCTGTGTAAGCGTTGCTGTACTGGTTATACATTTCCTGTTGCTGGTTGCCATACTGCATGTTATACATATCCCCTTCATGGCGTTTGGCTGGAGGCCCATACATGCCATCCATGTGTCGCTTATAGTTCTGAAAAAGAATTTTGGAAAGATGTGTCACTTTCACTCCATACACCATACAAATATACTGGCTGAAGGCTCATTAAAAAAGCTGGAGGCGCTTAGTTCTAGAGGGATTTTGCTGATTCCAGAATCAGGGATGCAGTGGTACGGTTAGCCTTTCTTTTTAAGCCTCTGTTTTGCTGTGCTTGTAACCAAAAACTAAAAGGAAATTTATCCTTGGGCTAAATTTTCTTATGCTTGCTCTAATTTTCTCCCTTTCCCTTTCCTTTCCTATCTGTCAGATTAAATTCCACTGGTCATTTCAGACATGCATGCAAAGGCAATGGTCCTCACTAACTAAAATATTTTCACTTTTTTTTTATGCTTAGTCTACTAAGAAGAAAAACCTTTAAAAAAATTCAGAACCACCCAGTGAATCTTTTCAAGAGACAAGCACTGAATAAATTCTTAAACTGAAATATATAAATAAATACATATTAAAAAAATGTGCTACCAGCATGTATGAAACACTGCATCTTATGATAGGACATAAGCTACACACAATAAATTTATTAGTAGGAGAAAACAATTCTGCTGCATTTGGCACTCTGGGTAATTCCCAGGAATGTTGTTTTGTTTGGAAAACCGTCCTCTTCCCAAATCATCCTAATCAATTTAATTTACTGTGAGATTATTACAGCAAATGGTCACATCCAAATGTTCTATTCTAGTTTATGCAGGTTCCTACCCTGCTGTTCAGTAATGAATTAAGCAATGTAACTAATAGCTGCCACCTATGGTTTATTCCCTCTTTGTTTCTCACCCTCTCAAGTGGGGAATGTTGTGTGAGGTAAGCTGTTTTACCTTGGGGAGAGCTGAGTGGTTTTTAAACCATATAAGCTTGTATGTATTTATGTTTAAGATGGTAAAACAAAAAAAAGACATGTTGCTGTTTGAGGGGAAGGTGGTAAGGTTCTAGTTCCTGTGGGAGTTTGTTCCATAGTTCAAACCACACTGAGTGCTCTGAAGCAAAAAATGCGAATTAAATGGGTGATTTTTGAATATATGATCTATGGCAAATTCAAAGTTACAGCTCCCCTGGAAACTGTAGCTCAGTCACATTGCACAATGTATACTAATGCACTACAGTTAAGATCAGATAAAATTCTGTATGTATTCAATATGGGAAAGTTAAAACAGCTCTGGGATTCATAAACTCATCTTCCAACTTTGGTGCACATAAAACCACAACTACTGTATTGCATGGAAGTTCTTTTTTTTCAAACTTGCAATAGAGCTGTCTGGCTATCTGAGAAACACCTATTTCCAGCCTTACATGAACTACTTGCTGTGCTAAATTCCACCCTTGGGACCAATTTATACATTAAGAAATGACTTGGCAGTTGCCACACCTAAAAAGGTGGTGTTTGTTTTGCCAGTAGACACTTGGGAATGAAGCATGTGCATTTTCAAAAGCACTTCAGCACTCCTGTATCCGAAGTGGCAACAGGCCTAATAGGACCCAGTGCTGAGGATAGTGATGTGCCTGAGCTCCCCTCTCCCGTGTAAAGGTTTGGCAAGAGACTAAGGCTGCACAACATGTCTCCCTCTCTGCCAGGGATGTGGAATTCTGAGACCTCACAGAAGACAAAAACCCACCAATAATGTCACCTGCTGCATAACAGCTCTTGGGGTATAAACATTCATACAGGAATTGAAAAACCTGGCTCAGAGTGTTTCATTAGCCCCAGGAGCTCATGCTCCAATCACTTCCATTGCAGGTCATTCCCTAGACTTCAGGTTGTAGATAAAGCTTTGAAAGGGTCATTTTTCACATTCTTCCTGTACCACTACAGAGTACGATTTAGGAAATTGTAAATAAACTAGTAGCAACTGAGTTTCTAGATAAATGAAGAAATGGAATCCTCTGGGGATGGGAGGGAGAGGCCGAGGCCGGTCAGGATCCTTGTCCTTCATTCTTCACTGCTTTGCTGCATTAATGCATTTTGCATTCAAGAATCATTGTACAAAGTATATAAACAGCACTAAGGACAGGGCCAAATATATTTTTAAAAATTCTAGCTGTCTCCTTGCCTAAATGAACATGTAGTTAATATATTCTCTGCACGTGTTAGCATGGAATATCACAAACTGTTCTGTTATGTATCTTTGCAATTTCCCCACTAAATCACCTAGACTGCTAGCATATGCTCGTCATAAAGAACAAAACAGTTTTTCAATTATGCTGTTTCTGAGATGTTATGAACCAAAGAGATAAGCAACAAATACTGAAATTTAAATTTATATACATTTTTCATACAGCGCAATTTAAGATCTCTTTTGGGTTCTCCCCAAAACACCCTCCCTCCCACCGTCACCCCTGATTTTCCACACCAAAAAGGACTATCTGAAATTGGGCGAAAACTAGATTACATTTTAGTTTTTTTATAATAGGGAAGTAATTTTCTATTTGGAAGCTAACTTCAAGTATTGTATGACTAGAAATAGATTAGTAACATGCAGAATGAAACTGATCCTGTTGAAGTCAGTGGAGTTTTGCTATTGACCTATAAGATGGGATTTTGCTCACAAGGTATGAATCATACACTTAACAAAAAAAATCTTATTAATTAATATAATTTGTATTTTTGAAGTTATTACAAAGTTAGGGAGACTGGAATGTACAAACATTTAAACTATTTTTAACGCCAATAATGTTCTCTCTTATGTATTTGTACCATATTATCAGTAGAGATAACGTGGGAATATGCCATCTGATCTATATTAAAGATAGGCATCTCATATGACCCACCACAGCACTGTGAATAACTGAGTGTGCTGCACATTTTACTGTTTTCTGTTAACTGTTTACTGTTAACAGTTTTCTGTTGGGTTCACTTGGCTGCATGACATTAAGTTAAGGCCCTTCAACCTGCCAGCCAAGTGGCTCTCCTATTTGTTTCTGGAACTGAGGCAACATCACTTTACTTGTCTATGCATTATATTTCCCAGTCTGCTGGTTATTAACTTGGGACAGTCACTTGATGCACATCCAAAACCACAGAACATCTGTTAGAATTTACACTCTTCCAGTGTAATGAACATATTTTCCTATAGCTGCACATACAATGCTCACCCATACAGGCTGTGATTTTGACCAGAACTACAGTGCTCCTCTGTGCCAAAAGCAATATATCATACAAAAAAAAATTTTTGAATGTAAACAGAATGTTGGGGTCAATTTTATTAACCAAAAGTTATGAATACAGCCGTTTTCTCCTCTCCTACCTGCTGCTGTGGATACATTCCAGGTTGATGTCCTCCATATGGCGGCTGTCCTGAGGGAGGTCCTTGTCCTGGATACTGCTGCCCATATGGTTCATGCCTAAAATAAAGCATTGAAAGCAACACTTAGAGCTGCTGGAACTTCCAAGTCACCAGGAAAAGTAAAGTACTCTGATGATCTCGCACCTTGAAGGTATTTGCCATTTGGAAACAAAGTGAAGGTAGAGTATGGTATGATCCTGAGCTTGATATGTTAAGCTCTGCTGGAGCTGGTAGTGGGAGGAAGGAGATAAAAGTAGAAGAAAGCAGAAGCAGTGAAGATGCAACAGAGAGGTTTAGAGGGAGCAGTCAGGAATGGGAAGAAGGTAAGGACAGCAAAGAGGTAAGAAAGGCAGCAGCAGCCGCTGAGAACCCATCTTCGGTGGAAAAGTATCTGATGTACAGCTCAAAGGTTGCAAGTAAAAATTCTTGTGTTGTAACACTGTAACATGCCAGTCTACTAGCAAGTTACTTTCTGGATTATTCAAGAATATAATCAATAGTTAACTGCCAATTTAAAGTGAGTAAAAACAGTACTCGTAATTTTGCTAATGTTCATGTCATTGTTAATTAAAGCTACATAATGAAGCATACACATAAGAGACAGAGTTGCACTGCACTTGGAAACTTACCTGTGGCTTTTAAGACCTTTGAGGAGCACTACAGTGGAACTGCAATATTTTTAGCACATCTGAATGAAATTTAGGTTGCTGAAATGAAGTACTTGGAAAGTATTAAGATTGATAAATAACACTGTATTGCAGGCCAATATGTCAGTAATTCCTCTCTGTACACTACCAGTGAGAACACATCTACAATTAGAGGATAATTATGGAAGTAATATATCAGGGAGAGTCACAGAAACAGAGGACTGGGGAACCTGACATATTATAAGATCTAATGGAACCTAATTTTTCCAAAAGCATAGAAAACTCACTTCTCTTTTGAGAGATGACCAGAGCAAAAGCAATAGCAGTTCAGTATCTTCTAAAATTATGATGTAGATGGAGAGAAATTCTCTAATGCCAGTTAAAAGAACAATGTAACTGATGGGAGTTGCCTATAGCTGTCCAAAATAGTATAAGCAATAAGCTAAAACTGAGCAAAGGTACACAGACGTTATACATAAGGGAACACTTTCTAAATGTTCAGTTTGTTAGCCACAGGATAACCACAAGCCAGGTGAAGTTGTGGGAAGCGTCAGAAGTGGTGTCATTTAATGCTGCTCTGAAGAACCTGGGCCTGTAAATTATGTTCTAGTTCAGCGTTGGCAGGCAGATACACAGAGGAGGATGTATACTCCTCTTCTAACATCTCGGATTCTATGACTACAGAAAGTCAACTGATTCACCCAAACCTCTGCACCCTCCCGAGAAACTGAGCCAATGGTAAAAGCCTAAACAAGAACAGGCAAAACAGAAGTAAGACACCAAGAGGCCACATATTCTGTCTATGTGCTCTCACAGAGGCTGCTAGCACTCACTAGCTGGTTATTGTGGGTATTACAAACAGAGAAATCAGTGTTCACCTTTGCTGGCCAGGGTAACGATTAGGAGAGTACATGCTTGGGTCACTGATTGAAGGCACCATGTTGCTTTGACCAGGTGGTGCCATACTGCCTTCAGGACCCAGCCCATGATCCGACCTAAAAATGACAAAGGAAACCTCATTCTGTAAAAAGCACTTATTCTCCAAAGTTGTCAACAAAATAAAACAAATCATGCCCCTTAAAGAAAACATTTTCTTGACTTATCACCTTCCAGTGGAACCCTTACTCTCACTGACTCCCCAGCAATGTGACCTGTTGAACAATATGATTGTATTAGTTTTACTCTACACATCTACTGCTTAAAACTTCTGACCAAAAACTACTCTGCCACACTGCACCACTCTGTCTACCATCAGGAAACAAAAAGTGCAGCTAAAGTACACAGGCTAATGAAAGAAAAAGCAGGAATACAGCCAGAGCTGCAAAACCTACCAGAATACTTAATATAATCCAAACATTCCTAAACCATTCTGCTTGCTATACCAATGCTTAGACATCAGTGATTACACCAATTTTTTTTCCAAATCCTTTCCCCAAATAAACAAAAGAGGACCAAATTTGTTTTGTGTACTTCACTGAAAGACAAACTTATAAGGGTCCTGATGGACACGTTGCAAGACTGATGCCCCTACAGCTCAAACAACAGGCTCCAGACTCTTCAAAGGCAATTCACTAACAGACCACAAATCACACGTTTAGACTGCGCATTTTGTTTTTCACATAAAAAGCCAAACGGCAACTGTTTGGGTGAAAACATGGCCAGAAGACTAACTCAAGCGCTGCTTTATGCCATCATAGCCCAGCCCAGCTGCCAGCTGAAGGCAGCTGTTAAACACACCCACGAGCTGATCTGCTGCAACTTGAGTGACTTCTAAGGTGTGACAGTTCCTCCTTATTAATTTCTGTGAACAGCTAGACTCAGTCATCACCAGTGGTTTGACTCACAGTGATTCAGTAAGATGCTGTAGGAAATGTAGGCTGCTATGTTCTCTGCAAGGTGCAATGAGAAAATGAGAAGGGGAGAGACAGGATCATTTTCACTAATGGGCTTTGCTTTTTCTAAAGATTGACTCACCTCCTGTCATAGCCACTTCCATAAGAGAACTGCTGTCGCTGGCTCATGCTCATGTTGGACATTGCTCCAGATGGACTCTGGTTATACATATCTTGTATTCCACTGTTAGGCATTTGTCCAGGGGTCATGAAAGGCTCATTGCTTCCAGGCACTGTAACAGTAAGGGAAATTAAATTTATTATTCTGGGTGTTTGAAGATCTCCTTCTGTTAAATGAAGTATTTTAAAAGAATGTTCAGATTCCTAACACTGCCAGGGAGAATTAGCTGGTGTCTGACAAGCTCTCCGGGGTCTGAGGAGAACACATGAAGCAGCACCACTACCAAGATGATAGGTATAATATTAAGGAGCTGAAAGTGAGGAAAGAAATCTCGTCCTATGGAACTGAGCTGATCAGGCACCAGGCAGCTTCTTCTCTCTGGTCTTCACAGCTGAAGATGAACTTGCTCTTGTTCTTTTCACCCCAAACAATACTAAATATGAATGCAAACATAAGCCTTACAAAACAGATGAAAGCAAATCTCCTGGTCTGAATTACAAAGCTGTCAGAATCAGGCATTTATCTCCCCCCATAAAACCCTCATACACAACGTATACAATAATTTAGTTATGGAAGGCATACTGTATCCTAATGTAGCTTCTCAAGCAGGATGGGCATATTATATGGGTCCAATAAAAGACACACTGACTGCTATTGGATATAAATTGCCAAGAAAATAGAAGAGACTCTAGCCTTTAGTCCCTCATAGTAGATACCAAACAGAGGTATTTCTGTTCCAACAGGATAAAGTGAAATGTATGACAAAGTGCAATACACCCACTTAATCTCACATGTACATAAAACCTGAAGTGAATCTAAGGCAGCAAGCGTTTTCCCTTCCTTCAGTGGTGTTATATGTTAGTGTCCACAGTACAGGCAAAATGATTTAAAGGAAAGGCTTAAAAAAAAAAATCACACCAAATTAACTATCTCTTTTAAAACATCTCTCCACTTCATCACATCCCTCTCTTTCCCCGATTTCTGGGCCTCTTCTTCTCATTCCTCCCTTTTGCTCCCTTTCAGTTTACACTTCATCTCCTCCACCTGCTCTTCTCTTTGCAGCCATTATGAGCCCCGCTTGTATTCTTTCCTCCCACTTTCCTATATATGAGGCATGCAAGATTGATTAATTTTAAGCACATTTTACAATATCCACAAAACAATCTGTAGATTAAGTGCCCAAAAGGACCAGAGTAAATGTTGACATTAATTTTAAATTTTGCTTTCTAAAAATAAACAAACTTTGAGTGTGTTTGTGACCTTCTGTCAGGGACTTTCCAAATGAGAAAAAAATTAACTTTACTATTCTGAAAAATATGTAAACTGAGACAAAGAGCATTAAGAGACTTGCTCAATTCCACACAGTAAATTCCCAGTTTGGTCCTAGTACAACCAGGCATGTTGCTTCACTGCTTCACATTCTTACAGTGAGGTCCAGGATCTGATTTGCAGAGTGGCTAACCAACTTCAAGAAACATAAAATCTCACCCTATGAATTTATGCCACTTCCTGAAATTTATTCCTACAAGCATTTTTAGGATTCTGTTAATTACAAAATAAGCAGTATGACTCTGAGTGGGGAAAATACAACCAGAACAGAATGAAACACAATTGCACTGCACCTCTCTTTTTGCTACAAGGATACCAACAGCAAAATCAGCAAAGTGAGAAAGCCCATTCTGACTAGAACACTGCTATTACACAGACACAGGGAAGAACACTTAAGCTCCCAACAAAGAAAATACCTTTTCTCATTCCACCGAAAGGATCTTTATTCGGCTCATATGGCATCCTTCCCATCATATCTGGCATGTTTATTCCCTGCTGGTATGGTGCATTTGGCGTCATGGAGTTTCGCTTTGGGAACGCTGAATCACTTACATCAGAAAAGGGATCATGCACACTAACTGCGCTGTTCCTAGCAGACGAGAAAAAGGAGGCATTAACATCATCATGTATTTATAAGAATTGTGAAAACAGACTGGACTACAATACAACTAGCCCACGATGCTGTGGCAGTGATCAGTGTAGGATATATCCAAGGAAGATCAAAAGACTTTCACAGCAGACAATCATAAAAAAGAATCTACCCACTTTTTCCCCTGGCTTCTTTGTCTACTTACCTTAGAGATCAGGGCTTTTCATCTAATTCCACTGTTTGTGCACTCGTATTACTCATACAAAAGTCTAAACCTTTCTGAAATTTCACTAAGCTGTTTTTCTGGCTTTTACACAGTGAAAGAAAACTCAATCTGAATTGAAGATGATTAAAAAAGGTTCTTGCTATTCTTTCTGTAGTATTAGAGATGCAGAAAAAAAGAACCTAAGTACACTAAGTTTGGAGTGGCCCTGTACATAGTTCAGAGCTCAGCTGTGTTCCTTTATGCTGAGAAGTTATAAAGAACTTTTTTTGCTGGATTTCAGTGGACAAAGGATTGTTAACAAACTTTAAGAAGGGTTCACTTCAGATTAAGCCGGTCTGTGACTTATAGGACACAGAACCAAATGGATTTATTGGTACATCCACTTGAAGTCTCTGCTATCTTTTATTGTATATGCTTTTCATAATTTGAATTTCAGTAACACCTTAAACCAACACATTTCTCCTTCCTGAGCATGTCTGGACTTGTATACCAGAGGAGTACAGGATAAGCAAGGTTGTGGTTCTGTGTTGGTGCTGTTGGGTTTCCCCTTCCTCCCCACGATTGACATTCACATACACTCCTCTGCACTGGAGCATTTCTGATGCTTCCCTGGCTTTTAGAAAGCTAATGCATCTCCTCTTTCCCCCTCTCCCCTCCAAAAATAAATAATTTTCTTCCACTTTTCACTCTCTGACTGGTTCACCAAAGAATCAGATGATTGCCTAAGCAGTGTGAAAGACTAGACTAAACTGCTGTAGAACTAGAGCCCAACAAAAAATGAAGCAAAGTCCTTTTCATACCTGCCACCCTGCATAGGTGTCATCTGTCCATGAGGCGTGGATGCTGGTGTTGGGGGCTTCAAATCGCCTGGCACTTCTGTCATGGAATTACTACCAGTGGACTGTGGAGTCTGTGGGCCTTGCAAGGAACCAGAATTAGCTGGGAAATTAAAGAAAAAGGAAATATTAAAAGATAGCAGCCAAATTCCCAGGGAAATAATAATCATCAAAGAAGGAAACTGGTTTTTTCCTCCAGAAGCCTGTGTATACCTTATTCCATCTCAATACTTTATAAATTCCCCAAAATCCTCTGAGATCAGGATATGCTGTGCAGTAATAGCCATCATCTTTCCTAGAACTATGAATTTAATCTGCTGCCTGAAGCAACATGAATAGAAATCATCTAGATGAAGGATCATTTAAATCAGAGGTCAGAGATACAAAGTTAATTGTCTATAGTTTACAACAGAGTAAATGAAGGTTGTATTTGGCATAGCTTCTTCATATAATCACTATTGCAATACATGTTTATAAGGCAAATTTCAGCCAGAAGCTTTTAATCACAAATTTAAGCTACTATATTAATATAAATTCATCATTTCATTTAGCACTAAAAAGCAGACATTTCCATGGTGAAAGATGGCCAATGATTAGTGGCACACTGATCCCTATGTCAGCTTTGAGATAGCACAGGAAATGATTGTATTTCAGAAATGCAAAAGGCAATCTGAGATCAGAAGAAAATGCTCACTGAAAGTACAATTTGAACAGGAGGCTATAGCTAACACTCCCAAGAGAATTACAAAAATAGCAACGGACACTTTAACAAAATGCAGTTAGAGTCAGTCACTGTAAAGCATGTGTAACAAGACCAGGTCAATTCTGCAAAGCATTCTACTTAAATCTGTGAAAACATGTATGTTGAGATCTCAGAAAGCAATGGAGTATCTGCACTAGCGCCCCCTTTAACCACTGTAAATAGTTTGATACTCTTGATATGACAAGTGTAGCAAAGCATTTGCTTTTGTATTCTGATCAGACTGAGCAGCAATAAGGGCATTAAACGTATACATCATATAAGCTAATGATAAAATACATCCAGACCAGTCTTTTACAGCACATACTGAAGTTACTATTTTAATATGATTATTGAGGAGAAACAGCCCTCAACCCCAAGGATCTGATTTAGTAGTTTTATGATTTAGAAGGTAGTAAGTGGGGATTAGTAATGATATTTAAGCCTTGGATCGGATTGGCTTTTCAGGAGAAATTCTACACAAGGAGAAATTGTACGATTCAAATCTTTAGATGCAATTGTGAAAAAAATTAACAACAGAAAAAAAATTCACAAATCTAACAGAGTCAGGAAGATGTGGGTTTGGCTTGAGAGGTCCTTCTTTTTTATGAACTGTCACGTAAGCATTTTATAGTGCCTGACGATATACATTCAACAACCAATTAACAAAACTTTATAAATTACTGCTAGAGGGAAAATTGCAACAAGCAGTATGGGCTTTTCTTCTGTATGTGAAAGAGAGAGTAGTTTATAATTGACTCAGAATCCTAGAACACTCATCATCTTGACAGGCAGAGCTTGTTTTTAACTGAAGAACACCTTTTTTATATGTGTTTCATTTATATCCGTAACACATGTTCCCCTATCTGGAAATCAGTCTCAGTAGCAAGTACATATGTAAAATCCACATTGTGTAGACCACATTGTTCTTGTCCTCAGCTTTCTGAGGCATGTTTGGATTATGCTCACATAATAATGAGGTTCTAAAAAAAGTTTAAGAAAAGCTCTCTGATTGCATTAATACAGTAACATTTGCAACAATTAATGCTACAGTTAACCAAAGGCTTTAGTGCTATAATAAAATAAAATCCCTGTGATAATAAAAACCCCTCATCATATTCACAAAAAATCAGCCCTGAGCGAGCCAGGATCATTCTCCTGCCCTTGAGCTTCAAACACAATTCTAGATTCTTCTTGAAAACTTGAAAGCATTTCTGAGTTAACCCACACATTGTCACATACCATCTTGCTATATTACAAACATGTAAGTAAACAGTGTACCCATATACTTACTGTAAATTCTGATATTGCCTAACCCTGCACATTTCTCTTATGGTGGGTTATTAAGCAGCAATTAAGTTCTTCCCTACCCTACCTGAGCAAGAGCTTAATTCATATCCCAAGTAAACCAAAAGAAAAGAAGTAAAAGATCTTTTCGGTATTTATGGGCTGCTGGAATGCAGAATCTTTATTATGAATAACAATGGATTTTATATAATCTTATATAAAGAAAGGTTTAAAAGCAAAAAGAATACAACCAACTGAAAAGCTACATGTCAAATTTCTATCTTCTGGGTGGCGATTACAGGGTTAGTTATTTTTCCTCAGACTCTTTCTAAATGACTGGTTATAAAGAAGTGAAAAAATGGAAGGCAAATGCTATCATGAGAAGTGCAAAGTTTCTGGTACTGCTTTGTTAATACATTTTGCCCTTGACCTCCAAGGGATCAGGTACACTTCTACAGAATTGGGACTGCAAGTGTTTCAATCTCTGGCTTAGGACACCATCTTCCAAGAAGAGCCTGTATTTCATATTTCACCATAAATTTTACATTTGCTAAGCTGCACTCTGAAATTTTTACATCTATCTTCGCACAGTTTTTATCATGTTTGATGTTTAATTTTGATTGTGGACATCCTGAAATAGAAAATGTATTTTTTAAAGTGCTTCATAAGCTTCAGTATTTAGCAAAGAACTAAGAAGGATGACAAACAACAGTGTTCTTTTAGGAAAGGTAATCTCTGCTTACATGATTCTGTAGCTGTCTTGGGGTTGGTCCAGGAAAAAACCTGTACGTACACAGCTATTGAATTCCTCATCTCACATCCACATCTAAACAACACTTGTCTTTCAAGTATCATAACAGATTCATAAGACTATGTTTTTAACAATAGAAAATGCATAAAAAATTAAATAAAATTGACATCTTGGTCAGTGAGAAGGTGAGGTCCTACAAACTCTTCCACAGTTCACTCAATGGCATGTGTTATTCTGTGCAACATAGAATTAGAGTACTGGCATGGCTTTTTCTTTGTAAAGCCTGCATGGCAGCAAATATTGCTTTCAGGAAAGACCCTTATTTACCAGAAAAGAAATATGCAGCTGAAAAAAGATATATAATCTTTCTCTTGCCAGCAACTTTTTTCCATTCAGGAAAAAAAAAAAAAAGAAGAATTCAGCTTCTTGAAGCTCCATTAATATGAAGCCTGACATGCTCTCTAGGATATCCCTACCTTTTGCCAGAAGCTACAAATGTATACTCTAAAGTAAACAATGGAAAGGTTACTGAAGGTTAAGTACATTCACATACTTCAGAGTGAACAGCCAGACATCATGCTGGGTAGATAATTTACACAGCACGAACGCAGAGCCCCAGTTAGGCTGAGCTGGTGGCTGGTGGCTACTGCAGGGCTCCCCTGGGCAGGCATGGATGCAGGCACGGGGGCACCTCTGCCTGTCCCCTTATCCACCCCTCCTAAGCCCTCGCCCATCATCAGTGGGGATTCCCTGGCTGGCCTCATGACATGCTCCATGACATCACCTGCCTGCTAATAATAGCACTTCAGTCAGCCACCCGCCAGCAGAGACGGATGGGTTTGGTTACAGATGCACTCACTGAATGGCTGTGTGGTGCCATGTCGTGTCCTCTCTGCCATCCCCCTCCCCAAGTCTTGTTTCTCTGCTGCCAAGGAAACACAGGGATCACACTCTTAGCGCACTGTCGCTCCCTCTTTCCAGCACAAGCGCATGATTTTTCCACGTTTGCTGTAATGCAATCTCTGTTGACATCAGGGCCAGCTGCTGAGTGTTACTCACAAGCATCCTCAGCTGTACCACTCTGGCCATCCTGTTCATTCAGTATAGGATGAACTCTCAGCTGGTAATTTTGGGAATCGTGCATATACAACCTCACGCTGCAGCTAAGAATTGAGAGTGCCAGAGTACAGCAATGGAAAAGAACTCCTTCATGCTGATGCTCTTCTGGAACTTGCTCTCCAGCATCCATTAGCGCTTAGTGTAATGGCCCCAGAGTTCTTCTCAGTTTAGAACTTGCCACATAATTTGTGCACATTTTGGTCAAAACTATCAAACACATATGACAGGGAGAGGATTTTATCTTTGCACCCGCTTCTGGAAAGCACTGAAGCGCTAGAAGGATGCTTATGAACACCTACAATGCCTCTCTCTCTCTATAAGGGATTTTCTACACAGCAGAAAAGTCACCAACAGTTGACATGGACTTTGGCACAGACCCAACGACCAGTACTTAAGGCCAACAGGGGTCCTCTAATAGTTAGCCTGTCATTAGGCATCTGCTGCTGGTCTTCACTGCTGATGGCATTACCTGACCCAGACAGGCACTAAGGCCTCAGCCTACCACAAGCATGTCGCCAACTTGCACAACCTCAGAGCAATTCAAGGCACACCAAAACACATTCAGGCCCCCACCTCTCCCCAGGAGCTTTATGAAAGAACAGAAGAGGCTCTGACAGCGATACAAAGCCAGAACATTTATTAAAATGAGCACCTAATCCTAACCCCAACACCTTGGTTACTATGCAAATCTGCTGATCAAGGCCAACCAGCCTGTCGCTTTGCTGTTCTACTCCCACTCCTGTTTTCAACTTCTTGTAAGTTCTGACACTATTCATGAATTGCACTAGCACTAAATTATTCAATCCTTTCCGTACTATTTACCTCATTAATTAAGTTGTAAAAAAAAAGTGATGGGAGAATCCCAAATATGCTACAAGCAAATGGACTAACACATGGACTCGGGTCACTGCCTCGCAGACCCTTAAATTTGACGTACACATCGCATCCTTTCCTTGACTGTGTTCTTCCATATCAATCTCCTCACCATGGTTTGTTGCACTGTGTTTCCTAGCATTCCCTCTATGACTGCATTATAAAGGTCATCTGTGAGGCAGTCACACAACCACTCCTTGGATGTGAGACATCTGCAAGAACAGATTTGTTCTAAGCTGCACTTCAAACTGCTCCCACCGCGCATAACATCTACCTGGGAACTACGACAACACTGCGACTAAATTCTTCTCTGTATCAGAAAGGCTGCCAGTCCTGATGTATTCTTTTGAGCAACTGAAATACTTAATTTTAAAAGTTCAGTTTAAAGATCAGTTGACTTTCAAGTTTGCAAGACTTGTTTCATAGCGTCAGCTAGTTGGAATTGGACAAACTACAACACCCTCCACTCTGAGAAGAGTCCCTCTGCTTTTCTATCAGAATCAACTTCAGCCATAATGCTGTAACTAGTTCTCTGTAAATGGATTTGTCTTCAAAGTGGCTTTGCCTACACTGAGCTAACTGCACAAGTTGAAGCAAGGACTTTTGGAAGCTACTGCTTCTTGTGTTGGGCTCCTGTTCCCTCTGAATGCCAAAGAGTAACAGATTATCTGAAGTACCTCTACAACTCTGCTTCTTTTGTGCAGTTAAAATGTTAATGTTGGTATATACTACAGGAAAAGGAACAAGGAAAAAAGCTGACTATTAAAAAGAACAGGCTTGTACTCTCTGAGGCATCTATACCTCAGCGGGATTTCATGTACTAAAGCTGATACACACTGGGAAAGCCTTTCTCTGTACAGAAGTGCAGTCCCATTCAGTGACACAAGCTCTTTTCTCTACAACAAAACAAACCTTAAGATCCTTGCTTGCTTTCCCCTCTTCTAGTCTCTATGTCCTGCTGTGTTTTTATTTTAGAAAAATAGTTTCAGTTCTCCTCACAGACAGCTTGCTTGGAAGTTATGATAAATTTAAACTTGGACTTTGCCGTTTTCATCTGCAGCATCATAATGCAAAAGGACCCTGTAAAAGTGGTACATCTGACATGTTTATTCCTTTGCTTCATGTCTACATATTTAAATAATGATTCTTCATCTCAAAATTCAGCCAATTTACAGTGATCATCCCCAAATCAACTACTGAGAGCAGTGTTAACAAGAGGTAAGGGAGGAGAGAGCAAAGCAAAATACTCTTTCATTTTTAGAAACAGATTAATTTCCACCTCAGTGTCCTTAACAAATCTAACAGTTTCAGCTTCCCTTACCAGTCTTCTCAGAAGGTGATGGGCACCTCCAACATATTTCATTTTTTCAGCCGTGCACATTCAGGGCACTCTCTGCTCATTTCAGACAGATAAACATATGGCCTATGGGCTTCGCTTCTAGTACTAAATGTTTTTCTCCATCTTCTAAGCTGGCACTGCAAAGTAACTTAGTCATCCTCTCTATTGAACAATCACCCCTGGTGTACCTGATAACCCTAGGTTTTAATAAGTCGGAAGAAATGTTTAAGTTATTACATAGACACGTACTTAGGAAGATTTTAACTAAACACCACCCCAAATCCTTGCACTGAATAAATCAAGCTGAGAAAGATTTAAGCCTTATCGCTGTTAGCTTTTCTGTACTGACAAAGCTCTATTGTAAGAAATGCTCTTGGAAAGGCCAGAACTTTATTATATGATTATGAAGGTCTTTGCATTTTTCTAGTATCCACAATGGGGTACTGGAGTCATGCAGTTGCAAACTGTCTGCAGAGGTTGCTGGGTCCCTGACTCTTCACTTCCCATTTTCAGCCAGTGAACTGCACTAACAGAAACTGAGTTAATACTCTCCTAAAACTGCATTCTAATGCAGGAAACTGCTGTAAACATTCCAGGAATTATATTCTCTTGGCAATAACAGATGCTGGTCTGCCTAGTAGTAATTGTGACAGTAGGTCACAAATTTTGTCGAATTATTTTGTTGGTCAAAAAAGCTAATAACCAAAGGAATAACCCAAAATAGTCAAAGGAAACTTTTCCTCTTCCATGGATAGTCCAAAAGTCAGAATCATAGACTAATACTACGACTCTTCCTATGCATTTGAAATGTTTCTGCTCAAGGACTGTCCTGCCTTGAATATCAACCACGATTATCTGATCATGAGAATCTTAAGTTAAATGAATTTAGAAAGAAACCAGTGGTTTCAAATATCACACCATACATGAAAAAAAAGGACAGATAAATAAAGTATTTTCAGTTCCAATTTTTCAGATGAGAAGACAAAGACAGTGGTGCTAGCGACTTATCGGACACACAGGATTAGCAACAAAAGAACAGAGAGCGTGCCTCCAAACTATGACGTCTGGCAGTGGGGATGCACCATACTCTCAGCTCTCCATCTGCCACCCATTCAACGTGAGCTGTATCAGAGCAACCAGCTAAGACCCACTGTTCAGTCCAGCATCTGCCATCCTGACTCCAACTGAAGCCTTACTGACCAACAGTTGTGTTGGAAATGCAGCTTCAGATTCACAGCAAGGAAAGTGTAAGTACCACAGTCTTATCTTTAGACAAATGGATGCTCTTTTCAGGCTGCCTCCCGTCCTACAGTGCAAGCACATCCATGCAGAACACTGTTTTTCTTATTATGCCAATATAACTCTGAACATTATGGGCACAATGTCTTTGTATGTTGGAGTGAGCAAGGACAAACCAGACACATGACTGCAGATGGCCCTTCAGAGTTAAATCTGACTTGACGCAGCTCCAAGTTTGAGAACAAGATGCCAGCAACAGATTTATCCTGGTTGGTTGTCCAGCATTAGCAAGACATGCTTCTAAATATATGAAGTGTAACCTAGTATCTTTTGCATTCAAAAAATGGTTGTGTAAGAGGCTGCAGTTCATTTGACTTACCAGGAGATGGCGGCTGAATCTTAGGTTGTTTCTTGGTATCTCCAGTGCTGAAGACTTCTGGAGGGGGCTCCTCCCCTCGCTCAATCTTGCACTCGAAGGCAAACAGGTACTGAATGTATTGTTTTTTCAGGGAGCTGGCTGCGCTGCTCGAAGTGCCAACGTTCAAGGTGGTTGCCAGCTCACGCCACTTCTTGTTTTTATTGACCTAGCAAAGTAAACAGCAGAATCACTGGTTTGCAGCAAAGTGTTTTGTTTAAGTCAGGAAACTAAATAGGAAAAAAAAAAAGCACTTAATGTCTTGGTTTACTTTTTTTTATTTTCCTCTTTTAACTAATGCTCATTACTCCCACACGCAGTAATGCACAGACAGCATTTACAGTTATAAAACCATTAAGGAACCTGCTGATAGCTACATAAAAAGCTTTGCTTGTGGAGCCTTCTGCATGGTGCATCCTTTAAATGTCTAACACCCTTCCAGGGCCTATGCTCTTCAGTTTAGCAATCCATTTCCAAGCAAATTCCTGCTCATTCTCTCCCTCTCTGACACCCACCCACGCCCACCCCATTCTAATTAAAACGCAGCTTCTAAAAACTAATTTACAAAGCAGTAACAGTGTTACTCTGCAATTTAAGTGTTTGAGCATTAATATGAAAAATAAATTTTTCTCCCAAATAGCCACCAGCTGTCAAACAGTTCCACTTGTAATTCCTGGTTCAAGTCCTTTCACTTTAGTGCTTCTTGCAGGGACAGATCGATGATCCTCTGGCTAGATGAGAGGCACAGTGAAGACAGGCCCCTTAATTAATTAAGGCAGACTTCAAACACACAGGGTTAGTCCAGCAGTACTTTGTATTACAATGCTGCCTACACAATCCACTGTGAGTCTTGTTTGCAGTCTAAGGCTGAGAATATTGAAAGACTCTGCTCATGAGTTCCTCAAACACAGCTGATCTGTAATAACAGTGAAGTTCATTTGTCATCCTGGATGATGTCACTGGCTCACTCAGCTGTACCACTCACAGCAGCCAGTTTTTTTTCTGTAATACCTGATGCCCCCAAGTTCATTCAACCACTTATGCAATTGCTAGGTATGATCCAAGGAGATGGGTCAGTACCAAACTAAATGGGCTTTAAATATCTGAGAATCCCAGCTTTTGTTGAGGAACAATCCTGATTCCATGATGTCTGCAACTTGCCCTGAGGCCAGAGATTTTAATGACTCCAATTTAAGTTGCATAGCTAGAAAGGTTATCATTACCCATACTGTTCCTTAGTCTGTGTGACAGCAAAGGAAACATTTTTTATGTTTCTCTGTACCACCGTAACTGCTGCCAGTCAGCAAAGATTTTTCGAGGATGGCATTAAAAGCAAGCAGGTTGGGATGGCTATGCAAAGTGTTTTTATTTCTCTGGTACACCCTGCAAAAACCCAGGAGTTAAAGAAGACCAGATTTTCATACACTGTCCCTGTTGAGGCTTGAAACCCAGTTACACAGCTCTTTGTTCCTACTGGCTTACAGCTAAGTGGTGCGTAATGAACACATTGCATAATGCAAACAGAAACGTTCATGCCTAAATGCCCAGTATATTGGCATTTAAAAGAAGACTGCCAACAGCTGGTCTGCTCATGTTTGGACCCCATCAACTGCAACTATTCAGACAGAGAATATGCACCACTGCTGCACAGCTTCACTCCCTGTCACTCTCCAGGCAGAATCATGAGATATGGAGTGCAGCAGTTGGAGCAACAGCTTTTTAGGAGGGCATCACACAGATGTATTTAAATAAAACTCAGCAAGGAAAGCTCTGCACCTCTCAGTAGCTTTGGACAGATAAACATAACGAACATTCATGTGGGCACACCAGCAGAACCAGAAGCCTTTATTTTAAGTGTAAATTTTTAGCAGTACTGAAGCACATGCATTTGTAACTCAAGCTCTTTCAAAAATCAGTCTAAGTGAACAGTATCTATTCTTTGGCAAAGCATAATGTCTGCTGCTGAAAATCAACATTGAATGTCCCAAAATAAAATAAGCTTCCATAATAAGAAAACATGAATGACTCTCTAGAATATCTCATCTGCCCCTCATCTTGCTTAATTTTTGATGCTAAGAGTCATACTATGGGCACAATCATGCTGTATGACACGATTTACCAGTAATAAAGTTCCTGAGCAAAAAGTAATCAAATCTGTATGATGCTGGGGGGCATGAGCTGATCACTAAAGATGTCAAGATAGTATCTCTTACCCGTGTACAGCATTTAAGAACTGGCAAGGTGAATTATATTAGGTTTCTTTGCCTTCCTTTAGTAACAGAAATAGCTCAAATCCCTGGATCTGAAGGGCCAAAGACCTAATTCAGCAGTCAAATCCCATGTTGTGAGGTGTACTCTTAAAAATAGCTTTGAAAATGGTACTAATTGATGTTGGACATTCCTTTCTTGAACTAACCACACAGATTATTAAAATGTGTTCTTTCTGAGGATCTAATCTGCTTGCCATATTTTTGAGTTCATAGTTTGTAATTAGTGTAAAATTGTATCTATTTTAATATTACATGTTTTACATTAAATATTGCACAGACATATTTATCTACATAGCCATGTGTAAGACCTCATTTTGGAAGGCATTAAACATCCACAAATGTTCCACAGAAATCATGGATCTGTGCACTTCTTAATAGTTTCTAGCACCTAGCCAGAATGATCCCCCAGATGCAAGGGATGCTTTGTAAAAACATCAGGCAAGGACAGGAGATTTTGAATGCTGAATCTAAGACTTCAAATACTGACCGTTTTCTCCTGCTTTCCTTTTTGATGGTGCTAGACAACTAAACATTTCATTTTGCTCTGTGGTGGTCAGTCTTACTGAACTCATGAGTAATTTCCGAATGTCCCTTTGCAAAACTAGTTAACTGGTGAGAACACAAACCAAAGCTTCTCCCTACCATCTGTGATGTTTTTTATCCTCAGCTCTTCCTGCTTTCATTTTCCTTCAACTCATTTAAGTAATTCACCTTTTCCTTGTAATCATTATGTTTGCAAGGCAACCCAAAATATCCCGTAAGCATTTTCCCAACACAGGCAAAGCACAGTCTGTGTCTAAGAAACAAATGTACTACACAGAGACACTCAGAGATGAAAGGTTTGGGATGAAGGACTGCAGTTTAAGAATGTATCTGTGCTTCTCTGGAGAGGTGAACTGAATTGTCCTAGAGGCTGTATCACTATCTGAGAAAGATGGATTTAAAAATCTCCTTTCCTTTTAGCTCTATCATCTGCTTCTTACTCGTAACTTTGATTCAGTGGCCTTTTCTTCTTTTCTTCTCTTAGCAGCATTACTAGATTCCCCTGAACAGGCAACAATTTCATCTCTCTATAGCAATGGTCAATCTTGATTCAAACTCTGAAGTTTTATACAGACCAAAATGAACTCCAGACAGATAATAAAGCATGAAATTATTTCCTCAACAACACTGTCAAGGCTGAAAACATAATGGTGTATCCAGCAGGAAATACTCTAGAAAAAAAAGGTGCATTGCCTTTTCAAAAGGTTCACTTTCAAGCACTTCTTCTTACCTGTGCTAAACCTCCAATCTCTTTGACGCAGACATAGAGCCTGAACAAGTCCAAGGGCTTCTTTCCCACAGCTGGCAGACTGGCCACAGGCGTGCCCCTCTCCTCCATGAATGTCAGGTACCTATCCACCCACATCTTTCGCTCCGGCTCATTTCCCAGCTCGTAGACTTTAGTGATCTTCTCGCCAGTTGTGGTAGAGGAACTTGACTTCTAAATCGCAAGAAGAAAAGAAAGAGTTGGGGGAAGGGTGGGAGGGGAAGGGAAGAGAAAGTAAGAAACTCACAACACTGAAAAAGAGAAGATGTCAAACAAACTAAAGCTATCACACAACAGTCAGGAATGAAGGCTACTAGTTCAGGCACAAACAGTACATTCTATCCATATACGGAAAAGTCAGCTTTTTAAATAAAGGGCCCAAACTCCCCATTTTCATATTTCTGTCACTGATCTGAACTTTGGATCCCAGAAGGCAAGTTTCTGATGTTGCCTCACGTTATTTTAAGAAGAGGTAGCTCTCACACAGTGCTTCTCATCCACTTATCTCAAGGTGCTTTGCAAGCAATCATTTTGGTAAAATTAAAAATAAGTTTGTCCCATGGAAGTTTAGAAAATCCTAAAAATCTTTGCCCTCAAAGGGGGCTAGAAAACTTGAAAGTGATTCTCCAGAGCAGGAATTACACAAAAATAGCCTAAAGTGCAAATCATGGCAAAGCAGTACCCAGAGGAGCAGTATTCTCTTCAGTCACAAATGGTTACTTTATTACTTCTTCACACCAATGGCCAAAATGCAAGATGAGCAAGGGTGCCTACAGGAGCCTACAAGGAGACTGGTGGCTCTTTGTGACCTGCCAATTACCAGCCTGAGCCAATTAGGCTTATGAGTAGCTACTACTCTTCTCCCCTGACAGAGAACAGAAGATACCCATCTCACTTGCCCTACCTTGCAAAGAGAATGTGTATTATGACCTGCAGAAAACCAAGGATGGGCAGCAATTAAGAGTTGAACCATCACTAGGAAAAACAAAAGAGCTGGCAGGAGCAGAATTCTGTCTCCGTGGCAGAAAGGCAGGAGTGAACCTGTTTTCCTGCTGCTCTTTGGACTTTACAGCTAATGAAAGCTCATGTTATGTTTGTTCCCCCCTTCTTTTTTTTTTAATGTGGAGATGGCAGAAAGCACTGAGGCTGCTACAGAAGCTATAAATTCTCACCCTTTCTTTTCTGTGCAATATAACCCTGTGAGCTGGGCTCTATGCCATGTGTGGACAGGCCTTGTTGCACCCTCTACCTGAGTTGCTTCTGATCTGACAGCAGAGAGGGGCTGCTGCTGCAGGAAGACCCTCCCACTTGCAGAAGGTGAAGGGATTTGCTCAGCAGTGGAAGATGGGAATGGTTCAGAATCAAACACAAGGGAAAAAGACTGACATACAGCCTTGGGAAAGGAGCCAAGTACGTGAAGGGAAACATATCCTTTATGTCGGTATAGTAAAATCCTAAACTTTGTTGTTGATTGCAGTAGACACTTCTTTAAACTCATCTAGTCAATCACTCTTTCCCTCCTTTGCCTTTTCCAGCAGACAGCACAATTCTCAAGTAAACAGAAACTCATTCCTAGCTGAACATCTCTAAAGACCCTAGCTGTACCTCACAGATGCTACAGAAGCACCCACTTCGTCCATGTCCCCACACAGCAGTGGTGAGGCTTGGCACTAAATGCCATGAAAGAAGGATTCAGTGGGGAAGAACCCCACTTGGCAGTGATTTTAAAAGCAATCCCACCATTCATCTTCCATGTTAGCCTGGAAAATATATCAGTCTCTGTATCTCCTTCCAGCCATCAGCTGAAACTTGGCAACGTTGGAAGAGAGTCAGGAGAAAAGAAACATAAAGCCAAGGGGGGTGACCTAGTAGTTCCATGAGCCATTGCTGTTCTTTCCAGTGAACAGATATTCATTTTAATTAAATAAATAGCCTCCTGTAAAGTTTTCTGCCTTGCTGACACTGAAACTTCTTCACAGCAGTCCTTCCTACAGACAGATATGATTACCTTTCTTACTTAAAAATAAGGTGCACTCCTGAATTTACTTGAGCCAGACTGAAGTCAGAGTCAAGGCTGAATTTGTTTTACTAATACTAAGTGGCTGGCAGGAAAATACTTTGACATGAATCCTGCAAATTATGCAAAGAAAGCACAAACTGATTCTGTAATGGCAACCACTTTACTCAAGAGCATCACTTGCTATGTAAGTGGCTGTTTAAGAAGATCAGTTCAACGCTTTGCAACAAATATACTTTGTCAAAGTTTGGGTTGTTTGGTTTTTTTGGGGGGTGGTTGCAAAGGGGGAAGTAGGCAAGTCACATTGCTACTAATTTGATTTTGCGTTGAGAACAGATATATGATCACACAGGCTTGCACAGCTGAAAGAACTGGAGTTACCCCACTACTAACTGCAGTAAGTAAGAAGTTACTCTGCTACTCGTTGGCATTAATTTTAATCTGACACTTAAGATGTCCCAGAACTCTAACTAAAATGAAGGTGGGAACTTTCAGCTTTTACCCAGAAAATTTTCTATGTGCTTATATTTTAACATATAAAGCAACAAAATAGTTTCTATTTCTCTTTTATGGTAATTCATGATTAAGAAACTTCAGATTTACCAATTTTAGGACTTCATTTTTATGTTAAGATTCATTTTTCAAATCCTATCCAGAACAGAAGGGAAACAGTTAAGAATTTTTCATTCTGCGTTTTTCTACTATACATCTCAAATGATGCTGCTTTTCAGCAGTGTGGCAGCAGGCTCTAAAATGACAGTATAATCTGAAAACTTTTCACAGCTTACAGAAGGTAAGAAGTGTTTCTTACTGTGTGAGCTTTCAGGTTGTCATGCTTTGTAAAATGGGTGCAATTTTCTTCTAAAATGAAATGTTAACTGTAGAAGAATGCACTGGAAGGAAGAATGCTATTCCTCAAGAGTAAAGATCTTTTCCTCTTCTCTATTTTTATAAATGTAAAAGTATAAAAATGACAGATGTGTGCAAGCTAGTCTACACACAAACAAACTTCAGTTTCACATGGGCAGGTTCAGCTGAAAGACCAAATTTGCCTATGGGTAAATATTAACCCTCAGAAAACAAGGGTTTATAAGAAAATCATCCCATTGTTAACCAAAATGAGCATTTGTCAGGCAATGCTGGAAGAATACAGATCATGAGCCTTTCTTCTGTTAAGTTTGCTGATCATTTTGGTGATAAAAGAATGCTACTCCAAGCCTGTGGCACATACCTTTACTGATTTAGTTGTATCCTACTCTGCCCTCAATCCCCAGCACTCTTCCACATGATATGTCTGGCGATGTTCAAATGGGTGATTAAAAACACTCCACCAAAGTATGTGGATACCAAAGCCAATTCCCACACTAAGTCTGTCGAACCCCATACTTTTTTCAATACACTTACCCCCTATTAAAACTGTATTATATACAGACCCTTGTACGGTGAGTCTGCAGAATACTTCAGAGCAACACAAATTTCTGTAGGAGTTCCTTTCACATGAAAGGCAGTGGGTAGTTGTTTCTGTACATATCTATATTTATAGAACTATCTACCATTCACTTCCCCCACTTCAATGAAGAATTTGCCAATATTACATGTATTACATAGAACCCTTTTACTACAGAACAGTGTGCATACACAGGCAGCAAAAACTGCCCAAGTCCAAGCTCTGGCAGAGGCTTTTGCAGGACACAATCCTCTATCAATATTTTCTCCTGAAGGACTTGGCAGACCCCTCACAGATAGCACCATGGAGGTGTAGTACTATTCAGGTGTACTCACTGTCATGTTCATGAGCACCTATGGACACTGAACAGCATTTTTTGGGGTTTTCATAACCTACTGTTTCATTCATGTTGCAGTGACCCTGCACAGTTCACACCCATACCTGAAATGTCTCTTTTAAAGAATTTTAAAACTACCTCACCACTGTTGGGGATGCACATTACATGCAAAATTTGCATGGCAGAAGTGTTCTTTTACTGATGTACCCAAAGAGGCCTCAAAACATAATGTTTAACAATTCCTTCTGCCCATTTTCTTATGCCTCTCTTCCACACAAAACAGCTGAAAGAGAGGATCCACTTAGTAGGATCACAGGGATACCCTGAAGTGAATCAGACTATTCACCCTTGCTTTTATCCTTTGCTGGAATGGAGAAGTTGTAGCACATGAAGCAGCTTTGGGATTTAACGAACCAATTCAGGCTGTTTTCAAGTGTAACGAAACGCCTGCAATCAATCATTCCACTCTGTGTCAGGCTGCTGTTGATGTCGATGAAGTTATCCAATCCTGGCCTTCATAGGTAAAAAGGGACCAGCTCATTTACACTACTTGTTTTCTATCCTTCCAAATCACTGTATTTATCCACTACTGTGTACTAAGAAGCTAACTGAAGCTTTTGGACAGAAGGACAGTCAGAAGAAATTGAAAGCATAAACTTTCCTCATTTATTTTTTCCAATGCTATACTTTGGCATATTTACATGGAAAAATCTTCACACATGTTCATGATGGCTGTAGGATTTGATATGCAGTTTATGCAGTGAGCTCAGGAATGCACTGTTGTTTGGTACCTTTGTAGAGGAAGTACTCGATGTGTTAGACAGCCTGTGCAATAATTCTCTTGTTTTCCTCCAGAAAACTGCCCCAACAAGCAATACCCGAAGTATTCTTTACTACAAAGAAAACTATCAGAATTTTTGGTATCATGCTTTCAGAAATGCTGTGAAGAAAAAGATGAGCCTTTGTTGGAATAAGTAACATCAGCTGCCTTCTGAGACTCAAAGTTGCTGTCAAATAAACATTCAAAGATTAAAGAGGTGCATTTCATGCCATGCTGCCCCTTTGTTCAGGGGATTCACTAGATGTCTGATTTTTGGATGGGTAGATCTTTTCCCCTCCCACTGGCCTTCCTCTGTTTGCCCTGAGACATACTCTTCAACATATCACTTTGTAAAAATTTAGTTGTTTATCACTTTAACATTGGGGAAAACACCCTTTATATTCCACACAAGAATATGTTTCAACATTTTTCTATAGAGAAATTACGATCATTACTACTTTTGATAAAAAGAAATGAGAGGAACAACACATATATTTGTAATTTAAAACAAAACAAAACAAAAATGAGCAAGTAGACATTTGCTCCCCATAGGCTGTATCAGCTCATGTCTTCATTCTCTCTTCTGTATATGTATGTAGATTTTTCTATGTGTATATCTATAGACAGATAGAAAGATGATGAAATTCAGTTTTAGCTCCACACATCTCTCTCAAGTATTTCTTTATAACCTGTATGAGAATGACTAAACATAATTCACCTCAAAAATAGTTTTCTAAAAATGTACATGCATCAGGGCCTTTTTTCTACTCACAATCTGGGTTATTTCAAAATAACCCAATGAAGCAAATTAGAAACAATTTCGGTTTAGACTGTGCCCTGACAGCCTAATGGCTGTATTTCCAGATACACAATTCCAAATTAAAAATGTTTCAAAAACATAAATGGCAGCTTTTTCATGGTGCTGAGTCTATAATTTAACTTCGTTTCAGTAGGGGAGAAGATTTCTCATTTTGTTTTGTTTTGTTTGGGTTTTTGTCCCTAAATAATCATAGTAAAGACAAGTGCAGCAACCAGAGTGAAGTCAGTTGTGTGAAGGAGTTTGGGCCCAGGAACAGAAATGGAATTGTCCTTAACAACACAGTCGGCATGCTTGGAAGCTGATGCATTATAGGAAGGACGTTTTCTTCACAACAACTGCTGTTTTACCAGACAGCACACTTGCACGATGCACGCAATTTTATTCTTTCTTATTTCAAAGTACTATTGGGACAAATTTTGCCCTTGGATAAGCATGCTCAGGCCCCACTGAAGCCAGGCAGTGGAACTTACAGTCATGTGTCCGAGAGCAGAATTTGTACCCAGTCTTACAGAGAAAGAAAACTGTTTAGTGGATAAATAATGAAGAAAAGGAATTTACAAAACAAACAAGCAAGCATTAAAATATAATTCATTACAAAAAAATAAACAAAAACCAAAAAAACCAGAGCCACTTACAGGGCTTGATGGAGTCTTTGGCCAGCCTGGGCTGCTAATGCTATCACTTTCATCTCCATGAAATGAGGAGATGCTAGCAGAGCTTGGGGACATTGGGGAAGGGACTGGCAGGTTGCCTGGGGTTGGGGGCTGAGAAATACCCTGAGAGCTGTAGCTATCCTGTGGTAGAGGAATAAAAAAAAATAATATGACAAAGGCAGGGCAAACTTTATTAAAAACAAAAAAAATACATCCATTTTAACAGACTGACCAATTTTTATATATAAAATATATATAAACAGAGAGACACATACAGAAAACACACACATATATAAATATATTTATATATATATAAAAGGTATTAAAACAACATTATTAATTAGTATAATTTGGAAAGTTTGCTGGATGCTTGGCTAAAGTCACTAAGCCACCATGCTTACTTCAAGCTCACATGAAATGCTAAGCATGGGTTTCCCATTATGAAAGAAAGAAAAAAAAAAACAAGCTGTTCACCTTATTTTATTAAATAAGGCAAGAAAGCAAAATATTAAAGTATGTTGCTGCTGCTGAGGCGGCCAAAACAGGAAGCTATAACTGAAGGCAGAGAAAAATGGCTGCAAGGATTAAAACCAGGCAAGACCCTTCTTTCCCACCCACCTGGCACAGCTGAATTCCCACGCAACTTTTGGCTTGGGATGCTTTGCCCCCGCAAGTTAAAATGCCGTAAGAACTAGTAACTTTCAGATCCACATAATGAAGGAAAAAAAAAAAAAAAGAAACAAACAAAGAGATTGCACGTGAATGGAAAGGCATGCAGGAAAGAACAGAAGTGGGTAGGCCAAAACAGAAGATGAAGGACAACATAGCAGACTTCTGCGGGCAGAACCAACACCACGTGCGGAGGTGGTAAATACCTTTGACTTGCTCTCAGGCTGGGGTGGTCCTTCTTCTTTGCCATCTGCTTTGAGAGGAAGGGGTAGTTTGGACTCACCAGGTGTCATCATATCTGCAAGACCCATAGGTGCTAATCGAAAACAGGAGAAACAGTTAAGCATGACTATGTTTGGCTTCGCAGGAAAAAACATGCTTCCTTGCTGCAAGACTGTGGCGCCATGTGAAGGAGAGGTTTTCCCACCTCTGTCCTGTTATTCTAGCAACTGGAAACCTGGAAACCTCTTCACTTGAATTGAGGAAATAAAAGAGAATGAACAAGGAGAGAATACAAGCACCATGCAACAACAACCACCACCACTTTACAGAGCAAAATTCATTCTTTGTGCTGGTGGTACTCTTCAACTGTCTCTACATTTGACCACAACATTTTAACAGAAAAACAATGTATTTTAATTACTGCACTCTCCCTTTAGCAATAGAAAAATGTAAATAAAAACAATACATATTTTTCTTGCTGTGTTGAATCCAAGAAAAAGGCTGAATTTTCCAATTACATCTGTATTAAGGTTGGTGTCCAGCAGATAATTCCTGCCCCTATTAACTTGGATATGAATGGCTCAGCCTCTGTGACCCTTAGCTACAGACTTACAAGCTGTAAACCGTGCTCTGTTGGAGAACTCAGCACTCAACTTCCTCCCTCCTGCCAAAATGAGGTGGGACTATAATGAATGCACAAATGTCTTTCTCTGATAATGGCATGCAGTTGCTTCCCAGGAGTGTGAGGAGTTTAAGGGTTTTTTATTTGAAGATGCAAGTGCTAAGTATAGTATTATTGCTGCAGAGCTGCTGGGTTCCTGGATTTCTAGAAAGATGCAAGAAGAAACATCCAGATAAACAGACAGAAAATACAGGGCAGAGGAGATGCTAGGAAGTGCCATAACACTGAATCAATGCAAATAACCAGAGAAGAGCAGCAAGACACCAAGTGATTCTTTCCCTGCTGAAAACCATGTGCACAGCATTTGTGAAAGGCTGGATTACCTTTCCTTTCTCTCATTTTTTAATCTCCCTCATGTCCTTTCAAAGAAGGATATGAGATGACAAAAACACAGCACAGAATAACCTACAGGACAATAAAAAGGAAAAAATACATATCCCAAATCTAAAAATCAGCATCATTATCATTACCAGACTAGCGTGCCTCTCACAAAATGATGGTGCTGGCTTGCACTAGGCAGCAGGCACACTGCATAGCAAGCCAAAGATAGGAGGGGGAAAAGAAGCTTTAAAAATACTTCACAGATTGCCCACTACAAAATGATTATTGCACATATTCATGTATTACTATGTTTTAGAAAATAATTAGTTTTAATTACAGCAGTGAGAGCATGAGCAGGACTCTAGTGAATACTCTGGCAAGCTTTGCAGTGCTAATTTGCTAATATCTTTAGCATCACTGCAGGTTGAGACTCTGGGTCTGCCAAAAAAACCTACCCAGCCATGTGCCGTGTGAGTTTACAACTGTATGCTCAATATTCAGCTTTGAGCTGCCGGTGTTTTTCATGGGCACATTTTCTTGTTTTTTCAAAGCACATTTGTAGCCCAATCAAGCCCTTAAAGTCATCACAACACATAAATCATAATTGAGATTTAAAAAAAAAAATTACTTGCAATACTTCAGACTTCAAGAATTGGAACAAAAAGCCTTTTAACAAGTGATGCAGCTGCAGAGAAAAATCTATTGGGATCAGCTAAAAATGCTGTTATTTTTATGTATGTGTGTGAAATCTCAACAAAACATCCAGTCAATATGCTACTGGGAAGTCAGCATCCACTGAGCATTTGATTTGTAGGCATTTTGCCCTTATACTCTGTTGGGGCAGCTTGTGACCATTCTCAATCGAAGAATGGCCACCTAAAACATTCTAGTTTTCAATTCCACAATTAAAAAAAAAGTTATTTTTCTTTTAGAGATTTTTAAAAAATATGTATAAAATGGTCAAATATATGCCATAGTCTGGTTTTAAACTGGGATGCAGAACTGTTAAACAAAATCCATTTTAGCAGTTAGCATATTTCATGCTGTGAAAGTGCTAAAAAAGAAGTCTTGGTTTTAGTTTCAAAGCAACCAAAGATGGCCGTTCCCCTCTAAAGCCATTTTAGAGAGGTCAGAAAAAGTGAAGTTAACAATCACAGTTCTTCACCAGAATTCTGCATGTTTAAATCCTCTGCCGATATCTCACTGTTAGGTTGGCACACTGTATTTCTTTTGCAAAGAATTTAAAAATTGTGTCCACTCCTGCTTAGTCTTGTTTCCATCAGAAGTCCCTTATGAATCTCTTTTCCAGAGGGGTTTAAGTTAACACCTCATGTAAAGGGCTAGTAAATCCAGTCTGGAGATTACCACACATATTCAGACTGCATTAATCATGTTTAGAAATGTAAAAATACAGGCTCATTTTGCCTTTTGACTATTTCTTGCTGGCATATGCAAATACAACTATCAGGAATTGGAGACAATTATTAAAAAAAGGAAAGTTTCCCAAATTCTGTTTCATTTTTTGTTCTAAATTATTTACTTCATCTACATTCCTTCTTTCTACCTGTAACAGGAGAACTGCAAGCATTTTACTAGCAAACTGCAAGGCTGTCTAGTTGCCCTATAGCTTTTACCTAAGATGTTTCCACATCTACTTTTCTATCTGCTGCTGAAATCCTGTTTCGTAACTTCTTCCAAACATACTCTCCAGCGATTTGCAAGCAGACGTTCTTTCACTTTTTTTAGCTAAGCAGTACAGTAAGAACATTGTTCTGACCCTTTCTGAGCAGTGAAATACTGTTATTGTCACGAAACTGCTAAAATAAGACACGGCTCTTTCTACACAGGTGCTAATAATTCTTCATGTGAAGTGCAGACCTAAGGATAAAACACTGTAGAGAGGAGGGTAACAGGGAAAACTTGACTCGAACAGTTATGGTGTACTGTGAACAGGTTTCAAGTACTAGCCTCTGGCTTATTATAAGAATTTAAGAGCTAGAATGATTTCAAAAAGCAAGTATGGGTCAAGGTCCTGAATTAACTATTCCACGCTGAATTTCATGTACTCAAAGGCAGATATTGACATGAGCAAAACTGCAGCAAAGTATTCTTTTTTTGCTAAAGGCTGCTCTACCAGTCCCAGAAGATGATGAAATACTGTAGGAACAGCAATATACAAACATTGTTTTTCTCTTTATTGCTAGTGCAATAACAAATCATGCTCTGCAAAAGAGAATATTCTTTCCTTTGTAAGGCATTCTTTTCTCCCTTCCACCCCCAGCACTATCCCTCTGCAGAAAAAGGAAGAGAAGAAAAAGCAAAAGCAAAAGCAGTGAACTCGTGACTGTGGAGTTGCAAAAGGATCCCCATTTCTTCTATGCCCACAGAGAAAGTGGAAGAGGGATAACAGAATTGCCTGATGTCCTGCCAGGAATAACCATTGGCCTCTGGGGAAAAGCACAGCACAAGGTGCTTGGGGACCTTATCTGAAGGGGATGAGATGGCCACCAGGGATCTCAGTGCTACTCCTCCTTTTTGCTGACCAAGTCTCATATGAGAGATGACAAGAAAAAGCAGTTTGGGACCCGGGCATCTCCGTGCCAGGAGCTGACTTGATTTACAGTCACACAGTGACCACTGGATCAAGGTCATCACTTGTTTGGCATATAGGTGGTGGGACACTTAGAGCTGTTACCAACTACTGACAACCCCCAGGATGTTTATCTAAATGGGCATTAATAGCTCCTACGAAGATATGCATTAGAGTAAAACAAATAGTGCAATAAATGGAGGTTTCCATTCTTCAGAAAAATGTAACCAAGCTGCTAAATGGAGAAAATAAAGTTTCTAAGAAGTACTTCACATACATAAATATGATTGCTTCTCCTATCAGAGGTTCATCCAAATAAATATGAAGTCAAATATATATAATAAGCTAAGTATTTTAATGTTATTTCAAAGAACATCCTTTTAATTCCTTTCGTGCAAATAATTTTTCCTAGAACTTTACGTTTTATGTAAAATAAAACATTGTTACAATTGTTTACAGTGTTAAAAATTCATTTGCAATACTAATATCCAGAAAAAGGAAGGTTTCGGTAGGAGAGAGGTAGTGAAATTATGAAAGGATCCTTGTGGCAGTAAGGAGATTAATGCCTTCTTATTGGTTTGTTCACCTCCAGAGGTAGCAGAAATTGTGAATGCCAGTTTCTGTTCAAGAACAATACCTGTGAGATCCAAACTCCATATTGCTTCATTTTAAAGATAATGTTCACTAGAATTAACAAGGCTCACAGCATGAAATTATTTTATTTATGTTGAGGTTTGTAAGTTTCCTGTTTATTAGATGCATTTTTAAAGCTGGAATTTGAAAAATAGGGAGAAAAATCTAAAATATATATGGGAAATGTGAACTCATATAATAAAAGGATAGTGGAGGTTACACAATTTTTCTGAATGGCAGTTTGTTCCATAATTGCAAAGGGATTTTGGCACCGTTTTCCTGAAGTTTTTTTTATTGTTATGAATGGGATACTCTATCAGAAGAATTTGTCTTTGATCTCATAATTTCTGCGTTCCTAGACTGCTCTGCATCAGCAGAAGCTGGTGATCTGCTGTTTGATCCACAGTCACTGTTAAAGTACCAGGATGTGTAACTGCAGCATGATTTTCTTTTCAACTGTGACATTAATTAAAGGGAAAAAAAAAGAATCAACTGATAATAAGGAGTTATAAATCCTACTAAAAATGGGTGGCAAGTCCAGTGTTAGACATAGTTGTACCAAAGCTCCAACACCATATGAAAACAATTCCATCAGTACCAGCAATCGTCCTGTTTTAGAGTAAGTGCATTTGATTAAAACAAATGTAAGGAGAACCCACCTTCCTCCCTCATAACAGGCAACACAACTGCACTCTCCAAAACCCAGTCAACCAAGAAACTAACTTCTCCCTCCTGCTTACCTTATGTTTTCATTGGCCTCTAACTGAAAGCACAATTGTTCATGCTCAGTGTATATGAGCGAGTTAACTAATGCCCACATTTAACTCCAGCAGCACCCACTCAGTTGCATTTGGTTTTGGCCATACACATTGACTGAAAACTGGTTTAGCTGACAGATGTGTGACTTCACAAAGTAGAGTCGGGAGAAAAGGGAAGCTCTAGAGTCAGATAGCTGAACTGATCTTCCTGTCACAGAAAATACTGTTTTCAAGCCCATAAGTAGGTATCACCTGTAAGTTTTCCACCTCATCAAATGCAGCACCAGAGCTGACCCTGAAGTGCTCTCCCAGCTCAAAGCATTATCATTTTAAGAACTGTATTTACACTTGCCTTAAGCTCAGACTTTCATTTTTTTGACCCAAGCAGAAGGATGAGTCAGGATATGGAGAAATTAACTATTCACACTGCATTTGTCCTCTGCAGTGTATTCACACCTAATTTTCTCTTTTTGGTGTTGTGTGTGTCCGTCTCCTGGAGGCTGGCTCCATAAAGCATTCTAGATGCGTGTCTGCTCACAGACTAAAAGAGGTGCACTGAACTCCATTACTTCATCTCATACTTACTTTCCATTGGGTAATCTTTGAATTAATAAAACTGGAACAAAAGAAAACCTCACAAATGCACTGGCAGAAAAAACCTTGATAAATGTTTAAATTATTCAAAATCCAATATTTCAGAATGCATAACACAATAAAAAGAGTATGACTACCCCATACAAAAGACTGCTAGGATAAATGGTCTTGCATTGAACAGATTTCCACTGTATGAAATAACGAATGGCTGAATTATCTGAACAAAAAAACCCTCTGTGAATCTTCCTTTAAACTGGTTATTCCTTAGGAATATATAAATCTTCTTAGGCAGGGCACTCTGCCATCTGTTTGCTGTTGGTTATTTTTGCAGCTCTGGGGGCCAACGGAAAAGGGGAAAAATTACTTCTGCTAATAGCAAAACAAAATTTATAGCACAGTTTCAATGCTCAGAAGTAATTTTATTTCAGCAAGCCAGACAAAACACATAACTACACAAACAGAACATAATATTACCTGGGACAGCTCTGGTGGGGGAAAAGCAAGCTATTATCTAATGGTCTTTTCAATAGCTTGTCCCTCTTCATCCAGATGGTACAGCGTGTTGTCTGGACTAACCAATGGCTTCCAAAAAAGCCTTTTTTTTTATTCTTTTCTCTCTCTCTTTTTTTTTTTTTTTTAATCTTACTGATTAGAAGCTTCCTTTCTGTTTATTCTGCTCACTAAAACAGTAAGATATTATTTTTGAAATACAAGACACTGCTAAGTGTCTCCAGAGTTCCTGTGTAGAGGACAGAAACTCTCTGGACATACAAGACACTACCATCTCACAGTGGCCATTTTCTTCCCGAGAAGCAGGACACATAAAACTGACAGGAAGGAAAGACAGGGGAAGAGGCAAAGGATGAAGAAATTAAACAGGCTAAGAAGAGTGGAGAAAAAAATGCTGAAAAACAGGCTTTTGGGAAGACACAATTTAGGTAGTATGGCATTTCTAAAGAAATAGACAAAAGTAAAAACTACAAAAACAACCAAGTAATAACATCATATTACCTTAGCACAACCTATTCAGCTCTCAGAAAAAATTTGAGAAACCCCAGCATTTGAAAAATGGATAATGTAATCAGTAAAGCAGGCACAGAAACTCCATGACTGGAATAAGTATTTGGGAGGATCCACTTCAAGGTCATTGAAACTCCATCCAAACACACCCCAATCAAAGAATTGATCTTTACTGAAGTATTATCTTGATGGAGGATAATTGTTAAGAGTTCAAGCTGAATACGGACCATAAAGCACATTTGTGCAGAACTACATTCACCTGCCTTCAAAGTCATACACAAAGCTGCAAGCAATTCTAAACTCATAAGTCATGATAAGAAAAATAAATCCAGTCGCTACATTGAATATGCCTTTTTCTTTTTCCCAAAAGGAAGTTATGATTAAATTGTATATACTGATATTTAAAGACGTAAATGAGGAAAACCCTATATGAATTTTGGAAACAGTAAATATGGCCTATGTTTTCCGAACAGAGTAATTATGTTAAGTGCTCAACTTACAGCATCTTCAAGTCAGAGCAGGTGCACATCTCTTTTTTTAAATTACTACCACATTAAATATCTAAAATTGCAACCTTAGGGAGTAAGACACTGAGAAGCAATAGCAGCCTTTTAGATGAGGTTATTCTTCTTCCCTCTCTTGCAGTCACACACACATAAATATACATACACTTGCTGGTCAACACCTACATCAAACTGAGTCCGAGTGTTGCTGGAACTGTTCAAAACACTCTACTCATCTATGTGCTGTGCAAAATGACTTAATGAAAAATGTATGAGTTAAATTAAAAAAAAAAAAAAAAGTGACCACCTTAGCTTAGTTTTGAATCACTCCAAACCACCTAAGAGGGGTGAATCAAATGAAGAAGGATGTTCCTCTGCCACCAGTCCAGGGCTGATGCTGTTAAGCAGATTTATGGAGGAAGGTCGCTGCTGAAAGTTACTCACCATTACCTGTTGAACTGTTCACCATGTTAGGTGCCATGCTGTAAGGAGGAGCCTGCGGGTTCATCAAGCCAGAGCTGTTGTTCATCGGCTGAGTGTAGGGAGAGCTGGATCCCATAATACCACTCTGATTCATGGCAGGAAAATTGCCTTGCCTAGGAGAAGAAAGCACACATACAATGTCTCATTACGTACTTCATTGCTGAAGATGCTGTGGTTTGTCAGAGAGTACATCTCCTATTGGTTGCAAATAGCTAAGGAGAAAGCACACAATTAGTTCATTTTACCAATACAGGGAGCTTTGAATTAGTCTTGAACAAGTTACCATATATCTGAGATAGAACTGGACTGAAGACTATTCAAGAGAGGTATACAGTGTCTTTATATGCCACTACCCATCAGCAGAAAAATACAACTCATTCACCTATAGGAGACAGCAATGTGATTAGGAGTCAAAATTAGAACCTAGCATTGGCCTTAAAAAAAAATAAAAAAATCCAGTGAATTGCCATTTTGCCATGTAATAGCAATCCTTACCTGCCATAGCTTAACAAACAGTGAAACGAACAGAAGAAAAATGGGTACCACAGACTCAGTTTCTGATTCCTATATGTGATGTTATTGCACTGAACACAGTGTTCATTTGTACATGCCACCTCTGTCCAATCTTTCATACTACACTTTGTTGAAACAATAAACCTCAGCAGAACTATTTTGCTTTTCAATATTAATCACATATTTCTATAATGCTTTTATAACTGAGACTTAAATTTATCTGAAAAACTGACGTAAACTAAGCCCTTACATGTTCAGATGTGAAGATCTTCAGACTAAATATTTTTAAGGACTAAAATTTATCTACTTCTAAGTTATAAAAAGTATCTAAGTATGCTTGGTACTTGATTTGTCAAATTCTATCAATTAATTGATGCACAAGGAAGAAAACAGTCCAATCCAAGTAAGCCGAATAGCCCAATGTAATGCATGATTCAACTTAAAAAATAACCTTTTATTCTTTTAATCCATCAAACAATTACCTACCTTTTCTTCGTATAGGTGAAGGCAGCACATATTACAATATTTATATGGTAAGGCTCGTACATATAAAATCATACATATAAATAAAACCCCATGCAAAAATATACTTACTTCTATATTCATAGACTACATAGGAAAATACAAAACTCAGACCTGTTTCTTCAGTGTACCCCCTGTACATTTATGCTGTTTTTCCTAAATAAAAGAAACAAGAAAGTAACCACCCCTTGACATAGCTTTAGTACCTGTCAGCTTTTAGTTCCTTACAAAAACCGAAGCATTTAATGCTATTCTACAAGCAGAGAAAGCTGGATGTCCTGATAGCAAGATGGAAGTTTTGGTATAAATTCTAGTTTTAATTATTATTCAGTATTCAAACAAAAAAGACAACACCTAAACCAAGAACCCTCAGTAACTTCAGTGGCTTTTTGTTTTTTCAAAACTCATGGCAGATTCTTAATGCAATCGCTAGGAACAGATTTCTTTTGCAGGAGGTACAGGAGAAAGACTATTAAAGCACTATTTGGCCTAATTTTTCTTGACACATTGTGAATTTCTTCAGAGGAAAAGAGAACGTGTTATCTAAATAAAGCATCTTTTTCCAAGTCAGTTTTGTCCTTTGCTCTCTGAAGACAAACTTTTCTTCACTCTTGCAAAGAGGCAAAGGCTTTCTTTTGATATGAAGGAGACAACTGCCATACAATGTCATTTCCCAGATGAGGCTTGCAACGAGAAGTGGAGGGAAAAGATTTAAAATGCATGGTGGTGCAATGCTCCAAGGGAAAATTACAAAGGGAAAGGAGAAGAGCAGAACCATTTGGCAACAACTTTAAAAGATTTCAGTCATACAATCAAGCTTTTCTTATGTAAATACTGTATCTCAAACATCCCCACCCCCCTTTTTTATCTGAAAATTGCTGTATTTCAACAAATGCAGTTAACTGAAAAATTCTTTCTATGCTGGATAAGCAAGATCCTTTCTGCTGCCGGATAGAGTTACTAGTGAGGATGAAAAAATGTGCAAGTTTATTTTTACACTTTTAAAATAGAAGTAATAGATTTCGAGAGGTTCTTTTATGGAGTAAGGCTAGGATTCTGGAAAAGGCAAGCCTCTACAGGTATCTATCTCTTCAATGTCCTTCTTTTGCTTTAAAAATACACAGGAGATATGCACCTTGCAGGTAAGCTGAAATTGGTCCTTACCTACTAATATTTCAATACTATTACTTTCTATAGCATGTGTATCCTCTAAGCTGTGGGGTTGTTGTCTCAAATTGAGGTACAACCTATTTCATGTTATCCACTACGGACATCAATCTCAACGGTAGCTCATGAAAGCATACTGTTGTATAGCAGCTTTAAATCAAAAAGTAGGAAACTGTTTCCAGTTTAGACAGAAAGCGGAAATCAAATAAAAGGAATACACTAGCTTTGGCCAAGACAGCAAGAAAACAACTGAAGTCTAAAAAAATTGCTTCTGTACCCAGAAGGACCTGAATGGCAGAACCTAATTCTGAAATTTCATCTGGCAAGGCAATAACTATCCCTTTCATCCTCCCATGTAATGCCACACTTGGAACGGACACAGCTCTCCATCTCTGGAAAGAGACCAGCAAGTGAAAAGACTCAGCACCATCCTTGGCAGGACTATGCCCTTCCCCAGCCCCCTATCAAAGCACTGCCCTCAGTACACATAAGCAAATTCAGTAACACTGAAAGGACATCCTGTAAGAGTAAATGTTATTTTATCCTGAGACTGGGTGCAGTGAGCAGTACAGAGCAACTCCACATATTATTTCGCTCTATGATGGCTTGGAATGGAAAGTTTCTTTAGGGAGAAATAATCAGGTATTACTTCAGCCTTTAATTCTCACTCCACAGTGGGCGTCCTTTGAGTAAAGACTGCCGACTGTGACAAATTGTGCTGCATCAGTGCTATAATATGAAGAGGAGTCCATTAAGAACTGAGCTGAGATCACCAAACTCATTTTGATTAACCTCCAGGTCACTAAACACTTATAAATATGTTACACAGCAGCTGCTAAACATATTTATATATGCTTAAGGTCACAGCATCATCTGTTGGTTGTTGGACTTAAGTCAAAAATCTTATGTTTCCTTCTGTGCTGCTTTTAGTAAAGGCATATCCAACATACTATTTAAGAAGTAGATATCTCAAAGCATAGTACCAGGCTCTCTCCTACATCTCCCAATTCTCTCCTCCATTCTTCTGTGTCACTAAATAAAAATCAAGTATTTTAAAAACTGTTTGGTGTACACGTAGTGACATCTAATGGTAAAAATTCAACTGACCGGCTATGAATTCTATAGCAGAACAAATGCAGTTAAGTATACAATTTTACAATATTTGCCAGACAAAGGGCTGGGTTGCTTAGGGATGATGCAATTAGGAATAATAGGAAGAAATTAAGAAAAGAAGCACTTATGCTGAATATAATGAAAAGATGTCTTCACAGTGCGATGCAGTTACCCACCAAGGGAATGAAGGAACCCCCAGTACTCGACACTTTTGAACACAGGCAACACATTACAAAATGTACTGGTCAGAGAAATCCTGCATTGCATGTGAACTAGATGACTGATTTCAGATTATGAATTTTTCCCCATTTAGAGGAAAAAGCAGCCAAGTCAATACAAATTTAGGATTATGCTATCAATTTAAAAACAATATCTAAGCCTACACATTTCTTTTTTCTGCTCTACTGCTACAAGTAGATTTTCAAGCATTCAGCAAATGGAAGAGATTAAAAGTGGGAAGGGGGGAATCTACTTGCTTTCTGTGGTTTATTTACTCTGCTGACAATTTAGCAATGCACAGCACTTGCATAATACCAGAGCCAGTTGTTATGCTTGAGGAAAGGGCTGCCACCTCAGGGGACCTAGGCAGGCTGGAGGAATGTGCTGACAGAAACCTTATGAAAGTCAACAGGGATAAGTGCAAGGTCCTGCACCTGGGAAGGATGAGCCCTTTGCAGTGGTGCCAGCTGGGACTTGACCAGAGGGGAGAAGCTTCGCGGAAAAGTCCCTGGGCATCTTTGCAGACGGAGCTGTGCGTGAGCCAACAGACTGCCCTGGCAGTAAAGAGGGCCAACAACATCCTGGGCTGTGTGACGAGGTGAAGAGCTGGGAGATGGAAGAAACTGGTCGTTATCTCCTTCCTCAGCGCTCATTAGACTCCAACTAGAGTAACACATCAAGTTTTAGATCCCCCAGTAAAGAAAAGATGATGATAAACTGGAGTAAGCTTAGCAGAGGACTCCTTAGACGGTCAGGGCTTGAGCACTCACCCTGGTGGCACTGTAGCAGGACTTTTCAGCCTGGAGCAGACACAGCTGTTGACAGGAACCTATTAAACAAGTCCCCTAGCACCTAAAATTTGGTCAGCAAGAAGATGAAGCTGGGCTTTTAACAGTGGGGCACAGTGGGAGGACTATGCACACTGGGCAAGAGTTAAAACACTTCAAGTTCAGATTGGATGCAAGGAAAACATTTTCTCCATGAAAACAATCAGATATTAGATCTGGTGGGCCAGAGGGGTTGGGAAATCTCTGTCCTTGGAGGTTTTAAAGACCCAACAGGATAAATGCCTGATATCTAAGCTGAGCCTGATGAGGAAAAGGTTGGACTACAGACCTCTTGAGGTTTCTTCCAGCTTGAATGATCCTATCATCCTAGCCTGTCAGATTCATTGTGCTGCTGATAGCCTAGTATACTACTGGGTCCAAAATACAACTGATCAAATTCAAAACATTTCCTTTTAAGAAGGTCCTGTTCTGCTCTTTTGTTTTTCTTCATTTGCCATCTACCCAAAGCTTAATCTGCACTTAATCTCTTTTCTCTGCAAACCAGTAGCATCAGATCTAATTGTGTCTTCTGAGCTAATGCAGAAGTCCGTGTTTTTAAAAAGAGATGTCATGCAAGATCTGGTCATCGTTAAAAAGCCAAACAAAGAAACTGTAAGAAAGTACAGCGCTGACAATACAAAGGAGCATATGAGTAATCACAGCTGCTGAGCAGTGTCTCTTATACTGAGATGTCTTTCTTCAATTGGACCTGAAATCCACAGTAAGTTCATGTGTTGTCTCTGACTGCTACACAGCAGTCACTCTACAAGCCCTTGCACTTCATACTGATATATGACTTAGTACCTCCCTCAGTGTTGTCACCTGATGCAAGATTTTTACTGTCATCTTCCTTCCTCCTTATTGAACAGATATGAATTAACTACAAAATCAAGTTCAGAGGTAGGTGTGGTTTAGCTGTGGACAGCGACAGAACTGCACTGTGCTACTCAGCAAGACAAGAAATTAAGACACAACTTCTCATATGGAAACATGTCAAGCTCAGGTTTTTGCTGTGTGCAGAGGGATCAAGTTCTAGAACTTTCTGTGTATTTCCTAAGAGGCATCTGACACTTTGTACTCTCCTCTCAATCTGCAACACTGGAGCAAAGCCCTTCCTGCAGTCAGAAAAAATGATCCAGCTTCTATAATGAGCCCTGTGGCAGCCTGAGCACAGCAAGCAAGTCCAGCATGGGAACGTAGGGAACAGAAGGGTTCAGTGGTAGAGAGTCTAAAAGGGATGGAGGTGAGGAAAGTCTGGGGCAGAAAAGATGGAAATGAAGGGGATAGGAGATGGAAATTAAGAATGAAAAATGGTTGGGAGCATCCTCATTAGGTGCCAAAGATTTTTACAGCCAGGAGGATGATGGGTGCTCAGGAGAAGGGAGATGGGGGAGGAGGAGGGAGGAACCACAGGTTTAGGTCCCTTTTGCACAAGTAGAACCTCTCAGCCAGATATGCCTGAAGGAAGGGATACACAGGGAAGCTTCAAAGCAGGGTGCTACAAGAGATGTGCCTTCCCACAGCTCCTCAGCTCGTGCACCCTGCCATGAGGTAGGGCCAGGCTCTGCAGTAGCCACTCCAGCCAACTGCTGGGTGAGCCCCAGTCCAACAGTGTGGCACAGTGGGGCAATGCTGAAGGAGCTACAAGGGTGAGAGCTGGGATGGGGCACACAGCCCAAGTAGGGAAGAGGTGGCACTTAGTTACACTGCACATATCCTAGTGGTCACAAACTTGCATTAGTTGTTAGTGAGGCACTTCTGCATTGTGCTTCTTGACACTTGCCACAGTACTCAGGTAATGTAGGGATTTCTCCCAGTTATCCTGCCGTAGGCACTGGATCTGAAAAATTATCCTGTTACTGTGACCTGGCCACCTGAGCAATTGGCTGGTGAAAAAAAATGGCCCACAAGTTTGCCATTTCTGCTCCAGATCTTTAACCTACATCAGTTTTGCAGCAAATGCACTGCAGCACCTCAGGGGAGTAATTTGTGTAAACATTTTAAAAGGAACATTTTTTCTTTTAATGCTGACACACTGCTAAGGTGGCTACTTGATTACAAACTGTGAAAATGACTGAGTTAGGCTGCACTCACAAATCACAGTGTACTGACCAAATTGCCCTGTGCTTATCTGTGCCAGGTCTGCAGCATGACAATATTTCCTCTCTCTTTTAAATGTCAACATATGATTTGGGGGGTTGTTATTTAAACACACTGACCCGCACAATAACCAGAAGTACTTTATTTAAATCTATCTTGAGCTGGGACTAGCCTTAAGCGCTTATAATCTGTCACACTTTGACACCAAATGGGTTATTATAATGAGAGTAATTCAGAAGTGAGACCTGTGAATGCTTTCTCCCTGGAGAATTTACACATAAACATGTGCAGGCAGATACATATGCTCTTTTGTTATGGATTTTTCTTCTTGCTACATTATGGGCTTCCTTGGAGAAATGAAACCATTTCTGTCGTCAGGGGATATGGGAGAACTGAAGGAGGAAGAACAGAGTAAGGGAAAATAAACCCCAGCATTGCTTACTTTGCTCTGACTGGAAGTTCACTGGCACATCAGCTCTGTTAGCAAAGGCCAAGATACACAAAACCTGAATATTGGCTCGAGCAGCTATAAAATGGCATTGAAGGCACTTCCCATGTGAATAAAACAAACAAATTTAGGATCACTACATGTGAAAGTGAAGTATCCTCTTCTAGTTAGGCGCTACTATCAGTGTACTAGCCTGGACTTACATGTCCTCCTCTGTTCAGTGGGGAAGCTTGTCAATTAAAATAAAATTTTAGAAAAGCAACGATAAAAGCTGGTGACATGAAAGGTGTTACATTTGCCACCAGATTTTTCCGTTTTTTCAGGTTAGAAGGAAAAAGAAAATTTTCCAGTTGTGCATGTGTATGTGCATGGAAAGGGGAAGCCGAAGCTCTGAAATGCACTGACACTGACAAAGCACTGGGAAACATAAATGAAAAAGCATTCGGATTTGTTCTGAGGTGTGTGCGTGTATGTGTGCCTGCTGACAACAGGCATACAGAACCAACACAAAACTATTCTTTCTCAACAACCAGGCAATGCTAAAATGGGAATAATTTTCTAGCATCATAATTATGTGATAGTGCAAAAACGCCTTGTAATCCACTGCAGTCTGAGTACACTGCCTGTTTTCTTCGTCTGGCTGATCTAAAGATCATTGTGTAAGATACGTTGTGAAAGAATGAAAGAAATAGCCTTTCTAAATATATTATTTTTCCTCTGATTACACAAATACTTGTGCCTTTAGCATCATTACCATTACTCAGACTTCATTAATAAACAATCAAGGAGGGAGGAGAAACTTAAAAATTAGTTGTTCCTACCACACTGATTCAATGCTGAACCGCTAAGAAAAACAGTCACAAAAACTTATTGTTTGTTTACAAGCTACTGTCATCACATTAACCCTTTTTCCACTGAAAACATCTGCCCAATGGGCTACCTATTTGGTAATCATTTAAAGCCCAACAAAATACAGGAATGTCACACCACATCAAACACCGGAAGAGCAACATCAGAGGTACATGTAAAAGTAAATGGCCAGTCTTCGTGAACGAAGATCTGGGAAAGGTGTTTTGACCTTTCAAGCCTGCGCAATGGATTTTTTAG
>JAWWLV010000121.1:53473566-53556682 GCA_035041135.1 Platyrinchus mystaceus
GACGTAGGTTTGTTTAGAGTGACCTTCTCTTAGATGGATGGCCTTAGGGGCTGACGAGCTCCATCTACCCGGGGGACATGTAATTCATGAGTAACGATGCTAATAACAACACAACTACATAACATTTGTACAGCTGAATGCATGCTGAGATCAGAATAAATCTCCCTATCCCATTTTACAGATAACAAAAACTGAGGAAGAGGTTTAAGATTAATAATGGTCTAAAATACGGCCAGAAGAATAATATAGTAGTTGAATACAGTGAGGAAAATATAGCACAAGCCTGCAAAGAAAAAAATATCCTTAACTTCATTTGATCCTAATGACAGAAGAGTGTGTGACTGAAAAACATTTAGGGATAGTGAAATACTGTAGGGGGTTTCTTTTTGCTTGTCTGTTTTTTAGGTTGAAACTATTTGATTTTTTCTATAAAGTTCCTTTTGTGTTAATAAAGTGTTTATGGTCTGAATTTCATGGTGACCACAGTGTTTGGTCACCAGTCTTCAAACCCACAGGGAATCCCTGAAGTCCTTTATTGCATAGGTGCAGTGACACCTCCATAATTTTATTTATTTGTGTAAGACCAAACTAAGCTCTCAGTACTCAGTCCAACCTTTACTGAACAAATACAATTTATCTAATGCTGTGTGACAGAAAACACAGTACTACTGAAAAGTGGGCCAAGCCAAATGGCTTGTAATCCCTTTGAAGCTCTGCTCCTGGTCACCTCTGCCTACCTTTCTGATAAGGTGGGTTTATACAGCAGCTCTAACAGCAACTGCCTGCACAACTATTCCCATCAGACATGATATCTGAACATTGAGGAGACATATTTCTTAGCCCAAGTGGAGTGTGTGATTGGCAAAAGAGGGCTGCTGTAATCTGCCCAGGAAGCAGAGCATGCATGAACTGGGTTTAGAGAGAAAAAAGGAAAATTGCCCTGTATGCCATGACAGAGTCAATTTGAACCAGAATGCCAAGAAGGGTGATTTAGCCTCATGTGACTTGATATCAAAATGGGAATGACTCATATGACTCTCACTATGCACCTTCTATTTTTGTGCATGTTTATAAATAGCTGTATTAAAAAGTCGGAAGGCCCTATGAACTCTCTCCCAGAAAGATTACTTGAAAGTGGGTAAGAGTCTGTTCCCAGCACACGAACAGCCAGAGGGTCACCAAAGCGTGGTGCTAAAAAGCTACAGGAAATCAAGGACACACTGTGTTTCACTGACTCAATTTCCTGTGGTGGGACACTGCTTTGGGAGAGGGTTGACCCCTGAGCTCCCTTCTCTTCTACCTGGGGATGCTGCCCCTCACCCCCTCCTTACCATTTCAGTCATGTCCTCACACTGCTTTTGAGCACCACTGCAACTCCATAGAGCTCGCTGTGCTGGCAAACAACTGAAAATCTAATAAAATCCTGATCATTTCATGCCAGCTCTTCAGTGTATCTTTTCACAGTAAAATGTCATCTGGTTGACAGCAGCACACTGAGAACAACTATGCATGTGCAGCAGCATGGCAAGGAAGTTCTCCAAAGGGATTTCCCAACAGGCACATTTTTACTTACCTATCTTTGCCCAATAGCCTGGAGCAGTTATATGTTTATTGATACTATTACCACCACAATTACCATCAGTCTCAGCTCTTTGGCACATCGGACAGTTTCACGAGAGCAATGTGGTGCATATGTCACCACTGTTTCAGCTGGCTTTTCACCTTTGGCTCAGAAGGTACCTCAAAACTATTGTAACAACTGCAACAGGTATTTAACGTGGTAGTAAGATTGCTAGCCATCATTAAAAAAAATCTCACTGCTGTTATGCTACTATGTAATATAATACTTACAAGGTTACTTATGTGTTCAGCTAGAACCTATGCTCCCATCTGAACTCATCAATTAAGTGAAGGGCTCTTCCCATTCATATTTCCCCAGGTACCATCGCTAAAAAAAAATTGTTTATTTTTCTCTCAAATACCACCACTGTAAAACAGCCTAAAACTTCAAAAACCCCTTAAAACCTGAAACCTTCCTACCATTTTTTATGTCTCTCCCAGTCAGAAAAATCTTAAGCTGTTCAATCAGTCCTATACTTGCACAGTGTATGTGCCAAATCACACAGAGCAGTCATAGAATTAGCTTTCTTCATGAGTCCCATTAAAAAGATGGCTACTCCACTGTTTTGTTTTGCCTTTCTTATTTTTTCCCCCCTCAATCAGTTCTGTGATTTAAACTAGATCTTCTGGCAGACAGTGTGAAAACTCAGTTTCCTCATCTGAAACGTTTCTTGTCATCCAAGAAAGATTACTCAATTGAAGGTCCTCCCTTATTCTTTAACTTTATACAATAAAAACTAATGAAGTACTGCATTCTTAATGTTCTAAAGATCACATGTTAAAGTACAGAATCTCTATGTAACATCCAACCCTGAGGCAGAATATTAATAAACTACACAGAGTCGTACACTGCAATTTTGTTTCAAAACAATTAGTATTTCTACAGAGGGCAATGACTCTCCTAAACAACCAAATCAAGCCAAAAATAATCTTGATACAATAATAATCAAATTAGAAGTGTCTCTGAGGTAAGTAAAAATTCTCATGCATGACTAAAAATCACCCTTCCTTCCCAACACACTCCTGCTTTCACAGTTTAATAATGGTTACTCTCCAAAGGTGGAAAGGAGTAGACTCTTGAGGTCTGTGGTTAATCTCTAATGGCATGAGCAGCATACAGCAGTCTACTTGATTGATGAGTAACCAAAAAAGAAAAAAATGCCTTCCCAAATCACTGGTTGCCTGAAAGAGCTCTGCAGCATGGTGACAACCAGGGCTCCAAAATGATGGATTTACCTTTTAGTAAAACAAAATTCCAGATAAAAATATATTTCTCTTAGTCTCCCACAAGAAATGGGTTTGGTTGGCTCAGCATGTAGTTTCTTCCAATACTTACATGATTTTATCAGCAATTTTGAGCTGATCCATAAAATGCATCTCCATTTAAATAAAATAATCAGAAAAGATTTCTAGCTTTCCCCGTACTATAATAAAAACATATAAGCTGAGCTGTACTTCCCCCCTCCTAACACATTGCAGAAAAAAGCCATACATGGTTCTGCTTTGAAAAGCAAAACATGAGAAAAGGAAATACCCTTTCAAAAAAAGAAATAATAAAAAAATCAGCTTGATACAAATGACTGTTTCTCATGAAGAGGGAAGATGCATGGGTCCTTTAAGAAAGAAATATGTCAATTCTGGTTAATAGATCCCTTAGAAATTACAGATACAGTAAGCATTAGTATTTGGACTTTCTAACCCCTCAAATCACACAGAAACCTGGTGTGAAGAGAAAATATTCCAGCCATTACTGAATCGCTACCAGCCTCAGGTGGAGCAAGCACGGTTGGGCTTCATGGACTCATTCTGCAGCCATTTAGGCCAAGAAGCAATGCCACTTCGCCCTGCTGAAACTACACGTGGACTTTATTTTGAAAGCCAAGTGTGGTTTCGTGGACTGAAACTTACTGCCTGGATATTCAAACAGCACTAAGCGAAAGCAAAGCGGCATTCATTGCAGGGTGGTGTGGTCCGTCAGGATCCCTAAAGGAAATCTGGGAATGTTTGGAGGAGTTGAGCAGACCCCTCTGACTAGACAGCTTGAGACTGGAGAACTGTGAATGGCCTGAATTTGAACAGGAGTATCTCCTTCCATGTGACTGAACTTTAAATAAAAGACCCCGCAGAAAGAGCCTTTCTGCTAGGGGCTTATTTCAAAGGCCACAGATAACATGAGGCACTGGCTCCAATTATGGCTACCAGTCCTATCTTAGCCTAGTTTACTTTGGGGATTTCACAGCTGGCAGCCTTTCATCTAGAAGTAGCCTGGTTTGAATAAGCAAAGAAACTTGAATGGGTACTTAACCTTCCTGCACTCCACCGAACTTCCCAGCAGAGAAGAACAGCACCTCCGAGCTTAAGGGGAAAAGGGAAAACAATGGAAAATATATACTCTCTCCAGGGATTAAAGATGGTTTTACTGGAGCGTTCAAGACTTCCTGCTACAAAACTGCAGCTTTCAAAATCACAATTAGAATTTTAAACCCAAGTTTCAAGATCAAAAGGGCCAGACTGGAAAGTACTACATAGAAACTGACAGGCTCTAGAATGTAAAACACCTAAAAAAGTTCTGGGTTTTATTTATACTATTATTCTTTTTTAAAAATTCATTCCCCATTTCCGCCTCGTTCTTTTTCCTTTTGACATTTTAATGCACCATGTCCATTACTATATTTCCTCACCAGTACCTTCTAGTCCATCAGCAGTGCTGCATTACCCTGCTCTTGGAGAAAATAATACGGAAAAAGTGCTTTGCTGGCACCAGCAACACAGAATATGAATTATACATACATAGCAGGAGAGAAATGCTAATGGAAGGTTAGTCAGCCCTTATGTGTGCAAGGGTGCATGTGCATGTATACACACACACACACTATAAAGAACACATCTACAATGTGCCTTTTAAACCAATTTACGCTAATTGTGTTTTTCTGTCCAACAGAAATTCTCTAGTATCAGTGCACTTTTTCTAGATCGGTTTTATGACTGATTAAGAATTTACATAAATTATTCTGACCACACTACAATTAGTATCTAACCAGCTGGTAAGCAATTTAGAACCAGAATCACAACTTAGAATGCTTAAAATTATGGCAAAGCAATGCAATATCACACATTACTGTAGAGACTGAACACCATTTCTCAGGTGGCACGGGGATCAGTGGATGATAACGTAAATATCCACCATAATTTAGCAACCCAATGGGAAGGATTTAAAATGGCCAGTGGTGGCAAAAAGCTAAGCTGGTTCTGTATTCCTCAGTTTAATAAACAACTATGTTTAAATCATCTCCTCTAAAATCAGCAACACTGAATTCTAAATTCATTCAGTCTATAAAAAAAATTGCTTTAATTTACAAAATTGCAACATGCAATCCTGAGAATCTTATTAAGGTACATTGAGGTTAAAGAGACTGCCTTCAAAGACAGGATTGCATCTCATGTAGGCACATCAAAACTCATTTTATAGTAATTAGTTCAGGTATTGATAACTGCAGTTGCACCAGCAAAAAGCTCATTTCAGCATCCAGTTGGATGTGCATTTTACAGCCAGCTACCACTGAATTACGTCTTCTAAGGCCACACTGCTAACAGCATACATGACAGCTATTTTGCAACTAGGTCTTTACCTCTCCATGTACTACAGTCACACTTCCAAATGCTAAGAAGACATAGTCAGAATGACACACACTGCTAGCACAAGAGATGCTGAAAATGATGGTGACAAGCATCTAGCTCTGAAAACGTCTCTTGACTTCAGGTGTCAACCAAATAATCAATTTTCAAAAGTCTGTACTGGGCATTTGCTATAGGAAACAGAAGCTCACAGATAGTGCATACACAGTCCTTGAAAAGTTTCAAGCTGGGCATACACAAAGTGAGAAACTCAAAATTGGCTGGTACTAGAAGATACTGGCTAAATTTGCTGCCTTTGAAATCAACAGGGAAAACACTATCTCATTTGCTTAGAATAGTTTGTTTTTACTGAAGGCTTACTGTGTTGTGGGTTTGTACAAACAGAAATATTTATCTATCACTATAAATACATGCACTGCTCTAAGAACCACAGTATGATGAAAGACTTCATCTTTTGGAGCCACCTGGTTCTTGAAGGCCTCCGCTAGGTTCTAGTCTCCAGCAGCAGAGTTGAGTTGGGGTCTCAGTCAACATCAGCCCAAGTTATGAAGAGTCTTTTCTTCCATGGATATGTTAGGTCTTCAGCATCTAGTCCTAACTACTCAATGGTTATGCTGAGACTAAGACAAATATAAAAAGGAAAACGCTGCTTTGCAGTTTCTTTACACTGTATTCCTGAAAATTAAGTGAATTACTACATAGGGTCTTTGGGAGTTATTTAACATTGCCTGCCGTGAACTGTTACCCAGAGCAAGTTTAAACACCCTGGGTAGAATGAAACAAAGAAGAGGTTCAGTGAAGAGGTCTTAAAAATATCTTTCTTTTCTTTAGCCTGACAAGCTCAGTATCGTTTGGGAAACACTGACGTGTCTGCACAAGACAGACTGGCACATCACAAGATTTTAGGTTACAGGGCAGGTATTATGTAAGCTGTAGAAATTAAGCTAAGTTTAACATAAAGCAGGCCTCAAGATGAGGTTAAAGGCTAATTCAAATGCTGTAGACCTAGTATCTTCCACAGCCACCACTCTTTTATTTATATGATTTTTATCTTCTCTAATGAAAAGGGTGATGGTCTGCACTGAGGATGATACCTAGCTATAACTGGCTGACACTCAGATCTTGATCATCCAGCCCTGATTAACGAACATTGATTTTGTGCCCCAGTGGAAGTGATTTTATCCTGATGCATGCCATTTAAATTCATTTTACACAGCTGCTTAGTGTGGCTCGGCGACGCAGAGGCAAACCAGCCTTCTTTGTCTAAATGAGACTCCTGAGCTGGTAAAGGACAGATCCTGTGAATTAACAGCGGAAGATAAATTTCTTTCCTGTATTGATACTTGGTTACTGAGTCAACAAGTTGACCTTGAAGAGGATCAAAACCAACTTGTACAGAAATACTGCTGTGTAACCATGACTCTGACACAACCATTTAATTTTCTTCTTAATTCTACATAGAGGAGTGTGTTTTATGGTAATGAAAATCCAACAGTTTTTGAACCCCACAGCTGAATCTTATAAACTCAACACATTCAGAGAAAAGGCTGCACATTAGCATATAATAGTGGATGTCTTCCCAGTTAGGAAAGTAGTATGGTGTGAGTGCTCTCCCATTTCACAATTTTTTGGGGTTTTTTTTGAACAGGACAATCAGCAGACTTGTGTTCTAATGTTTTGCTTTTCTTTCTACTTTTTCTATGCACATAAATGAACGATGTTATTAAGGAAAAAACCTAACAGGAGCAGCAACAGAAAACTGGTAATTAAAACTTTTTAATTACCATGAAGGCAGCAGTTATTTGGGTATTACAGATTTCCTACAGAGGCAACAACTGAAATAACATGGTGGCAGGGAAGTCCATAAAGCTCAAATCTCAGGTGAAGATGGACTTGGTTGTGAGGGAGCAATAGGCTGGGAGCCAGTGTAAATACCTTTTCCTGGCTCTGTAATTTATGGTATGGTTAGAGAAATCACAGTGTGAAAGACTGGTGAGAAAAGAGTAGCTGCATTCAGGCAAATGTTTTGCAAGGAATACTTAGTGGTCTTAAAAACTGTTCTAGTGACTGACTGAAATTTTTCAAACCATGCATGCTCAACGACAATGTAATAAAACTTCCTTGAAAATCCCATTAAGAAACCCTGTAATCACTCCTGCACTACAACACCTACCAGAAAGGGATCATACTTTGGCAGTTGCAGTTCACTGCCTAGGCAGCAGTGACAACACCAGTGAGTCCAGAACACATGGTTGCACAGCATCACTGCGAGACAGAAACACCAACGAGGAGAGAAAGATGATGGCCTGGGTCAGGGGGGGGAGAGATCTCATTCCTTCTCAGTGATGAGGTTCTTCATTTCCCTTTCAGGAACAAGGGAATAGAGCCATGCCAAAAGCCATGTGTGTGTGACCCTCAGGTTTTCACTAAACTGTTATAGTGGCATTAGTAAAAAGAAAACAAAAAATTAAAACCCCTCTACAATGCAAATATTTCTGTACCTTTATATTCCTTCAGCACCCAGATGGCATGTTTATAAACATTTAAAAAAATGCCAAGGTCCCACAGCAACTCCAGTTTACACTGCTACCTACCCGTAGTGGTCAGGCTGGTGCACCAAGGGAGTGCGAGTGCTGTGAAGAAAACATGGGCTGTCCACCAGCCCCTGACTGGCTGGGAAAAGCAGGTGACCTAATATGTGGTGGTCTAAAACAGAACAGAAGAATAGCCTCTTTGGATTTGCTCTGTATCACAAATCCAAATCATTGTTGAGTACATTCCTTTCATACGCAGGCCTGGAGGACTTGCAGGAATCGCCAAAAGCCATTGCGCTGTCTCCTCCATAGTTGACTTGAGATCAAAGAGTGTGTTTGCAGCCCACTGACATCACAGCAGTGTGACAAGTTTCTCTCAATTCGCAGTTTATAAACAGCCCTTTTGCCAGTATTTGCAATAGAGATTCAGTGACCCCTCAGCCCTTCCACAGGTGCTGGATCACTGAAATTGCCAGTGTGTGATGGGAAGGCTCTGAAATGGCGCATTTTTGTCCACGCAAAGCTAAAAACAAAAAGCCGTTTTACAAACTGACTCGGAAGGAAGGTGTGAGATAGGAATGGTAATAATTTAACCTAGTTTTTGATCAAACACCACACACTATGCCCAACATGTAAGTTGAATCACAACCAAACACTTTCCACTTAACACAAAGTCTTTTCTTGCTGTCAAGACCAACAAATGTGAGCTTTACCTTTCGTTCTGTGATTATACAGAAATCCTGCTCCTGCAGCTGCAGTGATGGCCTATTTATTCCTTCGTGCCTGACCTATCAGCTTATAGCCTAAACCAGACAGACAGAAGCAGACTTCCATAAATCCTACTAGACAGGTCTGTTAAAACAACCAACAGAAGCAAGAGACTGCTGGTTCACAGATATCTGCTGGAGCATGGTCTATTTTAAGGGAGTCTGTTTCTATTTTACTGAACGAGAACATGAAGTACACTAAATTTACTGTTATTGTTTTAAAAGTTCGCTGCTGCTTATCACTAGTAGCCACCTGCCTTCCACACTCGCAAAACAAGAAAGCAACAAATACAGGGACACGTTAGCTTCTTATTTCTTGTTTTTACATTGCATCTTGAATGATAAATACCTGTATATGTGCATCTGTGTACACATATGCGTAAGTGCAAGATGTGTAATACACACACATATAAACATGTTCACCAGAAGAATCCAACTAGCTTTGTGTAATTCTCACATACGATGAAACTTCTTGCAACAGAAAAAGCTAATAAATATGCCTGGAGTTGATTTGAGTCCAGAGAAATGTGGAAATGACTTAATCTGAAAAATTTCACAGAAAATATAATTTAATTGCAAGTATTCAGGCATCTTAGAAACAAGCATGGACATAAAAGTGCCTTTATCAAAATCCACGTACAAATAGCAACACTGCTCAAAGGGAAGACAAGAAGATAGATGATGGCTCCAGTCTCTACAGTCCTGTTTGCAGGTTCTCTCTTATGGATGCACAAGTGGCAGGTATCAACTCCAGATAATTACAGCTTGCTTTTAGGTCTCCTTCTGCCTTTCCCCTCCAGCTGTTCTCAGCCTGCCTTCCTCTCCCCCTCTGCATGCCTGCCTACAAACAAGAACGTCCTGTAGAAGAGAACCGCCATCAGCACTGCTGCCCAGTATGTGGGCAGTAAACGCATGAGCTGATGGGCAGATTCATAAGCTTCCTCACTCTCTGGCAAAGGCAAGCTGTCAAGGACATGTTGGCCCTCTCTTTACTGGGGATTAAAAAAAATATAACCAGCTAATCAATTTGAAGTTGCAGAGGGCTTGTTTTTGACTCCTAATGTCACTGCAATCCTGCGAGTTTTCCTAAAGCCCGTAGAGCCAACAACTAATCTAGAAGTGGCCATCATCTCCATTGTCACAGCTGCTTTCCCCTTACGTTTAAGGAAAAGTACTCTTCCCACACACCATCTCCTCCCAGAGACAAGGGCACACCTAGAATATGTATAAATGCATATTCATACACCGATTCAGTGCGATTACTTCAGAAATGACAAACATTCCTACTTATTTCAACTCCTTTCACCTGAAGGCATACCTGCTCTGAGCGGAGTTTGCAGCAGCCTGCATCACTGCAGCAGCTGCCTCCTGTGCCTTGCGGTTCACAGTTGGCATAGGTGGGCCCATCCCGGGGCCTCCCTGCTGAGGCATGCCAGGAGAATTGGGGGTCATACTGCTCATGTTTCCAGGAAATGGTCTGCTCTGCATCCCAGCTGATGGCATCCGTCCCAGGGGCATGGTACCACAAGGCTGGCTTGGCCCCTGTCCATGCATCTGACTGTTGGCATTTATACCCATGCCAGGTCCTGGGCCACTGTAACTTGTGTTGGGCACACCGCTGTACGTCGGTGGTCTGGAGTAGTTTCCTGAACAAAATGATAGAAAGCACAGAGAAAAACATTAAAACTTTTGAGCAAATATTTCTGTTTAGCTGCAGAACTTATGCATGTAAACTGAAGAGAACCATTCTAATTTTACCATGAGGACAGATAAGCAGTGGAACAAGCTGCCCAAGGAGGTTACTCAGACTCTCTGCTTGAAGGTTTTCAAAACCCAGTTGGATAAAGCCAAGAGTAACCCGCTCTGATCCTTTATCCGACCCCATTTTGAATAGAAGGTCAGCCAACTTAACAACTCCTGAGCACCCTTCCAACCTGAATGACCATATGAATCTGATTTTCAGGTACCCTCAAACATGTACGTCTCATATATGTTATGAGGCAACAACAAATACAGAAAAGCACAGCCTTCAGGGGGTTAACAGGACAGCACACAGTACACAACTCCGTTACGCAGTAGAGAGAGATGTGGCATGTAAGGAGCCCATTACATAAGCTCAAGGGAGAATCTTATTTTTGTAATTTCATGTTCTCATTCCTTTGTCTTTCTGCAATTTCAGCAACAGGCTTATTGCTCCTAACTGTTCTGCCCATTTGTGTCAGAGATGATTTGGCATAGACTGGTGAGGATGGCTGTTGGGCTCCAAAAAAGATTCCCGCTCCCTCCTGCCCTATCCTGCCTTCCTGGTAAGTTCAGTTTGGCTATGCGAGCAGAAGAGGTGGTAGCTTACAGAGCACCTCCTCTGGGAAAACTAGTATTACATGAGTAATCAGCAATAGTACAAAGATGCTAATATAAGCAGGTGCCTTATAAGAACGGCATGAAAACCTGGCTGACCTCAATCTATGTTGTCACTGGAGTAAGTGCTCCACTTGCAGCAGCTTAACTCATTTGAGTGCTGATTTTCCTGTCATGTTGAAATCTCAAGAAAAGGCGAGTTTACAGTATGCAGTGTTACAGAAACAAACCCAAGCAGCATGAGAAAGAGAAAAAAAAAAGGAAAGCTAAAGATATGATAGAAAACTATTTTAGGAAATAGATCACATTGCACTACTTCAGTCATCAGTTTTGACTTGTCTTCATTTCCATCTCATCCACAGTAGTGGAAACACGACCCATTCTCTCCCTGTGGGATGCCACAGAGCAGAGTTTCCTGAATACTCTCAGATATTCCCACGCTCATTCGAAGGCAGAAGCTGTTGGACTCTTCCTCTGAATGTGGATACCAGCCATGTCTCTCCTCAGGCCTCAGCTACCAGGCAGAGGAGTTGGTGGCATGCAACTCCTGTTTATATTTAAAATAAATATATTCTTCCATCATTTGAATGCACACATAATTAACTAATATGCTCCTGCTGCTGTGCTTTGGCTAATCCTCCTCTCCTCCCCACCCTGTAACTGACTCACTCTGCTACAAAATCTCCTCCGCAAGAAGGCATGAGACCTATGCTTCCCAAGGAAGTGGAACAACCATTCTCTTCTGTTTTAAAAACCAAGTTTCTGCCTGGGGGTCCTCCCAGAAGGAGTCCCAGTACGTGGTTCAACAGAGATGAAAGGCTCCAGATTCAGCTTTATGCTGGTTTCAGACTGCCCTGTCACTTCTTCTCCTCTTCTAGGCCTGGCTGCTGGCAGCTCACTTTTCTCTGTTCAGCAAGCCATTGCCCCCAACCAGAGTTTTGGTTGCTGAGACCTGTTTAAGCCATGCTTCTGATCCTACATATGTGACTGCACACTGAACGGTTGACTAGTTTCATACTGCTCTGCTATGTGTTACAAGTGTAACATATGACTGGGATGTTGCTCTGGTTTTCCAGCTGCTTTGTGCAAGAAAAATGGAATGCAGCAAGATGGTGCATTTGTGCACTCAAAGATTGTGCACAGCCAGTTAATGCATCTTCTGTACATGTAAAAGCACCCAAAGTGAAGCAAATTCCCTCCCTAGACTAGCAGACCTGATAACCATAATCACTGGGAGCTACTGTCAGTCCAATTTACACAAAGCCAATTTGTTTTGTCATTCAGGGTCTACGAAGTACAGTTCAACAGTATGCTTGGAGGAGCAAACACCAGTGCCGAACACTATTGCTGTTTTGATGCTATTTTGAATTGGGACAGAAAATCTCTTCTTTCGTGCTTTGGCTTTTCCAGTAAAAGCACAACACAGAAAAAACAGTGGAATCTTCTCCATAAAAATATGTGTCTCAGTTAAAATAGCTTCTAATCATTCATCTCCAGGGATACACATCCAAGAGTACAGGGAAGTCATTTTTTCAGCAAGGAAGTTACAATGTTTTTTCCGTGTTTTTTTTCCCCCCCAAGCGTTTCCTCAATACCTCAAGTACTAGCTATTCTTATACCTTTCAGATCAAAAAAAAAAAAAAAAAGAAAAAAAGCGCAAAATAAAAGCCAAACAAAATACAAGAGGAATTGCCAGGAATGAGGAGCACAATCTTATTTCCATGTTTCTCTAATAGATTAGTAATTTGTTGGCAGTGGCTTTGACAGAAAACAGATGGATGCAGCATTAAACACAATGAATGCAGCAGATGCTAGGCCAGCCCACATCAGCTGGACGTGTCAGGCAGCCAAGTCCAAGAGCCCACACTTTTCAAGTGGGTACAAGCCTGGCAATAGCGGCTGTACAATACCACTGAACAACTCCTCCCCTCCATATCTGAGGGAGTTTTGATTCCAGCTCCCTCTTGGCAAAGTAGAATTGTACCCAGAGAGACATCTCAAATGCATGAGAAAAACCAAAGCAGTAACTGGAATCAGGAGGGGGAAAAAAAAAAGTGTAATGAAGATAAAGTAAAAAAAAGCTGACTAACAACCTGCCAAAGACAGATGTTCATACTTACTGCTTAAACTCTGGTCCACTTTGTTCAGGTTTGCTGAACAAAGTGCTCTGATATCTTGCCATTTCTAGGCAAACTGAAAAGAGGGAAATTTGAGAACTGCCTGCAAGCTTTTGCTTTCTGCTTTAGAGACATAGGTCAGATTCACAGTATTAAAAATAGTATCTTAAAATAATTTTAGAATTTTTTACATGTGCATTTAACCATCGAGTTTTTCTTGTACAGAAAATTTAATCATGTTATTCTGAATTCCTCTGAACTATTTTACCTGTGGGACTTCAGTAAGATACAACTGATATATAAGTCTTAACTCCACAGGCCGTTGCATATGTGGGTCTGGATTCAGAGGTCCAGATTCCCAAGATACTTTGGGAATCTGATCCTTAAGATGCTAACATTTTAATTAAAATCTAGGATTAAAATCAGTGGGAGCTAGACAGCAAAGTGCTATTGTGAAGTGAGTCCAGCATTGAAAGTTGCAAAGCACAAATACTCAATTCACACTACTTTACCACTAAAAAACTTACTGTGAAGTTCTGGGGTTGTGGTTCAAACACAACTCAGTAGTGATTTCTCTCTTTGTTATACCCAAACAGAACAGTTTTACTACTGAATTGCGTAGGAAACGTTAGGGAAACAGGATGAATTTCTGAGATGTTCTAGTGATCCACAGGAAGTTTTTCTCTGCCCCAGTCTTAAAAGATCCAACTGACTACAGCATCTAACTGCTCTCCAGAGTGCATTTAAGGGACATTTTGCTGTGGCAGCAGTCTGATGCTCGGGTTATAGACCAGAGCTTCATTAACCCCCAAGCTAGATGCTGTCTAAATACAAACCAAGGACTGTTGCTTTCAGTAAAAACTTCCCTTCTTGCTCTGCTTTTGTTTTTTACTCCTGGGGACAGGAAAATGCTGGGATTTAATAAAAAATGAAAACTAATGTTCTGTACTGCACACTCCTGTGTTGCATTGTTGCCTGTAAGATATGAGCTCAAAAAGAAAATGTGCCCTAAAATCAAAAGCCTTTGTGTAATATAGGTTACAAGATGGATTCCTTGTTGTTTTTTCCCTGAGTCACCTTCTTTTTCCCAGAAGACACTGGAAAAAACCCCCTTATCTCATCCTCCAGGAACGCTTGAAACTGTCCCACAAAGTTTGCATAAGTTTTCTCATTGGTTTCTTATATATACCCTGTTTCTATTGGTTGTTATCTCTGGATTCTCATTGGTGGTAGATAAATCCCACAGAAACCTATAAATTCCTTTACTCATAGCAATAAACTCTCTTTCTTGCCCCGCTCCTCGTGGTCTCCATTTGTCTCCTTCAGGCATCCTGAGGCCCTGCGGGGAGGGGCGAAGGGGGAGCATTCCCCTCAATCACTGCATTGTATCCCAGACACAAAGAAATGTGGAGCCAAAGACATTTATTATTTTTGTAGGAAATGGTTTCACAGAATTGGACTAGGTCCCCAGTACAGAACTGCTTCCTGGGAAAATATATTCTGCTCTTATTATAGATCTAAGTGTCATGTAAACACATGAAAATCAAATAAATCAACCATAGGCATGAAATGGATCATTCTGTTCTCATGAACTGGGGGCTAATTCTTCCAATCCAAATTTATTGGTGCAGTCTTGCTACGGCAAGCAATTCTACTGCACAGAAGACACTAGCCTTCAGCAACAGTTTTCAGGACAGGACACAGTGAAATCCAGCATTCAGAGCTGGATCAAAAGCTTAGTGTCCAGATATAAAAATACAAGTAGCCCTGTCAAACTCAGCCTATGCTTAACAATGTTCTAGAGGAAGGCCTCTGTGAACAAAACATGGAAAACAAAGCAGATCCTTGAGAATTACTTTAATAATTTAAAAACTTGGTTGCAACCCAGCTGATTTTTATGTATTTGTTATTTTGGCAGTAAAGGGCAAATGGGGTAGTGTTATTATATATTCATCACTGCTGGCATATGATTGAGCTTTGTAGGAAGGTATGTTAAGAGTTGCAATTACAGATCACTTCCATTAAAAATGAAAAAATGCTATTAAAAACTTAAATTCAGGTAAATACATGACTTGTGAATGTCATCATCTTCATCCCTGGATTTTATTAATGGTCAGATTAGCCTGGTGAAAATTTAGTATTATTTTTAGTCTAATTGTTACCTACAGAGCTGAAAGTCTGCAAGGCTCTAATTTTATGATGACCATGCACAGGATCACTAGTATTTTACAAGAGCTGGCAGAAGAACACACTTTTCATCCATCACACTATTCACCAAACCCTTCTGAAACAGACTGTTAATGACAATGATGCTCATTTTCTTCCTGTCCCTCAAGTTCACTTTTTAATAGCAGTTTCTTCCTGACCATGACCCATAAAATCATTACATAGGCACTTTCATCTACAGAGGGTGGAAAAGAACTGCTGAACTCAAGCAAAAAAGAAAGTAGTATTCGGCGTGTTACTTAAATTCATTGATTTAGTACAAAAACCTTTCCATTCAATCAGTGTGGATGGCTAATGTTTTACTGCACTTGACACCCACTATTCCCATGGTTCGGAATCTCAGCAGCAGCAGTACAGCTGGAAGTCAGGATAGCACATCATAAATCCACTGGAGTTTTTACCAGTTAAGCTAGTTGCTCACTGTGCAGATAAAAATAAGCACTTGGACAACATTTTATGGCCACAAAATGGTTTCCAAATAAAAGGAAAGCACCAGTCAACTGGAGTTAGGTAATTAATCTTCACACATGGCTATAAGGCATTACCAGCCCCATTTTACAGTTAAGGAAAGCGAAGCAGAGAAATGAATCTACTTGCCTAAGCTGAAAGATGATGTAAAAGGCAGAGCCAAAATTAGAAACTGGAAAATCTTGGCTTGTAGCCCTCTGCTCAGAACACTAAACCAAATGCTACCCAGAGATGGAACAGAAAGGAACATTGCGCAGGGCAGCAAGGCTCTCTGCAAACAAACATCAGAACTAGTTCTCAGAAACTCTGGAGACTAAAATAACCCTCCTTGCTAGCATGGGCAAGTCATCAAGCCCTTATAGAAACTCCCACCGCTAGCACCAGTCCTTTTTGAGGCTTTTAAGTAAGAAAGCAATAGTAGGAAGTGCTGAAATCGAAAAGCTTCTTTATGTACCTTTAAAGAAAATACAGCCCATTAGATATTCCATGGCTTGACTTCAACTTCATTAAACCCCTAAACAGATGCATACTTTATAAAGGTTATCCATTAAAGGCAAAACAATAGACAAGTTCAAGGTTGTCCGGGGCAAAAACCGTGTATTCTATTTTTGTTTTACTCCCCCACCAATTCTGTCAAACAAGCAAAATAAAAGGAACTGTCTCTCTCAGTCTGAAGGGTTAGTTAAGATTCACAAACCATATGCATTAGAGCTCAATACTCTATTTCCACAGTAGCCACTGTATTATTATGCTTGTTAGAAGACTTTACCCTCACAGTTACCATGCAATTTCAGGTTGGCCTTGGGATTTCATCCAAGAAAATAAGTCCTATTTTGGGATCGGTGTTGTGACCCTTATTCCATGCTTGCTCAAACGCACCCTCATCACAGAGATGACATGCTTGGGCTCCTAAACAATAGACCTGGCAATGCCACAGATTCATCATTCCCTTGCCTAATTTAAGGTCACTATTTTTATGCAGAGAAAGGTGCTAATAACAGAAATAACTGCTTCCGCAAGGAGCAGTAGCTCCACCTTCAGATGATAGCTTTATTTGTTTAGGATTTTTTTTTAGAGAGAGTGTTGTCTGTGTGGTTTCTGTTGCTTTTAAGAAATCACCTACTTACATACACAGTACATATATATGTTGAAAAAAAAATAAATTACCATATCTATTACTAGTGAGCATTTTACCTTGTGGTCCATACTGGCTCATCTGAGGCCCATAAGTACCACTCGAATTACTCTGCTGAAAGCTACCCATTCCAGGATGCACTTGGCCTCCAGGTGAGGGGTGTGGTGACATGGAAGGTCCAGTTTGCTGAGGTCCATACTGTGACATTTGGGGGTTCCTCTGTATGCCTGCCATAAAACCTAAAGGGAGAAAAGGGCCAAAGCAAAAATTAATATTCAGGTAACTATCCTTTATTTTTAAGAAATCTTTGGCATTAAAATAAACAAACTCTCTTTAGTTATTTTCAGACTCAAAATACTCAGAAAACTGCTGTTGTTCATATAAACAGAAACAAACACATCTCCAAGTAAGCAAAGCTCTCTCAACCACAAAAACCTGCACACATGGTTTCAAAACCCGTACTTGTAAAAGAATGACAGGGCAGTCCTGCTTAGTTACAAATGGCTGTTGATTTTAAAATTAAAACAATTTTTAGGAAAAAAAATGAAGGCAATTATCTGCATTACTTAATTAGTAGTAGAGAATTTGCCTGATGACTTATGGTGGGAGTACCACATTTTTCAAAATTATATGTTGCTACCAAAATGCCTAACTTCAGCATATAGAAACCCACTGTATAAATACTGCTATTGCCCACAAAGTCTCCAGAGCTAAAATTTACCACTATGTGAAGACTAGTCATACCAGTCAGAAATAACTGTCGCTTTGTTATATATTTGTGCTCTAGGTCCTTCTTCTAGTCTGTCCCCAGCACACCTCTACTGCATTCTCTCCTTTTTCCCCTTTTGTAAATGTATTAATGCATCCCAATTTAATTTGAGGTTCAAAAGCTGCAGCAAGAGACCTAGTGAAATGCTATAAAATTTAGAAGCTTCATATAAAGGAACAGAACCAAGCCTATTAAATGGGAGATGAAGTGGCTTTTGTGGTGGGGGTTTTTAAGTTTTCATGAACTGGGAAAAATCCTGCAATCCTGCCCATGAAGCGTCTGTGTTTTCTAATGTTTTACACCTTGAAGGGTTTTAGTGCTGCCTTAAATGTTGAAGAGGATGTGCTGACAAGATGGCAAGCTTTTTTTCTTTTTTCGTTATTTCTGGAGGAAATCTGCTTTTGTTTCTGTTCCGCTTGTGTATTAAACTTCATCTTCACCTTTCTCTGCAAGGCAAACCACGCGCGTACTGCAGGACAGTGTCCACTCTGCTGCCACTAAGCCTGGTGAGGAGGGAGACATGATCCCAGAGGGCCAATGTGCCCCAGCACAGCTGCCTTGTGGCCCATGCTGCAGGTCAGACACTCACGGTCTGGGGCTGCAGGGAGGTAAAATGTTACTGATGAAAGGTGCCTCTTCCACTCCCCTCCATTAATTTTAGACATCAGACATATAGAGACACACGATCAAAACCCTAACTGAAAACACTGAGGTGCAGGTGGTATGGAGAAAAACCATGAGCTGAGATGACCCTGTACCCCCTTGCACCCAGTTCTTTCGTGCTACCAACAGCTCAACCTGTATTGTGGTAAAACTCTTAACAACTGCCAGATTTGGCAGAATATGCATCGAGTCTTCCTGATCTTTGTGCAAGCCCCAAGACAAGGAACTTGATCACACCTGAATTACAAACTCAGAACCTGACACTTGCTCTGGAGGGAGGCAGAACCCACACACTGACACACAATGTGGCAAATAACTGAATGTGAAATGGCAGCTTAGAAACTGGTCTGTACTAGTTGGAAAACTCCACACTTCTGCAAAGGTAAGCTTGCATGACCTTCTCCACTTAGCTTTATTTTGAAACAGACTCCTTGATTTTTAAAACAGTTCCACTCTGCGCACAAATCTTATTACAAAGCCTATGTCTTCTGCTGACAGTGCTGTAAGTAATTTAGAAACCTAATACAATCATATGTCTGTACAAAATAAAAGCCTGTGCTCCCAACACACAAACGCCATATATATCATGCTTGTGGGATCCATTTAAATGAAAAAAATTCATACTGGTCACACTAAGATTTTTATTATAAAAATAGTAAAGTTACTCCTGATTCTCGTACAGAAGTGGGGTTTTTCTGTTCACTGTGGGCCTTTTAATCCATATGAACTAACTTTCAAAATATTGTGCTAGTGATTAAGGTTTTTCAGCCCAGTTATTATTGCAGGCAGTACTTAACACCACAAGGATGGATGACACACAGAAAAACTACCAGTACAGTAATTTCCAGTAGTGATGCAGAGGGACTGCTGGTTGTTGAAGCTAATGGAGAACATGGACTAATGTCTAATGAAAAACATGGAGAATATCAGTTTTAGCCATCCCTGCTGTTGTCAAAAAGGCTTCTGGAGGGACCAAAGTAATAAGTGAAGTGTTTCTACTCGAATGACCTTTCCTCTCGTAAACTTCTCATCCATTTCTGATGCTGTGGAATGGACTGCGCAGCTGCATGTAGAGTCATAAATAAAACATGCCAGGAGGAGAGTGGTGGCACTCGTGTCCCCACAGATAAACCTTCCCACTCAATCCTGTTAGTCTTATCTGTATAACTCCTGTGCACAGTCCCTTGTCCTGCCTTATACATGCTCTGGGCTGTGGCTCGGGGAGTGCTTACAGGCATTGGCCAAAACCATGCTGTGGGCATGACAGTAATTCAAGAGTAGAAATAACTGTCTGATACTACTCAAACTCATGTTCTAGCCTTAGCTTACAGAGATGCTGACTAACACAACAAGAAATGAACAGACTTTTGACGAACTCCTTTTGACGTGAGGCACAAGTTTCACCAACCCAGAGGGTGTAATATTCCTCTCAAATCAAGGTTGGCTTTGCTATCTTCTCTTAAAAGAAAATAAAGAATAAAGACAAGTAAAGAATTAAGGAAAAGAAATCCTGAAATTCAGGAAGAATATCTGTGCTGTCTTATCTTCTGTTACTGTCTGTACAGTATGTTGAAACATGGTGTTAAAACAGGACATGCTCTAACTTCCTTCCAGAGAGCAGAGGAGTCACTTCATCTACAGCTGTGATGGGGAGAAGGTAAGAACAGGTTCTTACTGTGTTCTGGATTCCATTACAACATAGAGAAGTCTCTTGTCATCAACTTCCATGAGAGCCCAGTGACCATTCAGAAATCAGTGCGCATGAGTTTGAAACGTTTAAAATACTTGCAGAAAGCTCAGATGTCTTACAGAGAAAAGGGTTCCTGTTCAATACATTAGCATTCATGCATCATAAAGAGAAAACAACATCAATTCTAGAAATCTTATCAGAAATGAAAGGGAGCAGCTGGCATCCATTCATTTTTCCTTATTTACACACATTTTCCCTAGTGTTCAACTTCATTTTATAGCCAATACAAAAAGAAATAAATTTTCTTTCCAGAAAATTAGATCTAAGATAAAGTTTTCTTTTGTAAAGAAGGGCAGTAAGATTACATTAGAGCTGCACTGGAGTAATGGCAGTGGAGTGATTCAACAGCCAGACTGCATCTGACATGTCAACTTCTGTGACAACAAGGCGGGTTGTTTTGTCCCTTAAATAAACTGCTAGGAAAGAGTATGAGTTAAGACTTTCAAAATTGCAATGGCAACATGCTCATCAACGAACAAATCTACTCCCTTCCCTTAATACTAGTGATGAAAAAGAGGTAGAGGTGATGCTTTACTTGCCATCATAACAAGACATTACTTATAGAAAAACCACTTGAGTAGGTTTTTGCAAACTAAGCTATTTCAGAAGCAGCTGAATTAAGTGACCCTGCCAGAAGCATTTTCTTCCTTTTTAGTTATCTTTCATACTACACGTGCATACCTAAAGAATGACTGCCTTTATTAAAAACCATTTTAATATTGCAGTAATTTCTGCCCTTTTCTTTTTTTTAGTTCTAAATGAAGCAGTACCATACTATTAACAATTATCACACTGTAACAATAATAAAATATGTGTACATGTTCAACTATAACATACATACAATGTTTAAAAATGATCAGGTAGCTCTTTATTTTTCTTTTTTTCTTTTTAGCAAAACACAGAGAAAAAAAATATAAACTGAGCAATGCTTATGATAGAAATGCTTCTGTTCCTTTGATGAAGGAAAAAACAAAAATGAAGCTTCTGTTGTCCTAAGCAGGACCAACATCTGTTAAAATACATCATATAGCTAATACCCCTTATGATGCCTTTTAAAAAACATTTAAAAACTTGTCTTTCCCTTAGGCATATATACACACAAAACAGATAAACAACAGTAAATTACTAAAGCTTCACGAAATTATGCACTAAGGTTGTATTAATTATATTTGTACATTGACCAATACAAAATCATGTGTTTTCTTGAATACTATGTCCTTAGTACTAACCATGAAAAACTCCCACTGAATGTGCAGGGTGCTGCTGTAAAATCTCTAAAGGATTCATATTGTATTTTAAAATCTCGGCTTGAATATGAAAAAAACATACAGAAAAGCAGAAGCAAATACAAAGGAAGTAACTGCAAAGGAACAAGTTATTGCACATCAATTGATGGACAGCAACTGTCTACTGGCACACACTTAACCCACAGTCAATAAGAGGACTTTTGATTTAGCCACCGATTTTTATGAACGAATTAAACCTGAAAACATGTGGAACACTTACTCACTTTAAGCTCACAAAAATTTTGGAATTTACAGTGATAGCAGGTCATCATTAAAGTATACATCCAATAAATAAAAAATGAGGAAAAGTACAACATGCAACAGTATATTCTAAAAATTAACTTACCTAAGGAAAAAAAAATACATTTGGCTATGGCTATTTCTAGAGAGGCACATTTAGTGACAGAGCATGGGATCAAAACAACTGAGGAACCTTTCCGAGTAAGGAATAAGGAAGTTCCCCTTGTTCATGGGCAGAAGCTGAAGAAGGGGCTAGACAGGCTTACTACTCTGAAAACCATGGAATGAGAGAAGCAGAAACAGATTGGATGCATGCACTAATCATCAAATAATTAGAGAAAAATAACATAAAGTCCTCTACTTATGAATCAGTTCAAAAAAATTAAATAAGTGAAGAGATATTTTCCACTACCACTAAGGGAAAAACTTGTGTGTGTGTGTAATCACAAAAATTTCCAATGCTTGATATGTTAGCAAGGCACCGGTCAGTACCCCTGAGAAAAAGAGCAAATGTTTGCACACCCATGACACAAGTTTTTGGCAGGCTTTCCTTCCTCAAACAGTAGTTTGTGTTGCATTCCCTCTGTCAGGATTTTCAGCACAGAATACAACAGAACTGAGATAGATCTAAAGCAGTGACTCCCAAATCTAGCTCATCTGTGGATAAACAACATTGAGATAGAAGTGTTAGGATAAAGCTAAACAAATGAAAAACATTATTCTGTGTATTGAATGTAATAAAATTTGGCAACCTGTTAGCATGGCAAGATGAACAGGAAGATCACAGTCAGACTGAAACTCTGCCTAGCCCAACCATTTCAGATGGCAAGGACAGCTCAGAAAGGCTTTGGACTGATGAACCATGTCTGGGTTTTTTTGCCCAGCTAAACACGTCCACAGTCAGCACCCCAGAACACTGCAAGGGAACATCCCACAGAACATAACTCACACATTAATGAAGTGTTTTAGTAATTGAAAGAGTCGATTATTCTCACATAAGCCTGTGACACCAGAACTCTAAATATGCAATCAGGTTGTCTGCACAGACTGTTGATGGTACTGGAAACAAACATCTTCATATTTGTTCTGACCATGGTGTGGTCAGACATGGAGATGAGTGGGTCACAGATTGCAGGAGCTAAGAACACACTGTTGTTCCATTGTTTATGGGGGGCCAGTGCTACCTGGCTGTAAAGTACTTACTGTCACTGGCAAAAAATGGCATGGTACTTACCCCTAAGGTGCTACTTAAAATAAACATTGAAAAGGACACAGTGAGAGAGATTTAGGTACTGGAAAAAATCTAAGCAGATGAAAATGCTGTACAAGTCTAAACAAATAACAGCAATTAAGAAACTGGGGAAGGTTTGACCCATGTACTAGAATACAACCCAAGTAAACCAAGTGAAATCATGTGGATGGCATAAAAAACCATGGCTTCTAGAGCAAGCAGGCACAAGATTTCTTTGCATTCAAGATACCTCAGATCTTATTTTCACTTTCCAGAAACCAGCCTTACTAATATATGTTGAACTAGAGTGGTGACAGCCCATATGAAACCTATGTTTGACACACATGAAGCATCTGACTTATTTATGCTATAGGGTGATGCGCTAGTGAGCGTGAGTAGATCAGCTTGCAGTGTCAATGACACTTAGATGATGCAAATCCTAGTTCTCAATACTCTTGTCCAGTTAATAGGCAGGTAAAAGAAATAAAGATTCAAAAAAATAAACCTCCTGCACTGCAGCAATAGAGTATATTTGGATGTCTCTGGTATGAACCTGTTAGATACGTCCCAAGCAGCACCACTGACGTGCACAATATTTAGACACAATGACTCTGCTAATATACCTGATATTGAGTGAACACTTAGGCTGACAAGCAACTTCAGCAACTGAAGGGTAGCAGCATAAAAATACGAACTGAGATCACTGACACAGGACAAATTCAGAGGCTTATTCTTTAGCCGTTAAAAGGAAGGCTTAATAATATTTTTGATAATCAGTTTTTAACTCAAATAAAAGCTAAAAAAAAAATTTAAAAAATTTCTCATTTCTTTCTCCAATCACATTCTATTTTTTAAAAAAGCCCCGAAGTATTCTTAGGAGAAAGGTCTTCTTTGAGAAAAAAGAGCAAATGTTTGTACACCCATGACACAGTTTTTGGCAGACTTTCCTTCCTCAGACAGCCGTTTGGGTTGTATTCGCTCTCTCTTCTTCTTTTAATGAACTGTTCTTCTAATTAGAATTTCTTCTTCTAATGTTTCTCCATTAACCATGAAAACAAAAAATCAAGTTTCTACACTGAGCTCTTTTTTTTCAGCCCACATAAAAACTCGTCATCTTCTCCAAGTCCATCAGGACACCACTGAACACATTTGAAGTTCTCTGGGCTACAGTAACAGCAACATGATTTCCCTTTGGTATCTGGACAATTTATTTTCACATTGGCATCTGCTAATACCTTCAGTACAACCACCACATTTCTTCACACCCATTCAACAACGGATGTTTCTTTGCTTATGTGAAGCAAACAGTAATGGAAAACATCACTGTAGCGAAATTAGGACTTCCTGCAAAGAGATCTGCAGTATTTCTCCTTTTCACAGGAAGATCAATGTTTAAGAAAAAGCTCTGGACTGGTTTTATTTTTCTTTAAAATTATTTTCTTATTATGCTTTAATATCTATCTTGCAGTCTCCTCACTGTTTATTTGTCTGACTGCTTCTCTTCACAATGTGAATAGCTTTGGGGAAGATGGAAACTAATGACCTAGCTAAGGTTTTAACCCAGACCCCCTAGTGTTTTACCAGCTGTGCTATTAGGTTAACTGGCTGAATCTCCTCTGCTTCTCTCTCTGATATTACAAAATCCAGTCTATGTATAGCATGCAATAATGTTTAAATTTTTCCCACCTCTAAACCTCCCTCTGCTGCTGCCTAGCCTTGAAATTCATATAATCTATCATTGATAAATTAGAATCTGGGGAAGGATCAGACAGATTACCCAGATGGCAGCCAGGGAAGAAATATCCAACCTTTCCTAATGTGAACCATGCATAATGCTCTCTGATGCAAATTTTAAGTGCTATACTGAGGACAGAGAAGGAAAGACATTTGTGGAGATGCTGATGCACTGGCTAAACAAAAAAAACATTGCTTATTCACCATGTTATACATAATTTCTTACTGTAACATACCTTACACGAGATGCTTTTACTATGGTGCTTGAAAAATCAGGGCAACAGTGACTGGTAGTACAAAAGTGTCCACCCTGCCCTCCCAACTGCCCCTGAAGCGAATCCTTAATTTTAGTAGGTAGCTTGGACTGCTGGAATTAATCTCAGCAGCAACATGAAAAACCTGAGGAGTACGTCTGCTTTGTACAGTCAACATTTGTCCAAGTTTGCCTAATAACATGCATACTTAGGAAAATCACGGAGGAGAGCAGGGAAGGAATGGCATTTTTAAATGTATAATATGCAAGGCCTGCAGGCTTAACAGTCTAAATTTCAGATTTGAAAAATTCACCCTCCCCACAGACTGCTGTTCCAAGGTTCCTTGGATCAACTCAGATCTTCCTTTTCATGAAGTAAATATATTGAATACCACGATTTTTTTTTTTTTTTGTGGACAAGACTAAAATACACATGATGTGTCTTTTCTGTCTTGCACACATGTAAAATAAATCATAATGTTTTTTCAAAAACACAAAATCAGCATGTTTTCCTCAGTCTCCAAATGCTGTTGTCTCAGTCTTATTTTTACCATGATTTATGATTTGACTGATTTTTCCCTTCCTTGTTTTGCAGCTGTTCCCTGACGAGCGTTTATTCTGCAGCCTTTTGGGTTCCTTTGGGATACAAAGAACTATCCAGTGTTAGCTATTAATATATGTATTATATAGATTTCAACTCACTGTCCTATATATTAACTTAAAATGACATAAAATGTCTTAGATCAGAGGTTTTTTATCTTTAGAGAAGCTTCATAAAAAGGTTAACTTAGTTTCTAAGGGAGTAGAGTGTCCTGAAAACAATGGTGCTGTTGAACAGGCACCACAGGCAGCTCCCAGTTTATAGGCCACCACGGGAAGCTGTCCCAGGGACAGGGGTCATACCCAGTAACTTTATATCAAGACTGGTGACAGCAACATTGACTGTCACTTTGTCAAGTTCTTCATCAGTAACTGCTCTGGCTTATCTTGCTCCCTGAGCCCAGAGGCAGGGAATTTGACAGCTGCCTAATGAAGTCAGTGGAAACTTCTCTATTGAGAAGTCTCTCTGCTGGCAACTATAAAAACTCTCTCAGAATAAGTCAATTTTGCTCCCTAATTCAAAAAGAGAATCCCCAATTTAGTTTAAAAAATGAAATAAAAGATTCATCCCCAAGTATAACAAGATTTAACATCATCAAGAAGACTGCAATGACCAGCTGCTAGTATACAAAATGTATTTGTTGAGAGCTGAGTTTGGGTTTTGATTGTACAGATACTATTATCTACTACAAATCCTGCAGTTTTGCTGTCTCCCAATGTGGCTTATCACATGTAAATCATACCCTTTCCTGCTTCATTTCTTCTTGCAGATGGCCAGTACTGCCATGTATTTAGTGTAGGCCACAACTAATCAGATCAACCTAAAGCTGAGACTGGCTGGTGTATACTTGAAACCCAAGTACAGTCTGAAATCAGCATCCTGAAATGGCAATTGATTTCTTTAACAATTAACCTGTTTTGGCAGAGTAACATAACTTCTAATACTTTTGGGCAAGAAAAGAGGGTCTTCCTGAAGTGCTTGAGAAACAGACACAAAGCTATTCATTCCATAGCTCAGCGAGAAAAACAGTAACCTTTCAAACCAGAAATGTTGATTACTAATTAAATATATTGTAGCTTTTTTGCTGTGCATTGCTAATCAAAATAGCAAAGAAAAATAGCATATATATTTTAAAAAACTGCTCATCACATTGAGACTACATTTCAGTTCACTTCTACTTCTACTGTCAAATTAAAAATACAGAGTAAAAACGATTTATGGCTTGATCTTTTTTAAAGACTGATGATAAATTCAGCACTCACTAAATTGAGAACCTAACGTAGTTTTTTGAGTTGCCAAAGAAGTTTAGCACACTACCGCATGGCTCTGCCATCCCATACAGGTCTGCTCCGTGTACTTGTATGCATCATGTTCCTTCTTCATCAAGTGACTGGAGATGAAAAAGGCATGTTTTACGAAGTTAAGTGTGACAGTTTAAACTAAAACCTGCTTTTCTTCCTTACGTGATGCACTTTTTCTGGCTGTTGAGGGCATAATTCGTCTAACCCCAGTTTTCTGGGCATGAAGATTTCCTCCCAGCCTGGCACAGTGTTCCTACATACCAGACAGAGCTCAGCTCCTCTGCACTGACCCACTTGGAGCGCTATGTGCAGAAGAGGCACTCAAACATACCTGTGGCTTTGCACTCAATGCATGTCTCAAGCATCTTCCTTTAAGAGTCTGAAACACTTCAGTCTACATCAAGTAAACTTATTACCAAGTCTGATTTAACCTTAAGTGGTGTCATCGTTAACATGGCAAGCAGAAGAATTTTAATGACAAGAATCATTCTATTTTCCAGCTCCTCAGTGCTCTGAATAGATCCCAAATCCCCAAATGAGAGCAAAGAACGTATTCTCAGGGAAAAAGTCTTTTTAAGATCTAAAAGCAAACTACAGTATCTTTTTTGTTGCAATAAGAATTCTTTGATCTATTTTCTTCCTTTTGGTTTGTCTTTTTAAGAAGAAAATAGATTTCAGGGAAAAGAATCTCTACCATCAAATGTCAGTATTAAGCCGTAAATCTCATCAGGAACTGTAGGTGCAAAACACCCAATTGGTATTCTGTGTCTTGCCCACAAGCAGAAACATTTATATTTTGTTAGAAGAAAATACATGACTGTGGAATTTATGTGATGACTGTGTACAAATAAGCATGCCCAGAAAACAGTTAAAGGGGAGAAAAATACCTATATGAAATCTAATGAGCAAATTAGGAAATTGTAGTTACAGGAATTCAGTTGCTAGTTAGTGTTTATAGGGAAGCACAAAGAGAACATCAAAATGCCTGATCACATCCCATCTGTTACTACCTCTTGCTGGATAACATCTTGGCTGCCAAAAAAGCTATTTAAATTTACTACATTGCAGCTACTGATAATATCACTTCTGTGAAGATCTAATACTAAATAAGGACAAGATCTGAGGATAAACCTTACAAGCAGTTGTGTCAAAAAGATCCAAATTTTGCTTACTGTAACACCTGTACTCCTACAAGCCTGCAGTTTCTTATTCCCTGTCCCTGTCTGTGATATGTTTCTTACAGAGCACATAACTGTACAACAATCCTCAAAAGCTGGATCATGTCAACAACGGAAAGAAATAAAGCTAGAACAGAAAGAATGACATAAAAAACCTAAAAATGAAAAAGTGCTGGGAGAAGGTGATGGAGAAGGCAGTGACTTCTATTCAACAATTTTGGAGGTGCTTACTCCGGGCACTGTCCACATGGATCTGACAGGCACAGAATGCTGCCATGAAAATGCCTCCAGCAATGGAATACATTTTCCAGCACATCACAGCAGCTGCAACAGCAATTCTGCTTGCAATCCATGTCCAAAAAGAAAAGTTCTCAGTGGTCCTATTTCAGCATATCTCAAGGACTAATTAAATCCTCATTACTATCTTCTAATTATTCCAGTGCTCTGGGATTTCACTCAGCAAGTCCCCAATGGTGCATTAGATGAAAAGGGTTAAATAACCTGTGTTGATTTTGAGACTCCAGATCTATTTCAGACCTTTAGCATATCATCAGCATTATCATGAATATTTAACTACGTACCGCTGTGAAAATTATAAGGGGAAAACAATTAAAGATTTTTTAAAAATTAATTCTGACCCATATACATTTGCACTAATAAATAAGGCTTCTTTAAGTATCCCCATTATGAGAGTGCTTGTCAGAGTAATAATGTGAAGTCATTAACTGTTTCCATTAAATTCAATGGTTTTTAGGAACTCCCAATTCATTATTTTAATATAAGACTGAAACCTGACATGTACATACCCAACTGCATAAGCATGAAAAATACTACTTAAAAGCAGGTAAGTTTTCTAAGCTTTTTCAAAATTAGGTAAGGAACCATTCATTCCTGCTGGGGGGTAAGAGTGCCTATTTCAACATTATTGTGACACATATTCTCCTAACAGTGCTTGCACAGGTGAGTATTTGGAAAGGCAGATGGAAATCTCCACTAGTTTACAAAAATAAGAATGGGAGAATAAGCTAATGGCCAAGATGAAGGTTTCTTTTCACACTGCAGTTTCAGGAAACTGATTTAGGGTGTTAATTGGGATATGCTAGGTTTTTATTTGATCCCTAGAAATAACTTCTAACTCATTGAGCAGTTCAGGCTACTAAGGACATCCTCAAAGTGCAGCTTCCAAAACCCAAACAAGTGAGTAGGTACAGCTGAATATAAGGAACTCAAGAGGCTGTGTACCTCCACTATTTGCCAAATGGTCATGACAGCTGTGGTATCATTGCTGCCCTACCTCTGGGCCCGATACAGCAAGTTTATAAAAAGCTTTGAGTTCAGTAAACACAAAAAATCAAACCCCTACTTTTGATCATATAAAGAAAAGTCTGGAGTAGGTATATCAGAAACAAAGAGCAAAACATGCATCCTCCTTCCCCCCAAAAAAGCATAGCAAGTTTCAATGACTACCTCAATTAGTCATGACTACATTGCCATTATGGTACACCCAAGTAATGGTAATTGTTGGGATTCAGCAGCAGTTAACACACATGCAGGTGGAGTGGTCGTGGTCACTCCTGCTTTTCCGAGAGACTTCTGACACCAGACCTACACAGCCTGCTTGCTCCCTCTATCCCCAAAGCTCTCCAGGTCTGACAGTCCATTAGGATATATGGGACTTACTTCAAGTCCCAGTACTTTTAAAGACACATGAGCCGAGACATAGGTTATGTACATAAAAGTAAATGCAATTTCTTGTTATCTAGGTAGACAACATGTATTTGTAGAACTAAAACCATTTCACTGATTTGGCATCAAACAACAGTGGCCAGTTACCAATTCTGGGACAAGAAGAGAAGTCCCTAGGATAGCATGCTCCATTTACAATGACCAGGTCCAAATGTCCTACAGCTCGAGCAGGACATGAAAAAATTTAAAATTATTTTTAAAAAGTAAGCATTTTCATGCTTATTACAGAAAGCATGAAATAAGCTATATAAAAAGAAAGCTAAAGAGCACAAAAAAATCCAATCCCTCAAGAAATTTCTATTGTTGTATATATGCACAACAATACCACTCCTCTCCTTCCACACATAGAGTGTACATGTAAAAATATGCTCACTGCTTCATGCTGCACTCTATGACAGGGGATGTATACTCTTAGGCAGGCAAACATAAAAATCCCAGCTGGGTGCTGAGTAACCATGGAAAGCAGGGTAAAATATAGTCAAACACTTTCGTAATAAAGTAAGTGTAAACTTAATGGCTCAAGGTAGTGGTTTAGCATCCAGAAGTGCTAAAGCTCAGACTCCACCTGTCAGTCAAGCTTCATGATAGCTGATAAATAAGATTTTTTTCAAGAATTCAGAGCAGAAGATTCTGCTCAAGAAATGATTACTAGTCATTTGTTCATCCAATTCTCTCTCTAAACAAGGAAAAAAAAGCTATACAAAGTGCAAACCCAAATAACATTACCTTATCCAATGTAGTGCAATTTTTGTTTTCATTTTCTTTTTTTTTTTTTTTCTTTTCTTTTTTTGGGAGAAAGTGTATCAGTAAGCTGAGAGTTTAAATTAATGTAACAGATGCCCAAGGATCAGGTGTCCTTAGCAGCAACGATTTTCTGCTCAGGTTTTTATCAGTAAATGACAAGCACTTTCCCTTTGAGCCCCCATCATTCCCCCTCCTTTCTTTCTTCAAGTTCAGTGGAAACCAGTTCAAGCAAGCAAAGGAATCAACTAATGTAACAGCCTTTTTAAAAGGTGAAGTTTTCCATTTCAAAGGAGCCTCTAATCAATGACAGTGCACAAAAGGGAATGCACGCATGTTTATGTGCGTACAGCACAGACTGTAGAGAAGCTTTGGGGAACATGTTCTGCAAAATCAATATGACCTAGCTAGTTACAAATTTTGAATCTCCCGCAAGAACCAAGTGGACTTCTTGTATAAGCTGGGTCACAAGATCATGCACATTACACCAGTTTTTGCATATGAAGTGTTCAAAAACTAAAACATTCACAAAAACATTTTCTCTAAGAACATACTTACAAATCTCACTGCAGAGAAGAAAAAAAAAGACTAAATCAATTTGTAAATTTTACTTCTCTCACTGTTATTTACTTGTTTGACTTTCCAGTTATGGCACCTGTCTTCTCTGTTTTACTTCTGAATATCCCTCTGCCTCTCCCAACCATACAATGATAACCCCAGTTTTGTTCTACAGCAGAACAGAGAGGTTTGATTTTTCCAGCTCTGTCAGACCTGTGTAACTCATCCCCCAAAGCCAGGTGAGGAACACACACTGCAGAAACAATTATTACTGGGTAGAATAACATTTTTGTGCCAAGACACAGTTGTGCCAGGAAATGCAAACATCTTTGTGAGATGTTTGGGTCTTTAAAGCCTCCATCTGATCCATTCTTGCTACCCTGTGACATTCTATTGCACAACACATCATATACTTGTATTGGATACTGAGGCCATCTTTTTTCTCACCAAACATGTACAGTATTCTAAATTTTTTTAAGGAAGAATTTCTTATTAAAGAATTAAAGAATGATTGAATCATTATTAAAGAATGACTGAAAAGGAAACAAAACAAATGAGCATGGAATTCTGTATTTCATGTTCTCATTAATCAGCAGTCCTGGAGGAGGGGACAATCAGCCCAGAAAAATAGCAAAAATTAAGACTCTCTGCTCTTCTTTGTGAGTCCTCTTAGCTCCTCCTGGATGCTATCCCAGAAATTTGTCATTCTGTGAGTTCAACTTGTTTCACTGTGAGAAAACTTCTAGTATTTATGGTATCCCCATATGGTGCTACTTAGGATATTTCTGGAAGCAAGACATTTTAGGAGGGGCATTTCATAAATAACTCCATGTTTATCACAGTTATCATGTGTCTGTTTTGCAAGCCTGTCACTGGCACATGTTAACCACTGCATGGTCAGGATGCCCAATTTACAGCAGTAGATTGTATGTATGGCCACGCAACAAAGCTGTGACAACTATCTTCCATGAGCTAGGGAGGAAGGAGGTGAAAGGAAAAAGGCTTAAAAGTTATAAAAGGCAACATTAATTTAAAAATGCTCTGTTTATTTTGGTGAACACTTGCTAGAAAGCACCCTTTTAGAATCGTGCTGTTGCCTGCAATGCTTTCCCTTGCAAGATTTCCACATGTTTGAACCATTTGACCTAAATATTTGATTTCCTTTTATATTGAAAGGTATTTTTATTTTTGTCCTGGATAGAGGACTATCATGTCCATGCAAAGATATTAGAGATGAGAGTTTTAAGAACAGTAGCAAAACTGTAGTGCTTATAGCTAACACTATTTCTGTATATCTTAATTTCAAGACAGACAACAAGAAGTTGTATTCTCTAAGACATGACTCAAGTATTTACAGAAACTGCCTTTATACCCTGGGCATTCACTATATTTTGAGAGAACCTTGTTTTCAATTACAGTTTGGTAAAACCTGCTATTCCATTGCTCTTTCCCCAGAGAAGGAACACCCCCCCACAAGCCTCTTACAATGAAGACTGTCATTATTTTCCCTGGGAGAAGAAAAGAAATACCAGGAAATCTCACATGGCTAATGTGCAACTGAAAATGAAGGCTGCATTTGGCACCAACTAAAAAAGCCCCAACACCTAACAAACCTCGGTCCTGTGGCATTGGTGACTGGCTCAAGGCAGGGTGGGAGCTGGATTCTGACTGGCTGCCAGGAGGCTGCGGTGGCATCTGACTGCCTGTAACACACAGAGAAAAAAAGGGAAAACAGACTTGCTTTTAACATTTCAATGCACAAAACCAAGCCTTGCTGCATTTTTAAACCACTCAACATCAAAGAAAGTACCAACTGTATAAGGTAAAGACTGAGCTCAACAGGTCTAACTTTTTTCATATTTTTTTCTTTTACTTTTTGAAACCCGTGGAGGAAACATGCACAAACATATTTAGCAACAGGCATGGCGAAATGTTCAATTTTGTATTGAGCGAGTTCCCAACCTCACCAACATGATCCAATTTATAGCTGCAAATCTCCTGACACATATTTCTGTTGGAGAGTTTAACAAAATCCAAGTCTGCTGAACAATAGGGCTCATCCTGCCGAGCTTAAACTGGCCTCCAGCCAGGCAGACATGGATTGCTGCCAACAATATTACCAATGAAAAATTTGGTCAATACAAAAATGACTAACAACAACAGTTTAAAAACTATTTCAATGAATCAGTGGTTTCAATATTGTTTGAATGTCCATGTAGAATATGGGAATAAACAATAATATGTAGGAGCATGCAGTAAAAGTGAAGCATTTTTGAAAGAGTTCAGACAGAAAAGGGGTATCTTATTATTCAAATAAAAGCAAAGGGAAGTTATTTATTAAAATAACTAGCCAGAACAGACAGATCCATTTTTATTACTTCTTTCAAAAGACATCCAGAGAATTCATCCACTGCTGTCTACCCACTCAAACAAGAACAGCACTCACAGTGCTGTCTGTGAGGCTCAGGACACAAAATGTTCCCTTTCAATGTTAATGGATAATAACGCAGGCTTTTATTGCACTGATGCAAGTCACTCCTCTGGGTCACCATTCAACACCGTGTCAAGCAGGGAGCTCCATGCTACCACCCTCCCAATGCCCCAAGGGCCTTGTGCCCAAGAGCCAACTTGTCACAGGAGTAACAATGGGACCCGGACATGCCCTAGGACTCCTCTTCACTCCTGGTCTGAGACATGCCTACTTGTGACAGCCCAAGAGGCTTGAAGACCACCTTAGATTAGGCAGCAAATATATACTTTGAGCATTTAGACACTGCAGTGATGAGCATGGTATAAATAGCAGCAGACAGATTTATACCCCTCATTCTCAGAAACTGTTCAGATTATTTTCCGTTTGAAAGAAATGGAACGAAAAAAACAGAGGCAATAGATTTGTGCCTGCTGAGACTCATTTCCTCCTGCTCAGCAGCTGCCCCTCCGCAGTGCAGGAGCAAGAATCCTGCGGACAGTCCTGGCGCTGGGAGCTGGGCTGACAGCAGGGCAGCAGGGGCTGCTCTTTAGAACCATGAAGAGCCCCAAGTTGGACATAAACGCAGGAAAGCAAATGTGTCTGCCCTGCCTCATCCCCTTGCCATCCTCAAAGCAACCGGCTCTCAGCACCAACTCTGAAGAAAGGCCAGACTGATAGAGAACAAAAAGAAAATCTATAAAATGTGGAGTGTAACCACTGCCTAGCTGTTCAGATGAGGTGCATTTGCACTAAAAACATGACACTCAACATTACCAAGAGCAGCTGTGACAACTGTCTCAGTGATGCAAATGCTGGACTAGAGGCAGAATTGTTCCTCTAAAAGACCAAACATGCCACTCAGCGCCTGAGGCTTTGGGATGCACTGCCCATTCACGAACTCTGAGGCATATGACAATAATAATGAAAAAATCCAGATTATGTTTTGATGTCACTCAAGAGCAGGCTGGGGAGACAGTAAGTGCCTGCATTATAATGAATGCTTTTGGCTTGACAGGAAGTGACTCAAACACTGTAAACAAACAGCAATTCCATGTTAACACAGGGCACTGCCACTTCCACTGTGTATGCCTGAGGCACCGCTATGAGACAGAGTACTTTAAGTAGATTGGAACTATCTAAGATTTTTACAAACACTTAAAAAAAATTAATAAAGACAGGGTAGTCATGACTGCACCACACAGCCCTCAGCAGGGTCCCCCTTTAGGTGGAGGTGTGGCAACTTCGAGAGGTGCTACAGTGCACAGAGTAACTATGTTAGGAAACATATTTTGTGTGTTATACATGGTGTCACTTTTTGTACATGGATAATAACATCAGTTGTCTGTCAGGAACCTTATCCTGCACAGGCAGATTTGCAAGCACAAACCAGGAAAGTCAAAGCCCAGAACAGTACACGTATGACATGTTACAAGGAAATCAGTTTCATCTGTATCCTTAGTCAACACAGACTCAGGAGTTTTGCAAATTTACTGAAATTATTAGCCTCTGTAAACACTAATGCTATTTTATCGGTTCAGTTTTTTACATTTACTTCTGTTTTTTTCCTGTATTCAACAAGCTTTAAAGCAAATTTTTTGCTTCACAAAGGAAAACTACTTAATAAACATACTCTAACAACGAACTTTCAAGAGAAGCATCCACTATGCTAATTATCAGTGGGTGCTACAGATTATCCAGATGGTGGACATCAAGGTATTGCATCAAAATGTTTTTAGTCAAACTGCCATTTTATTCTTAGAAGTGATCTGAAAGGTAAAAGGAGGCTAAGCACTCAAATACCTTTGAAGACTTGAACTGAACTCTTAATTTGGGTATCTAACTCCTATTGATTGGGAGCTGATGACAGGACTTTAAAAACCTTTGAAGATCCTGTCTGCCATGCTTTTTAAGTTTCTTTGTCATGAAAAGAAATGACCTTAAAGATTTTCCATTTCTTTCCTTTAAATGATAGTAATCCTTCTCTCTTGCAACCAGTATTACAGTTGTGATTCTTGGAAGACACTTTAAATAATACATTAACAGACTTTTTTATTTATTAGGGAAGGAAGACTTCGACTAAAAGAAAAACAACCTCTTTTCTTTTTTAACATAGATTCTACAGCTATTTAAGAGAGAAAAAAAAAATCCAATAATTTTTTTTCATTGACAGGTTACTTACTGCCTCTTTTGAACCAATGATACAGAGCTGGAAGGTTAAACAGGGATGACTTTTCCCCATGTTTTGTACAGCATTTTTGCCACATTGGTGAGATACTCCACCTGCCAAAACTTATGCAAAGTGAAGACTATGGATGTTTCACAATATTTTTACTATACAAACTCACAGAAAATGCAATAATGCATGTCAAAAGGAGAGAAGCTGCCACACTATTTCTTTCCCCTTTATTCAAAAGACCAAAACACTATTCGAATTTATATAGCTATCTAGTAAAATCAGTTGTTAAAGCTACCAAAACCAGTAGTCTATATAATATGGTGTCCGCTTCTAAAAAAACCCCAACAGTCAGCTGACGAGGTAAGAGAACTTAAAAATGCTTAATAACATATTTGTAAGCTGGTTTTCTATTTTTTAAATTATGTGAAATGCTTTTAAACATTTTGCAAATCTTGCAAAACATTTTGAAAATCTACACTTCAAATTGAGTCAGGAGAGACTGCACAGCACCTTCGTAAGATATGGACTGACAAAAGTACTAAACAGTGATTATGTTATGAATACAGCCATGCAGTTAAATTGTAAAAAGTAAATTCCTTAGAGCCAACAAACAAGCAAGAGCAGACCTTCAATAAACTGCTGAGGAGGGGTCCTTACAGTCAATCACAGCCCACATCAGTAACATTTTGAGGGCTCTCTGCTCCCACCACTGTAATGACACTGGAGGATGCTCAGCTGCAATACCCTGTACCAGTTGGACAGTACCTCACAGAATTATGCCTGAACAACTGAATCAAGAAAGCGCTTCAGGGATAACAGGGTCCCTCTGGGAAATTACTAGTTAAGGGGGGAAGGAGGGATATCAGCACAGGAATTTTAAGGTGCGTGAGGAACTGGGAAACAGGAGGGTGAGGGACTGATGACAGCCTGTGTCGAAAGAGGAACATTAGGCTGAAGGAAAGGCAGAAGTTAAAGATCTTGTGGGTTGTCTTTGGGACAATTCCCAATATAATTGAGGAATTAAGAGCTAGAATTGGATTTAATGATATTGGCTGATCACAAAGTAGGGAATTTTAGTCAATATAAAAGATGATTAAAATGCTACCTAAGAAACCCTTTGGATCACCTTTCAGGTTGGAGTATCAAAAATGCAAACATTTATATTCACAGAAACAGGCCTTTTGTAATGGAAGAGCTGGAGGTTATTAGGTAGAAATGGGAGTAGAAAAGGAAGGAAAAATCTGACTGTATTTGTTGACCTAAAATGGTTGTAACCTACGAATAGTTGTGACTAACCATTTGATGTGGCACCGAAAGAAACAAATTTATTACTAGGATGAATTAGGATTGTTTCCATTAGAGATAAGACAACATCCCTGCTGATGTGTCACTGGTGAGCCTTCATACAGACAAACGTAGAAAGTCTAAAAGCGAACTGGAATGGGAACCAGCATGACATAACAGGAGGCTCAAAGAGCAAGTATTATTTAGTATTACAAAAACTATAGCTGTGATTTTGTGACTTCTTTCTAAAAATACATTTGCAGAAAAATATTGGGGAGGAAAAAGAGCATGATGTTTAGGATGATAATCAAACCATTACTGGAATTTGAAACAATTTCCTTTTAGGAATAATGAGGTCCTAAAAATCTAGTGATTAAGATGAAATCTGATAAAATAATGGGATAATCATCGCACAGTAGATGTGACAGTAAAGGCTTACAGACCAGAAGAGACATTCTGTATCTCAGATCCCTACATCAGAAATGAAAGAACATAAGTAGACTTCTATATGGGAGTGTTTCAAATGAGCTTTTCAGGAAATTGAAAGTGAGGCAAAATGACCTCAAAGGAAAGAAATTTTTCTATGGGTAGCATAAAGGGAAACTAGTCATGTGTTTTGTGTTATCTCTTTATCTTACAAAGCCTATGACCCCTGAAGAATAAAGATGATTTTCTTCCTTAATTTATGCATTGTAGCCAAGCTTCCTGGTGTATCAACAGCATTTTTTAAATGACTTATTCATTCCAGTAAAAAGCAGGGGCTGTCGGCACATCCTCTCAAATTAAGACACACAAATATTAAAACCTTCCTCATATCTATGCAGGAATCTGAGTGCAGATGTTTTAAAAGGCCTGAGACATGAGGACCCTTTCAGATACAGCAGCTGTGGCTGTGCTGGGACACACAGAGTCAAGTACACTGAGATTAAACCTTCTGGCTTTGCTCAGTGCCACACTGCAGCTAATAACCCTTTGCTAGCACCAGCAATGCTGGTAACCCACTGCAGCCTGCTCACTCAGACAATTTCCACCTCCCTGACCCAGAAGCTCCAGCTCAAACCCAGAAGCATCCCACCTTGGGATGCTTTTGGTGTCTGGTCGAGTGGCTTGCTGGAGGCAAGACTTGCAATAGACTGATTTGTTCCACAGCAGCAATGCAAAGCTTCTTTAAACAAGATGCTTATCAACTCATGCTAAACTTATGGATGTTCTACATTACAAAAATTTATCAAGACAGTTGTTGGGCCTAGCTCTGATTTTCCATATTACCTATTAAAAAAAAGTGCATCATGCTTCAAAGACACAAGATTCCCTAACATACATGAGTATCCCTCCCAATCTACATGAAATCAACAACAGATAAAAAACCACTTTTCTTCTCAAAAAAGTATGAAATACTCAGACTACTAACTCTTGAAAGTTAAATTCTCACCTTCTTTTTCCTATTTATGTCACATTTACGATATCAAGGATGGGGTTGTGAGTGAGTTCCAGAGATGTCACCGTAACTGAAGTCCTAAATTGCTCTCAAATCCCCATTAAAAAATGCAACACTGAGCTAAGGTGGCTTGGAGAACCCTAGCTCTGTCTTTTCTCTGCACAGATGTAATAGTATAAACATCTTAATTTCCTGAGTAGAAGCTACTTGTTTTCCGTAACATTTAATTCAAAGCAAAGTTGACACTGACGGGATGAGGTGGCTATTCAATATTTTGTTTCATCCTCATTATTCAGTGTGTCGTCCCCAAGGTACTTAGAGAACACCATCCAAATGTCACCGCTACTACAGAGTAATTCATTATATTATGGACTTTAGAAAAAGAATTAAGTAGCTGAAACTGGGGTCTGTCAAATTAGACATCCAAGTATTATTCCCAGGTTGTGTAACCTCTGAGTAACATATGAAGGCTGTAACAAATAACCAGGAGCAGGAAGCGAAATAATTATTAGTACTGCCTGAACTGACAATGGGCTTGGTGCAAGGGGCAGGAAAGCAAATATATTGCCCTTCAAAGCCAAAGCTCATTTTGCTCCAGAGGGGAAGGGAGAGCAGCAGCAAACACTGCCAGGAGGGTCTGTTTCATCCATGCCCCGTCCAGAAGTCACCTCTGCATTTGGATCAAAGTGAAGCACTTTCTCCCAAGATTTTGGAAAAAAGCCCAAAGCAAGCTGTCAATGGGAATCTTCAAAAGGCTGCGACCCACCTGAATAATGAGTGGCTTTCCAGTAGGTTATAGCAAGCACCTGTCTGCCTGAGGACTATTCCTCTCCGACAAATTCTAAAATCCTGCTGCAAACCGGGAAAGCACTAGAGCTCCTCAAAATTAAGGATGCACCATTTATTTATTTGTATAAGTGAAGACATAAGTCAGCCTAAATCTAGGAATCACTGCTTTTCTATCCTCAGCAACACCCACCCCAGACTTGTAATATCACTTTACAGTTATGAGAAGTTTCATTTGGAGGAATCAAATTCTTTCTGCTTTCACCTCTGCCTAACACCCTGTCCATTTAATGCATTATTTCCATTAAGCTTGGGAAAGTTTCCAGCCCAGGGTATTTCTGCTGGGGGCCAATCCAGCATGGCACAGCCCAGGATAGCAACCAGTTAAATCTTTTCTAATCCCTGCATTCAGAAATGGTGGCTCACAGCAGCTGGCACGCAGGAACTGAATAAAGCAGGCAAGCTCGTATTTCTCTCACCAGGCCAAATTAATAAAAACAAAACCTGATTTCTCCTTCTCATTTTCCTATTCTTCCTGCTCCCCAATATTTTTCCTCTTTCAAACAAATTTTTTTTTCTTTTTTTTTTTTTTCTTTTTTTTGAGAAGCCTAATGTTTGGCTGTCTTCTGAAGAAATGGGCACAGTGACAGATGAAAGGCCGTATTCATTGCCTAATTCAGAATAGGAAAAAACCGACTGCTGTGCATTTAAGATTCTAACAACCTTGCAATTTTGTAGAGCCGTTTTCCCCAACCTGTTCTTTTGAAGAAATCTGCTTTTATTCTGTTAATAACTAACCACAGTTGCAGCAGCATGGATCCGATTAGCAGTTCTTACGCTACAAAGGGTGGGGGGGAAGGCTGTGAACAGGGTTGCCAATTTGTCCACTTGGGTCCCCAGGAGAAAGATTAGATGAGGTGCTTGCTCCTTTCTTCCCCACTCGCTTGCTGCTCTGCACTAGACAGACTTCTTCAAAGCTCAGCCACTGACTTAATTTCTTTTTTTTCCCCCTCTAAAGTCTCGTTTAACCGCCCCTCCACATGTTTTGCACTCTGTGTCATCATGTCCCTCCAAAGCAACGGTGTGAATTGGTATGAGAGGGGTTGGGAGAGGCTGCAGCCACAGCTTGCCAGCACCTTCTCTCACACCTCTACGGGGCCCCTGAATTGCTTTTAGATTTTGTAAATTATATTTTCTTAAATTTGTGCAAACTGTTGGAAAAAAGTGTCTGTGTTCTTTAGGGAACGATCCAAACCCTGTAATCATACTGTGTTTTTTTTACTCTGTCCTTTTAAGCCTTTCATAAAAATGGCAGTTTTGCTTGCATTTAGACTGAAGCAGAAGATTACAAAGGGTTGTATGGATTTAGTAATCCGTAATTACTTGGGACACATCATTACATGTTTGTTAATGCAAAAAGCATAGACTTCAGCTAGTGAAAAACCATTCTCAATTTCTTTATGTCAATTAACCAGAATATAAAATTGTGATTGATGCAAGTGCTAAATATCTAAAAGCTCCTAACAAAGCAGACAGTAGTATTTTTCTTACATTTGACTCATTTCTTCCTTCCCAAAATGAAATTTACCCTGCCATATACCTGAAACTTAAAACTACAGAATTCCACTCAGGGATTTAATCCAAGTTCCAAAAGGAAGAATTTTTCATTAGCAATGCTCATTCTCTAGACTGCATTTATAACTATGAGGAGGTTTGTTTCTCTAAGTTGTTCCTCGTTGTGTTAACTGAATTTAAGAGCCCGAGAAGCACAACAGATGTAGGAGACATACAATTTTAGTATTTGCCACCTAATAAAAACCATAATTCCTAACTTTAATTGACAAATTCTAACCAAACCTTATATCAGTTTTCATTTGTGATATCTGCAGTGTGAATATATGCAAGATAGAAAAGAATGGGTGAATGTGAACAGAAGCTGTTTCTTAGCCGTAATTATTTTCTCTTGATCCAGCTACACGTAAGAATTTCTCAGAATAAGTATTCATCATCAAGCAGCATTAACTCAGAAGACCTTCAACGAAGGAGTTTGAGATCTCCCTGATCTTCCCGGCTCTCTCAGGTTTAGCAAGCAGGTGGACATTGGAGCAGCGCTATGTGGCAATGAGCTATTTAGCTAGTCCTGCCTGCTATTCCTCATACTGCGTCATTGCCTGTGATTAACGAGTGTTTTAGCAGCAAAGTGTATGTGCTCTCACTAATACTACCCTCAAAAGGAACAAACTCTTAGCTAATCTAGTTTTTCTTATTGCATTACATTGCATATTACACAGCCCTGGTCTCAACGGTTCTCAGGGATGGGGGAGAAAAGGGCAAGTTGAATGCATAAAGGATAAAAGCACCTTGAGGCAAATCTGCTTCCAAAAACCATTTGGTGGGTCTGATCTCCCTAGAAGACAAGATCTATCATGCCATATTTCATCTTGCATGACAATGATAAGCTCCAAAGACTGGTGCAGAAGCGAAGTAATTCTTCATGTATTTTTAATCAACCGAGAACTTTCATCTGGCGAGCTCCCTCCGCAAGGTCACACGCACCACGCGCGGCCACGTGCCTCTCATGCAGTTTGCAAACACCAACTCCTATGTCAGCTTCTGTTTGGAAGGGGGAGTATCAACATTAGCAACCCCTGGTTATATCGTTTATAAACATGCAGATGTGGATTATTAAAGATTAATGCATTTTGGGATTGGTGTCGGCATTCCGTTTGTCTCACGCCGAAACCAATTCTGTTCTTCATTAGTCAACGACAACCCACATCACCCTGTTGTGGAAGAGAAATCAAAGGTGCAAGCATGAATTGAGAATAAGTGATGAAACTGATTACTAAGAAACTTAACGGCTGTAATCAATCAACACATCACAACAATTTGAGTCCACTGTTATCTGGAAATGGGGAACAAACAGAAAAGCTTGCCAACGGAGTGAATTGTTCTTTTGTGTTTGCTTTCTGAAAACCCACTTTGCAATTTGACTTCCATATCTACCTACAGAGCCATTCCATCAAAGGGATGCTCAAATCTTTCAAGCTGCAGCTCAACCTGCATGAATTTTGTCTCTAAGGAGGAGAAAGGATATCTTGTTTTTCATTAATTTTTTTAAAGAAGATATTATTTGGAGGTAGTGAAAACGCTCTTCTTTTGAAGCTAAGTGGCTATTTTCTAGCTGGGACAGAATTAATTCAAGCCATATTTTTAATTGTTCAGATTCCTTATTCTAAGGAGGGACACACCACGTATCTGTCTAGCCAAGTCTGACACTAACCATGAAGCATGAAGGCCGCTTTAAATATCTCTAATGGCAGTGATACATAGTCCACTGAAAAACTGAAAACTGCAACAGCCTATCCCATCACAGAAACCAAACCACTTATGACATTTACGCTCTATTTTATCTAGGTATAACAACCATCTGTCAACAACAACAAAAACACACTGATAGAGATGTGAGAGACTTTTCCCATTTGCTCATCAATCACTGCTTAGTATTGCAAGGGACGAGGGAGCGAAAGACAACCTTTACACTTACGATAGAGCGCTAATTAATGACCTATTTGCCAACACAAAGAAAGAGAGACAATCTATGTTTGTGTAGTCAAGTAATGACAGAGTAAAAAAACCCCAAATGTTCAAAAACAAATACATGCACTTTAATTTTCTTGACAAAAACATATGTGGGTTGAGCAAAAAAAGTTAAAAAGAAATGAAAAGGCTAATGATCGAATGTAAACAATAATTGTCCAAGGCTGGCCTTAAAGCATAGACCTAAAACTAACAACAAACATACCTGTCAAATCTTGGTGGCTGTGGTTAAGTATATTTGAATTTTATTACGTGAAGCAGAGCACACGCATAATTATGCAAATATTTTAATTGGATTTCAACAGCCCTCATACTCTAGATGGATTTATACCAGCACGGTGCTACCAATGACTCACAGAGCTTCAAGAAGTGGCCTGTCATACGCACGCTGCCACAGTGTCCACAGCAGCAGATGCCCTGCCATGCTGGCTGCTCGGCCATTGCCAGGATGATGAAAACAGGCCTGGCAGGAATCAACAAAGAGGACAGACCAGGTATGGGGCAGAGCACAGCTATGGGGATGTGAGCACCACTGATCTGGCCATCTGTGGGAGGTTTACATGAAGCCTTTGTAAGGTGCTGGACAACTCTCAGCGCTGTGCTCCCCCAGACCCTTCAGGAGGTTCAGTGCATGGGGCAGAAATGTTTGTGTCTGGCTTACAGACAATTAAACACTGAAACTGAAATGTGTGATTGTGAAATATAAACACTGATACACCAGGTATGAAGCAATTGAAACTACTTAAAACTAAACCCCCTAAACGACCCCCAAAAAATAACCACCACAGGGCATGCTGCTGGTTTCGGTGATTTACTGTTTTTCTATCTGATGCTTAACTTTGGGCCAGTAAAAAACCAGCAGGTTGATGGTGCCGGAATAGGAAACTCTGTCATCAGGAAAACCTAACAGGAAGAACTTGAACAGCGTGTCTCTGTCTCATTTCATCTCCTGCACCTGTTCCGGGAAGACCACCTCTGCAGAGAAGGACACCTCCTTGATCTCTCTGGCCAGACTGCAAGCGTGATAGAGTGCCTTTTGTAGTATGGGCTCTCTTCATGAAACTAAACTGAGACTATTTAGTTAATTCATGAAGGCTTAAGACAATTGATTATTCATCAGTTGAGACCTGGACTGAATTCTAACTGGTATCATGGGTTAGATGCTCCCATGCTAGAAGCAATGCCTTGAGCTAGAGCACCTTATAACATGCTTATTTTTTCATCCTTTGAAAAGACAGAAAACCTCTAAATGTTGTTCAAGCCATTCAAAAGAAAGGGTTTTAAACTACTACTATGTGAAACATTCACATATTTCATTTGTAAGCATTCTGGATTTGCAAAACTGCTGAATAGATGTTTTGTGCACTAGCAGTGATTAAGAACATAGCTACGTCAATGGCATTTTGTGTTTTGTTTTTTTTTTTTTCTGGTCTGGATGCCAATGAACAGCATGCATCTTCCTTGCAACAAGCTGTTGCAAGATTTTTGCCTCCGGAGAAGCCAGGGGGGAAACATTGATAGATGTGTTAAAATAATCTTTCTAGACAGGGGGATCATATCCGTTTTACAAGGATATAATTCCCTCTCTGATTTTGCAATTATTTTAGGGTATCTAAAACTTCAACAAGACGAAAGTATTACAAATTCACAGAATCACAGAAATGTTTGAGTTGGAAGGGACCTTAAAGTTCATCTAGTTCCAATCCCCATGTCACAGGCAGGGACACCTTCCACTACACCAGGTTGCTCAAAGCCTCATCCAACCTGGCCTGGAACACTTCCAGGGATGGGGCATCCACAGCTTCTCTGGGCAACCTGTTCCAGTGCCTCACTACTCTCATAGCAAAGAATTTCTTCTCAAAATCTAATCTAAACCTACTCTCAGTTTAAAGGCATTCCCCCTTGTCCTATCACTACATGTCCTTTTAAACAGTTTCTCTCCTGCCTTGCTGTAAGCCCCCTTTAAGTACTGGAAGGCTGCTATAAGGTCTCCCCAGAGCCTGCTCTTCTTCAGACTAAGCAACCCCAGCTCTCTCACCCTATCTTCATAGGAGAAATGCTCCAGCCCTCTGATCATTTTCGTGGCCCTCCTCCGGACCCGCTCCAACAAAGCTTCTTCTTGTGTTGGAGGCCTCAGCACTGGGCGCAGAACTCCATGTGGGATCTCACCAGAGCAAAGCAGAGGGGAAGAATCACCTCCCTTGACCTGGTGGTTGTGCTTCTTTTGATGCAGGCCAGGATACATCTGGCTCTGTGGGCTGCAGTGCACATTGCTGGGTCTTGTTGAGCTTCTCATCCACCAATACCACCAAGTTCTTCTCCCCAGGGCTAGTCCTGACCCCTTCTCTGCCCAGCCTGTAATTTTGCTTGGGATTGCCCCAACCCAGGCACAGGACCCTGCACCTTGCCTAATTGAGGTTCATGAGGTTCACACAGGCAAACTCACTGTGGGTGCACTCAATCCCACCCTCCATGTCACTGACAAAGACATTAAACAGCATTTATCACTTTCATATGGTAGTCTTCTCTTCCCCAAACAATGTTTAAATGGAGTCCGTGCCATATAATATCAGAGTAGTGGTGGTTCATGGGGTAAGTGTGTGGGATAGCTCAATCCCAAGGAAAAGATTTTTCCAAATTCTTGTTTAAAACAAGATTTGTCCTACTGGCTTGTGTTAGTAGCAACTTCTGGAAACAGTTCAGGCATGAAAGAAAGCATCGTCCCCTTCAGATTTTTGCAGTACTATGTCCCTTTGGACTATGATTGACTATTGCTCATGCTTTTCTTCTCTCAGCATTTAAATCACTCTAGTCTAGCCACACACTGACTAACATCCACACCAAGGTAAGAATTCCTGTTACCGTTCTCTCTGGGTATCCCGTTCCCATTCTTGCTTCTTTTTTTGCCTGGAGTGCTGGCTGTAATACTGTAATTCTGACAGGTCCTGGAATTCAAGCCATCTAGCTGATCAATACAGGTGCATAAAACCTCCAGGTTTGCAGAAAGTAGAGTTGAGCACTGATCGGAACACATCTACTGACTCATGTAATTATCAGAATTAAACATTTGGGGTATTTTTAATCAGAGGAGGGCACTGACCCTGGTTAACATAAACTAAGAAGACTGGTAATAACATTCCCAAGCCACAGTATCCACAAATGGATTTCTTTATGAAAATTGTAACTTCATCTGTATCCTCAGTGAAAGAAGACATCAATCATAATAAAAACAACAATGTAGTTGATGTTTAACAGAGTGAAATTAAGGTTGTTTCTTCAGAAAGTACACACATCATTAAAAGCACAAGTCAAAATACTTATCTCTGTAAAAAAAAATATGTTTACACATTTCTAAAGGCAGCATTTGCTATTCATTCTTAGTATAGCACACCCTTCTATTCAGGTAAAAATCGCTGTAGGGGTTTAAAAACAACAGAATCTATTAACTTGTACAAGATCTGCTTGTCCATCATGGGTTAAGGGATTCCTGGCCTATCAGCAATCTTCCACAGAACTCTTAATATTAAAAATTTTTGCTGCTTACACCGCAAGGGAGAAAGAGCTGACAAAAGCCTTTGGCCAGTGAGATCAAAACTAGGGATGGGGGGAGAAAGGAGAGCTTAGCTTATTTACATTTTTGCTTTGTTAGTAAACTGGAATGGTAGGAGCAGGAGGGAAAAGAAAAAAAAAAGAAAAAAGTGAAATTAACAGCCACTAAATCTTCTGACAACAGCAGTGCATTTTGATGATGTGCTGCATCAGCTTCCACTAATGGTTTAGGGTTGAATCAGGCACAGTTCAAGACCCAAAGCAGCGCAGGGCATCTCATCTCATTCTCTAGAAGACCATGTACCCTAATTATAAAGAGGGCTACAAAATAAAGAGATCAGGATTTCTGGCAAAGCAGAATAATGATCTACTTAACAGGAAATCAAATTGTCATTTTGAATCAGTAAGAACCATAGAAGAGTAGGATTTCAGCCCTGTAATGAACACGTGTCTGAACAAGAAGTTAACCATTTTGAGAGAAAAACACCTTTCTGAACAAAAGCCATCCAAGTTGCTTTTTCTGCTCTTAGGACTTAATCTCCCCAATCTATTCCAGTAATGCGAATGGAAACAACAGTTGTATATGTGTGTGCCACTTATCACACAAAATATCCATCCAGTATTTCAGAGAGCACAGGAAGGAAATGCCCACTGAGCCAGGGACGTGCCAATGTCAGTGCTGCCTGTGCCAGGCTGTTCCTATGAAATTCGTGGCGTGCAGCAGAAAGCAATGCAGGGTGGCAGGGTTGCGGTGGGCTGCAGAGACAGCTTAAACAGGCAGTAGAAGAGAATCAGCCATTTGGGAGGTTTAATAGGGGGCTGTTTGTTTGTCCGCCCTTTTGATGTTAAATTAGTCTCCAATTTTGTTGCAAGGAAGAAGGCATTGGGAAAAGGATGTTTCTCTTCCAGTAAACCCTGGGAAAGCAACACCTTTATTTTAACGGCCTTCCCACCAAGAACCCCCTGCAACATTTTGGCTTTCCCCAGCCATAGCTATCAGCAACACAACAGCTGCTCATTTTACAATGACTTGCTGGAGAGAGAATGATTGAAAGAGCCAATCTATGTCACATTGAGAAGCTGTGGCACAACATTGCGGGAGGTAATAGGAGAGGAATGAGGTCAGAACAAACAAGGGTAGGGTGAGAACGGAGAGGAAAACAGCAGTGAACAAAATTATTAAAGGCAAGGTACTGTAGTACACAATCTATGTTTAAAAACGGCCACAACCTGAACACTGCAAACAGCCACAGAAATGCAAACAGGCTCTGTGCTACTTTTTCATAGGGTCTCATGAATCTGACTGATGATAAAAGCTACCAAAGTCCTCATAATGGAGCACAATGATGGGAACACAGGTGAAAGCACAGTCTAATTCATACAGCTTGAAAGCCCCACCACTCAGTGGCATGCCACTAATCACAGGGTTTTAAATAGCTGCCTTAGTAGTGTCATTTTGTAGCTTGAGAAACACAGCACCAGCATCAGCAGTGATGCTATGGCAGCTGTCTGTCTCCTCTCCAGAGAGTTCTGCCTTACCTCATGCCTGGGAGTTCACCTTTAGCAGAAGAGCTGCAAAGACCAAGAGCTGGTCTATGACAGGGAAACAGTGGCAGACAATTTTGATTTAGCACCACTCATAAAAATCTTTCCTGAGAAAGAAAAGATTTTTCTTCTTCCTGCTTTTGTGTTTCCACAGCAGACTAGAAAACCACCGTGCAAAATGGTGGAACAGTTTGTATGAAGAAGCAATGCTTTTCACTAGGAGAGTTACAAAAACGAGCTTTTGGGGCTCTGCTGAAATGATGAAGTGACTCTGACCTCTGAGCCCCACATCTCTTCTATTTTTACCCCACAGGGATCAACTGGTTTCATAAAAGTTATTACTTTCCCTTACTTACTTCCCATTGTCTTATTCCTATCCATACCTATCACAGCTACAATAAAGCTATTTTCAACGTCTCAACATTCTTTCCCTATTCATCAGTCTGGCTGCTAAAACGACAATCCATTTACTTGCCTGAATCTGACTGTGGGAAAATGTCACCTTTCCAGCCAGGTGGAGTACCTGGCTTCACTCAATAACAGGATGGATTTCTGCACCATGTACTGGGAACTACCTTGCAAATACAAAGCTACCACACTGCATATAAAGCAAATACTCTAGTCCTGACTCTGTCCCCATTATTCCTGCTCCACCTGAGAATGTGCTGCCAGTCAGAGTGGCTGGAGATGGAAGAAATAACTGCAGGGCATGCACACAGCATCAGGGCTTGACATGCTCAGGCCATATTTAGTATGCAACATTCCTGTGTGTACCGAGCTTACTTCCCTTTGCTTATCTTGTTTAACCTCTGTATACAAACAGGCAGAAACATTTTACACAGATACCTTTGTATCGAATACCAAAACACATGCTACTCACTGAATTTTAATCTGCACTTGGTTTACAGCAACACCCAAGTCATCTAATGAAAAGGCACCACTGCTTTTGTTTCTTTTAACTGAGCTCCATGTTTATTATTTTGTGGTTTTGTCAGCAACTGATGTTATCCCTAGGGTAATGTCAACACTCTCGCCGTCTTAGGAATTCCCCTAGTATTCACAATGTCAGAAAATAATAAAAAAACTTGAGCATCAGAAAGAGAATAAACTCATCTGAAATACCAAATACATATTGTTGCCTGAATCTCTGCAAGTAACATGCCAGATGGGTAAGAACTGGAATTAATGCATGCAATTTTTTTTCTTCTGGGTATCTTAACAGATTTCCACAAATTTCTGAATGTACATGGATGACTATGTGTCATACTCTATGTTGCACAAGAGAGTGAGTGGCAAGCATGCCACTGGTATTCCAGTTATTACTGGTGGGGCTGAATTCCTAGTAACTTGCTAACTTTTGCAAATATTAAGAAATATCTCCTACAACATTCTGTATTCATGTCCAAAATTACACTGTCACACTATGGGATTGGAAAATCTCTACCTTGTCCTGTAGCTCTATAACCACCATACAAGCTCAAGAATCAAACCCAACAAAAATACGCTGCTAGAACTAAAAAATGACTCCGTAAATAATAATAGAGAAATCTGTGACAGATGACACACAAACAAAATACAAAAACTACAATCAAGTATTCACACTTGTTGATGATAAAAACATTCATCAAACAGCTATGTGAAGTCAAGTTTGGAACTTTGAGCACTCTGAGGGCTTGGCAGCTGAAGTTTAGATGGAATTTACTCCTGCTCTAAGTATGCATTTTTTTCAGAAAAGGGCCCTAACAATTCAGGATTCTCAGAAAATAAGTTAACTTTTAATACAGGAATATTTTATGTATTTAATAAACCTATTTATTGGTTTAATTTTGTTTGTTGGAACAAACTTACCTGGGATGCTTGCTGGAGAAATGGGACCAGATCTTGACTGGTTGCTTCCAACAGGTGAGCCTACAGGGGAAGGCGAAGGGCCCCCGGGGATGCCAGAGAGATGTGGAGAAGCATGAGGGGAGAACGGAGACTGTGCAGGGTTGCTCTGCTCCCCTTGGCTGCTCGTAGAGCCTGACGCGCTAACAGCTGAGCTCAGGGTCGCTTCAGTTCCAGTCGGCAAGTCGTCAATTGATCCAGATAAGTCCTGAGGAAAAAGGAAAAAAGAATGTAAGTGGTTGCATGAACTAATGCTCAAGGCCACAGGACTCAACACTGGCATGGCAATGAGGTCCATTCGTTTACTTATTGCAGCAGCTAACTGAGGAGTTGTCTTTAATGTTGGTTCATGTAGTTAAATGATGGCAGGAAACAAGGAGAGTATGCACAATTCTCCGCTTAATCTCTAACTCTTCTGAGAAAAAGAACAAGCAAGGGCAATAGATGAATTGGAACCCAATTCACTCAGCATTGATTTTAACCTTTTCCATCTGGATTAAGCTTTCAAAATTAATCCCACAAATTCTGCCAGAGCATACCAAAACTAATGAAAATGATACGTCAGTTTCACTTTCCCACAGTATTTCATTTTGTGGTTTGCTACTGTTACAATCACAGCTTATACACTTCACTCTAAGCCATTATCGAGAGAAGGGTGTAAAATACGCAGCCCTTCCAACACTCCCATGCAGCTCCTTCGCCTTGCAGCAGAGACATGGTAAGAGGTCCTGCCCTCAGCAGTAGGACTGGACCTGCTGGCCACTGAGGAGCAATGAAGGCTGCTTCTACAGGCCCATCAAATACCAGTGTACAGCTCACAGTTTCTCTTCAATTTCATCTGAATACACTGCTAAACAGTTACTCCATTTCAGTTCATAACTGCTTCATTTTCAATAAAAAAAATTCCTTTGTAGGTCACAGTACAACTGAATTCTAAGTATGAACTACTGGAAATACTCCCTGAAGCTGTAACACTGGAGTTATACTGGTCTCTGGATCTGTGGGAGTAATTTGTTTTTTAAAATAATTTTAAGATCAGATATGAAAAACCAACAATGCTGTGACAAAGCAAGCACATGCTCCCCAAATGTCAGGAAAAATGTTAATTCCTAAAGCATCACAGAAAAACCTCACACAAACTGAGAAGTGCCAATAGCTGTGTTTCTGTAGCTATTGGCAGGGCACAAGTTAAGGAGCATGTTACTATTTCTACTAGCAATTTAAGGCACAAACAAAAGGCAGAGAGCTACCTCACATATAAAATAGGCCATTAAATGACCTCTGAGGCTTCCGATAACTGGGATAACAGAGTATGTTACTTTGGCTGATACGGACTTCACTTGTTTGGCTCATGCAAGTGGTTGCACCACAGACAACGGGAGCCCTCGTCCAAGTAGCACAAAAAGAAATGGGCTTTGCCTGAGCAAAAAGCTCAGGAAGCAAAGCCTTAGTGCTACCTAATTTTCATAACAAAAAATAAAGTTTTTAGAAGTGACAGAACATGGATGAAATGCATGTGGTGTACTTCTGAGTTAGAGTTCTGTCTGATGATGACTACCTCCATTATGAGGGAGGCTCACGGCCAGTCTGCCCCAACAGACAGACATAGTCTTCCAAGCCATGGGAAGAGAAGGATTAATGGCTTAAGCACTGACAACACTCATTAGAAGCCACCTAGAATGCTACATGTTATTCCTCTGTCCATTAAGTTAGTAAATACAGCCCACCTGACTTAGCTCTCTGCAGAACATCATGCAGACCTTATTTCCAGTGAATTTCCACAAACACTTTGAAAACAACTCTAACCACAGTTAAATTTTGCTTTTTCTCAAGAGCATGAAATTGTACGTGCATTTCATTAGGCACAAGAAATGCAAAAATTAAATCTGAAACTTTGGTCTATGTGTGGAAGCTGTATTCACTCGACAGTACACTTCCAAATCCCCACAAATGGAAATTTAATTGTGAAATGGGCAATAAACTATTTTCATTGTTTCTTTTTTTAAACTATTAACTGTAGAGAATGTAAACAAGAAATAACACTACTTGGTACTGTGTAGAGCATCACTAGACATTTTTCATAGTAGAATGTATTTGGCAAACAGGTAAGCAATAACTACTTTTCCATACATAATATGGTATTCTTCTAAATGGAATCAAATTGCTGCTGTCGTGATGTGTAACAAATGCTGCAGGAAGTGCTGATAAAACAAATGCTGCTAAAAAGCATGTAATAAACCCCTGAAAACTGAACGTAGCAGAACAGAGCCTATTCTAAAGGAATAAAAATTCCGTCTAAAAAAGCAGATAGGCACCCAACTGATAGAAGATATAGAAAACACACAGGTTAACATTTAGAGTAACAGAGATTTTAAAAGGATGTGGAGTAAAGCCTTCATTTGTTTCAGCAAGCTGCAAGGTACTTCAAAAAACGAATTTGCCAGGATAGTGAAAAAGCCATGAAGCAGCACTGTCCATGATGAAATTATCTGCTGTTCCCAGATTAAGGCAAAACTCGGGGACAGCAATGAAATTCACTTTTCCCATCAGGTCGCATCTGACTTCTCCAGCCTCCCGCAAGGGTGAAGCAACCGATGAGTTCCAGGCATTTCCTCAAGTGCCTACCTTCCAGGAACTTCCTCACCCACCTGATGCAACTCCTTCACAGAAGCGGAAAAGAAAAACTTGCATGATGCCAGCCCATTTAAAGAGTGAAGCCATGTCACCCTCATGCAGCGCAGGCTGAGGGAGCAGATTGGCAGGCTCAGCACACTCCCAGAGCCTTGTGTAAGCACCGGGATTTCCTCCCAGGAATGGGGAACTTCACAATCAGCTCATCTGCTGAAGATGCTATGGTAGTGTTCACTCATCAGACCCATCAAGAAAGCCAAGAATGAAGTTGCTCTCAGGATGGCAAGAAAGGCTGTTGCCTCCCTAGAAGCCTGGGTTGTGCTATACAACCTCCTACCTTGTATTACAGTGGGCAAAATGAGAAATACCAGCTAATGAGAAATATCAGCTGTCTTGCACAGAGTGGTTTTTGGGTTGGGTTTTTCTTTTTTTTTTCTTTTTTTTCTTTTTTTTTTTTTCCCCTGACATACACTTTGAGGCCTCACTTATTCTTCTGATGCAGAAAGCTTAAGCAGGCGAGCAACTGGGAAACTTCCAGCATACAAGGGCTTTAGAAACACCTCTGTTATCCATAAAAACTAATTGGGAAATTAAAGAGAAGCAGAAGAAAGACTTTATGTGAAGCACCTGGACAGAAAGAGCAGAGGTCGATTAACTGTTCACCTATTATTAGTATTTTAATGCTTACTTTTACTTCATTTTAACCAAACAGTAATGAAATTGTGCAAAGTCCACATCACAAACATTTATTTATATATAAAATACTATACACGTACACATTATATACGTAAATTACATGGATACAACTTGCATTTACTTAGCATATCCATACGTAAAGCTATTAAAAAGCCTACTAATAAGAGAAATTCACAGCGGTTTAAGCATACAGCCTAGTTAACAAAGAAGCTCTGTAACTAATACTCCTCTAGAGGACAATTTAGTCAGCAGGGCACCAACTCTATTCTTCTTTTATAAGTACTATCAGATCTATGATGCCTGTAAAGAACAGAGAGACTTTACTTACTGCATCTCATTCAAACCAAGGCACCTTCAAGCTACAGTGCTTCCATTTATCTTGTTGGAAAGTTGGCAGGTTAAGTAATTGCTGGGATTCTTTTAAGGGGCTGGAGTCCCGTTACCCTAAGGCATGCCTTAAATTTTATCTCATTTCAGGGGCTTTCTCTGGAAAGCACTCAGTAAAATCTAGCAAGTTTAGAACTACCAGAAATCTCTTGTTTCTTATAGATGTTCCTTGTAGAGCAATCTTATTATTCTTATCTATGGTATTGTTACGACTGTATTTTCAAATGTGACATCAAATCTAAGAAAACAAATGAAGGACAAAATATTCCCCTCCATCACAAATGCATATTACAGTTCTGTATTCTCTGTGTCAGCCTTATAGCCTGACAGCATTATTCAGGACACCCCAACCAGCTTTCAAAGTTCATTTCTAGATAATACCTTGATTACAAACTGAAATGTCCCCATGCAGGATTTATCTATTTTAGCAAAGTGTTTTATCTCCAACTATCTTCACTTCTAGCTGCACCTTCCACCTAGGCATGACCTTTTTTCTTGTCCCTCTGACAAGTACAAGAGCTGAAATGAACAGGATCACATTGTGCTTGGGATTATAATGTTATGCCTTCCTGGTGGTACGATCTTATCAGACTGACAGGAGAGACACTCTTGAAACAGAACACCAATTTACTATTGCAACGAGGGCAGCAAGGGGTAGAAGGAAGCAAACTGCTTATATAGAGCCAGGAAACCCAGAGTTACAAAGAAAGCACAAGAAAAAATATACAAACACCCATATATAATAGAATAACTAACTTACTCAAGGAACATGCCTAGATCCATTAAACAGCAAAAGGAGACTGCAGTAGCTCAGTAATACCACCACAATTTTACACTCTGAGTGTGACAGGATTACAGCATTCACCATGGAGCAAAAATTTACAGCACACTTCATGAACTTAGCAGCTTTGCTCAGCAATGTCTCAGCAGACATAAAGCAAGATTTTACTAAAGGGATCCCTTGCTAAATACTTACAGCTTAAAAAGAATAAGCACCTTCTATGAAATCAGTAAAAAGAAAAAGAGTGGGGCACCTTGCTAGCGGAGTTCCTACGCCACTAAATTACACCCCCAGCTCACTAAGAAGTTACTGCAGCTTGGGGCTCTCTTACAGGGATTGTGCAGAGCACATACAACCTATGATTTATTTAAATTTTCCAACTACTGCCTACCAGTTCCTTTATGCTCAGGGAGCAGAAGAAAAACAGAGGTATTCTGTAGATATTAAAATTAAAGACACACAAAACCTCTCCGTCTCCAAGAAGCTGAACCCCCCCAGACTCTACCCTACCATCCATTTTGCTAGCATGAATCCCAGCGCTACACATAGGAAACTGCATCAACTGACTGGCTGCAGGATCAAAGCCCTGCTCATTCCATTCAGGTCTTCCTGCAGTATTTCATTAGGATGGAGGATGGTGCTGCTCAAAAGACAGGATTCCTGCATGAAATATCCATCTCTTTAACATGAATCACCACTTTAGAAGTAAAATTATATATACAACCAAACATATTTTACATGTAAGTATGTAAATATATATTCAAGCAGACATACACTCTGGTATTGTTTTGGAGCCATGGGGGATTATGAACAATATGCTCTGTAATTGAGATTAACTTTGAACAAATGATTTGGCTGACAAACACACATACACACACAAAAGAAAAACCCACAATAGCTCTGCTTAAATTTCAAGATATTTGTAAGACCTCTTTTCATCACAAAGCAGCCTATAATAGCATGTTTCAAGAAGTCTTCCAAAGGCCCTGCTGGTCATATTGTGGAGGCAGCGAGTGAGCTAACAGCCTCCCATTGCCTACACAACCGGAAAAACACACGGGCACAGCAACGATTGGGACCACATGGAAAATCCTTTAATTTTCAAAGGCTGCTACCCCCTGCTACCCCTGTGGAGTCTTCCTTCCACACCATAACTGCCCTCAGCTAAGCAAAAGCGTAAAAACATACCTAACACACCGTTAAAAAATTAACCGGAGACAGCAAGGCTGCCGTTACATTTTTGCCACAGTGCTGAAATTAATTGTGGGCGAGAAAACAAGGTTCATTCTCTGAATATTGCTAATTCAAGGTTTGGAGACAAAAAAGTAGAGAGGATCACTTCTAGTACAAAAACCTCCTTGAGGAAAAAGCTCGATTTCTACTGACAAGCACAACTCTACCTCAGAACACGCTATAGTAAAGAGAGGACTTGTTTCACTTGCAACACAAACTTTGACAATAGTTGAGCAGAAGAACTTCTTAGTTATTCATGGTACCTAAAAGTTTTAATTCTGTTTACTATATGTTTCAGTTGTTTTTTACCAGATTTTTAACTTTACCTTCTATGTGGTAAACTATTCATGCAATATTCTAGATGAAGGGAATTCTAAATATATGATAAAAACACTAACTGCTTGCGCTAAATTTAGTGGCAAAGCACCACTTGCTGGGGAAACATTCCCTTCATTCTGTGGACCTCACATACTTCCCAAAATAACTCAGTTACTGAACTGTGTTGCAAGAACTCTGATGAGTATCAAATACTTTCCCTGAGAAGCTATATAGCCAAGTCCCTGAGGATGCAAAAATCTTTTTCACAAAAGCCAAGCAACCAAGAAAAAGTGCAATCAAACAACGCAATGCCAGTGCCCTGCCTGATGTCTTTTCAATCTATGGCATCCTGGAATTAGATCAGTCTTCAAGAAACTATCTACAAAAAGCTGACTTGGAAAAACAGATTCAAATCACAGCTTACTACCTAATTGCTAAGCAAATGACTGTTCTGGATAGTTCTTACTTGTAATTTGGATATGATAATAATTCCCAATGTGAAAAATTCTATCTTGATTAAAAGTGCACAGAAAATACTGTTTCTAAGAAAAGTGTTAGTTTAGTCCTAATAAATAAATACTTGCCAAGAGTGGGGAAAGAGTAAAGGAAGGTTTGTTTTTACTGTTCTTTTTAAACAGGTTCACTAAAACTAGTATGAATTTTGCTGCTGACTTTAACTGAGCTGGGATTTCTCTGAACACTCAATGGGGATATTTTAGTTGCTAAGTGTAAGGGATCTTAAGTGGACTCACTGCAAAGTCAGAACCAAACAAATAAACATACCTATTTCCCCCCATTTCTTTTCCTTTTTTGGGTAACTCCTAGTCCTACGAACACCAAAGCATACCCAATGCCTGGGTGCAGAGTGTCACTGGCTCAGATCTCAGGTTAAGGGCCTGAGATGTGAGGACTGTGCAGCCTGGGCAGCAGAGGCTGTGGCTGAAGACACACCTCCTTGCACAGGTGCCCGCAGCTTTGCACCTTCATTGACAATGAACGCCACTGCAACAGCCCAGCCCGCCAGGGTCAAGAGATGCAACTGGCCTTTCCAACTGCCACCCTAATGATGATTATGATTTTGTTCTGCTGAATATGGTATCTCAATGTAGTATTCAATTCTCAGTTCATTTGAATGACAGAGTAATTTCTTACTACATTTGTTTAACAAGCAAAGGACCTGTGTTTGTAAGACAACCTTAACTAAAAATAACAATTGTTATTTGTTATGACCTGGGGATACAGGAGTCCAAGAACAGAACATGAGATGCCCGTATCCATCAGACACAGGATGAGAAGAAGTTACTAAGATGGATACAAGTGCACTTCTGTGCCTACACTGATCCACGATGGGATCTTCTTTGCTTGTCCAGACAAAAGCTTTACACCAAAAACAACTTTGGGCAATTAGAAATTCAAAACTGACACTGTAGCTTCGAGGCACCAGACGAAAGCCCAGACAGCCACACATCCCCTTGCCTGTGCTGAATGCCACTCATTACAGGGTCTGCAGCTCCCTGACACTTACCAGGAAGGGGGCTCCTCAAGTCTACAGCTGCATCAAGAATCTCCTAACGGCATAAAAACCAGGCACTAGTTTATAAACACTGACTCCTCTGTATGAAACGATAAATACTAATGACCCGCTTGCTGTCAAAGCAAATTGACAAAGTCTAACAAGGACTGTAAAGAGGTAGGATACACAGCCTGTTTGACAATACTTTTTAATATCAAAAATAAACAGTAAATCTCCAGAACAGAAAAACAATAACAAAGTATCTCTCAAGACATGAACTTCACTGTTTATTTCTGAAGCAGAATGCTTAGCACGTAGAATTTCTGGAAATAAAATTTAAAACCAAAATGTCAGGAACCCTTAGGAGTCATTTGTTTCTTCAGTACTGTAGCAAAGAAAAATTCCCAGCCAACAACTCCTGTAGCTACAACATCAGCCATTTATCATCAATAAATCATCAACATTTCAAACAACCAAATATATGAAAACCACAACAAATGAAGAATAAAAAAATGTTATATTTGCGTAACAGCAACCTAATAAAATTTAGTCATACTCATACTACTTCCCATCCATAGTACCAATCTTAACCATTCCCAAACATGAAATCCCTTCTGTTAAACTTAATTTTTTTTCATATAAAGAACCATGAGGTGAGACATAACAACTTCCCTTTTATTGCGTCTCTTTGGATTACAACCATTTTCTAGATCATGTAGCCTACAGTTGCCTCCCCAGGGAGAAGACAGACTAAACTGGCAGTATAAAACAGAGAGAAAGCTGACTGAAGCAAAACATGGACTGATACACAACCTCTAAAGCTCTCTGGAGCTTATTATTTTGGGGATCACTATCCTCCTTCCTCTATGCAGCAAGCTTAGAATTTGAATTGCCACTGCATGACCACCATGCTCGCCAGTCCGGACTTTCCTGGCTGTGCTTCTGGTCACGATGAATTCAGCATCACAAAGCCACAGGGAAAACACCACGCACCTGCTACTCCTCCTCCTATTACCTACTTGTTCTACTTTTACAGCTGATGTAGAAAGAAATCAGACTAAATAAACAAGGAGAGGAGTACCAAATCACAAGGACAAACATGGATTTGAGCAAGAGCGTGTGAGAAAGAACCAGACATTACCAATAGAACATATGTGTCAGTAGATCTGGAAGAGATCAAAAATTTTAGCAAGAGAAGCAGCAAGATGCATTAGAAAGTATTGCTTACTCCCTTTATTCCATCTACTCTGGCCACCACAATTTTGGAAATTTGCAGCACGTGCAGTCAGACATGGATCATCTATCCTTGAGACTACATATTCAAAAACCTAGTAATTTGCAGGTGTGGCTCAAGGAGAAGGGAGAAAACAAAACTTCAGAACACCATAACATGAAATGTGGTAAAATTCACACCATGCCTGTTCTGCAGTGCAGAGATTCTCAATAGGTCTGTGCAGGACAGCTCACGTAGGAGAAGCTCTTTAAACATGACCACACAACCTCATGTGGCTGAATGTACCTTACTGTTTACTACTACAGACATACCCTGAGTCACAACACACCTACTTTGCAACTATTAATTAACATCTTTCTATGTGTGCTTCTCATACTATCCCACATGGCATTCAGAAGGCATCAGCCGTGCTTAAAAGTTTGAATCTACAATAGTATCTGATTTGGAGACTGCAACTGGGAGAACAGAAAAAGTGGTGGGCCAACAACCAACTGCCCACTGACCTCTGAAAGCAGATCTTTTCATGCCACAGTAAATCAGGCAAGCTGGTAACAAGTGAGCTGTTCTGACAGTCCATGACCACCTACGCATGGAGCACGACAAAGGGCTGAAACAACTGATGAGCCTATACACCTGTACGCCCAAGGTTTAAAAACTCTTGATCTACGGGACTTCCCTTTTTTTCTTTTTTTCATATTAATACCTTTTGTAGAGGTATGATTTGATAAAAAAGGATGTCCCAGCAGGTTACCGTGGGAATAAGGATCTACAAAACATAGTTTTTCATTAGCTTAGGGCTTGTGCATGCATCATACTGCATCTCTTTCTTCTCTCTCCCACAACACCCTGTAACCAAATACCACAATTCAATGAGATGGTAAATAAGCCGCAGACACATCTTAAACTTCAAAAACACAGGTGCTCTGTTAACTTTCCATCTCTTCCCCTTGAATCAGAAGCAGAAAGGATGAGAAAATGTATACATCAAAAACACTGATAAATGTTAGAAAGACTTCCTTTTTAAGGAACTGAATAAAGTGACTTCCCTCAGAGAACAACATTAACTAATGAATTAAGTCTCATTTAAAATACTGGATATGCAGTGTTATATTTGGGTAACAGGCAGAAATTAGTGTCATGAGGTTTACTTCAGTAAATTCAGCCTACTTTGCCACCCCAGGCTCATTCTCTCAGCATCATGCAAGAATCTCTCATCCTCCTCTCTCTTTCTCTTTCCCTTTACTGAACCCAATGCCACCCAGCAGTGCATAGTTCAGCGATCAGCAAAGCACAAATGAACGGGGCTATGATCACTCTGCCTCTGCTTTGCTCCTCACCCCCTGCACACACAAACTGCTTACTTCTTTCTGAGGTCTGTGGGCCACAGCAGCAAAACCAAACAATTACCCTTCAAGAGCTGTTCACTCAACCCCTCCCACCTCTACATTCTCCGGTAACCTGGGAAAAGGTTGGAAAATGAAATCCAAGACCGTAATAAAGCAGAAAATAAACTTTCAGATTGTTTCTCACACTTGCCAGCTAGAACCAGACTCCCTCAACACCCGAGATTCTGGAATTCACATTTCTTTGCAGTAATTCAGTGCTTGCTGCGCACACTATTGTGCAAAATAATTGAGCAGCAAGGAAACACGGTATTTTGAGATGATACTCCTTTAACAAACTTGCGTAGAACTCAGGTTTCTGAAACCTCTACATAAATTTCAAAAGGCTTTTGAAATTCTAGAAGAGGATCTTGGCCTCAGTTTTCTTTTTGAAATGATGCCTTGATTAGCCTAGTATGAAGGATAACTTGTAGCGCTTCAATTAAGCATTAAGAAAATATTCGGAAAGGCCAATACCCTCCCCTGTCTATTGTTAAGCTTGCTGTCCCAACCACAGCTTACAGACTTTGCTCCTGGGGTGGGAAGAGGTATCTCCAGGCTAAGATAATGGCATGGTTGTCTTGACTGCTGAGTGAATTAAGCTAATCTTTATCCAACAGGTTCATAATTTTAGATGCACTCCTGAAATCCAACAAATGAGGAGACAAGTGGAAGTGTCACTACAGAAGTGTTAAACCATGCAGACTATGCAATCTACTGAAAAAAACCCCCAATAGACCAATTACTACTGTTCTTTAATTAATATATCATACAACAGAAAGATATCCATGGTGAATTACAAAAGCCAGCTTTTTGTCAGTTTTTTGTGTGCCTGAGCATGCTTCAATTTTACAGTTTTTCTTATTATACAGAGGACAAGGAGTCCTGAGATCTCTTAGATAAAGCTTGTAGGGGGTCGTTCTTCCAAAATTTTCCTTGGCTTTAAGGGAGGAGGTTCGTATTGCACAGAACTACTAATTCATTGCAATGCTAATAAAAGCACTGAAAAATTTCCAAGAAAGCAAGGGTTGAATGTTCGGTATACAGCAACTGTGATTTGCAAAAATGCAGCTGCCACTCCAGGGAACGTAATGGGTGGACACTTGGTGCAGCCTTCCTGAGCAGGACGCTTCCATCTGCCTTCTTGTACGATGGTGCTTTATGCAGCCCTTCACCTGAATTGCCAACTGTCCTTCCCCAACACCTGCCAGGCTATGTCCCTGCTGCAGCTCCCTCCAGCAAGCGTCACTGCAGTACCACAGCTCACGGTGCTGCCATTTGGAAGCCACTTGTATAAAATGTTTGTAAATACAATAACAGAGAACTCTTTCCCCCACTGATCTCTATTTTTGTTGCACTGAATTTCAAGAGTATTCATAAGTGGTATGAAAAAACATGTCACAGGTGGAAAAAGAAAAGACTGCAGGTGGAAACTTCTTTGAAAGAGGGTTTCCCAGGATCTTGTAAGGAAGTGATCCTTTGTTCTCCTCTGGCTGCTGCTGTTACCCCATGGAAATCCCCCATCATATGCAGCAGCCTGAGGAACTGCATGTCGGGTGCTAGTCAATGGCTGCATCCTGGACCTTGCAAGATGAAGCAAGGAGAGACTTTAGCCCTGCCAGACCTTCAGGTGCAGCCCCACCTACTGCTGATTCTCCACCCTCCAAGCCCACCTGAGCTACGTAACACTGCTTAGGGAGCTGGGCCAAGAGGTCTTCTGGGGAATGGCATCTGATAGAAAGATGGTAAAACAGCCATCTGCATCAAGGCATGGTTTGTAAGTGCTATAGCTTCAGAAGGATGTGCTTCTTAACCTTATGAAGTTGTGCTGCATGGCTTGTAAGGTCGTTGCTGTTTTGCAGCAGTTTTGCCTGAGCTCCTGTCCCAGTCCCCTCTTTGCAGTATTTTGTCTTGAAGACTACAAATAGAGCCAGTGTTTCTACACTGTCTTTTTTTAAAAAGCTCACTACGTGTATCACAACTTCTAAGAAGATCTACCTGATGGAACTATCAAACCACAGTTCATTTCATCCGCCAAGTTATTTATTAGATCACCAAAAAAGAGAAAAAAAGCAAATCAGGAAATTGGAACTTCACAAAGTTTCAAAATACTTCTGAAGGGTGCTTGTCAGAAAAAACAAATGTACCAAAGGAAGAAACAGCCTTATGAATTAAGTAAAAAAAATATATGGAAATAAAAAAATAAAAAATAAAGGGAAAACATATGAAAATTTCAACAACCATGCCAATCTGTTGCGAGCTGTACCCGTGCCAGTGGGCGGCCTCGGGGCGCCGTAGGATTCCTCAGCGCAGTGCCAAGCTCCAGCAATATTGTTATGGTTAGAGAGGAATTTCTCACAAGAGCTAACAAAGGCAGAAGGTCATAAATAAACACAGCAGGATCGCCTTGTCAGTTCTCATTATTAGCGCTGCAGGCACTTGCTTTTCTATGTGCTGCTCGCAGGTTCATTTAAGTGTAAGAGCTCCTCCTCAGAATTTCACATGAACATAAATAAAGACAACATTTCATAAGAAAGAAGGGCACACCTTTTTTTTTTTTTTTTTTTTTTTAATTCACACTGGGTCCCACATGTGCTGGAGCCACCTATGCTGTGTGCAGCCACCCTATCCATACGCACCCATGCGAGCTCCCTGCACTGGCTTACGCTCAGCTAACCCAGAGCTGCAACATCCTTCCTCGCCAGCCTCCGTGATGCCATGCAGGCCTCCCTCAGACCGTGGCCGTAATGAAATGAGGAGAGTCTTACTACTGTAATAATGGTCACCAGAATTACATCTGGGCAGGAAATGAGGCTGAGCTCCTAAACTGATCCTGACGTGCATTATACAACTAGCAAGGCACAACTGTGTGATCATTATTGCAATTATAAAGTGACATTTAGTGTTAACTTTCTTCTCTTACTGAATTTTTTTTAAACAGAGAAGGAGCAGAACCAGTAACTCTGGGAGTACAACTGCGCAAAGAAGGGAGGGAAAAGTTCTTAACATCTTAAGTGTTGGTTCTTCATCTCCTGTCAGAAGTTAACAAACAACTATGTGAAAACAGCTCACATTTCCCATATAAATACCCACCTATCTATTTATATTCACATCTATATAAATGAGTGAAAAACAAACTCTATATAAAACTAGATGCAGTTTGAATAAATTAATACTATTACATAATGCATGCCGATTTCAAGTTGCAGATGTAGTGCTTTTCAGAATATTACGGGAAATTTAGAGATCAGCAATGTTATCTCTAGAATATTTTTATTTTCTATGTATTACTCTGGAATTAAAAAAAAAAAAGTAAAGATGTTAATACAGCTCAAAGGTTCACGACCTCAGAAACACCACCGGTAAATTAAAAGTAAATAAAATAACAGGCCTTATGTTATGCAGGGGATGCCTAGCAGCAGGAAAAACACTTCTCTGTCACCATCCCTTCCAACACAAGCGAGGTGGTAGAGAACATAATTTCTCACCTGCCACCCCCCCTTGCCCAAAACACTGCTCCCTCCTGTGAACTGTACTGAACACCAATGTACCAGTTCATTAAATGGTTGTGTCTATCTTTCTAGTTGGCTATAACCTGACCAACATTACTCCTACTGTAAACTTTAATCCTTACCTTTTAAAGCAAAAACTACATAACAAGGAAAAACCCTGGTGCCCTGCATGCCTTCTGTGAGAAGCTCAAGAAAATAATTTTCCTTCCAGTTTGCTTCTTATCCCATCACCTGCTATCAAAAGCAGTCAGGTTCTTAGTCCTGATGCACCACAGCAGAAAAGCCATGTTCAAAGAACTGTTTCTCTGAGCTGCACAGCCCTTCATTACACACCATTCATCATTATCAACACCAGGAGTTGCTGGAACAGCCTTTGTGAATGAAAAATCTCTCTGTTTAACTTTCAGAGGCTGCCAACCTCCTCCCTTCCACTTCTGTGCCGAGGCAGGGTTTGTATCTCAGGCAGTGGGCTGCCAGCCATGCTGCGTGTGCCCTCTCCCTGCAGCCCACCCTGGCAGAAGGGCAGCAGCCTCTCCCTTCCACCAGTGGGCACACACACAGCCGCTTTCCAAATGGCTGACCCTATCAAGTTGACTTCTACCAGACACAATACTGAAGGCACTAGGGAAGCCACTTTCTTTCTGCACACCAATGGTGTGCTTCTTGGCTCCAGACTCCTCGAGCAGAAAGAGGTGCTGGAAGTGGAAGGAGTTGGACGGTTTACAGCTGGTTCAGTTCCTCAGTCCCTCTTGATCAGTAGACAATGTGCTGTCAGGGCATAGGGCATGCTGAAGTCCTTTCTGCAAGTACAGAAATGGAGATGCTGCTCTATTTCTAGCCTCTTCCCTTTGCTGAGATCCTCTCCCTCCCCACCATCTTGCTTTGGGCCCCCAACTGCTGCGCTGGCACCATCTTGGCAGGCAGTTCCTTCGCCATCCCTGGTGACTTGCTGCTGCAGTTGCCAGGCAGAGACCTGTGGCACCACCAGCAGCGGGGAGCACTGCACAGCAGGGCCCAAGACCCCTGACAACAGACCAGCAGGTCACCTGCCGTCTGCTGCCAGCGCGCTCTGGGCTGCGCAGCCTCAACAGATGCTGCAAGCATCACCCAAACCCACTGGGCACCCTACAGAGGGGGAAATTTTGTCTGATAAAATACAATATCTCACTCAGATTTTCTACAAAGCAGGGGCAGGGAGAATAAATAAAAAAGAATAATAAACTCTCAAAGGATAACACATGAAACTTAACATTTTTGTTCCTCCCTACCCACAGAGTAAAATATAAAAAAAACAGCCTGGGAAGATGGCCCATAAGCCAGGAAGCAGGGCACCTGTGATCTAGCACGCCTCTCCTCATACAGTCTGTACCTCACAGCTGGAGAGGGTGAGCAGTTCCACTCCTGACTTCTGTGGATCTCAAGTACAGGTATACATATATCTCAGAAGTACAGGTATTTCTGAGAGCAGGATACCCCAGTCAAAGCAGGAATTACACATTTTTTCCTCGTGTTTGTCTCATTAGTATTTTAAAAACATTTATGTATCAGATATGTTGCAATTATCTTCCCTGATCAAAACATATTTGCTTCTGTAGGAAGACTCCTCTGCCACCCATTTCAAAAGAAGAGCTGGATTTCAGCCCACTCACTCAAACACAGGTTTGTGTTAATTCTTGCACCCCATTAATTATTTCAGAAAAGGAGAATTCCTTACACGAGGCAGAGAGTGACCTACACCTATTAACTACTGTGTTATGAATGGTGGTGGACAGAGACAAGGAGAAGGATCTTTCTAAGGGGGTCTCTGCAGTGCTTTTATGTCACAGTGAGAACTTTAGGTTTCACAGACTCATCTATTTTTTTCTTTTCTTTTTTTGTACCATCTATTTTGTTCTGCAGTGTTTTTAGTTGTATTTCAGTAGCATGACATCCATGGCTTTTTGGCACTTTTGATACCTTAAACTTATTTTACATAGTTACACACTAAGAATTATAGAAAATGTTATAAAAATGTTTCAAGGTCATCAAATTTCTAAATTAAATCATTAAATATTTTCTCATAATCAGCAGTATATTTCATTGCCATAGATGCACTACTGTGGAGTTTTTCCTCTAAGAGCAGGAAATAGTTCTTTTGTACAGTCTGAAAAAGGTCATTTTACATTCATTAAGAATATGAAAAAATTATGCAAAGAACTGTTGAGGAAGGGAAAAAAGAGCAGGAGGTATATTTTTCATAAGAATTATGGAGGTATTTTCTTGTTACAAAATATCATTTGTTATTTTTCAATCAAAGAAAACTGCAAGGAAACACTAAAAAGGTTGAACCAACTACTCTAAAAAATTATGATTGTGCCAAAAGATCACAAATAGCACATTAATGTCAGAGTGTGGGCTCCTGTTGACTTCTCAGCATTTTAGTTTTGCTTTTTAAAGGGAGAAAAGAGGAGAGAAGCAGAGAAGGCATCATTAGACTAAATCCATCCTACCTAGCCCTAACTTTTTAAGCTAAAACCCCCAAACTATGTCCATGGTCTGTACTGGTTTGTACCTGACCACTTCAGCTGTCCCTGACACTTGACCTGCTTCTGAAAAGTAAGAAGTCCAATTTAAGTCGACGGTCCTACAGGGAGGTAATGGTTTGACCCTTGGTCCCTCCACTGCAACTGTTCCAATTCTCTAATGATTTCCCTGCAGGGTTCATTTACCAGTTCTGGGTCAAAGACCAGCACATCCACGAAGGCAAGGGGCAGCAGAAGCACTGCATGATGGATTTGAAAATAAGTGCATCGTAAAGGAAACCTCCATCAATTAGGGATGGCCTTTGAATTCAAAACAAAAGGAAGCAAAGTGCAAATCATAATGTCTACTCTGCTCACTTTAGCGGCACACAGATACATATGATGAGAGATGCATTCTAGCTTAGGTGCAAAACCAGCAATCATCCTGGGGCAAACAGTCCTCCATTCATCCTCAGAAGAGATGGCCTTTTGATCACTCTGAGCAACTGGGAAGTCACAGGGGTTCACTATTTGATTTCACGCTAGCTTTTGGTACAACTTAGTACCTCGATATTATATGACTATAACTAGCAGTATTAAGACCTGCTCTAATTTTGATACAAAATATTATTCAGGTGCACTTTCACTTTCTGGAATCTGTGGTTTAATTTATTTTTGCAGGGAACAGCAAAACTACCAATTACGAGTAAGTCTTTTTCATCCACCCATTTCCATGCACACATTAAAACAGCTGCAAATTTCCTTTTTCTCCCAATAGTCTTCAACATTGAAATGGACTATGTGATTTTTTTGGAAAGAAAGGTATGAGGAAGTATATTTAGCAGTGCAGAAGGAGATGTAGTAAGGGCATAAAAATATGAAAAATAAAGAAAACAAAAGATACCCTGTGTTTGTTCCTAATGAAAGATGGAGGGGAAAAAAATAAGCCACTTATTACCAGAAAACATGTAAATTAAAAAAATATGAGAATGCTAAAAATAACTCATAAGGTTTCCTGTGTGAAGTGATCACGCAAAGACATATTAATAACTTTGCTGATGCTAGAAGCTGTGGCCATGGCTAGTGGTCACTGAGCTCTCATCTAGTGAATTCTTCTCAGTTGTAACAATTAGGGAGCTATATCCACATATGCAACTCTTTTAGTATACAGTTATAAGACCACCAAAATTAAAACATGGAAGAAATAGTGCAAATTGTCTTTTTTTTTTTTCTTCTCTTTTGCACTGTACATCTAGGTTTCCCTTCTCTATTCACTTTTGAAGGACAGAGGAAAACAGCTTATTCAATATTCAAAATACGTTTGTTATCATACTTCTTGCCAAGGCTTTTCAAAAATTAACAGTGCTTGAGATCCTGTAAAAATACCATGATTTTCCATGAGTTCTAAGAAACATGAAAAGAAAGGACTTCATAGTGTTTCAACACAGGACCTGAAAAACATAACTTGTCTTTCAAACTTTTGCCTGCCTGTGCGCATGAGTATCACACACTCTCTCCAATGTTCTGCCCAATACTAATAGGTCTGTATTATTTTCCAGCACAAGAAGCACAGAGATCTATATTCTCGCTAAAATAGAAAGAAAAATGTGACTTTCTTCAACTATACTTGTTCAAAAAAAAGAGTATGACTGAGTATGATGAAAAAAGGAGTATATCTGAGAACAGTCAAATTTAAACAGGGAGCAGAGAGATAAAATGACAAGGAAAACCTTGGAAGAGACAAACTTTTTAAATCACCTTCTCTTCACAAATGCAAATTTGAAGCTATGTAAAACCCCCAGTACTGAGCCCATCAAGCTTGCTGACCTTGAATCTCATGAATTACGTCCCAAAGCCTCTAGTATCCTCATTTCTATTTTGGCAAAAGTGAGGGATGGGTAACAGGCCCCGGGATTTGAGTGAACAGGGTTTGTCTATGCAACCAAGCTGAATGAGAATAAGTTCTTGCTGCCAACCACACCATATGTGACAGGAAAACTTTTGTTAATAAAAACCATATTGATGTACTTGTTAATGACTTCAACAGCCCAGTAATTGAATTTAAACCAGTTAACTATTCACCAGGGCTTCATCAGCCCACCTCCTTCATCTCCTCTCGCCCTGTGTTATTTCAAAGCAACTGGAAGAATTTTACACCACCACCACCCTTCCCACCACAACCCTTTCACCATTATGTGAGCTCGGGAAGCCTAGCATTTGAGCAGCTCATTTGAAGTGCTCTTAACTGCGTTTTTGAAAGAACAAAGCAGTTTTATAACTCTCTCTATACAAACAGAAGGCACTTATCTGAGAGGCTCTCTTATTTTCAGTCCATCAATAAGTGACACCGATACGTTACAACTGGCTACCACCATGGAGACAAAGTATGTCCGTCCCTGACCTCAAAGGGATCAATCACATCGATGTTTCTGTGAGGTAGGGTTTTTTTAATTTTTTTTTTATTTATGAAAAGGGATCAAGGAAAGAATCAAAGACCCCACAAAGTACATAAAATATTTTAACACAGAAGTCTTTCAATGTCCTCATCAGCAACATTATTTGAAAGCTGAATTACTAAAAGGTTGCAATTACAGAAGGACAGTTTTCAGTAATTTTCTTTTGGTAGTAATTCCTTAATTTATTTTCCCTCATTTTTCATCAATTAAACTTAATTTTCCTGTGAGCCAACACAAGGGAGCTGACAATAAAAGCTTGATGCAGTAAACCTTTCCGGAGGCCCTTAAGCCAAGTGATTTCAGCTTATAATCAGCATATGCTACAACTTGTATTCACAACTACCCTCACTACAGCTCCACCTCTGCTCTAAAGTGTGGTTTTGCAAGATTTCTTCTGGGCTGGCAACATTTTGCTTTTGTAGTTGTATGCAAAGAATGGCTCACTAGAAACATTATTGGAAAGAAAGGATCTAATTTGTTTATTTTTACTTGTATTGAATTCCTCTGTGCACCTCATTTATCTCACACAGATCACGATTTACTATTGCCATTTATTTAAACAAATTCTGCATCTGATGAACTCCTTATTGGTGAACACCTACAAAAAGCGAAGATGTTTCTCTCAGAACAGTCCCTCTTTCTCCCTAAATTCAGGTGGGAACTGTAATTAATTGTACACTGGGTCTTAGACCATACAATAATCATACACATTGCAACAGATTTGCACAAGATTTGGGCAGCATCTCAATGGATTGATAGCTTGTCTGCAGAGATGTGAACTTATCAAGGTTCTGCTTAGTGTAGATATCCAGACAAGCAGTTGGCAGCAAGGTTTCTTCTGCACTAATTACATTCTTTTCCAAAAGTTCACCCTGCCTGGGTGTCCAGGTAATTGCAATTAAGGCAGGAATCTGGTAATTAGAAATTCAAGTGCCCTGCCAAGAACAATACACTTTCTCTTAACGTGCTGCCCAAAGAACTAATTCACTTGGAAAGGACAGAAGCTGATGTGAAGTGGCAGAGTAGATGTTGATTAAGCAACAACCACTGAAGTAAATTCCCTTCCCCCTAAAATAATTTAGACTCTTAGAATATGTTTTATTACCTTTGAAACATTTAAAACAATAAAGAAAGCAAAATTTCAGGCCTCCAAACAGCAGCATTTTCTGTTCCCCCGCCTGCTTAGAATTGTTGAAATGTCTTTTTATGAAGCTGAAAATACAACGCTGGTCATATTCCCCTTCAATCTCCCACCAAAAAGCTAACTATGTATCATGACTCAGTAATTACTGCTCATGGGCATTACTGAGTAAATATCAAATCGCTTAGTAGTCTTTGCAATAAGTTTAACACAGAACAACAAATAGATTTTTTTTGAAGTATAAAGCAAAGCCACTTACAGTTTAGTGCTCTCACTGTCCTCTAAATTCAAAAATTTTTACTGGTATTGTTAGCTGGAAATGAATGGTTATTTTTTACCCTCCCCATACATTTCTTTTTAACTCACAGCTGTTCTTATCAATTCAGAATAACACCTCTATCTCAAATCTTGGGCCTAGTCTCTTATACTTTACACTGTTTTTTTCTTTCAGGAAACACAAAACGCCTTTTTCCATAGGGGTAAGAAAACTCTTACTGTGTGTATATTGTGTACGTGTGTGTGTGCGTATTTACACAATTATACATGAACACAGAGGTTTCTGTCCAAACTGAAGCCCTGGAATCATTTGCCTGACTTTACACATAGCTGTGTCTCTTAATTTTCACACAGCTGAGCAATTTGAAATTCATGGATGGAGGGATGATGTTATTTAGAATTATTTGAAAAAATGGGGTGGGAAAGGAACTCCCTCCCTCTTTCTGAATAAAATTCTATACCAGGTCCATGTTTGTGCCAGATGAGTCAAGGAAAGTGCTCTCTCCAGTACCGCCCTCTGTGGTTCCCAAATAGCTTCTTCTGGATGACATCACTACCTCTTCTAGTGCACTACACAGGCACTATCAAAGGAGCTTCTGTTGCCTTGTCTCATGTTTCACCCACTAGAGGCTTCAATAAAATCCCATCACTGGGATTGATCTAGGGATCAAAAACCACCACAAGCATCACTCACAGAATCCAGAGCGCGCTTCACAAACTGAGCCTAGAGCAGCACGCAAAATGTATATAGAGCCCTGATGGAAAACTATAAAAAGGAAAGGATGCTTTGAAATTTTCAAGTTTTGTTGTTGGTTTGCTTTCATAAAGCATTATAAGAGCAGTTCTGCTCCCCTCCCGCCCCCAGTGTTTTTAAGTCTAAAAAATTACTACATTCTCTCCTGACCTCTGTTTCCTATTGCCTTAGTGGGTTTCCAAGATTTCTTAGATCATACCCAAACATACTGAGATCATCAAAACCTTATGACTGAAACACTGAAAACAAAATAAAATGTACAGTTTTCACCGCCTACCCCAGAAGTACATCAAGTGCACAGCAAGAAAAGCCTATGGTAAGAAATTACCTCTCACATGCTGCAGCAAAGCCTCGGGAGCTAATAATACAAGAAATAAAACTGCTGTTTTGATTGATAGATCTGTTAAAGTTTCTTATTGCTTATTTCCAACGTCAGTCAAATATGTTTCATCTTTTAGAAGTAACAAAATAAAGTTATTTTCAACTGAAAATCTAAATTACAGATACTTACATGTAGAGAAATAGCAATAAGCCAAGTGACAATTGGGGACTAAACTTTTGCAATTGACCTAACAACACATTAAAGAAAAAAATAACAAAGATTAACTATTATGAACTAACACTCTATTCCTTCCTGTAATTAATTTCAGCTGATCATAAGCAAGGTGTTTAGTTCAGGTATACAGGGTGTTAATTTAAGTAATCTTCCCATCTGTAACTTTCGTAGGTACCACTTAGGGCACAGCAGAATAAGCCAAAATTCTCTGACAGATACAAATTTACACCACAATACAATACAGAAATTACCTGTATGGATTCTTTGTTCAGGTGACAGATAAATTTTACATGCGTTACACATGTATTCACATGTATTAATATGTTTATGCAAAAGAACACACTTGTATATACACAATACATATAACAATGATGAATCTTTGATTGGTAAAGCTGAGTTCTGAAAAATGGCTCATTCTCAGCAACACTTTGCTGTTGTATCATAAGTGATTTTTATTTTCCTGGATAAATTAAAATTTATTGTTCGAGGAGTAAGAAAACACTCTAAACTGCATGCTGATTTCATAGTTACAACATGCTGAAAGTCATCGGATGCTTTGTAAATGGCATAACAATTAAAGTAGTGCTTTGCAGTCAAGAGCCTGAAAACAGTTAGCAGCCTTACCCTCACTGTATTCACACGTACTTACACAAAGCAGATGAACAGCTGACTGCATAGGTGCAGTTGGATAAGATCAGTTCCCAAGGTGCTGATGCTATCTGAAAATGGAGCAGGGCTGGGCCCCATTCCTTTCCTAACTGCAGGGGTCCATCACAACCCAGAGAACAAGAGAAAACTCTACAAGGCTACAAACTACAAAAAAGGCAGAAGGATTTAGACTCCCCCCCAAAAAGGGATTTGTCATGTCAGAAGTTACCAGGCTGATGGCATTGTGGGGCCATCCTGCTGCTTCTGAACACATGCTGGAGGCACCCACTACCATCTGCAACCCATGGTGAGCAGCAGTTCCCCTGCTCTTTTCCATTAGCCTCTCCTCATCCGTGTGCTGCTAGACCAGGACTGCAGCTTATACTACAGTAGACCACGCTATTACGTTATCTCTGATCGGCTCTGCACTGATGTTAAAGATCCCAGCAGTGTGCAAAGCATTGGCCATGCTCCCCAACACTGGCTGCTGTCAGGGGTATCTCACCTTAGGAAGCGAAACTGCCTGGGTCTCTCTCTGGATCAGAAATTTCACTTCTTTTACATTAATATTTTATTTTAAACTAAGTCATGTAGAATAAACTTTCTCTTGTAATATCCTTAAAAATGGTTAATAAGGGATTTTTAAGAGTTAAGATTTTTCTATATAACACTCCTATATAAAACAATAACATTAGAACATTTTACTGCTTCTTTCTTCAAAGATATACAGCTTTTCTGAGAGCTGTATCCATTCAGCTAATGGAGAGAAGCCAAGGTGCAACCAGAAGCATTCACATTTTTAAATCCAAATGGTCATTTTAGAAAATTATACTAACCAGCAGATAGCAATATAAATTGCTCTATAAAAGCAGCAAACTGCCTCATAAACTGCTCTTTTAAAACTAACTTAAGAAAAAAAAATTAGGTTAACAATGGCCACAGCTGTAAAGTAAGTTGCCAGTCCCCAACTAAAATGATGAAAATCAGCCATAAAGAAATTTTGGTGAACAGCAGAAAGAACAAGGTGACGAATATATTTGGGAGAGTGATCAGGCCCTGAAGACTCTAATTCAGCAGCAGAGTATGTACCTACCTACCACATCCATCACAAGCTGGCATCTAGCTCACCAGGCATGGTACTCTAGACAAATTCATTATCATTCAACAATAGTGGCTCAAGAGCCAGTATTTTCTGGAAAAAACCCCAAATGTACTGCAACGGACAAGCAGCAACCTACCACCAGTTAGACAGGTCTGGGGACAAGTCAACCACATTGCAGATAATATCCTCTATTTTATAAAGGTTTGGTCGTATTATGGACAGATACCTTTTTTTCCTAACTGCAAATTGGAAGTCCTTTCCAAAAACCTATCTGACTCATGTCTTTATGGAACAGACTCCAAATATTTTTCTGAACCACAGGCAAAGGCTCATGTAAATGAGAAAAATGACACAACAGGAAAATTACTGGTCGCCTTCATTGTTTTTCAGTAGCTAATTTTTTTTTTTTAAAGAAGATACAGTTTCTAATGACCTTCCCACCCAAAGGGTAAAGAGCTTTGTCACTTGTGAGTTATTTGTATACTCTTGCTAATTGTATCGCTACACTCCTCCAACCATTATGAATATTCATTTTATCTCACTTCTCTCTCTGTGCACTTATTAACTGTATAACACATATACTCGAGAGATTTTGCGTGTGTCTGTATATATGTATGTGTGTGCCTGATATTATTTATGTAAATCTATAGCTGACCTATGCACACAAAACACTGTTCACCAGTGGTACCACAGCCCTTGGAAACGAGGTTTTAAAGGTCTGAACTGCAAAGGAAATTGAAAAGGTTCCAAATCACCAAATATCACCTCAAACAAAACCCCCTCCTACCACAATGATTTTCTTGGCAAGGATATGAACTCACCGAGCATTTATCATTATTGTTACTATTATTTACTGAACACTAAAACGCGTTTTGTCTTATACATTTAAATTAAGAGAGTAAGCTGCCTAAAAGACCTCGTCTTGTTGTGTTTGCTTCTATCTGCTGCTACAGTTTTAAAGCACATTTCCCTTTATTTCACTTTTCCACAAGCCATAAAAAAACTCATTTCTAATTCATCCGTTCGTTCAGCTTAACCTCTCTTCTCAGCAATTAAAGCACTCTGCGCATCCCTCATCTATCACACAGCCAGCTAAATAATGCATTGCGTCCTCCGCTCATCTTTTATCATCCCAAATGACAGGTATTAGCATATCTCCCCAGTCAATTACAGTGCAGCGGAATAATCACAGCATAATTGGGCGAAAGCCACTCTAATCACCAACCCTGCAAACTCGCAGAATAAAAACTGAGTGGCAGTTCAGACAGGCCTTGCTCTTGTCCATGACTCCAGCCAACAAGCTTGGCAGGTCTCCATTTCCTTCTGCCTTTCCAAACTTGTTCTTTGAGGCTAAACTTCTCGGCACATACACACGCAACCAGCTTGGGTTTTCTTAAAGTAAGACCAGTGCATCGACAAATATTACCCAAAGACTATTTGCTAACAAATGTGAGCCTGGAATACAGCACAGCTGTTTTCTGCCCTTCAGATCATCCAGAGGGGCTCTGCTTTACAGACTAGCTTTGACAGATGGGTTTGTTGCTCGAGGTGGAAAGTTTTACATTTCATGTTAGAGCAAGCAGAATTTCTTTTCCTTTAAGTATAAAGGATTTATGAGATCTAACACAGTTAGGTAGTGCTATAGATGGTGCTGCTTACTGCAGGCATTAGCCTCCTTTTTTTCAACACTAGCAAGATGCCCACAAAGCATAATTTTTATTTGCTGTCTGTATTATACATCTAGATTAAAATTCTACATATATATTTGAACATAAAATGAATGTTTCATTTGCTAAACAAAGAGACAAAAGTAAATTAACATTGCATTGTTGTCTCCTGTGCTCAATCTGAGCAAATGAGAGTATCAACAGAAATTCTCCACGGCCATCACACCAAGTTAATGGTTTCTGGATACATACTCTCACCCACAGCTCTCAAACTGGTAGTGCAGGACTAATCTCAGGTGAGCTACCTGCTCTGAGACCTCCCTGTTCTGGGATTCAGAGCTATGTTCCAATGGAAGAGATACCCATGGATGGTGGCGGGGCCATCCCAGGCCTGTGTGTGCTCCTGGGATCTGCTTACCCTACAGGGCAGGAACGTGTCAGCTCTACACAGTCTGGGATCCTCTCACCAGTAGGAAGTTTGGGGCATGAATAGTGCCCTGGGAAATCAGGATATGAACTCAAAAGAAGATTTTCCACAATACTACTTCAGCACAGTTGAAATTTTCGAATGTATTACACATGGGGGGAAAGTCTTCTGAAAGCTAACAGTTAAATTATCTTCTTTGAAATTCTGAGATGTACTAAATTTGTGCTGTCGTCATCACTGATAGCAGACTCAGGTTGAGCATATTTTCTAGATCAGCCCCAAAGAGACAATGAAATGCTACTACAGTAAAAGGGGAGTTAGACATACTACCAGACCATCACCGTAGAGCATTCCTGCTGTTTGGTTAGCACCACATGTAACCACAAGTTTTACCAAGTATGAGGTTAAAAAGCACAAAATGATAAAAAATCAAGACTTTCTGGAAGCAAAGTTTAGGCAAGCTACGTACCTATTTTGGTCTAAAGGGAGGGGGTTGCTTTCACCTCCTTGTACGAAATGCGTGAGAGCTTACACATTATTTTAGCTAGAACACATCATCATTTTAAAATAGCTTTTAATGTTTCATCTTCTTCCTAACCTCTTTGTTCCACTAACTGTTTTCTCTAAACCACTTCCAAATTTCTACCCCAGCATAATTTCTTTTCATTGGCAGAGTTAATACCAGATCCATTTAATCAGTGGTGATATTCCATCCTTGCTTCCCAAAATGGAGCTGAACAAGATAAGGAGGGGTTTTTTTTATTAAATTCATCTTGTATAATGTCTCATTATATGATTCTGTGTGCCAGCAGTGTTCCATACAGAGCATCTAAGGAAACAAATCACTATTAAACCACTGTTGCAAATTAATAATAAAAAGAATAGAAGCTTATGTATTTATAGGACAAAGACAAATACCTTCCTTACCCCATGTGTTCCATAAGATCTACACTACTGATCTTCCACACACAAGCTGCTACAGCCACTGCACAAGTGAGAAGGGGAAAGCAAGGCTTGAGGCTGTTTCACACTGGAAATGCCGATGCAAGATCTGTGTTTTCTTCCCGTCAACGGAGCTGTGTGTTCACAAAGATGTGGCAATTATCCAGCTTTCCATGCTGCTTCTTTTTTCTATGCCACAGAGGAATTTACCAGGGCCAAAGCTTGTTTCTTTTGCTAAGAGCCACAGAACAAAAGACCCACCACCTGTACCCTTCCAACACCTTCTATCTTAACTCATTTCTCATTTGAACTTTTGCTTAAAAAAAACCAAAAATGGTATGGAGTAGTTAAACAAATAAAATTTTTACTGCTTTAAAATCCCGGTGTTAATCTGTTGCATCACCTTTCAAGCTGCTTACTTCATACAAATAGATGGAGGACTCTTTCCAAATTCCAACTTATTACACCTTATAATGTCAGGCACTGTGTTACTCTCAACAGATTCACTGAAAACGATGTGACTTGGGGCAAAGCCAATCAACAGGAAAAAAAAATCCATTAAAAATTGGCTTTAAATCTTGGCTTTGAACTCATAGAAAGACTTGAAAAAAATTTTAATTTCCCTCCTGTGATTGCTGATTTCACTCCTGTTCTGTACAAAGCCCTGCAAAGTGAATGAAGGCCAGTCAGCTAGGTCATAACAGGTTATATTGAAAAAACCACTAAGTTAAACGCTGTTACAGGAACCTTTATAAAGCCCAACAGACATCACTTTTCTTTCTGCACTGCATTTACTGCTCATAAGAAGTGTTCAAGAGGCATTGAGGTTTCTTCATTTCTGCAATCTAAGGGAAGCATAGCATGAGTCACTGAACAAGGCCCACCAACACTGCCCTTCACATTGCCATGTGCTAAAAAATGTTTCTCTCTGCTTTTCTTTTTATCTTTCTCTTTTCCTGAACACCAGCATCCAGCTTTATGAAATTAACAACTCTCTGTGAAAAACCAGGCTAAGACCAAATCCAATTTTGTAGAAGTATGTGAGTCTCCCTAATTTCTCAATGGATACATCTGGCAAAGCCAAAAGCTGAAGAATTTGGCAGCCTGTTATACAAAGCCTTCCCAGGAACTGGTTGAGTTATTCTGAGGTGCAAACAGCCTTGTTAATAATTTGTTTCACCTACAGGGGCCAAGGTGTTTACAGCCCAATTCCAACAGACCTTGCTGGGGCAGGTTAGAATCACAGAATCATAGAATAGTTTGGGTTGGAAGGGACCTTAAAGATCACTTAGTCCTAACCCCCCTGCCATGGGCAGGGACACCTTTCACTAGACCAGGTTGCTCAAAGCTCCATCCAACCTGGTCTTGAACACTGCCAGGGATGAGGCATCTGCTGCTTCTCTGGGCAACCTGTTCCAGTGCCGCAACACCCCCACTGTAAAGAATTTCTTCCTAACATCAAATCTAAACCCACTCTCTTTCAGACTGAAGTCATTCCTCCTTGTCCTAGCGCTACAGTTTCTGATGAATTCAGGGCTGAAGGACGAAGGTTAGGGCTGTTCTGTCTATCTCACTGCTTTGCTGCTTTTACAGAAAAATAATGATAGAACTTGCACCCAGATACTCAAACTCAGACTAGTTTAAACTATGACTGCCTGGACTACTGCAGTATACATACATCTGTTATGAGTTCATAACTCCTGGTAAGTGGCTAGGACTAGTTAACACCGTCTGCAGTAACATCCACAAGATAAATGGAAGAACTGACAGGAAGATTTATTTTCTGGAGTAAGTGGGTAGCAGGAAACCATAAGCCACTACTACTCAAACAGGGACCTAAAAGACTATTGAAAACATGCAGATTTACAAAGTTTAGTCACACTGCAATTCTCTCCTGGATGCAAACTTTTCATGTCCTCACTAAGGACAATCCTAGAGAAACAGAAAGAAATACAATCCCTTCCTTCACAATTGCACTGGTTTATGTTTAAAAATTAGGCAGCAGTATCCCTTTATCACTGAACTTTTATCATCAGCACAGTACTGTAATTTATTTGAAAGTCAGGTTCACGTTTGTTTTGTAGATCTTGAAGGATGTTAAAATACTGACATTTTTATTAAAATACTTTTATTCCAACAGATCTCACAGCCCTAACTCTTATTTATCTTTTTCAAGAATGCTCTAATAGTGTAATAATTATGACCTATGTTCAATTGACTTGACGACTAATGAGCCTTCTGTAACCCAAGTAAAAATCCCATAAGCTTTGATAAATTGCACAGATGTAACATTGTAGCAACACTCAGTCACTACTTTTCCAGAGTGAAACATAGGCACTAAGAGAAAGCTGGGAGGATAAATGCCTTCCCTACAATGCCGTTTTCCCATCTCCCTCTTCCTTCTTTCTCGGGGCTAGGGTCATGAAAATTTGCATTATGTTCCAGCCACAAAATCCTTAAATCTGATGTCGTTTAATGTAAAAGACTTCCTACACTACACGGATTCTACCATTAACAGGAACGATATCTCATTTTTTACATAGATCTTTCCACACAACCACACCTATGACATCGGGATACAAGTGTCACCAAAGGAACCATTCTAGAGAAACTACAATTGCATTGAGTTCTTATTAGAATGTAATATTCTGCATTTTAGATACTGCTTGGAGGATTATCAGAAGAACATACATGGTCTCAAAAAATGGGATTAGAGCTCCCTTATCACAAAAATTACTCCAAATATATGTGAAGCAATCAGTTCTACATATAGCTATTCTCATTCCCCTATTATACATGCATGAATGAAAGCAGGCACATGTGCTTATTCAATTTCTCAGTATACGTACAAAATCAAGGAAATGACATACTCTTTGATTACCTAGGACTTTTAAATCCACATTATTAAATAACTTACATCATCTTAAAGACAGGTTAGTAAAATGTCATGGTTTTCTTCTATAAACAATGAAAAGAAATGAGACAAATTAATAAAGTAACTGAATTCAGAAAACAGTAACAAAAAGTGTTTTCTCTAAATGAATTATTTAAACTGCTTATTAATCTCTCGCTGAAAAATATTCCAAAACCTGGATAATGTCCAAATAGTATTTTGGAATTAGACACCCATTCATCACATCAGCTACCTTACAATTTCCTTGTAGACTGGTTCCAGTTATTAAAAAGCCTTTTTAAGGCTGGAATGACAGGATACAACTACAGAACAAAAATGCTAACATATATGCCCTTTAAAACAATTTCTGTTTCAAAATATAGCTTCCTTTCTGACTTGTAAGATCATATGTAACAACTGAAACCATTTGCAATCCCTTTAATAATAATTCCTTCATAGCCATTTACTACAGCTACATAAATATGAATTACTATAAGGCATTCTGAAATCCAGAAACAATACATCCCGATTTTGAAAATTTGAATGTCTAACTAACTTTCAAAATTCACTTTAAAAACCTGTCTTTCCACTGTTACGCAATGACTTGAAAATGGGAACTTTCCCCCTGTGCTCAGCTATGGCAGGTGCCACCTCTGGGACGGAGGAGCCGTGCACCAGACGTTCGTGCAGCCCCTTTGAAACTCTGAAGACTGGCATCCACAATACTCCTCCCTAAATTTATTATGCTCTTTCTTATAGCAGTGACACATAAGCAACGAGCAGAGCTGTGAGCAATCCACAGTGACAATCTCAGGCTTATTTTATTTTCACTGAAGAGTTTACTATTACTGCTATCCATACTGTTAGTATGCACAAAATGGACCCAAGGTACAGAAAATCTTTGATTTTATTACTTCCAATTGAGCACGTACAGCTCTACAGATATGCAGTCAGAACATTATATATACAGAAGCCTTCTGCAAGATGTTCTCAATGAACACATGAAAATTCAGAGTGTATGCATAAAGAAATCTCAAAATTGACAGAAACTGAACTTTTCCACTTATATCTCCTAGCACAAACTTTACTGCACAGTAGGGAGCCGTAACTTTGAAATACTAACAGACAACATTGCATTTGAACCTTATTTCCTTATTTTCCTTTGAACCTTATTTGGGGGCTCTTAATTTTTTTTAATACTAAAATTACAAGGGGGCAAAACCAATTATAGAAACAAGGCAACCTGCTCTTATATTGATTGGCGTAGATGCCAAAATGGTTGTATTCACTTTTACCGAAAATCTTTCCAGCAAAGCAAATCCACTCTCTTCTAGACCAAGTGTCATATATAAGTGTACATATGCAAATATGTACACTTCAATCTACTGACTGGAGTTTGATCAATTTACATAGTCAAGTGGCTCACTCAGACTCTCTGTGCTTTGAGGTTACATGTCCCAGAATGTACTGAGCTTGTTGGCATTTAGAAAATTAAATTTAGAGAAACGTATTACTTCACAGTTCTTTCCCCCAAGTTACTAAAATATTTAAGCATAAGATATTCTACATCTAGATAAGGGGATAAATCAAAGATCAAGACAATGAACTTCCATTCAACACCAGCCCTTTTCTGCACCTTTCATCCCCTTATCAAAACACAGAGAGATGAGCCTTGAGGGAAGCAAGCCCTGAGTGAGACATTCCAGGCGTGCTGAAGTATGCAGTGCAACGGTCGCATGTATTTGAGTGTAGTGAAAACCATCTTTCACTTCTAAATTGGAACATGCTGAACTCAAATAACTTTGCAGAGCAAAATTGGAAGTGCAAGACTAAAATAGGAAGAGACAATTCTAAGCAGGAGAAAGAGCTAGAAATCTGTCCAGTCGTCACAGGCTTTTTTTTTTCCCCACACCTTAAAGATGTGCCAGTAGCAAGCTGAGAAGGCAAACCCTTCCCCTCTGCTGAAGCACAGCAATCATCTGGGCCTCACTGAAAGTTCATTTCAGATTTTGCACACTGTGGCACCCAGTTCTGAGGAGACTTCAGGCTCCACCTACTTCTGCTTTTGGAAAGTCCTCTAACTGATGGCTCTTGACATAGTTAAGGTGAAACAGGAGCATACTGCCCAGTGTGGCACCCTGGCCTTGACAGAGCTGTGGGGTGGCCACAGAGTGCAGGGTGTGCTCAGACAAGCCAGTGCTCACCTGGGTGTAAGGTTAATGCTGCAGTTTAGCACATAATAACTTGCATTCTGGAGATGTAAAGGTAAAGCACTGATATCCTGGCCAGTGTCACGAAGGGACATGCATTCTTGGTATGGTTGCTTTTTATGTGTGTGCACATTTGGGATCTGAAATGTATATTTTATCAGATTTAGCAGAAGGATGGTCTTTGCCAGAACACGATGGAAGGGTATGTATGGAATGCAATCTCCAAATTACACTGTTTGTCATAGTTTAGAGTATAATTAGTTTAAATCACTGTATAATATCATAAACTAACTCCAAATCTTAGTGAGCAATGCTCTTTGGCAAAATGTATATTCACAGTAAAGAGCAACAAAAAGAAATTGTGGCAATAGCTGCAGCAGGAAAAAAAAAAAAAGAACCAGGTGCTGCCATATAAGTTGTTGTTTGTAATTACTTGCTATTTTTTAACAAGTTAATCCAGTATTTTAGAAGTAACTGCAGAAAGAACTTATCACATATTTTTGAAACATTTCTATTCTAGACTGAAGATTTCATTCTGCCTGGTAGTCTGAAAAAAATAAGTGGCAACAAGCAAAAGAAAACCTTCTTTGGCTTCACTTACTGCATTTTAGTGATGAGGGATTAAAAAATGTAACCAGTCTCTATCCACCTCCCTGCATTTTAAGGCAAAATAAACAGGACTTAACTCTCAAGTGTGAAAAGGACATAGTTCTCTTTTTCCCTGTTAACACAGGTTTTCTTTGTTTAACTAGGACCGTATATTTCAAATCTGATGGAGATACGACCACAGCACATTACCCATGCACAGCTTCTCTCCAATAATCCTAGAACACTACGAGCACAGTCCAAGCCAATGAAGGCACACATTCCTTCCTAGGATGTATTCCTAGCTCGATCCCACTGAAATCAGTGGGGGCTGCCCCACACAGCCCTGCTTGCTGGCCACAGAGTACCAACTTCATTCTCTGCACAGAGATATCTCTATCAGATATTATTTTCAGCCCAACTCTCACTTGCTGTGAGAAAAGGGTGTCTGAAATGAACCCTGACAGCTACTTCTAGTAATGCTGCCTCCCTGGTAAAGCCAATGGAAGAAATGTGGACTAAGTAATTTACAAACCAAACAGTTCTGCACATCTCAACCAGCCACTGGACCTGTGCCACAACATGAGTGTGTGTACACATACGCCTGATGAAAATGTGATCCACGCAGTTCTGTATTCCTGTATTTCAACTGTAAAATTATGACTGCCATTTTGGCACAAAAATGAAACGCACAAAATGAAGGCCCAGAAGGAGCTGTAGCACCTGGGGCTGGTCCTGGTTTTCTGCAGGGAAGAGTACTGCAGTCGCACTGAGCTCTTCTGCTCTCCTTCACGAACGCTTCTGCCCTGAACAAAATAAGCCTAAGAGAAGGGACACTAATTGCACCTGCCATTGCACTTGCCCAATGGCCCGAAAGGCCTGATCATGTGCTGCGGAAGAGCCTTTTCTGCCTGCAGTTTACAGGAACTGAGAATTCTGCCTGCCTGCCATCCAGCTGCCAGCACCTCCCTGACGAGCCTATAAATACTCTTTGTGATCACAGGGGGCTAAGAGTCTGGAATTCGGCATTTGGAAAGGGCATATTACAAATTACCCTGTAAAATCGAGAAGGTACAATACAGCTTAAGGTCTACAGCTACTGTTGGAACCCACTGCAATTACACTGCTTTGCTGTAAAACATCTGAAGAAATGACTGATAATTTTTTTTTAAATAAATAAAAATTTGGAATGAGATGGAATAGGAATAAAAAGTGTATCTCAATAATTAAGAAAAAATACACTCTCTGTAAGAGAAACTTTGTAGACCAGAATAATCCATTGGGTGATCATGTGCAACTCTGAGCTGCTCCTAACTGTGGAGGGGCTCCACCACTGCCTGGCTGACAGGAGGGAAGGAGAACAGTTTGAGGTGAGCAGAAAATCCCAAGAAACTCTTTGCAGACATTACAGGACGATTTAGTGCACAGATATGGTAAAAAATAACTTATGAAAAAATTACGAGATCAGCAATTATCTCTATTTTCAAGATATGCAAAAATCCCACCAAAAAAGAGAAAAAACCCCCTATGTAAACATGTAAAATGTAAATGGCCAGTCTTCGTGAACGAAGATCTGGGAAAGGTGTTCCCACCTTTCAAGCCTGCGCAATGGATTTTTTAGGTGAGA
>JAWWLV010000121.1:53556782-53705658 GCA_035041135.1 Platyrinchus mystaceus
GTTTGTTTCGAGTGACCTTCTCTTAGATGGATGGCCTTAGGGGCTGACGAGCTCCATCTGCCCGGGGGACCGGGATTCGAACCTGTGGCCTTGGCGCTGAGAGACCAGCATCTTAACCGCTAGGCCACCGGGGGTCCCCATGTAAACATAGATACATAAGAAATAAAATTATACATATATTTTTAAATACATAGCTTTGTGTATATGCATTTTATTTTTCCGTGTGTGTGCGTATAAAAACACAGCTTTGAGTATTTAATAGAAGTGAGCAAAAATTGATTTAAATTAATCTCTGAACATAGTGGAAAGCCAGTAGAGTAATTAACTGTGTTATTTATTAATTATTATAACCATACCAACTGTCCTTTCTCTTCATCTCTCCAATAAAAACAATTCATCTTTAATCCACTACAGCTGCAGAAACTTTTATGAAATGTTAGCTAAGGTAATAAAATATCTCCACTTTTAGGTCTGGAGGATCCATTTCTGGCCTTCAATCATTCATGTCAGATTATAATCTCCACTAAAGAGTTCGATGTTATTTCAACAATCCAATACCACACTGGCACATGCAAGCGCACAAAAAACATTTTAATACAGTCTGAATAGGAAATCAGTCACTGAACAAGCTAAATCTGCATGGAATGTAGTGAGCAGTATCAGAAAAATGAACGTATAAATGAAAAAGGAGGAAGGATCCTAGAAATGCACCTTAATTGAAAAGGTTTCTTTCAATATCAGCTGGCACTTTCTTTTTATCTGTACAACTAGTTCCCTCTGTTATTCTACTGCAGTCAATAGCTTGAGTGGGCATAAAATAGAGATTTTCTCATGGCTTAGATCAACACAGGATATAAACCACAACTGAAACACATTTCTGCGTGCTAAACTCAGCAATGATTATTGTAATCCAATTGCTTATATAGCATACTTTGACAATTAAGGTGGTAGGCATGGGGAATACAGAGCAAAAAGGAAGTCAGGAATACGTTGGTTCAGATTACTGCTCTCTGAATCTACTTTTGTTTTGCTCAAGTATTTTGTTAAATCCTTTTTTGTGCTTCACAGGAAGATATGCATTTTGGAGACAGTCATAACAAGTTCTTTATTTTGTTTTTTGTTTAAAATGCCTATAATTTGCACACCCTGACACCTGCTGATTTCATGCCCTGCCTTTTCCCGTCAAAGCCCCTTCTCGGCTCTCCACATGAGGAAATCTCATTTATCAAAATTCTGTTAACGTAAGGGGAAGGGCTATGCTGAGCTGAGCCGTGGCCTTCATTAAACATGCAGAACATAAACTGCTGACACTAAGCACAGTCAACTTGCAGCACGGCAGAGGAGGGGGGGGGGAAAGAAGGAAAAATAGAGCAATGAGACAGAAGGAATGATGCGATGTTGAGATGGGAATAAAAGCCACAGTTTTGCAAAGCACCTAAGTCATAGTGGAGTCAGTGAGATTTAATCAGAGACCTGAAATTAAGCATGTGCTTAACTTTGCCAAACAGAAATAGATCACTAAATTATGAATGGAACAATCTATTTCTGTTCCCAGGAACACGGACACTTTGTTCTCCAGACCAGTCCCTCAGGGAATGAAAAAGGTGAGGGGGAAAAATGATAACAAAATTGGAGAAAACAATCCCTTCTTCAACTCAAAAAAATGGTCCGGATAAAGGAACCATACATTATCTTTAACATAACAAGATTAAAAAGGTTGGTATCCATCATTATGGTTCCAGAAGACAGAAAAGCGCAATTAACCATTACAGTCATTAATTTCAACAGGGTACCAATGGTGGGTGCTCTGAATAGGAAGAAAAATTTGTAAATTTGGAAGAAGAAAGCATGAAAACAGAAATGGATTAAAAATCGACATTTGGGCTGAGGGGGAACAAAGTGGCTTTCTATATTTTCACTTCACTTACTGTTCTTGATATTTTTTCCCCTTTAATTCTCACAGATAGCAGTGTAATGCTGCCTACAACAGAAACCTGAATTTAATAGGCACGAAGCAGAAGGTGTGTAGCATTTTCCTCTGATCACAAGGAACAAGCACTTAGCTGTAAGAGATCCACAATGAGTCACTGCACAGAGGAATCAAATGCATCACAGGTACAAGCAAGTCTTTTTTATTATTATTGTACCAACTGAAAATGCATTGTAACATACAGCCTTAGGAAAAAAATCAATTTCAAACCTCCTAGTCCTATAAAAATATATAACATCCCAATAATATATGCCAATATGCCAATAATATATTTACACAGTTCGAGGAGAGCGAAGGCAGATGTGGGGGGTGGGGGTGGTATGTCAACATTTCCTCTGTAAGCTTTTCTTGGTATTTACAAATAAGTTGGGATAATAATTCCAAGTTGAAACTGTCTCAATACCTAAATGAATGACTTAGCATCAAGTTTCAAACAGCAGCTAAAAGTTATTTTAATATCCATTATCTGAAAAATAATATCATATTAACATTTTCTGATACTTTGACATCTCTTAAAATAGTTCTTTAAAGTTAATCTGCAAGTAAGTATGTAAAATTAATGGCCAGATTCTGCAACACCTTACCATTCTGAATATCACCATATTCCAGAGAGAAAGAACTTAGCTCCAATCAATTAACTCTTAAACTCCTAACATAATACTAACTTTTCTTCCATCTTCCAGGGTTCTGTGTACATGTAGCTTTGACAGAGGAGAGCAGAAAGCAGACACACTTGTGGCAATGGGGCATGCACACTGATCTTTCCACAGAAGTAATTTCTGTACTTCTTTAAAAAAATGAATGTTGTCTACATTTAACCAAAATCAATATCTGCTTTCATAGTGAACATGTTGTTTTTCCTAACATCACCTATAAAATGGAACAGGACAGCCCAAATCTTCTATCTTCCCTTTGGATTTGTAAACAATGCATTATTATCATCTTTTTTGGCTTTTATTCTGGTCAACAAGGTGCTCCAGCCTGCCATATAAAGCTGCACACCACATGGCACCATTCAACATATATAGGTCAGCCTGCATTTTTAATGTGCTCCATTAGCTTTCCCTTCCTCACTGTAACGAGTCTGAACTTCTCACTTTTCAAACCTCTGTATAACTAAGCCAAGCAAGGCACAGGATCCTAAGAGTATGGTGACCATCTTCAACATTCGTTCCACCAAAGAATGCAGTTCTAATCCTATTTCCTTAATTTCATGCTGCTTCCAAGCCCAGCATCCCCAAATTTCTCCTTCAAGATCCTTTTCTACAGCACTGCTTGTAAAAAAACAAAATGTGGTTACTTAAAAAAAAAACCAACACAAACCAATGCTTTACTTAGCATAATTCCTTTCCTCAGTACTGTTTGGGGCAGCTTAACAACTTTGACCTTGGTGGCATTCTGCACACACCACAGCTAAAAAACCCTGCAAGTTAATAAGCATATAAACAGCCATACCTACATTACTGTAAAGCTTTTGCAGCAATCTTATGTGCTATAATGGTATTTAGTTTCTTAGATGCGACAAAAGCCAGTTCCACATGATTCACTTCATTGCTTTCTTTCATAAACAGCAGTTAACACATTTCTGAAAATACATTTATGAATTTTTAAATTAGCATATATTCTAACTGCTCTTCACACAAATGTTTTTAAGGTGTACATCCCTCCATTGGAGCACAACCCTTGCACAAGGACTGAAGTTGTAAAACCACGCTAGGTATAGATTTACAAGGTAATCAGTACATCAGTTCTGACACAAGGACTAACACTGTGAGAAAGTATTGCAGGAGGCTTGGGGAGATCTTGATAAGGGGGGGTCAGAATTGGATGATGGAATGAAAACAGACAGTCACGTCAAATTGAATGCTACAAATAATGCTTACTTTGCTTCAGATTAAAATGGTCACAAAAAGACTAAATCCATCTGTTGTCTATTTCAGGTAGTACCAAAAATTTAGTAGTAAAATCATAAAACACACAGAATGACTTACACTAGAAATTTGCCACAATTGTTTACATATGTATAACATTAAACAATGTAAAGCATTACAACAGTATGAAAATCATACCAAAGTCACCTGTAATCTTGACCCTCCTATATGACCCTGTATAATTAACTGTTCACCAAGAAAATCAAAGGAATGACCTTGAAAAACAAGATTTCCCAGTGTCATTGTAATCTAACAAAATTATCAATATCCCAATTCACTAGAAAACCCTCTCACAAGAAGGAATTCTTAAAAAAGCAAACTGAAATAACTAAAGTTTCAAAGTTACAAAATGACGTCTTCTGTAAAAGAAATATACGTTCAGTAAAAAGCCCAAGATTCTGCATTATTGTCATTGTTTTTTCCCTCTTGAAATCTGCAACATGTCAACAGCACTTTTTACAGGAAAACACAGCTCTGAACCATGATACACACCTGACCTTGTCTCAGGAAAAAAAAAGGGGGGGGGGAAATGAAAACCTAAACCACATCTGTCTACCAACAACTTTCTCACGTTCCTTTCTGCAATTCCTATTCTTCAAACCTAGCGTTAGTTTTAACAAGCCGGTTCTGAAATCAGGGGAAGCAGCCACATAGCAGAATTCTGAATCCTTTTCTATATGTGTATTTCATGCTGTTAAGAAAGAATGCTACACAAAGAAAAAAAAAGGCAAACAAATTAACAGTAGCTTTGTAAAGAACTAAATATTTGTGGAGGCTTTGTTGTTTTTTAAGCTGCAATTTGAATCAGAGCAGGCTTCCTGTAGCAAGGTGGGGTTGGTTGCTGGAGGGCGCAGTTCTGGTCTCACCAGTTGTGCAATCAGGTAGAATTTAGAGAAGAAAAAGAAATCTGGTCTAACCTGCTCTCCTCATCAAGGAGGAACAGCAAACTATCTGCAAATACTCTGAACTGCCCTCTTCCCACCCCCAAACAAAGAGACCACCTGCCTCAACATTTATTTAAAATGTGCAGGTATTTACAAGTAAACTCTGTGTTCCGATTGTTAGATGACTTCTTGGTAAATCTGATACTCCCTCAAAGTTCAAACCAGCAGTATAAATCAAAGGGGCCACACAGAACTCTAAAGGACCCGCCTGATCAGGCAAGCATCACCCCCGGTTACATGTCAACAGGAGGCAGCTGAGCGAGGGAGGACGCTGAGCAGCACACCCAGCCAGACAGCTCAGGCACACCAGACTCAGGCTGCCTAAGTGCGCCCACCAGTTAAAAATTTAATGAGTAACAGAAGGAAGACTGAGAAAATAATTTTTTTTCTTTGGTAGTAACTTAAATTGCTGCAATGTAGTGACTGGTGTGAAACGGTGAGTTCAAACCCTGGAGGTGATGCATATTCCCACCATGAAAGCAGTACCAAACTTTGCACTCTTCTGACATTTCCATGGAGTTTGTGAAGGACAAACCATGCTACAGACTGCCTCTTCATAAAAGCAGCAGGGGAAAGTATGGACTGCTGCTGCCGCCACAAGAGCTGGGTGGTTCAAGGTTGCAGCAGTTCATTTCAATATAGTGGCAACATAAATTGGCACAGGACTGCCCAAAGAGGGATACTCATCGACCAGAGAAGCAAAACTGCTTTCCAAGCCTTTACTATGAGGGCAATGAGACACTGGAACCAGTTGCCCAGAAAGGGTGTCCCACCTCTGGAGTGTTCAAGGCCAGGTTGGACGGAGCTCTGAGCAATCTGGTCTACTGAAAGGTGTCCTTGTCCCATGACAAGTGAGTTGGAACTAGATGATCTTTAAGGTTCCTCCAAACCCAAACCATTCCATAATTCCTATTTACAGACATCACTTGAGCAAATACTAAACAGCTGCCTTGAATTGCATATGCATCTGCTTCTGAAAACTCCACACTGAACCAACTCTTACTACATCATTTATCCAGCCTGTCTTGACTTTCTCACAACTGAGGGTTCTCAGCTAACACAGCTTTTTCTTTTTCTTGTTCCGTGTATAATTTTGTCTTTTATTCTTCATGCAAGATTGTTTTGAAATTGTCCAGACCCACCTCCACTGCACAATGAGGCATCAGGACCTGCAAGAAGTCTGCATTTTTTTCCCACCCTCCCACAGAACTTTAAAATTCTCTCCATATGGGAAGCAGGAGCAAGCTGTGAGTAGTGGGGCACCACAAGCAGGTGCTGTTTGGAATCACCCGCCATGCTCAAGGTGGTTAGATACACTCCTCTACAGCTGCAGCACTCAGGACAAAGCTGGACCACAGTTGGCTCTGTACAATGGATTGAGATAAACTTATGGCCATAAATATCTTGGTGTGAACCTCTTAATTTCTATAAAACTAATTGGGAAAAAAACCACCACAAATCACAGACATATTTATTGAGATTAAATTTACCAGATATAAAGAATTAGTGATTATGTGTATAAAATTTCTAGCACAAAACCACAATTTCTCAGTTTCCCCTGTTCTTGGATTGTCCCAAATAACATTGCAGTGATATGCACAGGTTCAGGCAGAAGCATGTTCAGGTTGTTGCTTCTTAGTCATAACTACTTCAAAACACACACATCTGACAGGGGTCCCTGAGAATATAAAAAGAGCACCTTGTTTCCTGCTATAATGCCATTTTCTACTCTTAGAAAACAGCCAGCACAGAGGGCACTCAGGAGACTTCAACAATCCCAAAACACAGCTTTAACAATGACTCAAAGAAGGTTGGAAAATGTTTTTAGCCATCTGAAGACCTCATATGAAAGAACTCCACAAAGAAATTAACAACAGAACTGGGGAAACGTATAATCCTAACTCTGCTATGAGTAGCAAACCAGAATTTACTGGCGGCTAATATGAATATCTATTTTTTTTCTAAGCTGAAACAAATCCAAAAACTTATTTACAACCCCCAGATTCCTACATTAGTCAACAGTGGAAAGACAGATGTAAATGAGGACTCCTTTCTCTCTATTTTCCCATATACTAAGCACACACATAGACACTCCCAGTGTCAACATATCAAGGCAGAGATAATTCAGACACTTGAAAACATCCTCTTCTGAAAAGGATTAATTGGCTTTAAAACAATTTAATTTGGCTTTGAAGATGTAACTTTTATTACTAACCACCAGATGGCAGGAGCAGAGGCTGCTTAGGCTCTTCAACAAAAGAAAATGGTTTTAAGCAAGGCAAACGTTAATAGAGAACAATTTTTAATCTCTACTTTTTTCTTCTCCTTCAATGGCTTCTTTTTCTTCTTTCCACGAAGTAAGCACTATTTTATTGCAATCAAACTAAAACAAATTATAAAAAAAAAAAAAAAAAGAAAAAAAAAGAAAAAAAAAAAAAAAGAAAAAATCTCTTGAGAACATGTTTTCTCAATTTTATCACATGGCATCTCCATCTCATAGCTCAAGGGTACTGTGTTGCAGATACCACTAGAACAACAGTTTCCTTCTAGGTTTGCATAGCCGTACACTCAGAGTCAGCCACCAAATGTATTCTCTTTGATGTCCTATGCTTCGAACCAGGAAGCTGACACATAGTTACACTGTGCAGCTCAATTTCCCCTCGGGATCTGAACTTCTACTATCTGGGATCATGAAAATAAGTGGACTACAGAAGATGCACCACGATGTGCTGATTGTTGCAATAATGCAACATTTGCAAGGTGGAGGAAAGCAACACTCCTCCACCAAAAGCACGTACTCTCCCTCCCCAACTCCCCCCCCCCAAAAAAAACCCACAAAAAACCCCAAACCCCACCTTAATAAAGTCAAGTAAAAGCATGTTTCGGGGGGAGAGGGAACAAAACAGATATTTTAGTCCTGAGTCCATTTGATTCTTAAACCTTGTATCCTGTATTAGAGAAAGAGCGTTCAAAAATGCAATCCAGCAGCTCATACTTTGAAAGACTTAAGAATAGACTCTCTAAACATCTTCCCGAGTTAGTAAATTATGGAGACAAGGTTATCACTTTATGCTGTGTCATAAAACAAAAATATGTCTACTTCCACGAACAATGCTGGAAGCTCCACCACACAGACACATCCACATCAGAAATGCCACCCTTGCTGCATTTCTTTAATAGAGCTGTCTCTCCATTACGCTGATTTCTCGATCAAAGAGAAAGCTTTACTCCTGTATTTGTCTTCCGCAAAGGAAATGTAAAATCACTCCTACAGTGAACACATCCATTGGGAATGAGATTCTCTTTCCTCAACCCCAGCAGCACACAGTCCCAGAAAAGAACAGGTGAAGCTTGTTCCTACTTCAAAACAGCATGAGATGCAGTTGTGTGGTTAATTCTGCCTCCGTACATTAGCAAACATGCCACTTGCAAAATATGAAAGGGTTTCTTCCCTGCCCCGTTTTTAAATGACACCTGCAAATCACTAATCCAGTTGCCATTTATTTCCATATGTCAAATTACAATCTTAACTTGTGCAAAGCAACATAATAGTAATGATTAAGCCAATTACATCACAACACAGCTTAAAACGACACACAATGGAAGGATTAAAGCTCACTACCAAATAAGAGAGTCCTGTTCTTGGTGGAGCTCCCCCACTGTGGGAACATAAGTGTCTCTTTTCCTGTTGCACAAAGTTGTGAGCCTTCTGACATGTAGCTGCTGGACTGCCATTAACAAACTTATTTATATTAATGCAGCACTAAGCTGGGATCACTGCACCTCGGCATTAGCTGCGGTAGGCGGGATCTGCGGCCGTCGCTGCAAACACAGTTTATGGCACTCTGCAGGTCCAGACAGATGGAGACACGTGGACAAGATGATCTCACCTGGCTCAACTGAATGAAGCCTCCTCTACTCTATGCTATTTGGGTCAGGTAGATGCTGACAGTAAAAGCCTTAGGGAAAGGGAGGGAGAGTAAACCGAGCACAAATATTTAAAAGTCAGGCATCTCGTTTTCTAGATAGGGTCAGACACCATTTGCAGCCTGTCTGGAGTACGTGCTACTGTGTTCGACACCGTAATTTCAACCGATGCCGATATGTGGCTCCTACAACAATAAAATGTGTATTAAATCTTTATACTATAACCAACCTTTCAGACTAAGATTTTTAATTCTACCTCAGGGATTAAAAGGTTCTAATGGAAATTGAGCATCTGAATGTCTTAGGAGGATTTAAGAAACTCACACGCTGTTATTTTTATTTGTTCATTGCCATGGTCTTTAAACTGGCCCTGTGCACCTCATTTCTTTTTCTTTCTTTTTCACATTTTTGTATTTCTGCTAATTTTCTCTGTCATCTGCGAATACTGACTGGTCCTATCTGATAAAATATATCTTCATACTCAGCTAAAATAAACACAAAATAAATTGGTACTGTTAGTATTTTCCATGTCATCATTAGGCTTTAATGGGACTCAAGGAGTTTAAAACTTTGAAATACATTCCTGGGTTGACTGCACACTCGGGCAGATACCACTCCATCTATTCACTCTTACTCCACGTTTGTTTATCAGCAACTACATTTTTGAAGGAACTTATTTTACTTATTATAATTATATATACATATATATATATATAATTATTATTATAATTTTATCCTCAGCAGAATTTGAATGAACCACACATAACTGTTAAGTCTGTCCCAAATCACCTATAAGCTGTTCATGATTTGCTACCTGGTCATCTCCCCTAAATCTCTCCATATGCAACCATGCATACATAACCCTTCTACATATTGGAACAGAAGGATCAGTCAAAAGCTGGAAGGTTTTTTTGCTTTAAGAAACAAACATGCATTCAAACACACACAAATGCATGTGTAAATTAAACTGAACACCACATGTACCATTGTCGACAAAGCTGTTACAGCACGCTAACAGCTTCCTCCTTCTGTAAAATTAGTTGCAAAGAAAGCTGAATGGGTTTGCTTGCTTCAAGCAAAGGAAAGGTTTGGATAGCAATGCAGTCAAATCTGTACATCTTTATACTTATCAAAAAACAACTTTTATTTAAACTGATTGAAAATGTGCTTAGGTTTTCACGGCCTTTTAAAGAGAACTGGTCTCACATATGCACAAAATGAAAATTAAAAAAGTTCACATTAAAATGTCGTTTTCATTCCAACAAATGCCTTATATTCTACATTTGTTTGGGGAAGACTGTTTTCTTACTGAAAAGAAGAGACGGAGGAAACATTTTTAAGGACTGCTATTAATGATTTGCAATTTGCACCTCTTCCATGGAGTAAAGATAGGATTTGGTACTTCAAGATGCCTATTCTCTAAGTATTTTGGCAGTGTGAAACAACTGCTTTTAATTTTATTTTCTAAAATAAGAATTGTTTTGTCCAAATCAATATGCATAACTTGCATCAAAAGCATCCTGTAGCTGATTTCTACACACACTTTTAATGATTATCATAATTGAAGACTCAAAATTTAAGAGGCAGACTATATCATCCAGAGCTTCAGTTCTCCGATGAATACTACAGTGAAGCTGAACAATGTTCTGACGTCTCATACAGAACCTTTTCCTGGGAAACAGTCCCATTTCCTGCAAGTATGCATATCTACCATGAGACTGAAATCATGGAGAATTTAAGAATAACAAATGACATTGTAAGTTCTTTCACCAGTCTAGAAATATCTTTTTTTTAAAAACAGCATTCTTGTATGTATCTACAGGCAACAGAGCCTGTCATCAAGCCTAAAAGTAAGTGGTAAGTGTCTAAGGATAGGTGGAATGGATATAGTCAAAGGAAGAGTCATCCCCTGAAGCAAATTATGCTTCTGATCATGGATACAGAGGGGTCCTACAATGTTTCAAGCTGAGGCATATGCTACACCAAAAATCCAAAAAAGATACCTCCTCTCAACAGTCCGCAACAGCCCTGGAGGAAAATTCAGGCTAAAAGCAGGTACCAAGGAAAACATTGCATCATGAAAACTTTTAACCTTATACTCTTCTCAACTATGTTATCTGGTATTCAACTTGGGTTCTAATTTATAAAATTAACTATTTTTCATTTTAAAAGTTGTCCTTATACATATTCTCTGCAGCCGTACCAACTCATCTGTTACTGTAACAGAGACACTAACATTTATTTGCCAGTGAGACAGACAGTAAGGGAAGCATTTCTTAAGGGAGAGGAGGGAAGAAAATGCTTTCACAGCATGTCTAAATAGACAGCAAAAATGAATTCTCGGATTAACAAATTTAGGATGATACATGTACCTTCTTCTTGACTCACAAAAAGTACATGACATTCCTAGGCGTACACAGTTCACTATATAATAGAAAGGTACTATTTTAAGAGAGTTAAAAAGACCCTGTAGGTTCCCAAGATGAATTTTAGGAAAAAGTTGCTTAGGATTCTAGAGGATGATGTTAAGAGTTGGCAAGAGTACTGATTCCGTTTTCTAAAACTAAAGTTTAGCAATAGAAAATTCTTAAAAATTCCGGTAATAAAAAGGAGTTTCAAAGGACGTCCATCAAGATGACTAGAAGACAGAAAAACACCTTGTATGTCTAGCCATGAAAAAGAATTAGAAGCCTCCTCCACAATGTTTTAGTTCTAAGAGCGACTGGCTACAACGATCATCAGTAATATTTCTGTTTACCCACCTAGTCTGAAGGATTATGGAGATGAGTTCACAAGAGCTGACCCTCCAGGTTTATTAAATATTCAATGAATATTTTGTATGCATGCTGGGTATTAAATAAAAATCAGAAAATACTGCAGACTACCATATGTTGTATACTTCAAATAATACTGGAGTAGCTCTGTTTGTTTTTTAATAATTTATTTAAATCACTTTATCACATATCAACATTAAAATGTACAATACAGATACAATGTAAATTCTGGCATCATGAATATTTAGGTACTTTTAAAGTGCCTTTTTTTTTTCCTGCTGGTTAATTTTACTTATTGTATTCCAAATAAACCTGGAGAACTTATTTATTATTTTCTTGCCCTTTTTTTTACCTTAATAGGAATAGCACTGCTATTTTCTCACCTACAGTAGTATCACAGCATGTGGGCCTTCAGAAGCAAGAAACTTCATTGTCATGATTTAGCTTACTGTTCCTACAATCTCCTTCTTCCCCTCCCCATCCACTCTCCTCCTAGCTAACTAGATATAGCCTACACACAATCTGCCCTGTTTAAAATCATCCGCTCATAAAACAGTGGTCGTGACCATAATGCTCACTGGCCAAAGAAACCTGAGCATGAACAAGGACACAGCCCATCCGTTTAGCAGAGCACATCTGAAGTGGTCTCTCCAACAGGCATACTGCATGCCACACACTGATCTACAACTGAACACAGGGTGATGCAGCTGTTCCATGTACTACTTTCTATTCGGGATGCACTGTCAAAAAGGACCTGAACAAAGTGGTTTACTCAGCAGACTGCAAAGCAGATAACAACTACAATTTTTCAGTTGCAAATCTATGGAACAAGAACAAATCCAGCATTTGGGCAAGTCCAACCTTAATAATTACTGCTAACCTGATGTCCCATATTTCCACATGGGTTTCTGCAAGTAAAACTTGCTCACAGGTTTTAAACAGGACTAAGACAGCCTGTGTTGCTGTTCTCAGATTACCTCACATAAGGGAGTTTCTGAATTGACGGATGTAAGTCATAGGACCCTCAGTTCTCAGGCTGAAAACTCATTTTCTGTGGCATCACATCCAACAACCCACATTGTTGGGACCTACATAACAAAACTGCACCAAACTACACACCTTGTGTCCAAATGTAGCATCCTCGGAGGCCAAGACTTCAACCTGAAATTATAAGGAGAAAGATAATTTCAAATTTAGCCACCACCAGGAACCTCTCTCTCCTGAGCACAGCACCACAGTCCAGGTAAAGAAGAGATCTGTAAACGAAGATGCCAGTCTAGATTAACCCTAGGAAACCTACATACAATAGGATGTGCTAAACTAACTGCTGACAACAGAAACCCTCAAGTGAGGAAACTCAGGAAGCATCCCTCATGACATAAACAAGGTTCTCCACTTAAATGACATAAAGATTATCTGTCACTGTCCCAGAATTTGCTGTATACAGCTTAACGTTTTTCTCCATGTGGAGTTTTGACTACACCAAAAAGCTGCCTGAGCACAACCAGAATGATCTGTCATGGTAAATCCTTGTAAAAAAAGGCTGGAAACACCTGAACTCTTCCCCTCTTGTTATATTCTAACCAGGCTGAGTACTCCTGCACCAGCACCAAGTCAAACAGCACTAACAGCAAACTCCGCAGCTGAGGTCTTGCTTGCAAGCTCCTGTCCTTGTCTTGAGTATAGAGAACTCTTTGAAAACTGTAGAACTCAGGGAACACAAACTGCCCAGGCAAAGGCCAACACTAGCTGCCTCAGAGATTCAGTGAATGTTTGAAAGTCTGAGAAAATCAAGCTGCCAGGTCACAGAGAGGTGCTCCAGATGAAACTCCTTGCTGGTTGCCACACACAGCACAGCTCTGAGAGTTGATATGTGCTAATCTGCAACAACAGGAACAGACACAGAAAAGCAGGCACACTGATTTTTCATTAGACTCCTTAAAACTACTTTACACTTCAGCACCTTTCACCTGAGAATCTCGGTGCTTTTATGAATTCTAATTAATTAAGCTTCCCAATACACCAATGAAGTCAGAAATGTCATCATCCCAATATACAGAGAGAAGAGTGAGGCAGAAGAGGTTAAATAATTTCTTAGTAGTCATGTGCCAAGCCAGGAACATACTCAAGAAAAGAATCCTGGATCTCTACTCCCAGGCTCAGAGTTTAACAACTAGGAAATTCTCTATTTCTCCAATTTACATCCTACTTAAAATGCCTACTGCTGCATTATAATTTATACAACTAGTATAACTATAACTAATGTATCTAATCTCCAGTTTAACTTAAGAAGAGTGAAGGATTTAAAGCAAATCAAGAGGGAAAAAATGAATGTGAAGTTTCAGCCTGGAGCATGTTATAATGCCAGAGTTATAAACCCCTGAACAAGAGGGTTTATAATGGAAAGGCTGATAAACTAACAATGATGGCAGCACTTAAATATATTTATGCCATGATCTAGCAACATATGGTATTCTTTCATCTTTAAATTAAAAAAGGGAAGGAAAAAAAGAAAAGGGGGAGGGAGATAAAGCATTTATAGGAACTAGGAATAAATTAAGAAAATGAACCAGAAGTTACCCAATTGTGACCTGTCCAGCTAATTAGGAATGGCAGTAAGAGGCTACAAAGTAGTATCTCATTCAATAAGAGGTACAAAAAAAAATCCAAGTAAATAAAATAATCTAAAATGATATGATATGATATGTATTAGCTCCTTATAGTAAGCTTCTAATCCTTTAGGCACTTTATAAATATTAAACAATCAGTCCTGGTGAGACTGATAAATATCCATAATATATTTTACAGATGAAGAAACAGACAGAGGGTTAAGTGACTTGCCCAGGGCCAAAAAGAATAATCAGCCTTTGGATCGGAAATAACTGTATGACTGCTTGTCACAATACAGTGCCCTACTCAAATGCTCAGACGGCTTCTGAAAAAAGTCATTCCACTATCAGAAGCATCTCTGTTAGGGTTAATGTGGTTACCCACCTAAAATATGAATGCTCATTTTTGCTCAGCTTACTGTTTTGGTACAACATACAGCTACCACCACTAGATAGACCCCAAAACTTGAACAACCTTGTTCAAACACATTCAGTTTTCTCTACCCAGTATTATGCCAGTCACATACTTCCAGACTCATTAACCATAGAAACACAAAGAATTATAAAGCTTGGAAAAGACACCCAAGACCATAGAGTCCAACCTTTGACCAATCACCACCATGTCCACTGGACTAGAAGCGCCACATTCAGTCATTTCTTGAACACCTCCAGTAACAGTGATTTCACCACCTTCCTGGTCCATTCCAATGCCTGACCACCTTTTCAGTGAAAATATTCTTCCTGATGTCCAATCTGAACTTTCCCTGGCACAGCCTGAGGCTATGTCCTTCTGTCCTGTTGTTAGTTGCCTGGGAGAAGAGGCCAACCCTCACTTTGCTGCAACCTCAGTTATTTTACCTTTCAGGTGGTTGTAGAGAGCGAATGCTACATTTCTATTCTGGATATTCACCAGGGGAAAAATGAAACCTTCTTTGTGTCACTGGGTCCTTCTCTGACTCCCTCCTTGAATCCACCAGGGTTGCTGATGCCTTGCCAGTCCCAGTACACTCTGCCTCCCTGGCCCTGATGTCCTTTCTTCCTTCCTCTCCTTTCCAAAGGCCCCAGCTGGGCCGACTGCCCCACTGAACCTGCCCAGAGCTGCCTGTCCCCTGCCCTGTGCTCCGTCAATGCTACCAGCTGCAGGAGCACAACATGGATGGGATGGCACAGAATCCCTGCACTGACCCAGCACTGATCAGGCAGAGTGCCTTTTCTTTGCGCTCCGTCTCATCTGCAGAGAGGCCACCTCACCATGGTGGACCTTCCCTGCAGAGCACAGCCGTATTGTCAGCAACCAGCCTGCACTAATAAAGCTCCTGCTTGCTCAGGGGCCAAGAGAATGCTCATGATTGCCATAGTCCCAAAACACATGAATTAACATGGCACAATGACCGGCACACACACGAAACTTAATCCTCCTTCTTTTCACCAAGAAACTGAGAAGACGAACAAACTGTGACATCAAAGAGTAAAGCAGGAGTTCAAGCTGGTGTAACATACTCTTAGTCTTTTTCACATATAGAAATATTTTCTTTTATGCTCAGAAACATAAGGCTCAGAAAGACAGTAAAATGGTTTGGAGTGAAGCTAGTACAGATAACAATTCTAATTAAAGATGTTATTGAGCAGGTCTGATAACGCCACTTCTGTTTTTCCAAGAATGATCACACCACTTCTTTGATAAATAATTGTTCTCACCTTGCACATGATGCAATGAAACATCCTCTATATTCTTTGTTACCACTGTGTTTAGCAGCATACTACTGTGTTAGTCCATTCATTTCGATTTTCACCTCTTTGTATAAAAGGCAGTTGAGTAAGAGACAAGTAACTGCTGACACCGAAAGATACACAAAATAAAGTACTGGAAAAAGATATGGGACAACATGAAGTTTTCCTCACGCTGAGTTTCCAATAAAACAAAAAAAGCCAAAATGTATTACAACCTGGGCTGAGTGGACCCCCCTCTAGTGGGAATGCATGTGTACTTCAAACAGCACCCACATCACCCCAGCGGAAGAGAATATTTCCCTAAGAATTTGGCAAGCATCATCCTTCTCCTAATCACCTTCAGAATATATCAATTCCATTCCAAAAAATAAAAAAATGAAGAAGACACTCATTATTGCTTTAAGATATTCTGATGTTAATTAAAAAGATCTCATTATATACTTATTTGTAGCAGTTAAACATTTCCTATTTTAGTTGTTTTTTCTGACTGTACACATGTAAATATCTTGGGAAGGTGGAGTGATTTTCCTTTACAGTGAAAAATTCACTGCATCACAAAAAAAAGCAGACTTGATTCTTATATGAAGCACTTTTGATTTCATCTACATACATATATATATCTGTATCAGATACTGTAGCTTTCCCCTAGGCACTGCTCTGAATCTTTGCTCCAGTCCACCTTACTTTACTCATAATACAGTGCTATAGTTGAACATGTCTGTTTGCCCCGTATTTTATTTCTATGTAAAAGCAATTTTTAGTCACTGTTCCTTAGCTTTTTTTCCCCTAGTTTATCTAAAGAACCAAACACCCTTTTCACTTCCAACTAACTCAAACCACGTTAGCAGTATCCTGCAATTCTGGGCTAGGAGGCTGTTGTAAGTGGTAAGGGGCAAATGATGAGGTAGTATTCTAGGGAGTGTGTGTATTAACCATACGCTGCCAATCAATTATATGTGATGAAATTAGTGGTTTAAGCAGGAGTATCCCACAGCATGCCTGTCCTGCCCGGGCAATTCACCCCTCCTAGAGCCCGCTCCCACTGCTGCCCCTGGTCCAAGCGTAGCCTCCTGGGGCTGGCCAGGGTGGGGTCCAGAGGTCCCCCAGGTCCTCCCCAATGCATGACAAGACGAACTTCCCACCTCCGTGCTCAACATGGTCTGAAAAACGGGCAGCTGTGGCCAAGACCACTATTACTTATATAGTATTCTATGATTTAATAGTTGAACAGAATAGCATTTAATAGTTTATTTTACAAGAAGAAATAATTCATAAACATCATGTCAGCCTGGAGGACCCGTGATAAGTAAGATGTGGGGTACAAGCTGGGGAGTAGCCTTGAGTCTCTTTTTGTCAGAAGTAATGAGACTTTGCCAGTATTTTTATTTTGCTTTTCAATAAAGGATTCATACAGATCCAGTCTGACAAAGAATATTGCATCGTAACTAAGACACAGTAAATTATACACAGTCATTTTTACCTCCCTGTCAGAGAGAAAAGGAGTTGAAACATAGATAAAACCCTTGAGGTACAATGCTAAACAAGACCTTTTTGGAACAAAGTTGTACAACCCAGTGATCAGATGACACAAGGAATTACTATAATTTGGTCTTCAAAGCCATACTCAGCATTGGTTTGGTCCTCGGCTCCCTCTTGGCTCATCAAGACTTTGTTTGAGAGAGGATTAGCTGAAACTAAGCAAGAGTCACAGGAAGTGGAATACCATTAAGAGGAGAAATTACAGCTACGCCTAATGCCCAGACTGTTATCCAAACAACAGAATATGAGGAGCAGGTATGCAAGGACAAAATAACTAACTCACGAAAGACACAGGTCACAGAAGCCCTATCCATCTTATTTGGGGGAATCTGAAAATAAGCACTAATAATCATTTCCGATGCATGCCAATTTCCATATAATATCCTGTTAACACTAATGCTGAAAAGGATCATCAATCTACACTTAACTACCCAGGCAAAAACTTCCAATAGAGCACACACTTAACGCTGCTCTGAGACTTGGGTCGGAGCTCCTCAGAGTTCACCTAATGGAGCTATTTGCAGCTGGTAGGTGAGGGGGTTACAGCTACTCTGGCAAGGGAGGCAGTAGACTGGAGCAGCTATGATCAAGACAAAATATTCTGCACGGGCACTTAGAGTTTCTGTGGTTCACACACGAGAATTTGCCCAGCTGGCTGCAAATTTTATAGGCTTTCTATTGTCATTTGTTTGACATTATTATTCTAGGAAAATTATAGCACAGGGCTTCTCTGATACCTAGAGGGTTTTTGCCAACTGCCTGCTTACTAAAAAGGCATGCCTCTGGCACTTATAAAATATGCTCAAAACAAAACAAATGTGTGTGTTAATACTTGCATTTTGCAATACCTTTGTTTTCCCTGTTCGGTAGCGATCAATCAGTTTAGAAAGGATTCTCTTCCCCATGATAACAAAATCTAAAAAGAATGAGGAAAGACAGGTGCATCCTCATGAATTACTACTGTCAAATCACCTTCTTGCTCTTGGGGTGCACTTCTTGCTCAATTGTGCCAAGACAAACCCCATCACACCATCCAGTTCAAACTGTTTGGTTTTGCACCCAAGTTTGCCCTCCGACTTACGGAAGACTTTGTGGCAGGTGGGGGGAGGCTCTGCAGTCCCAAGAACTCAGTGGGCCTCATTAGTCCAGATGCAAAGCAGCGCAAATGTAACTCCAATTACGATTTTCACACAACAATCTTGCCGAGCTGCCTATAAGAAATAGCCTGGATAGCACGAAAAACGGAGGATGTTGTAGCGCTTGGTGCAGATATACCCTCATAATTCTTTTCTAGCATAGATTCTCAGCTTTTAGGGTTTTCCCATCAGCCCCAGCCACCCACACACCACCAGTTCTGAACTTGTCTTTTAAACGAAGGTGATAGGAAGTTAATCCGGTTTTCGCTTTCCAAAGTCCTTAGTTTATTTCAAAGATGAATATGACTATATTCATTCATATCTTTATGAAATCCAGTTTAACTAGCTTTACTATCTCTTCCCTTTGCCTTCCTTTTCAAGTAATTTAGGATTCAGCAATTGTAGTAGATAGCTGTCCTTCTCACTGGAGCAGGGACAAACCTACATGACCCACATTAGTTTCTGGCAATTCTTCAAAGGCTTACTGAGGGTGTACACAGCTTTAAATGCACACTGAAAGGTGGGAATAAACTTTGGTAACTGCAACAGCCCTTCCTTCCATTTTTTTTTTGCTGCTTCTTTTTTTTCCTTCTCCTTTTTTACCTGCCACCAGTTTTATTTATTTTTAGCGGCAATCATGCCTGTACTTCACGCTACGTTTCAGGTCTGTAGCAAGCAAGGATTGGGCACGTTCCCTGGGCAATCCTTGAATAAATACACCAAAGACACACCTTTGTTATGACCCTGAACCTATGCCCGAAATAAAGGCACAACAGTCACACAGTACAAATCTCATGAATTAAGGATAGGTCAGCTGAGATCTCCTTCACTTTCTACACAAAGGCTGTTGAGACTACTTAGTCAGACCTTTCAGTTAAGTAAATGCCATCTCCTCATAGTCTAACCTGTGTAAAAACTATAAACCATGTGACCCAGTTCAGGGTAATTATTCACTAAATCTGGCATCCACTTTCTCTCAGGCTTTCCCTTTCATTTATTTGCTGCTTCTTCATGGTATCAGTCATTTATCTCTTAGCTCACCGAATCTAGTAACAATAAAGATCAACGTTCTAATTTTTGAATCCACAACTTTTAGCTCGAAATATACAAATTAAGTAACAAAATGATCCCTCTTTAAACGACAGAATAACTTTGTGTTAAAAAGGTTTGAAAAGATGTTTCAAGAAACTATGCTGCAGCTCACATTGCTTATTAATTCTCCTCATTCTCCTTATTAGCATGTACAGACAACAAACACAGTGGCTCAAGGACGCAGCTCGCTGAAGCAGCTCTGTTCTTGGTCAGCCAGTGTTTGAGATAAAACACAATGATGCATCGTGTTCTTAAAAGCTGATTAGTGGAACAGATCTGTCCTGCTCATATTTTTAAACTTTTTCTTAAATGTTAATGTTTTTGGGGAAGCTGATTTACAACACTAACAAGAACAACAAAAAAACATTCACAGCTCCAGCACTGTGCCTAACACACATTGCTGGATGTGCTATTGACTGACCTGCTGGTTTAGTCTCCCTTTGCAAATATTTTGCAAAATCCTGGGAACAAGGCCAATCCCTGAGAAGGAAAAAAATTAGACTCTAGATATTAGCTAACTAAAAGCAATAACCATCAGCCTTGTGAGATATAGTACTTTAAACAGAATTACACATACCAGAAGCAACTTGGGAGAAAAAAAGTGGTGTGCTATGGGGGGATTGGGGCAGTTTCTGTAAAGTCAAAAAGACAGAAAAGTACAAAAATATTTTGGCTTGCACCAGAAATCAAACATTACAATTCCCAGACAAACTGACATTTGAGATTGTGTACAGCTCTGCTCAGCGCAGGGGAACCTATGAGACCTATCTGTGAACAGCCTCCCATCCCTTACAACTCTGCCATAACTTATTGCTCCATAGGTTCCGTATCAATAGATGATCATCAGTAAATTCACAGCAATAACATGCTCGTCATTAGGATATGAAACAGGTAAGATATATACACACACATACACATGCACGTTTTCTCTCTGTAAGCATATATTCAAATTCTGTTATGTTTTTGTGTCATACTGTTTTTCATACATATATATGCAAAAAACGGGTAACATGCAATTAGTCCTTTCACACCAGAACACTGCATGAAACAGAGTAACTGCACTGAAAATGCTTTTGATATTTATTTGTTTGACAATGTAGAGATCAAAATGACTGTTGTACATAGACCGAAATCTCAGAGCAGTTACTATTTAATTTCCCTTAAGAAAGGAGTGGTAGATATCATAAAAACAAAATTCCAACCTCATGCATTCTAGTATGTGGGAAATCCTGTAAAACTGTCATTATACCACCCAATATAAGCAGTAACAATTACTGCCACCGGTAAGCCTTTTATTTAGATATTGTGACTGCACCTTTTCTAATCCATTTGTATTTCTTACTCTCTTGTTCCAACATCATGATTTCATTTTAATTCCCCACTTCCAAAACAGAGAAACATAAGACCTTGCCTACCAAAATCTGCTGCAAAGCATCTCTGCAGCAGTCGCCTCTGTGCACTACCATACTGTAAAGTTGTAAAGGGGCCGCTACGGAAAACCTCAAGAAAGGGTTAAGATCTCGCTGCTCTCTACTAGCAAGGCTGGAGGTTCCCACTGCCACAGCTCAGCAACCCAAGGGCCCATCTGAACACCCTCAACAGCCCGTTTCAAAGTCGGGTTGCTTAGCCTAAATATAAGGTACCATCCACCAGCAACTACGGGGTGGTACTGAAGAGCTGCATTGTTATAACGCTTCTAAATATTGCAGAAAATTCCATAAAGGTATGTTTTAAAGCCACCCTCACCAGCGGGAAGGGTTTGTGCTGTTTAAGGCTGTAGCTGCAGAGTACTCCCCCACTTCCTTTACCTACCTCTCTCTACATAATTACTGCACATACCACCTGTAAAATTGAAAACAAATACAGTCCTAGCTAAAACTGCATGTTTTAACAATCTTACCTAAAAGAAATCAAACAATTTGCAGCAAAAATTGAAGATAAGTGACCAAGGACAAAATCTTTACAGAAACAAAGCTTCAAGTTTCAACTCTACACCATTCTGTCAGCAGCTTTCTTATTTAATTGAGCCCGTATATAACCAACATCAAAGATACAAAGCTATTTTGTGCTGAAAATATTGGAAGCATGTTAGGAAGAGGTGGCAAACAGAAAGGATCTGTCAAAGGTAACAGATGTATCAAGGGCACCAAGCACTGTGAAGAAGGCGTTAATTATCTATGCTGAAAAAGAAAAGGTGTTTGAAAAACAGAAACTGTTTTCAAAAGATTCAACATATTCCCATTGTGCTCAGGAGAAAAAGCTTCCTGCACCTTAGACAACATTATTTTGAGCATGTGGGTTAAAAGATTTTTTAGGCGAGGAGAAACACAATGTAGGGAGCACTTCGTTTCAGAAACATGGTTTTAACTTTAAAACCTTTACTGTGTCTTGCAACCCAATTCCAATCATAGATTGCATTCTTTATTCCCACTTTCCATGGAATGGGTAACTTGCACAACCTAGCGGATCTTTTTCCTTATCTGAAAAAAGTGGTGCTTTTTGAAAATTAAACACCAAGTCACACTGAGACAAAATTTATCACCGTAAGACCTACCTGCCCTACATATATCTTATATTTTCTAGATTGTGTGTGGTAGTACTTGCTCACAACCTAGTTCTGAGTCAGAATAAACCGATTCTTTATTATACATATGCTTCCCTTCTCTACTTTCCCTTGCAGGACTGATGAATCGGGACTTTCTAAAGCATGATTTTGAGAAAAATGGTTAACACAAAAATGATCATTTTCATCTTTAACAGAAAAAAATAATTGGAACAGATTTGAAAGGAGATGAGCCACAACTAAAAGTAAGGAAAGCCTACACTTTTACACACACAAAAAAGCTTAAATTTAATTCTCTGAAGATATTAAATGCATATCTGATATTGCATACTCAGCTAAATCAATGTTGTTCCCATAGGAGTGTGATATGATCGATAACAGAACCACGGTGACCCACACAACTGTAAATTATGTGGGGAAACGACCCAGGCAACTACCAGCAGGTACAGAGGTAACACGCTCTCAGAACTTCTCTACTTTCCCAACTAGATCGAAATTCCTCCTAATGTCCCCTTCTCCCATATCAGTATCATGCCAGATACAGTGGCTCATGGTTAAAACATCTGGGCAACTCATCTGGGCATTGTCAGATTCAGGGCACAAGTTTAGAAAGGGTGGTTTGCACAACAAGTTTCTGCACACCTGCCTAATCGCTGCGGAGCAGGAATCCCCTGAGAAACATTCTGTATTTCATACTATAACTCAGAAAGGTAAATCTGCTGAACAAGACTCAGTTGAACTAAATTATTTTTGCCAATGACCTGAGATTTTCTCTTGAATTATTTTAGGATGTGTCCTCACCACCTCCACACGAGGTACAAAGACTGATAAACACTCTGACTGGATTAACTGCTTTAAAAATTATTCAGATATCACAGCTGGCCAGTTTTTGACCCTTCTGGTATCAGGATTTAAGAGCTGACTGGGAAGGAACAAGTGCTCCAGTCACTGCCATAACTCCTCCACCCTCTTCCAGCTCACAACAGCAACATGTTTCCTCAAAACTGAAGGAAACACTGGCTCTCAAACGGAGTAGGCAAAAACGCAAGCACTCCTAGGAGTCACTTCAGTCCTAAGGTAGGGCACGTAATAACAAATGCCTAGATAAACTAACAAAGTGTTTGTAGGTTTTTTCCATTTTACTTGGGTTCTCTAGCCATTGCAATAAGAGAAAAGTGAACACAAGCCCTGAAAATATGTCCTCCAAAAACACGCATTCCACGATTCACATGCACAAAGACTAAATCTGCACACAGGAATCAAACAATTAGGTTTCTCAAATGCTTGAACTACTTACACAAATCAGGACTTTTGCTAACCCAAGCAAGTGCACAATGTATGATTCTGCAGACCACTTCAGCATTTCACTTTTTTGCTATAGCCACAAACAAAGAAAGTAATTTAAGTCCAAATTCTTCTCGAAGTTACTTCTAGCAAATAGTGGCTCACTTATAAAACCCTGATTAATTGCAGAATCTTGGCTTCAGAATTCAATTACATTTTAGAATATTAAAAATTCTAGAGTCCATAAACAATGATTATAAAACTGTTTATAGCATTTTTAGTATTTTATTTGAACACTGCAATATGAACTATAAATGTTCTTCCCCCTCCCCCATTTTTCTTGTCATTTGTTTCCTGCAGTCTCTTCATGCAAACAGAACAAGAACGACACTAAGGGAAAGAGGAGAAAGGATGTGGCGGACTATTGACAGACCACCTCCTCACTAACTCTGTTTCTTCATTGTGCTTTATGCCTGTTCTGTGAGTTTTATTCTGGGTCTACAAGGGTACTTCTGGATAATTACAGGATACAAGCTAGCATTTTTTTTCCCAGCCTGTCTCAATTTCAAAGCAAGCCCTCTCTTCATTCTTTTAGTTATTCAAAGTAAAACAGCAAAACAAATCAATTGCTAACAGCCTTGTGCAGTTTTCCAAACTTAGCATTTCTGTACGATGGTGTGCATACAAGGTAACATTCAAGGCAGGAGTACATCTTCAGGCACAAGAACCTTGTATAAATCTTCAGCATCAATGACCGCTTTGCTAAAGATTTCTGCTTTATGCACACATTTATATATGCAGGCATACATGTATATATACATACACACACATACATACTTTTTTATTTTCTTGCAAATATCCCCATAAAAATTTTCCTTGCAACTTTTCCTGAAGAAATAAATCCCAGCACTCTTGTTTTCCAGTTACAGTAGCTGCACCAATTATAACAGCAAGCTGGCAATCCCAGAGACGGCTTTTTATACTTATTTTAAGCTCATTTTACTCAGAACGCAAAAAAAAGATTTGAACTACAATTTCAAAGGTGAAAGGTTAGAGTCTTAATTTCTGAACTGTGCAGTCCTGGCAGGGCTTTTCAACACTTCTATGTTTTGTGGAGGCCATTTTGTTTCTGTATTTATTTCTACTAAGATTCCCCTTCTCCCTTAAAATAAAGAAAATATCACTGTATTTAAAAGGAAACCAGTCATGGACAGGTTTTGCTGCAGCTCATTTGTTATGTCTCACTCTGAGTTTACAAACAGCTGTCCCGTGCATCTCCACTGGATACAATTTTAGTCTAGACAGGGGAAATCCAAGCCACTGCTGCCCAAACAACATAAACACAGGAAGATTTTCAATCAATCATTTCATTAATAGAAACACGTCTAATAATATAAGGGGAGGGTGTTTTGGAAGAAAGCCCATTTCAGAGCCTGAAACAGCATAATTGTGCGGTATTGTTCTTGTGCTAGGCAGGGCTATGGAACGACACTCGCAAACCAGATTTTGGTGCCGTGGTAGATTTCAATAAAATAAGCCTTGTTTCTCTAACACAAGTGGCTTTCAAGACCACTGACAACTTTGAATCAAACGGTAAACAGAACTAAATAAGACTTGCACAGCACTGGCATTCATCTCTGCTTTGATACAATCAGGTCAGTGCCCACACAAATATATTTCTAGCGTGACCATTATTTCTGGTTTTCTTCAGGCTGTTTTACCTGGGAAAAACCATTAAACACACCAGCTACTAACATACTAATGCTCCTCTCCTGTTCTCATCTGTGCCAGCCTGTTGTCTGGCCCCAATCATATAAATGTCTAGAAATAAACTGCTTTGAATGAGGTTATTTCTATGTTGGTATGTTTTTAGAGAAAAACACTGTGGTCTCTCTTCTTATGTTTGGAACATCCACACTCTAACTTCTCAAGAAATAAGATAAAAATGAAGAACACTGCAAAGGGAGGAAGGGCAAGAAGAAGCTATTCTTCGGTCTACATTTTATTCTTTATTCCTGAGTAATATCTATCCTTTCATCAAGAAGCTCAATTTACTATCCTGATCTCAGATCAACTTTTACCAGTGGGTGTCAGTGTAACAGTGCAAAGATATAATGGGGGGAGGACAGAGAGGAAAGACATGAAAAAATAGAGATTAAGTTTTATTTTTAAATGCCATGTTTATATTAAAAGGAGAGAAAGAAAATACTTTAAAAACCAATTTCACTGCAGATTTACTCTGCAAAGATCCTCTAGCTGCATGTGTTTGTGATAACATGCTCAAGTAACGAATTTCAATTTTTATTTTCCAAGCCCATGTATGTTGTGTGTGCACACACACACACACGGACACACAGTAAACGTTTGGTCTATAAATTTTTTTTATCGTTTTGACAAAGGGAGACTGTCTCTTTAAATCAAATTTTTCAGTGAACAGTTAAGAGGCTCTGTGGACCCCAACTTATTAACCTGTGCCAATTTAACTAGTATTACTCAAGAGGTTCGAAAACCTAAAAATAGGTGTTAATCTGTGCAGACTTACAGCAACTAATCAGTATCTGCCCTGTTACAACTTCTGCCCCTCCTACTCCTTGAAGGAGGGCAAGTACAGCACATAGGGCAGAAAGAAAGGACAGTCTTCGTGGTTTCGGTTGGGGTTTTTTTGTTGTTTGCTTGTTTGCATTTGTCTTTTCTGAAAGGAAAAAAAAGTGTACTTGGTAGAGCTCGGCTTGAAAGCTTGTTTCTGTACTAGCAAGCAAAGGCTTCCTGAAATCAACTGCTTAAATGTCTACCAAATCATTTTGTTGAAATGATAAACTCTTTATTTTACTCAAGAATCAACATGCTTTAAAAAACTCAGTGGCCTTAGCTACAGATCTGGTCAGAGGCATTTGAAATTTTAAACGCACAACTTTTGCCTTTTCAAAGGCTGTTACATTAATTAATAACCCGGTTCGCAGTCTCTCCCCACCAAGGCACAAAGGTACGTGTGCCTGTGCCTACGCAGGTACGTCCTCTCCTTCCCTCGCCCGCTTCCCGACCATAGGCTGATCCTGTGGCATGGAGACAACCCGAGTTACACGCTCACATTCCCTCTTTATTAACACAAACAGAATTAAACGCCGAGTGAAAAGCAGCCCAAGTTGCGGATTGCAGCTGCAGCCCTGCCCCTGGAACCAGACCCTACAGAAGTGGGTTAAATAAAGAGCCGGCCGGGACAGCTCAGTAACTAAACTGCAAAATTAAAAATAAGCACCGAAGTAGGTTAGGTCTTTCCGTATATAACTCGTACTGCCTGGAATATGCCGGGTTCTGTTAAAAGGGAAGAGGTATCTTTCCGAGTGAGCCACCACGGGGCAGATTTGCAGGAAGTACCAAAATAATGTACAACAACTCTGCTGCAACCATTGTTAACAGAAGGAAGTAAACAACGCTGGGATAAGGGCGCTTGTCCGTGGCTGGAAAGGGGAAAGAACAGAGGAGCCCCCGCCGGGCCGGGCCGGGCGGGCTCGCAAATGGCGGCGCCAATGGCGGCCCGCGCGCCCCTCCCCCGGACCTGTTTTCGTGCGCGCCGGCGGCCCCCCCGCCCGATCCCCCGGCCCCTCGCAGCCAGCAGCCGCTCGTCCCAATTACGCTGAGCGAGTCGCAACTCATCCAGCCTGAAAGTTATATATTAAAAAGAGAGCGGTCGAAGCGTGGGGAAAGAGGTCGTGAGGGACGAGGGGGATGGAAGCCGAGGAACAGCAGCGGAGGGTGGAGCTGCGGGCGGCGAAAGCACGGCAAGCGGCGCTCCGCGCCTCGGTGCTGCCACTGGCCCTGCCACTTTTTATTCTGGGCTCTCGGGTCAGCAGAAACTTCCCTGCTCCGTGTTTCTCCCGCTTTCCCACTCCTCTTAGGCCAAGATTTGTATCTTGGGTGCCTATTCCTTTAACACAAGGCCTTAAAAAAAAATAAAAAATTTGGGGGGTGAGGATAACTCTCCCAAAGGCCAAGCAGACCCCGGCCGCCCGACGGCGTACGGCCCCAAGGGGAGGGGCGGAGACACAGCCCAGAGTTCCCTCTCTCTCTCCACGAGATCCCAAGTTTCCGTATTTAGGCCGCTTCCATGTTTCACTGCTCTTTAAGCCACTCCGAGGAATTAAAGAAGGGCCACTAACAGGCGGGGGCTGGGAGAGGAGGGCGGCCTTGGGCAAGGAGCAGCCGTCTGCCATTTGCCTTGGCTTCGCGCTCCTGCCCTCACTCGCCATCCTGCTCCCTCCCTGGCTTGTGTGTGGGTTCACAAAGGCACATCTGTGCGTGTTGGAGGGCCGGCCTGACGTGTTCTCCGCTCGCAGCAGCTGCGGTTTCTGAGGAAACAAGGCTGATTTTCTAGTCAGGCTGGAAGGGCTTTTTTTTTTTCTTCTCCCCCCTTTCCAAGCGCCTACGTGCGGGGGAGGGGGAGCGGGAGCGGCTGGGGGAGGAGAGGAGCAGGAGAGCCGAGCTGAGCCGAACCCGCGCCGCAGCGGAGCCGCCGGGGGAGGGGCCGCGCAGGGCCTGCCGGGAATGTGCTGGGAATGGCTCGGCGTTCCCAGGGCGGCTCTCGGTGTCGCAATCCTGCTCTCTCCCCCTCTCTCTCTCCGCGCCGGTGGTTTGTTTTCTTTAAGGCTGCACCCTTTGTAGTCGCGCTGCTGTTGCGCGAGGGTTCGGACCGTCAAGGGGCGCCTCGCACCCTTTGCCAAAATTCCCTCTAAATCCTGCCAACCTGGGGGGAGACGAAGAAAAAAAAGCTCCGCTCAACTAAGTCCTCGCACTTCTCGGTGCTGCAGGGCGAGTTTTCACGCTCTCCTCTTCTGCTTTTCCGTTTCCTCGCAAGAGAAAGGGTCAGTCCGCACCACTCCGGCTCTTTAAACCGACGGTAGATCTCCGTCCGACCGGGGGCTCGTCCTTCCCTGTCCCTCACACTGCCCGAGCCCCCTGCTCAAAAACCCGGCCCTGACAACCAACACAGACAGATAAATTCCCTTGCCCATGAATGATGAGCTCCGGCACTGGGCATTGGGGGAGGAGACAGCAGCGGAGGGATGGGGGGGCAGCCAGCGAGGGGCCCGCGATGGGAGACGGGGAACGGCCGCCCCCCCCCGCCCCCCTGAGGGGGCCCTGGACACACATTAAATTTCCGGAGGTTTGCCTGTGGTACCTGCGCGTCGTGAGAAGACACGGAAATTAATTAAACTTAGAGGCTGTGGAACAAACCCGGAGCCAACAAGGACGTGCCAGGCAAAGATCAAATGTTCCGAGTTTAAAACGAGCGCAGCCCTTCAGCTCCCCCGTTGTACCCTCCCCCAATAACCCCCCCCCGCATAACTGGAAATTAAAGGCTCGGAAGGAGGACAGAGGGTGGGAACAACTGCTGCTCTGACAAGGACGGGAAGAAGAAAGAGGAGACCAGGATAAAATGCACATGGAAAGAGTTTTACCGACTTCGGTAAATAAAGTAGTAACTGTAATAGACAAAGGTGGAAGATAAACATTCGTGCTCCTCGTTCTGATACTAGAAGTGTCAGACAAAACTTTAATCCCTTGTAGCTTGTTTATTTTTAAAATGTCCAAACATTTTCCTGTGCACACACCATAACAAATTAATTTCACTGATGTTTAGCACTCAAGATCACCGTAGACAAGCAAGGAATTGATTCTGAGATATAAAAGCTAATGCTACAAATTTTCCAAACTTGATTGCCTGCTATTAGGTACCTATGTTCATATTTAGTCACTGAAATAATTGGCCTAATTTTCAGAAATGAGAAGCATCACATTTTCAATTAATTTCACATCTCTGAAATTAGGCCATTACATATCTAAATTTGACCTAGGTTTGAAAATTCTGGTTGTATCTCTGAAACAGAAAAAAACCCAAAGTGATTACAACCGAATTCTGGCATAATTACTTAACATTAAATATGGAGAGAAAATGTATTCATTGGGCCATGATATCTGGTGCTATAGAAGGCATGTGACCATTGCATTAAAAACATTCAAAGCTCTACCTGAATCTGATACTTAGATTGGTTCCAGTTATTGCTATAGAAGAAAATAATATAAACCCAACAGCAAACAAAATAATATAAACCCCAACAGAAAAAAAGCGCCCACATTTATAAATTGTCAGGACTGACCCCAAACATTTGGCCACATTAATCACATTTAATGCACATTTTCCACAAAGGAATTAAAGGAAAAACAATCACTTATGCCTTAGAAGAGGAGAAAAGGCAAACTGGATAAAGACTGCATGTGCATATATTCTTCACTGAATCTAATTTAACTGTTATTTCTAACTGTATAAGGGCTGTTTTTCCCACAATTTGAAGTGAACTTTTCTGCAAGTGTGAACAAGGCACAGGGGTGGCTCTAAAGAGGAGTATTAGAGGAAAAAACGATTCTTGAGAAATGCCAAAAATAATCATGTTTTTTGCCTTCTGCCAGAACTGGAATCAGTTTTACCAAGAGAAAGCACTCAGAAATCCTGTGTTTGGGCTCATAACAAAGAAAAAAAGCTTTACAGAACATGAAACTTCTAGGAAACAACTTTAGATACTTTTTATGCATTTTCTAGTTTTTGAACCTGTAGAGTAGGTGCTTAGATCATTATTCTCATGTCCCTCCCCCACAATTTTACAAGAGCTAAAAAATGCCCCCCTGCAAGCACTGGAATGTAGAGGCTGAAAGGTTTTGTTGTTGTTGTTTAGTTTTCTCAAATTACCCAAGAAACAAAAATTCAGTCCCTGCTTATCCTCATCTCCTCTTCCCCTCTACCCTCCCATGAAAACCCGGAGTAATCTCCCAAGTCCAAAGACCCAGGGAGCAGGGCCATGCTTCCCCTGTGGCTGCTGCCTCTGCCTGACCCCTATGCAGGGCAGCAGCAACAGCAGTTCCTTCTGCCGTGGCCACCTATAAAGGTGACCTGCTTAGGTAATATCTTCAGCTCGATCTAAATCCTTTATACAGGGAAAAATCAGTTGCAGTGGCTTTAGAAGTAGAGTTCCTTGTTGTCTGCAGGCCTCCTAGGTATATAGACTGCAAGAGAGGATTCATGGGTTTCTTCCATTAATCCTGTCCCAGCCCTACTGCAGTCAGGGAAGGCAGCAAGCAAGGGCGAGTTGAGCACTGCGTCTGGGGTGGCCACCGTAAGGCAACGTTTCTAGCCACAGTCGTGTAGTTCTCAAATGATTTAACAAAGCTGAAATCCTTGGAGGAACCTAAGGGTTACCTCGACCTGCTAAATTGTTTGAAAAAACCCAATTATCTCGTCCTCATCATATTACCTCATGGTAAGAATGCTTGCTTGCTAAGAATGCTGTTCTTTGACGACGAGCCCTTAAAGGCACAGTGCAGAATCTCAAACACTACTTGTTTTCCCCTTAACAGCTTTGGAAGGAATGAGGATCTGTTGCTTTGCGTTTCTTCTGCAGGCTGGCTAAGACAATCTCAACTAATGGTCAGTGTTGAGGGCCAGGGGAATGGGGGGTAGGAGGGGAGTGTTTGAGGACGAAAAATCTAGTAAGCTTCTCTGATGTAGGGGGGAAACCACAAATGAATGACCACTGTCTTTTGGAAAAGAACACCTGCACTTAATCAATACTTTAATATGGATAAGTGTAAATTCAGATGGTATGACTTGTAAGCAGCAGATATGGCTTTAAATATCTTATTTAAAGCTTATTTTTTTTCAGTCTTGTACTATGTGGACAGTAACAATTGGAAAATCACGCAACTATACCTCATGTACAGAAAACAAATGGTCTGTTTACACTTGGAAAAACCAAACATCTAACATGTAGACTATATTGGCTTAACAACCTTTTCAAATGAAAACACTAATACTTTGTATGCATGATCTTCTAGGACTGCCAACAAGACCATTCTGGGACACAAAGCGTAAAAAACAAATGCCATATGTTTCAGTGCCTGTTAAACAGAAAGTGACCCCAATTCCTTAAAAATAATCTTTTCAAAACTCTAGAAACGCAAGAAAATTCCCCTGCTGGTAACTAAATCTCTATTTCCAAATCTTCCAAGATCCAATAGCAACATTTAATGCACACAATAACAAAGGTCTGAAAAATGCTTTTAAAGTGCTAAGACAGCCTGTACTGCCTCATAGGAGTTATTCACATCTCTTTCCATGCTGTGGAAGACTTGAAAGGGAAAATAAGGTATATATGCATAAATATTTGACACACTGGTCTAAGCCTCTAAAAACATATGAAAATATAGAACATGTAAAAGGAGCGAACCCAGACGAATGCCTGCATGATTAGATGAGTGCTGCCTTCCATTCCCTTCCTTTTACCACTAAATGAAATTGTCATTAGCAGAATGTCAGGCCCAATATCATCAACTTAATAAAGCAAGATTGAAACAGGAGACTAAGCCAGTTAATGCAGTCTTCCAAATGCAGCCCGTACCAGAAGAATACTGTTTGAAAGGCATGGTGCCGCTTCTAGCAGAGGAGCTAATAACTAACAGACTGGGCAACAATTCTTGAAGGAAAAAGAACAAAGATACTTGTTGTACCATACAGAACACTGAAAAGCTACATCTGAGAAAGTTAAGGGTAAAGAAAAAAACATGACAACCACACAGAAATGGGTTATTTACAATTCAGTTTAAGTCTCTCTTTAGTAATGAATAGTTTACTAAGTAACTACTCCTTAGTAAAGAATGATCGGCATACAAGCAGTAGGTCAGTTAGGCAGATGCAACCTTGGGCGCTTTAGAAGACTAGCATTGAGATAAATTGCTTCTGCTCCTGGATTTTTCTCTTCTCTTCCCCAATTCAAACTGGTGTCATCACCACTGATCAGATGCAGGTAGGATACACCCTCAAAACAGAAACCATTTACATGCTGATCACGATAATCCACTATATGCACAGAAAATCCTTATACAGACTACAAAGACTCCCTAACAAGGTTTCTTTGAAAAGAAACCTATTAAAGTAGATGTGGGCAAAAGTGAGAATTCATGGTCATTGGAGGAAGTTGAGTCTTCTTTGGGGACTGAAAAAGCAGGATTGTTTTAATACTGTACAAAAACCCAAGCACTCAAATTCATATGAGGAAAGCCAAAGAAGTTCCAGCCTAGCGATTCGACAACCTACTGAAGTTCTCATCTTCTACCATGCATCAAGAGATGTACAGAGTGCTACATGCTCCATAGCACAATGGGACCAATTTCTGAAGCAAGAAACCTGTAACAAAGCTAATTTATTCCATCAGATTGAAACAACCTTCATTAGGTTCCCCACAACCTTTCATAAACACAACTTTTATTTGAAGATGTTCAAGCATAAAATTCTTCAATAATTGTTTTTAACTGTGTTTTACAGTTTCAGGTAACTGTTCTTGTATAAATATTGTCTACATATACATTCTCACTGTGAGTGAAACCATATACAAGCACAGAAAGCCTGTGAATTTTATTTTCTCAGCAGTATCTGCAGGGAGGGAGACAAATGACCCCCCCCCCTCCACGTGCCCTGCATACAACTATAAAATCAATGGTGTGTGCTCCTCCCCTCCAGGTCCTAACCTGAGAAATTTTTTTTACTAAGGGACTCCAAGGAGAAAGTGGTTTTTTCAAAAACATGATGGTTTGTGAAAATATAGGAGAAAAACACACTTTCGAGGCAGAATGGCTATGAGTAAGTAACCTTTCCATATCTTTAAATGCCTCCCCATGTGAGCTTTAAATTGTACTTGCCACAAAATACCATTTTCCTAAAGAAGGATTCCAGAGTCCATGGGAGATCTAAGCTCTGCTCTCCCAAAACCACTGTCAATCAGCCAGGCTCCCAAAGGGTGCAGGGCTTGGTAAACACAGAAAAAAACTTCTAGGTAACATGTTGAAAAAAACTTGTGAGAGAGTATGTGCTGGCATTGCCCCAGCTATGGTGGACCATGGCTGCATCATCCCAGGCCTTCCACTTTCCCAACTGATCCTCACAGCATCATTTAAAGCCCGACTTCTGTGCCTTGAGAACACCGGGCACGAAGAGTTTCTAATCAGACCCAGAAAGCCAAGGGAGTCCTCCTGACAGATTTCTCTCTGTGTATGTGTGTGTGTGTTGATGAGGGAACATGTAAGATATAAAAGGAACCCTCAAGCCCTTAGAGGACAACGGGAGCAGATAAGCTGTGGAAACTCAAATGGAATTCTGACATGGCCTCAGGGGGAAACCTTGTGTCCTAGAAGTTACCTTGTCCTGAAAAGTACTTAATTAACAGTCCACCAAAAGGCCCCGGATCTCTCATTTTGGACAAGATTATATAGACAACTACTGGCTTCTCTGTAAAAATAACAGAGATGGTAGGTGGACACTGGCTGTGAACAGGCAAGTAATCCAGAAGGTAAGCCTGATACGGACATTTCATTGAAAGACCTACTCCTCAGCCAGAGAAGAGATTGCACAGATCCTTCAGCAAGGGTGGGGCTGAATTAGCACTGAGAAAATCTCTACTTTTCATTTCCAGGCATAGAGGGAGAGCAAGTGCAACCTGAGAAAACTTAAGAGAGGCCCACTTCTTTTCAGCTCAAGCAAGTAATCCAGAATACTGGGCAGAGCAACCTGAAACAGGGTCATGTTTGTTTTGTTCCTCTGCAGATACTGCTGAGGAAATAAAATTTTCTGGCTTTATTTGCTTGCATATGGGTTCACTCAGAATTTCAGCCACCCACCAAGCTGAAAAATGTGGTTTATTTGGCTATATACATTCACTGAAGACATATTCCCAATCTTCAGTGATTTGTAATTCAAGACTTGCTGAACCAGAGGTCACACATCTTTGTACTAAAGAGCATTTGATGGAATTTTCTCCTACTAATTTATCCAGTCTTTATTTTGAACTTTTTTGGCATCTGTAACATCTTTCAGCTTAACTTACTTCTTTTTGTTTACTTTCAGCGTGCTAGCTTGCTTTGGAAAGAGATAGAAGTTAGACTGGACTTCACAGGTGTTTCTGAAATGGCACCCCAAGATAGGACTTCTGCACGTGCATATTTGATCCCGGAGCACAAGAACATGAATGGGAGTCCTAAAGCAGTCAATATTGTACACACACACACACACAGATGATACCTTTTATGAGCAGGGGAGCTGCTTCTGTGCAGATGTTAGCTGGGAATCAGAGGATTCCAGGTGCAGCACAGTTCCTGCACCTGTCACTTGTTCGCGTTACTGAGCTGGGCCAGAACAAATGCCAACACCGAAACTGGCAACCTGACACTGTGGTGCTGCTGTTACAAGTGAACAGAGACCAAAACGCATGCCAAAAATTTGGGGGAGGGGTGCGAAGACTACACTTTTTGTGTGCCCAGGAAGCCGCTTACGGAAAAGGCAGCCTTTCAGTCTTGGAAAGCACAGTTTGAAAGGTTAGGTCACATAATCTTAACATAATCTTGAAGGGAAGAAAAATATGCATATCAGTCCTATCCATTGAGAGACACTGAATAGAAATTACTAACAGTTAACAATTATTATTTTTAACTTCACTCTGTCCATTCCAGTTACACTTTTATCAAGAGTAACTGCAATAACTTTTTAATTTGACAGGTCAAATTAAACAGGAAGGAAAGAAAACTTCCTCTGGCCCTTTCTTGTGTTGCTTGTCTTTAAGGAAGCTTGCTGACTATAAAGAAAATGACTTTAACCTAATCCTATTTTGAAGGGGAAAAATAACTTGGGCTATGCAGGCAGACTTCATTGGTTAGTAATGAAGAAGCTCTTCAAAACAGGAGTAGCATACAAGACAACTTACCACAGAAATGGCATTAATTCAAATCCAACTATGACAGCTCAGAGCTACCATGTGGATGTCTTCTCACCTCCATAGCATCTGCATCTCTGTATGGGTCTATATACATGTATATAAAAATAATTTCTTAATGCATTTCTTTAAAAGAAACTACAGTTCAACGCACTTCACGATTTGGAGGCTGGGAAGGATGATGACTACAAAGGTGAGGGAGATTTACACTAAATTTGGCTTTGGATCTCACAAACTACCTTTCAGTGGAAAATCATTTCTGTTCTACAGGTTGCATAATTTACTTGTCTTCACAAAAGGCAGCTGACACTAACATTACAAATATAAGGCTCTGAGTCTCAATTACAGGAAAATTAACTCCATTTGGCCTGGCTGGATTTTGTTCCCTAGCCTTGCTGCCACCCACGTGTCAGTGCAAATTCTGAGCTCAGTCAGAACACAAATGGTAGCAAATGTTGGGCTGTTGGTAAAATAGCTTTCTTTATGTACACACACACAGACTTCTTCTCAACAGAACTCAGTTAATGTGATTTACAAATGTTCATTTTTCACAAAACTTGTGTTGCGTCTCTCAGTACAGGAGTGTGTAAGTCCATGTTACCCTCACTGAAAAAACATCCAGGCCAAAATCTCAAAACCACGAGCAAGCAAAATGAGATCCACTGAGTTCTGCAATGGAGATAGCATCATCTACAGTAATGAGCTGCAGCCTGCAAAGTGTGCATGTCCCAGCACACAATGCACCTCCACACTGCACCTCTGCAGCATGAAAAATTAGAACAGCTGCACTACATCTGCTGCATTTTACAAACACCAGCAATTAAACACCATGCTTTCTGTAGAGTTTGCATGTTGTTGCCTTAATGTAAATCTGTGCAAAACTACATTTTGTTTGCATAATACAGGAAAAAGCATATTTCCAACTAATCAAAAAGACCCCAAATTATCTAATCCAGTCAGCTTTAAGTCATAAAGACAGGAAAACTAATTTTCACAATTATTCATGAAAGCTGTTATGTTTAAAATAAGTGGTATTTTCAAAGTGAGATGCAACAGATTAATGTTATTAAATCTCTTCATACCTGGCATTACTTTTATGCTTTGGTATGTTTTAAAGTAATGGAATAAAACTTCTTGAGATGTGATGATACTGAATATTCCGTTTTTCTTCTCTAGTTCTGTGTGTGCACGCACACGCACCCCGTCTTCCCCTCTCTCCCCCCAGCGGTACTTGCACAGTTACAGTGTTCCACCGATTAAAAGTCTGAGAAAATTTTCACTTTTTTCTACTTTCACACAAGCATCTAGAAGAATAAAATGAGGAGGGAAGGTTCTGCTAGCGATTCAGTTTGCTTCAAGTCATCAACATCTCAATTTTCATTTCACATCCACTCCCCAGCTGGTGCATGTAAGTGACCAGTACACAGCACCTAGTAAGACAGTCCACTAAAGAGAGGAAGAAAACAAAGAGAGAAAAGGTTAAGGGAAGACTGCAGCTAATTCACACTCACTTTCCAGCATTTGTTAGGAAATACATTCCCACAAACAGGGATATAGTAAATGTTAGTGCTTTCTCATAAACAGAAGAGGACAAACCCCCTTATTTTTGGTGTTAAATGACAGGCTTTCAGATAGTCCTGTTTGTCTTTGGAATGAACACTATAACTACAGTATCTGAGCTGTAAATATATGCAACTAACAAATGGAAACTTGCAACTAGCAACTTTCTTCCAAATTTTTTAAGTACTCTTCCCAAAGTCGTTAAGAATAACGTTTCCCTGATAGTTTAATCTTCTGACAATCTCTATGTCTGAAAAGCTGTCCTAATCTACATTTTGCCATACAGCAATAATTAAATCAGTCCTTCAGGGCTAAATGGTACTAATATATACCTTGACTCATATCTGCAGCTGCTACAGACTGACTTCCATGGTACCAGTCCTTGTAATGCATGCTGTTTGCTGGAATGAGGGCTCAGGAGAGTGTTCAACATGGCAGTTCTGTCTATTCTACACAAAGCAGCCAACATAAATCAGTGTCTTGCTGCGCCCTGGCTTCTAGAACCGACATGTTCAAAAATTACAGAAGAAAACCCAAACCTATTTGTCCTCTATCAGACTGTTTTTTGGAAAGCTTTATCACTTACTTCAGTAACTTTAAAGAAAGAAATCTAACAGAAAAGATTTCTCACCTTGGTATCTCCCATACAACAGCCCCCAAAGAAGTGAACTTTACAGCTGTGTTGTGTCAGGAAATAGGCAAGAAAATGAAAAGAGAATAGGGAGACAGGCTTGTAAGACACATATTGCAAGTACAAAGTTAGCTCCTTAGTGGCATGTTAGCCTTGGGGCCTTCCTCAGGCCCTGAAAAAAAACAGAGCAATTAACAGAAAAACGAGCTGAATATTTTGTTTGCTTGTTTGGGGCTTGCTTTTTTTTTTTTTTTAAATGCTCAAGAACAGAGATTATTCATAATTTGCAGATTTCCTAAAAAGCCAAGGCAGTACAATAATGTAACATTGTTATTTGTACTTGTTAACAACAGCAGCAGCAGCAATAACAAAATACTGGAAGAGAAGAGACAGTAGGGAAAGGAATATGATGTTTCCTTTCTTCCCCAGCATTTGGAAAATGGCCTGTAGGGAAACACCACTGATTATTTTTCATAGAAAAAAACCAACAGAAACCGTGCTTAGTCCCCCACCACTGAGGATTAGCTGCTCAGAGAAAAGATTTTTCATTTTCACACATGCACACGCTTCTACACACGCTTGGTTTAGACAAATTTGCACAAGCTGCTTTAACTAACCTGATGGGAAGCTTGGCTGCATCTGAAATACATGGTAATTCTCATGGACAAGAGGGTAGGTACTGCATGCACGTTGTTCAGAATTAGACAGCAATTTAGGACATCGAATTGATCTGGGAAGAGCAACCATACTTTTATATTCAGTGACTTACTATGAAGCCACCAATACTGTGGCCACAGTAATAACCTTGTATGCAAGTGTGTGCCCAGGTGAAAGAAGCAAGAGGATCTACTCCGATTATTTTCTCTTTTTAGATTTTAATAAACACAAATAACTCTAATTTAAGCACGGGTAGAGCCGTTTAACTGTCTGGTTTGGTTCACATGAAAGCATAATTCACCTTCTCTCCCCTTTCCCTCCTCCTCCCCCTTCATTTGTTCCCTCTTTCCATGCCATGCCTCCCTTACAGTCAGATTTGACAAAATGTGAAAAATTTATTGTAACATCTTTTAGAAGTTGCATAAGAAATACCTCTGAAAAAAACTCCATGACTGTGGATTCAGAGCTCACAGGGAGATCACTTCACTCACCATGGCTCACTCTGTTTTAATGTTCAAGTCTTCATTTCTAACTACAGTTACGTCTCTGCAACAATACATTTAAAAGGGAAAAAAAAAAAGAAAAAAATCCCCGCTCAGCAAGTGCCTTTTCTATTGTTTGCCAGATTTAAGCCTAGCTCAAAAAAAAAACAATGGTGGGTTTAGGATAAAGAGTCCACTCATCCTCCACTGGCAGAAAAAGTCCAGTGGGATCAAATTGTGGGAGAGAAAGGAGTAATATCCTTGGAAATTCAAATACAAGCCTGATGAATTCTTTGAGACATGACTAAACTGCATTTCTAAAGAGACTTTTACAGACTTTTACTTACAGTTAGTCACATATGTTCTGTATTAAATGTAACAAAATAAGCTTTAATCTTTGTGATAGTCAAATGTAATATGTGAGACTATAATCTTCTGTAAGAATCTTTTTGCTATTATACATGTTTTGAACTCGTACTAGCCCTCCCCCTCTTGACTACACGGTATGTACATTTTGCTTAATTTTTAAAGTATTCCTGTTTGCATATGGTATTCCCAAGGAAGATTAATAGCTTCCTACAAAATACATAATTCAGCTCTCTCTTGCCATTCTGCAAATACTACCAACTGTACTTCAGTACAAAATTTCTGAATATCTTAAAACTAGTGACATTCTCACACTTCACATTTTCCAATTAAAAAAAACAAACAAAAAAAGAAACAAAACCCAAAAAACCAAACCACTAACAAAAACTAAACCCAAATCAGTTTCATGGCACTCCATAGAATCGTCTGGAGATTTTTAAGTCTGTGCAAAATCTATTATAAAATTTAAAGTAAGTATGTGAGAAAGGATTTTCTGAACAGTTCCTATTTCTGTAAATACTAATCTATTAATTAATACTTCCCAGTTACGTAAATGCTAAAAACTTAACATTAAATGCCTATGCAGGTTTTCTACAGATGAAGAAATTAAGATACCAAGAACTTCTGTGAAATGTAATGTTATAGGAAGAAATCAGTTGCTTTGTGTAGACCTCTCGGTGCTTAAGAGCAGAAAACCTTCCTCCTTGACTTCATAACAATGGCAACCCCTGTCCAACCCCAAAGGAAACTGTTCATCCTCTCCCTTCAATGCAAAAATTCCCAGTTCCCTTCTTGGGCACGCTGTGTAGCCTGTGTATCAACACACTGCTTGGGAGCAGCGCGACACATCACTACTGCCAGGTGTCCCATTGTGGGACTCCCCTCCCGCAGTCTCACAGCACAGACTAACTGTGTACAACACGTAGAATGGAGAGAGAGAACCATACCTTCCTGCCATGGTGCATTTTCCATTACATTTATTCATCAATAAATCAAACCTGGATGCTGAGGCAACCTCCTATCTTCTGTTCTAGTTTACTACAGAACCCGTCATGACTACAAGTGGCCAGGACTTTGGTTTTACATCTCATCTGAATGACAGGGCCAGCAAAAGCTGTAGTGTCCCCTGATACACTGCAGGGGCATTAATTCAGCATGGGCTTACAGAGAACAGTGTCACTTACTGAATCACAAATACCACTTGCTAGAGCAGTTTTTCTTCTATGTGTCACATCTAATCAGCATAGCACAATTCTCACAGCTGCTAGGAAGGCTGATAACATTTTCTTTCAAGGAACTAAAATTTAATTTTATTCAGGCAAGATACTAGCATTGCTGGAAAGAAAGGCTTTTACTGAGATTTGGAAGAGCATTAACAAAATGTTATAGGGCCATATGGCCTTCAGTAGTCTGGCCAAGCTAAAGACCATTTAGGGGTAGCTTGAGATGTGGAGGTAGTTTCATCACAATGGGAAGAGCTCTCTTTGTGAGAGTGCAAAGCTGATGAATGCAGAGAGGGGTGACACGTGCAGTGGCATATCCACACTGCTCACCAGATCACTTCTTTATTTTTTAAATACCCAGGATTTTTTTTTAGATTGAATTTGCTATTCAAAACAAGTTAACATGAATGTTCTTTTAGTATTAGCGATGAATTTGCACAGCCTCCGTGCAGTGTGGAACACTGAAACCATGTGGCTAAAAAACTGGTTATGCAAGCAAGGCATATGCTTGAGGGAATGAAGAAAAATTGGCAAGATACAGCTTGCCAAGGCATGCCACACATTAGTCTACTTTAAAACTGTTAGGAAATTTCTGCATTTGCAGTTCAGTTTTCTCTACAGATACACAAAATGGGAAGCATCTTCTTTGGAGAAGCATCATGAGATGCTCTCCCCTCCCTGTTTCTCTCCTATTTTGATCACATCTTTGAAATTAGTGGCCACCTTTCTCAGATGATGCTTTCTCTGAGCTAAGAAACACTATGTCCTTTACTGTTTAAAATTAGGTATTAAACAGAAGTAAACAATTTTTTTGTAAAGCAATTACTGCACATTTGTGCAGAATACAGTATTGTTTTTGGAAATGGCTTAAACCATTGTACAAACACATAAAAATAAGACTGCACACACAGGATACTGCCATGTTATTTTAAAGAATTGCTTTATCATAAATTGCCTTTTTTTGAACCTGTGTTCTGAATTGTTTCCAATTGTAATCCTGGAGATTGGAGGAGTGGGGGGTAGAATGGACAGTATGAGAAATCTTAAGGACTCACTATCATCTACAGTGTATCTTAAGTACATCTCCTACAATAACCAACTAAAGAAAATATGCTGTGTGTTTTCAACATAAAAACCACCCTAAAACGATAGAAAAATGTTAAGTTTCTTATTTACAAGTAGTGCAGAAAGTAGATATTTTGCATTGATCCAGTCTATTAATATTTATCATGGTCTGGTGAAGTGCAAAAACCTGTCTGGAAAAATAAACTAGAAAAAAAAACCCAGAAAAGGAATAAAGGGGTGTAGAAGTTGTCTGGAAAATATATAGGAATTATAATAAAGCAAAAGGTGAAGCATCAGATTAAATCACTGAATAACATTGTTTCATTCCTGCCTATCTTAAAACAACACCATTTCCAGAATCCTTTAGAAAAATTCTAAATTTTCACTGCATACACTCTGAAAAAAATTAAAATTAATCTAAAATAATGAGTTGTTAAAAATCCTGTTCAATATATCCAAACTATCTTCTTCCTCCCCAAAGTTATTAGCTTGCTCCTAACCTCCATCAATGCAGTTGGCATAATTACTGAGCAGTGTTATTTTTAAGCCTTTGCTTTCAAAGTGACCATATATATGTAGAGTGTTGCACCTGAAACCCCGCGAGCAAAATAGGAGAAACAAAACAAGCCCCCTAGTATTTCACATTAAAACACTGCATTCAACCAAATTCCTGTCTCCCTAAGTTGCTTCTGTGTGTTCTCTTATTTTTTTAATTTTTTTTTCAGGTAATTTCATAAATAGTAATGATGTAGATCTTCTTTCTCCTCCCACTCTTCCATTATCATTCTTTTGCATACAGATGCAATAGTTACTGTGAAGCAGAGGTTTTCCCCCAGACTTTCTGGAGTTCCACTCAACTCTAACTCCATAAACTTACACTCCATAAAACAAAGCAAAGCAAAGCGCAGGATATCTTCATATGATCCCATTATTTTCTCTCTCAATATCTGTTCACAGGAGACAAAACTGACCCCATTTAACATTCTGGGGGGCTGCAAAGTTATCATCCTTGCTAAACACTCAGCAAACGTTTAATTTACCTGGCAGCATTAGACAGAGTTCAAGCTCTTGCTTAACATGCAGTTACTATCCCAAGTCCATGACATTTCCATGCAAAGCAGGCTTCCTGAGAAGTAAACTAATGCTAATCAATAGGTCTGACTCAGTGAAAAGCCTCGGATTGATAAAAGAAGGCATCAAACACGAAGACAGATCATTACCTCCTCTAGCAGCTGTCTGTCATTTATAGCGAGGTGCAAAATTTTTTCTTAAAACATCACTTTAACTCAGTTCAAACTGAAACACCATTTCAAAAGCAAGCTCAGTGGGTTTAGTGCCAGCATTTTACTAAAATTGGTTAGATCTCATTTTGCAATTGCCAGAAACCATTGTTATTAGCACTGCTCAAAGTAATTCCACAAAGGCTGTTTTAAGTCTCCACAGAGAGACATTTGGATATCACCTTTAAAGTCAGGTACTTTAAAGGTTAAAATAATAATTTTTAAAAATCTGTAAAAAGGCAAAGAGTTTCTTTCTTTATAAAAGACTATAGTCAGAAGTGATCAAGTTTTCTGCTTTTGCTCTATATAACAGGTGTTAACAGAGACAGCAGTTAACCCCTGAGCCCGCATTCATTCCCGATAGAAGTATTTACTTCAATGAGTTTTCTGGAGCACAGATTAGTTCAGCTCCCACTGTGAATATTCCTATCAGTGGAATATTTAAGATATTTAAAATTTTTATTAGGAAGTGAAAGGAGCTATATTAATATTTGGAAGGAAGGGAAAAAGCTTGCATGAAATCCTACCTCTTTTACAAAAGACTTTTTTATGTGCAAAAGTCGTACTGAAATCTGGTATCAAGTGAGATTCATAGCTAGCTTTGAAAACAGTACCAGTAGGTCTAATAATCATGTTGAACACCCAGCTTTGCCACCTTCAGAAAGTCTTTTGGTAACCTCATTCGTTGCAACTTAAGCCTCTATGTCAGTTTACAAGCACCTTCATAGAAACAGCCAACCAAAACTGAAGTTTTGCAATATAAAAATGATGTGTGGTTCTTGTGAGGAAAAATTTCATGTATATTTGCTTCAGACTGCAGTCAGCTTATTTCAATGAAGCTTTCCCTCTCAAAAGAAAAAATATACAAACCTCAAGATGTGTCATGATTTTTAGAATATGAGCACTGGAGGTCATGGATGAAGTATGTGCTCCGTGAAATTCAGGCTGTTTTTACAACCACTCATACAGTAAGGATATTCTACGTTCTTTCAAGGTCAGTTATTTTTACACCCCTACGCACAGAGCCATGTCTGTTAAAACATTATATTAGGTCACAAAAATAGGATTGAAAGTTAAGATGTGAAAATTGAGGTTGCTGATGTCAGCTCAGATGTAGTCTTCTTTCCCTGTCACCTCCCCTTTGTTCATGTCCTAGTCCTCTACCTTTCCTGTGTGAACCTCTTGGTCTGAATCTCAGAGCAGATCTAGAGGCTTCACTTTCCTCTCCTCTGGACAATTTCCATCTCTACAGCTCCCAGCTGCTTTCCCCACAGTCGCATCTCTGGGGACCAAGGCCTTGTACTCCCCCTGCCCTCAAACAGTGTTACCCATCCTCTTTGTGTCCAGCCTTCACTGCCTTCCCTAGCACCCACATCACCTCCAAGCTGATCTCCTACTCACTCCTTCCCTACCACAGCGCAGCTCCAGCCTCACCATGGCTCCTCAATAGATCGCGGTTTCTTCCTCCTAGTTCTGTCCTTTCCTCCAGCCTGTCATCCTCTCTTCTCACCTCCATAATGTGTTTTGCTCCCTTCCTGCTGTTGATCCCTCTAAGGATCCCTCTGTGCCACATCCTCAGCTCAGGTCTTACACCTCACCTCAGGTTTCTCAGCCTGCTGTCTCCACTGCCAGGCACAGCCCAGGGCTGCTGCAAGCACAGACGAGACCACGACGCTGGAAGGCCCTTTGAGCCTTTTTAGCTACGCTCCTGGACCGAGCAGGCAGCGTTACGAACTCAGATCTGCCAAGTGTGGTAACGTTGTCAGATTTATGGCAATGGTAAGTGACCTACCCTGCATACCAAGTGCAGCAGCAGTTAATTTTTAAGTTTCTGCTAAAAACAATGGGACTGCAAGTTCTGTTTAAAGAGAAGAGGTTATTGCACGGTGTTTTTTGTTGTTTTTTGTTTGTTTAAACCCATTTTTTTTAAAAAAAGCTGAGCTGTTTTTATGGTATTTTCAACATTTTTAAAAATTATCTGTAAGCAAAATTTAAGTCAGGCTTTTAGAGTAGGAAATGTCAGACACCCTGAATATTAGTACTATTGGCCTGCCCATAATAATTTCCAAATTAAATTTAGATTCTGTGGTATATCTTTACCTAAACAGATTTCCATAACCACCAACCAGTAACTCTTCTTTTAATTTAGGAGTGCTGTGTTAGATGAATTTGTTCCCAGACTCAGACTGCGAGGCTAGCATCCCAAGAGACACTCCCACCTCTTCCTGGGGATAAACAAGCCAGCCCTGGGAACATGAAACAAACAGCAAGAAATACTATTTGACTCTTATAAATTTTAATAAACTAAAACACAGGATTGAAAGCTTTAAATTTTTTTTTTTATTATTTACTATTACTCTGAAGTGAAAATAGGGGGGAGAAGAGGGACAGAGTATTTTTTTGCATGTACTTTAAATATATAGAGATACCTTTTTTGCCATTCAATACACTTTGTATCTCCTCATCCTTTTTGGTTCAGTTTGCTTTTTAAGCAGTCTGGCATTTGGCAAAAATCTACTTTTTTTTTTTTCTTTAAAATCTCCAAGAGGAATATATATCCACGGAAGGCTTCATAACCTAGAAGATATTTGTCATGGTCATTCTTCAGTTTGTGCACTGGGCAATTAGAAATAAGTTGTGTCACTGCCATTGCCATTTTGATCACTTCATGTGAGAAGTTACTGTTCTACTCAAAAACTTGTTCTGGAGTCTGTCCTCAGCACTGCATATTACTTCCTTCTCTTCCACCATTTTTTCTATTATTATAAACATTAATAAACATTCCTAAATACTTACATTTACAATGGGTATTTGTAATTACAAGGGCCATGTTAGCTCATTTTATCATTGCATCACTAATACATATTAGTAATGCATTACACAAATAATGCTGTGTTGCACAAATGTGCATGTAACATATGTATTGCTGGGTGGGAGAGGGTAAAGGGGAACATGAAGATGCATTAAGTATTGTGGAGAGTGAAAGAAATAGATAACACAAAAATTAAATATATATTGTTGAGAATGGGTTTGTATCAGTTTTTGAAATTCAAGAATTGCTCTATCATATAAATGGGAAATGAGGGGGCTGCAGATGATAATTGCTCATCTGACCTTCACCTTCCTGGATTAAGCAGTCAGAAAGGAAAACTGTGTAAATACCCTTAGTAAGAATGCAACAAATCTGAAGATCCCAAACTACTCCAGAGTACAGTGGGCCTCCAGTGACCCATACCAGAATTTGTTTTTTTCCTGAAATGGTCTATCTCCACCCATCTTTCACAAGCTCAAAAACCCAGGGAAGAGAAAAGAAGAGAAAGCTGCCATCTCAACATCAATACTTAAGCTGTGTTTTTCTCTCTTCATTCCCCCAGCTATCACTCCTCATTCACTCCACGTGGTGGAAAAGAATCTCATCTCTTTGAACTTGTCTCCACTATTTTCGAAAGAGATGAGGGGAAGCAGAAAAAAGAAGAGAGAGAGGGAAGAAAAGAGAGAAAGAAAAAGACAGAGAGGACACATCAAGGTGAGTTACATTTCCACATCATTTATCCTACAAGAAAGCACATGCTTTAATCTACCCCGAGCCATACACAGGCATTGTCAGGGTTGCATTTAGTCTACAAAGCTAAAGTAGTGAGTGTAATATTATGCTGCTGTGTCAGTCTAGTTCGACCAGTTTCACAAGTTAGCTAGAAAAGGAAGTGTGACATTTTCATTTAGAAGAACATGAGTGAAGCTTAAAAACATGGCTAGGCATGTTGGAGTAAATGGGACGGTGTGTTTCTGAACAGGAGAGAACCTTGTTTCAAAATCAACTGAGCGTTTTAACAACCGATGACAGATTTGCCTGAACTTAAAATCTGAATGCAGAAAAACTTCACCAAAGATAAGGGGAGACAAAGAAGGAAGAGATTTCAAGAGGAAAAGTTATATATTGCCACTTCAGTTCTCTGATATCCACAGCTCACAGGTACACTCCCACGGCAGGTACAGAAACACCCCGTCACTCAGGAACAGATGCCGTGTACCAGTACCTGTCTGGCACACCACTGTGGTCCTCCCACACACTTTCTCTCCTGTGGGTGTAAGCCAGAGCGTGCTCCATACCATGACGGTTTGTAATTAGACTGCAGTATCCCAAAGGCAGGAGTTTCAAAAGGACTTTCAGGGGGCAGAGTGCAGTAAGGGGAAGAGGAACGCACTCCATAAATGTTCATGTGTGCTGCTCGTTGCAGAGAACATCAGTTTCCAATAAGTAATGTCTGTTTTCAAACCTGGGGTTTACATTCATGGAGGGCAAATGCAGAGAGGTCCAGGAACAAGCCTCATTCGCACTTCACAAACCTGGTAGAGGTTCAAGAACAAAACCTGTTGGCATTGAGGATACAAAGTGGGGCTTTGGCACAAGCAGGTGGCTTGGCTAAAATCACAAATTTTTAAACCCACAGCTGGGTTTAGGAGGAATTAAAAAGCCACCTTGCAGTGAAACTCCAAATGGGGTACAGGAGCATCCTGTCCAGCCTTTCTTGGAAACATCAGCAATAAGGCATGCATTTCTTTCACCTTCCCAGAAAGGCGATTGCAAAAGGAACGTCACCTTCACAGTAAGGTGAAAGAAGAAAATATTCTTGTGGATTGAAGGTCAGGCCCAAGAGAACTGAAAGAGCTAAACTGGAGGTGGGTTTATCCATCAGCACACAAACAATATACCTTTTAAAATAAACTGGAAATGCCTGTACCTTTCACACATCTTGTCATCTGCTCCCTCAGCCCTGTGCGCTCACAGCCTAAATGTGCTCCCTTGTAAAAAATCAAGTCTCTGTCACAACAAAACAGAGAGGAGAGAGAGGAGAGGCTTCCAAAGTTGGGGCTGTCCAGCCCAGAAGAACATACTTTGCTGCTGGGATGTGAACCAGTTGCCCATACTAAAGGAACCAACCATTCCTCACAAATCAGGGAATAGTCTAAATGCAGGATTTTAGGTTTCACGTCTGTTTACAAAGCTACATGATTTAGAAGGGCTGCTCAGAACCATATTGATTGAAAATAGCCAGGACAACACGACAAACAACACATGGTCTAAAACCTATGCTGCTGCACAAAGACCTTTGAGCAGCTGAATCCAGATTCTCTGCAATGATCTTAAAGGCCTCGATGGAGCTAACATGTTGCTTTTTGGAGTTTATCATTACACCTCCAGCTCTGAATGCATAGAATGCTGCTATGGAAAGGCTGTAAGAGTTTTTGATCAAGCAGTTATTCAGATAAAGTAAAGAAGATAGCGAATTCCCCTGAGGTAGCAACAGCTTTGTTAAGGTGCTCACTGTAGTAGACAAGGAGACAATTTGGAATTAGAAATGGTTTTGCCTGTCCCAAGACAAAGAAAGCATCTATGGGATGTTCTCACAACTGTATGAAACCAGAAACTTCAAGATCAGAAGCCATGAACCAGTCTTTTACCTCAAAAGCTAAGAACTGGAGCAACCAGGTCACTATCCTGGACTTAAATTTGCAACTTATGGTGCTTAGTTTTTATCAATACAAAACCAATTTAAATCTGCTATTTCTCTTCAGTTCCATGAAATACCTGGTTTACTCACACACTTTGCAGTGTATGAAAATTATCTGCAGGACAACCTAGCAGCAGCAAGGTAATTTATTAGTTATGTGAAGTAACTTTTAAATTCTCAAACAGGTAAAAAAAAAAGATAGAGAATGATAACAGTGTGCTGGACCCTGAGCCTGGTATTGTATGTGCTCCTCAAAAAACTTGGTCTCCAGTGATAAAATCAGTGCATACTTACTACACTGTATTACCACAGGGGAAGAAAGAAGATTATAAATAAATATGTATTTATTTATATTTTATCTGCTTTACTTCCCAAGGTATAATAAATTTTAACAGTTTGGGAATCAGATGCTATATAGATAACATAATACTCAAGGACAGCAGAAAGGATGTCAGAAGTTGACCAATTCTGAAACACTGGATGTTGCATTATGAATGGTTTCCAAACCTATCTCTACACAGATAGCTACACCTAATCTGGAGAAGAATTAAGACTGCTGTATTTTATGTCTATCAGCAGTTACAGATGAAGCATACTTATAAAAAAATAAAGTGCGCAAATTAAAATGATCAGAAGATAAACATGACAGGAAAGACAGCTAAATAAGAGAAAGGTCAATCTGGCGTAAGCAGAAATGGGTAAAAACTACCAGTAATAGCTGTGCTTAAGCTGGAAGTGAGAAAAAGTTCCTAAGTAATGGCATGACCTTCTAGTCAGGGAACCAAATGCAAGAAAGTCCCTGTTTGGAGAGAAAGAGTACAATGTGCTATGTGCAGAACCAAGTAACAGATCTTGTGTGATCCATGATTACATCATAAAGGTTCCTCCTCTGTCCCACATGCGCAGCTATTCCATCATCAAGAAGTGTGCCTCTGGTGTGTAGCTGACCTTGTCATGTTTATTTCAGAGCGCATACACAAGCAGTAGCCAATTAACTAAGCTTCCTTGGTTTCTTTCTCCTGTTCTCTCTTATTTCTCCCTTTTTATTAGGGGTGGGAAGGGAGGTGGAAGGGTAAGAAGGCGGCAGAGAAAAAAGGCATAAGGAAAGACAAGAAGATATTTTAAGCCAACCCAGAAACATAAAACCTGTATGACAAATATTAGTTCCAGTACAGAATATGGCTGCCTGTATGTCTACAGACAAAAAATATTTTTTTTCCAAGAAATATTGAAGCAATACATACAACTTCTCTCTGTCTGTCCTTCCTCAAAGGCATGCTGCAGTCAGAAATGGATGCACTTAAAAAGTTGTGAATGGTGAAAAGATCTGTCTTTCAGCCTCAGGCTAAAAACTGATCTATTTCTACTGTATCAGTTTCCTTTTAAATATCAATGAACACCATGAGTCCTGGGTGACTTCCTTGCAAGCCTTGCTGTTTCTGCTTCTGTTCATCCATTTATGTTGTCTATTATATTTCAGGCTAAACACATTTTGTTAATTATGCAGTAGGATAGGATATGTCTTCCATTCACAAGCTTTTAATTAAAAAACAAACACAGCAATAGGTTGGTTTTTCTAGTCTTTTAAGCCTTTAAGCTCTGGTCAAATCCTGCCCACCAAATGATGCAATTATGTTTTATTTCCCTGCACCTACTTCTTTACTGCAAAAGAAAAGCTGATGATAAAGATTTTTTTTTTCATACACTGCTGAGGAAGGAGCAACTCTAAGGCCGCAAAAGAGAGTGCTGTCATGGCTCAGAAGTGCACTAAACATGAACACTCATCTGTAGTTTATCCCGGAGTTTAACTGTAAAAATGACCCATACAAACAAGGGAACATCAAAATGCCACTATAAAGTATGTGACAAACACTGCCTTCTGCCTTGATGCAAACTGCAAACATGTGGTCATTTTCTTACTGAAATCAGTTTTCATCACACTCCATTTGGTGAGAATCCTGGAGCAGGCAGCACTCAGCATGACCACTGCCAGGCCATGTGGCCAGCTGATGGCAGGTCACAGAAAATTCAGTGAAAGCTCTGGGATGCAAGTGCTGGTGGTAGCACAACAGGGAGAGGGTTCATAGAAACATCTGCAAGGCCAGGGATGGTGACAAATAATTATCCAATATTAGAAAGCTATTGTACATAAATCCTCAACAACAGGCATGCAATTTATTCCTCCACCACATCGGAAACAGAATTACCTGACAACATCAGGAACTAATACCTCAACTTCCATCTCTCCTGCATCAGCAAGATTAGTTAGCACGTTTCACCATGCTTTTCCATGTTCTCATCTTCATTTTCACCCTCCACTTTTTCAAAACAAACTTCTGCTGATGGATCTCAACTCAAATCCCCAGAAAGCCCTTTGGCTTCATCAAAGCTCAAACCATTCCCATCCTCTCTCATCCACCCCGTCAGCGTTCTTCCTCAACCTTTTTCCTTCTGTGGCTTCCCGTTGCCCATCCCTTCCCAGTGCTAAGCCCACCTCCAATAACTTCTGTGTGCTCCTGGGAGAGCTGCTTCTCATCTTCTGTCATCTCTCCAAGAGAGATCTCTTAGTCTTGGACACAGCGCTTCACACCGAAGACTGATGCCTTGGGGAAAGGAATACCACTGAGCCAGGAAGATAACTGAGGTGAGGAAGGCAGCCAGTATTTTTAGAGAAACACATTAACTATCAAGCTGTATTTGTATAAATCCTCCACTTTTCATAGCAGACTCTCTGCAGAACACGAAGCACTTGAAATTTAATCCTTGGCATTGATACCCAAGTAAAAGCCACTGTCAGAGCTGCTGCTCCCATTTCAGTCTCACCGTAACAACAGAAGAGAATGACAAATAAGGCACAAGGACAAGCCCCCAACAGGAAAGACCTCACGCACACGTATGAGAAGATGTACTGGGAGCCATCAAGTCATTAAAAGGGAACAAGATGATACAGCCTTTTAGGAAGTTGTTTTCAGCGGGTTTAAAACTTTTTTATTATTTAAATAGTGTAGTTCAACATCTGCAGAGTATACAGGCTTGACTTCCAGTAAGTTTCCTGAAATTCTGAATTACTGGATTAATCCAGAAAAAAATTCTCTTATCAACTGATTTTACCATGCCTTCCTCTTGCTTCCATTTACATACCTCCAAAAATATTACTGTTTTAAACCAGTTTTAAAATCCTAAGCCCTGGTATTGGAATGTTTAACAAAAAAAAAAAAAAAACAAACCACATTTCTACTGATTAAACTTATATCCCAGTATGAACTGTGGCACTGCTTCCACAGTGCTATAATAATTAGAGTTAACATAATGAAAACCTAGTAAAAAGACTATAAATTCACCATATGAGCACATATGGATGTGAAAAAGGAAATCAAACAAGTTCTCCAAACTAAAATTAGAGTCAAAACAGAACAGCGTCCCACAGAAATAGCACAGGCCTAAAAAATCTATATAAATTTACTATGCCAAATCCAATTTTATCTAACGTTCCATTTCATCTATCCATGTTTTCACAGTGTATTTAAGGTATTGAGAGTTTAACTGTTCACGTAAGTCTGAACTGCAGTGTAGCTACTTGAGATAGATTTTCCTGATTGAAGCAAACTAGAGCGGGGCTCATTGCAGAGCTACAAATCCATGGAGCCCAGTCTATCAAGTTGTGAATGTGATTTTCCTAACGAAGCTTTTGCTCTGACATTTTGCACTGCGTGCTCTATTTATGCTTCCTGTACGATTGAGTCTTCCTTTCTGAGGATTTCAACACAATGATTCATTTAAAGCATGCCTCTGAAGAGGGGTCTCATCATAAAAAAGGAGAGCAAAATCCATTTATTCTCTGTTATTGTATATGTATTCCTTTACATATGCTTTTAAAGCAGTTCATCTGTGAAGATGAGCCACCTCTCAGCTCAGATAAAGACAGTTTTGAACATCATATTGCTTTTCGTGTAGCCTCTGCAACTTTCTGCCACAAAACTTTGGTGTAAAAGGCTTGTGACAGAACTCTTGAGCAGTTTTTCTTTTCTTTATGCTGCATCCTCCACATCAGTTCATGTTGCTGTGTCCTGCATCTTTTAGTATGTCATATGCACTGAAGGTCATGTCAGCCATTGATTGGGGAATCAAATCAAGCAGCAGCAGTGTGTCCATTTTGCTTCTGGACTGCCTCAGAGGTGTTTGCTGCAACAGATGCCAATCATTAGATCAGGATTCTCTTAAATTCTTAGGCATTTCTTTTGTGGGATAAAACCAATTTCTTCTGAGCTGTTTAATTACTTTGTGACTTCCGGGATTTAGGTTTTTTTTTTTAAGGGAAGTCATCAAATAAATAAAATGCTACACATCTACAGATGCAGTTGCAAGAGACATGTTGTAGCCGAGAATGTGCTGCTTCTACTGGCTGGGGAAGCGTGACAGGGGACAAGCCAGTTAATCACTCCTGCCTACATCTTTCCTTTTTATTGTTTCATGACGTGTGGCCATCCTGTGTTTCCCAAAATATTCAGGTCCCTTTCAATGAAAGAAAGAACTGCTATTCCTAACGGATGATTTGAAAATTCCGTCCCTCAGCTACAAGGTCGTACTTGTTGGCCGATTTTACAGCGTTTCAGCTCTTACACTGCTCTGCCACACGTACGCTCCCCTGTCATATTTCTATTCCTGTTCTCTCTCTGAACTTCTTATCTTCTTCCATTCTCAGCAATCCTCCTCTCAGTCCTTCCAGGCTCAACGACAGATTTTGTGCACAAAAGGCTGTAAATTTTTAGGGCAGGAATTATCTCACTACTTTTGTGAGTTAACAAGCTATGTAGCCTTGATAGGGGAGGGAAACGCAACCTACTACATGGTTTTAAATAACCACTATCCTCATAAATTATTTGTAACAGCAATAATACGCCTACACCAAAAAGCAGTAGGAAAGATCACATACAGTCGTGGTCTCTCACAGTCGTCGGTGCCATCTGGAGCTCCAAGCAGCTAACTCCACTCGGCAGTCTGTGCGCAATGAGTTGCACGATACGCACAAAAATATTCCAGGACTTCACAATTCCTCCCCAAGTAACACATTAATAATGATCTTCCACCCATAGCTAGCACTTCAACTGCAAACACACTGTTGTTGATGAAGGCATAACAGGTCAGGTGGGAGGAGAGCGACCGGCTTTGTCCCCGGCACAATGCCCTACAGCCGCCACACATGCCCCTCGCTCAAGTTGCGTGTGCTCTGTCATTATACTTGCTGCCAACTCCAGGGGGACTGCTCAGAGGCTACGGCAACTCTCCAAGGTCCACAGGCCTCCGGGAAGGGACAGGCCACCTCCTGATCCACAGCCAGGATGAATGGATTAGCGGCGAGCCGAGCCAGCTGCCGCAAGCTTTATCAGCACGCAGCCCTGACAGATGGGAGCCCACTGGAGAAGCCTCCTGCTGCAGCCCGCGTGGCCCTCGCGCCGGCCTTCTGCTCACCCCGCGCTCGCCGACATGGAGGTGGATACAAAACACGCAGAAGGGGCAGACACGCATTTAAAAATATATGCGCCCGTTTTGGGATGCTGCTTAGGTCAAGCAACACCAAGTGAGCTGCTGTGGGAGAGTGAGCTGGTTCACCGCAGTGAAGCTGCTTGTAAATCCTTCATTTTGGTTTGAATTTTCAGTTGGTAGGATTTCTAACAGATGACGCTGGTTTCCACCAGAACTGAATTACCTGCTGACATTAAAACTGCATGCATCAGGACTGTAGTAAGAGATACACAGAAGACAGAAGAGACTATAAACTGTAGAGATGAATTCAAACTGAGTTTCTCCTGGGTTATCTATTGATATATAAGTCATAGATATCAGAAAAAAGGCATAACCCAACTCAATCCAGTGGAAACTGGGACTTCCACGTTTCAGACAAGGCAGATAATGTCCATTTGACTTTTAAGTCATGAAGCTTGCGCCTACTCCAGAATTATTTGTTATGTCATCTGAGTCAAAGGGTTGCATCAAAATCAAAAACATCAACAATTTTTACTGTAGCAATCAAAAATCTTTAAAATCACAGAAATAGAAAACTGTCAAAAGTGGGAAAACACCTACCTAATTACTGCCAGAAAAAACACTCTTTATTCTTGACCACCGAACTGAAGTACCTACTACACTTAGGAACAGCAGTATAAAACCAGAAAACCCCACTGCTTCTATTTAAGAAACTCTCTTAACAGCTCGTTACACAGCCAGATAAAAGCTCAGCCGAGTCAATGGCAGCCTTTGCATTCATTGCAAAGGACTTTGTACCAAACATTACATATCAATACACATAGTTTCTCTCATATTACATCTCACAAGTCTACAATTCACGTATTTTTCTGTGAGCACAAATGTGAACAATATTTACAAAGAAATGCTACCATTCGCCAGCCTGGTGTGTAAAAGTATCAATTTTCCCTCTCTGTTGCTTCTTGAAAGGGGTGTCACATAAACCTGTTTCACTGCAGGAGAAAATTTTCCAACAGCAAAAACCTGTCAATTTCTGAGCAGAGAAAGCATCTAGAATTTTACTTGCACAAGTTACGCTTGTGCACCATGCAGAGTATCAATTTATTTATATTTTACAGGTAATTTCCTATTAGAACTCAAAATCAACCTTTTAACAACCGAGATATTTTTGCATAAGCATTCTTGATTTACACCACTAATCCCAAAAATATAGTCCCAAATGAGTTAATGCAGCTTCAAACTAATTTCACAACTTCCTTAACTTGAAAAAAATATTTAGTGCGTAAGAGTCGAAATATAACATTAAGAAAAAAGAAAGCTAGTAACAAGTACTGCAATGAAACTTGTTTGAATTTTCATCGAGTCAAGATGTCTAGAAGAGTTTATAAATCCAGTTCAAAATTGGCCATTTTATTTACATTTAAACACAGTGATTTTGGTATTCTAATATAAGTACATGTTGAGGACAACGTTTTTATGATGCATTTTCCAAAAATTAAATTAAGTAACTGTATTCAATATATGAAAAGCAAGACCACAAATTTAGTTAGGCAGTGTCCAACTCCATAAGCAAAAGTGGCCAGTACCGACTTCTAAAGACAAATCGATATTGCTTCAGCAAATTACATTAAAATGTATACACAAAACTTAGCAACTCCTGAAAAATAAAACCTGTATCTCATTAAGGGTTTCCAGTAGGCATAAAATCAACATAAAGAAGTAAAGAATTTATTGTATATCTAAATCTTAGACCTGAAACAGCAAAATTCTTGATAGTATGCTCAAAATCAAAAGCAACAATTAAATAAATAAAAACACAGGTATCTAGAGCATAAGTAAATAGCATTTGAAAATAGTGTATTTTTAAAAAAGAAACAGTCTTTCAAAAATTGTTTTCAGCACAAAAATGCGTTCATCACAAAAACAACCAACCAACCAAAAAAGCTGAACGGTGGTATTCTCCTGAAACTTTGCATTATTTCATTGCTGTATCAGGAAACACAAAGATACAGGCGCTCTAAAGACACTCTTGTTCTTTGTTATTCAGTGAGGGAATTTGTTTTGAAGTCCTAATTACTTAAAACCCCCCCTAGATCTGATGAAGATCAATTAAAGAAGGTAAACAGTGACTAGGAAATCCCACACTTACACTTGGGGGACTTCATCAGTTAAGCCTGAACCCCACATTTTATAAAGATATTTCTAAATTATGTGTGTTATTTACAGGTGTAGTTTCTGATATGTGACTGAACACTCAAGACTAAGTGACTTCTGAAGAAATATGTCATCTGTAGATTTCAGTCATGCACTTTTTAAATTCTACAGCATAAAGGATACTGAAGGAATTTATGAATACTGCCAAGGCAATAACTTCCAATGGAAGGGTTTAGGGTTGGTGGGGATTTTTTTATCTGGGGGGGGGGGGGAGGAGGGGGGCAGTATTAGGTGCAGGAGACATCTGTACCTCCTCATTTCACAGCACGTAATGTTTGTCGTATACTGGCCTAGTTAAGTCTGACAGCAGCACTAAGAAATACGGCCAACAATTTCAACAGCGAAGGAACACACACCTTTCACAATAGAACAAAAACAGAGCAACAACAACAAAAATACAGTAGCTCTCACTCCCTGAAACATCAAACATCCAGAGTTGACCAAGACAGTTGCACCATCTAAAATGTTCAAAGTCCAGATGCACTCTAATTCCCACTTGTTATAGAAGCCTAATTACTGTTGACAGACAACAGCTCACAGTGAAGGCTGCAGACAGTCTACTTCAAAGACTAATGTATAGCAAGAACAACCAAAATACAGAAGAGATGGGTTTGGGCAAATACTGGAGCAGCTATCCAAACAGAGCAGAGCAGGTGCAGGTAAGGCAACCAATTTAAAGACCGAGCTCAGTCAATCTATGAAGAGATCTATATGATCCACCTGCCTAGAGTGGCTCGTGGTTTCCATCACTCTTCGGCTACAACAGCTACTTCAACATGTCCAAACACAACGTTCTCATGCTTGAGTGTCTCAATGGATCAAAACAGGCTTTTTGTGTCATTTTCATAGACTAAGCTTGTGGAACATCACAAGGAGAAATGGAAGAGAAATGACAGAGAATGAAATTTCTTCAGGCAGCTCTAAAGCTGCTCTGTTGTGTGGCAGCTTCATCAGATGTTCCATCACAACCAAAACTGTACAACAAATAAGCAGTGACAGCACACATGTTCTCTCTCTCACTGAAGTTCACTGTGCCTTATAACAGCTGTATACAAGAATCCATACATATGATCACCATATCATATGGGGTTTCCCAAGCCCAATCATGTCAAAACCCTGAGTGAAGAACAGTTGGTGAAAGTTGGAATCAAAATGCAAATATATAAGCAGAAATTCAACCACAGTTGAAATTACTGATGGATAAAGACAATGAATGGACAGAGAGAAAACAAATGGGATTGTGTTTAGCTGTTCTGCTTGGCAAATTTTGGAGTATTTCTTCCCATCAGCACCACATCCAGGTGTCCTGAGGCAGCAGAATGTTGCTGCTGATGTGAAGAAGCTTTATGTGCAGCCATTTCCCTTGCAGTGAACAATTTACCAGCTGATTAAAATACTGTGACAATCTCAAAGGTTGCTAAAACCAGGAAAAGTAAACATATGGATTGCTTTACGGAAAAACTAGAATCCTGACTGGGGGGGACTCTCTCCTTTTGCCAAACAGTACTCTAATGCGTCTAAAATACAGCTGCCACTATCATTAACAGCTGATGGGCATTAATGCAATCCAGGTGGTACATGGCATTCAGGGCAGAAAGCACGTCTCTCTGTCTATTCCAAAGACAATTAGAAGCCACCTAACTGAATTCAAGTGCCCAGCTCTGGAAAGCAAAGCACAGACACATGAACAAGTTGCTGCACACCAAAAATCACTCACCCTCCTCTGCTGAGGGCTCCAGCAACAGTGCAGGACACTAATGGTGACTGTGTGTCCATGGACAAGTAACTACAGATCTGCAACCCATCACAAGCTCATCCCTTCTGGTACAGTGGTGTGCCTGCATGTGGGAGCAGGGAGGACATGAATGCTGAAGAGGCCACTGCTCCAGCAGAACCCCTGAGCTGCCACGTGCCACTCACTGCACCTATGTGACTGTAGCAGCAACAGATTTGTGGTAAAAAAGTGTGGTTTAAGGTTTGTTTATTCCAAACAAGTTACTGATGCAGAGAACAGATGGGGAGAAAAGACAAACAGTTTAAAGGAATAAAATAAAAATTAAAAAAAGAATGTGTGGGGTAAGCCAAAAGCAATGCCAGCAATTACTTAATAAAAATGAAATATTTAAAGTATGATAAGAAGAAAAACTTAGAAAAAGCAAGGTGCGCAAAAAAAGTATGGTTTTGGTTTGCAGTGCAGATGTTTAGGATTTACAATCAATATGGTTCACTTTTTCATGCTATAAAATGCATATACAATTATGCCCAAGATGTGTGTTAATGTTTAAATATTAAAACAAAACAGATATTCTGGATGTTTGATGTTTGTTTTTGAAAAGAAAAAAATCTATTTTACAAGGACGCAAGCACTAAAGTGAAATTAACATAAAACAAACAAACCAGTGTAATAAAATAAAAAGCTCAAAACCAAGTTAACCAAGGTCGTTAATGTCAGTTAAATGGCAAAGATCCATGTTAGCCAATGTTTAAATATCAATTAAATGGGAGAAGACTGCCGTGTAATTACACTTCAAAGATTTATTTCTACTTCTTCTCGGGTATATATTGTCTCTAGCAAACATGCACGTTTCCTTAGATTTTTGAAGTTTAAATTTCCTTATCTAATTTGTCACAACTACTCAGAAATGTCAGATTTCCTCCTTTTTGCCATTAGTTTTTCTAAATATTCTGGAGAACGATAGCATTGATCTGCTAAGTCCTACCTACCTCTTCCAATGGTAAATCTGTAACTAGTGAAACTGTATGCTGAACTGCTCTATTTGAACAGGAGACAAAGCTGTTGTCCACCTCTTCATTCTAAAAATACCCCACAGCTTAAAATCTTGAAACACAAAGGCACAACATGCATTAGCACAAATTCACAGTGTTTTGCTGACCATAAAAAAAGGTCCTTGTATGGATGGAAATGGAAGTCTGAAAAAAAAAAAAAATGTATTTGGTAAGGAGGTTTTTTTTATGCCCTGCCTCCAAGTGATACTGCTTGGATGGAATTTACAGAGAGCCACAGTCTAAAAATACAGAGGCTGAGAACAGCAAAGCAGCTACATGGATTACACTGAGCCCTTACAACCCTTTGTAGTTTCACAGGAAAGCCAACTGCTTGAGTGCCCATCAACAGTACAGTTCTTTCTCCTATCTTGGAAAAATAGTAACAATTTGAGGAGAAAAGGTAAAATGTACCAACTACCACATTCATGGAAGGAAATGTCAGCACTGAATAGTGCTCGCATTATATACACAAAGATGAACTAGTGGAAACATCTCTGTGTAATTTTTTTTTTAATTAGTATTATTTATTTCTTTTTAATACAAATCCTTCTGTTTTTCAGCCTACAGGACATGAGGCAGATGCAGCTGCTAAGTACTTTTATGTTAACAATAGTAGGGGAAGCCCAGCAGCCTGTGTGCTACTGACACAGAGCTATCTATTTAAATAAACATAAATTCTGATTTTTTCTAACCCTCAGAAGATGATGAGAAAGGAAGGATTGGGGTGCTTGGGTTTTTTCTTTAGTGTGTTGTCCCCCTCTTACTTCAGCGTCCTAGGTAAGTTTACCTTATGGGCTCCACACACATAGGATTGTGTCAGAGCTCTTTACAAGGATTAAGGCACAGCATGGGAGGACTGTCTTTTAATTGAAACAAAACAGTGCCTACTATACCATTTTTTCAAAAGGTCAACAGAGAGAAAGATTTTACTAGCAGTCCTGGCCTTTTCACTTTTCTATTTTCATAAACAAGTTCAACAGCCAAGTTACTTAAACTGCTAGTAGAAGTACGGATCTTGCTTACAACTGTGTAAGCAATCCCCTTTCCCTTTCCTGTTGCTCCTTGGCGTGTGAAGTTTTGGGAGGAGCTGGCTTTTCCGTTTAAACACACTATCATCTAAATAGGTAGGTTTTAAAAGAGTTGAGTACCTAGTTTGAGGTTATTGATTTTTTTCCTGGAACAGGAAGGTTCACATTTGTCTAATACAGAGATGCAACCCAATTTAGAAAAGATGTTCTTGGACCCTTTCTTGGTTTACTTACATAGACACACTACTACCCTGCTGAGCAAGAGAGGATGCTCACAGAGTCTCCGTTTCAAGGTGAGGAAGATCCTTTGAGCAGCACCAAGCTTAAAAATGTCAAGGCAGAGATTCCCAATACCCTTAAAAGACAAATCAGCTCAAACTGTCTCTTCATCCTCCCGGACTGAAATCTGTGGTCAGATAAATGTAAACCATATGAACCAGAAATGTATTTTCAATGTATATTTTCTGTCAGTCTACTGGCAATAAGGGCACTTAGCTTAACAGCATATTCCTCTCTCAAGAACTGTATCACGGCCATTGCAAAGCAGTCAGTTACTCAAGTCAGTAGTCAGTCACGCTTTTGCCTTCCTCAATGAAAACACTAAGACAGAGGTACCAACCCTTCACCAGAATCACCAACTTGGAAAACTCACACAGAAAAACATGCCTGTGTTTCAGTGAACACTCATAAGGCCTGTCCAAAATGGAATTACTAATATTGGTGATAAATGAGCTCTCCACAAACAGACACACGAGAACTTCCTTGTGAAATCCATCACCAGGCCCAGGCAATCAGGCTCCTAATTTTCTTGGCCATCAAATCAATCTGCTCAAGATCCCACCTTCCAGGTAACATGGTAGAAATCATCTGATGGGAGTCTGGCAGCACAATTGCCCAGCATTGTTGTGAACACCTTGAAGATAAGGACCACACGGCAGGGTATGGAAGAAATTAGGCAGACCCACTACCATGCAGGATTGTCAGAAGATAACCCAAAGAGGTTGTACCCAAAGAGTACAGAGATGTACTTTTCCACAGTGTATTTTCTCTGAAAACATACCATAGTGTGGTTTTATCGCTTCTCAAGATGCTTTAGGAATGAGCTTAATCATTTCAAGCTTTCCGGAAAAACACCAGTTTTTTGGGATTTTTGAAAAAATATTACCACCCTTAGAAGATGTCAATGGGATTAAGTGTCTGTAGTACAGAGGTCTCTTCCAGCTCCCACTAACAATGCAGAAGAAGACAGACACACAGAAGAAGTCCAAAAAGGAGTCCAAACGGTCCCCAGCCCTTTCCAGAAAGAAATAGCAGTGTCTCTTCACAAAATAGAAAATGGATTTTGTGCAATGCTAACTGTACCTAGATGTTCAGAAATGTGGGAGTATGTAAATCAAACACACCAAAAAAAATCTTTATTAGGTGTGTCCTCACTGGAAACAGGAACTCGCAAAGGAAAAGCTCTGACAGTCACCAGCCTGCTCTGAAGGTGAGAAACAGGAAGGAGTTGCAAGTCACCCAAGCGTTCATAATAACCACTACATACAAGCATCAGGTACTGTAGGAATACAAGAAAGCATCAGCACTGGATATTAAGTAAGCTAATTAAACTTTTAAATGTCTGGAAATTAAAACATACAGGTTTTCAATGCAGATATTAAACCAGAACTATCAAATTCCTCCATCTCATTCTGCAACTTATGTAGAAAGCCTTGCTCTTTTCCCTTCACCATCTGTCTAAAATTAAACACTCAAATCTAAAGATGTTCTCAAGTTCCAATGAGGCAGGTTTTAGCAGTAAATGAAATCAAATTAAGAGAAAAAAATACATAAAAAACTCAGTAACATTTTTTAAAATAATTTATTTTTGTGTCTTTTATACAAATAATTTCCTTTCCATGGATTTAGTCAGTAATATCTTTGAACAGTTGCAAGTACAGTGCTTTTTTGAAAGCAACCTGAAAAATTAGGTTAGCCTAGTAAAGGAATTCCATCTGTCCTGGTTGTCATCAGTAAAAGATACCTTTTCACTTCCTTTCAAGCATATAATCTAGTACTGAGTCCAAAACAGGATTTTAAAGACTTCTCTTATCAGCATTTAAGCCTTACTTCAATAAGAAGAAAATACACAACTTCACACTGGTGCTCTACTGAAATTAGAGAACTGATTCCACCACCACCCCCCAAAAGAAGAATGGGTACAGATAATACATGAGGTCAATGCAACAACAGATGTGCAGAGAACCTAAATACTTTGCAGTCACAATAATATTTACCACAAGCACTTGAAAGAACCACAGCATGAAATTTGGGGAGTGGAAAAAGGTGTTGAATGATTACTGCAGCCTAGGTTTGATATTTCAATGACTGCACGACTGTGCTTATTAAAATAAACAACATTTATCTGAATATCAGATTAATTTAAAAAATCTATTTTGCATATGGTCGTGTTATTTCAGAAATATGCTCATTTCATTGCAAACATAGCATATGAAATTTGGGGAAAAGGTTGCTACCTTCATAAATAGTGAAAACTGAGAAAGCTGGTCCAAACCCACAATATTTTTTAATTTAGATCGACTTCTTCAAAAAGTTTCCAGGATGCTGCTGTTATGTACTCAAGACTATGAAAATGACCAATGGCTCAAGCTTGCACTGAAAGCTGTGTTATTCCCTACAATACCTACAAATTTCTTGTTTCAGTAGGAACCTTTAGAAATGGAAATATCTTCAACATCACTTAATTCTAGGATTTGACAAGATCATACCACACAAGGAATGCAAAAACTGGTTTTCTAGCTCAAAAAGGAAGGCAGTACGGATAGCACGCTATATTCTGCCCCTCAACAGGTGAAGTAAATTCTTTAACATTTCAACACTACTCACACATCCAGACAAGTTCTGAAAAACCTAGGAGGGTATTGAATGTACTCTACAGTTTTTACACTTTCCAAGATTTTAGGAGGAGTCAACATCGCTATACCTGCAAGTGAACCCAAGGGTTTCACCTGCCTGGTTGTAATAATCAAGACTGGATGCGCCAGAAATTAAAATATACACAGGCAAAACAAAGCAACATATCAATTCCTTGATAAACTGCCTCTCAAAGCAAAGATCACTTGGAAAGACGGTCATGCCTGTGACAGGAAGAAAAATGTCACAGTCTCTCTCACAGCTTCACAAGTTCTTACTGCAAGGATGAGGCAGAGGTGCACCTCAGCAGGGGTGATGGAGAGGCAGCAACTCTCAGACCCCAGCACCCAGGAGGAGGCTTCCAGCACTGTGGCTGTCTGACAACCAGTCAGAAGAGAAAAGCCACTGAGATAGCTGGGGGAGGCCAACTTACAGTGCCACTACTGAACCTCTCGAACTTCAGCAGCCCTCCTGGAAGAACTTCATTGCCTCTTCACACCTGAAGTCTCAGCCTGCTACTCCAGCCTCAGTCCTTCAATGACTGCAGTGATGCTGCCACTCACTGAAGCATGATTTCCTTTAAACAACCACCAATAAGCACTTTGCCAAGTCACCCAATTTATAATTGTACAGTAAAAGAGGTAAAACAGAATAACAAAATTATTTAAAAAAAAAACCAAACAAACGAGTAGGATGAATGACAGTGTTTGAGCACTGCAAGACTGCAGCACAGCTACAACTAATGCACTTCAACTAATGAATTTATCAAACAACATGGCTGGATTTACTCAAAGTTCATGGTAATTGCAGTATATGCTATCAAATTAACAAAATGACTGGGATCGTCCGCAGAATGTTTTCTCTGTTTTTATAACACCACTTGGGGCTTGATATTTACTTCTTGTTTCTTTCAAAGCATATAATCTGTAAACTCACCTTCCACTATTCTACTCATTTAATGTGGACTGAAACCCAACTAGGATTCTTTACTGCTGTAGGTTCCCAAGAAAAGCTCCAGTATGAAAAAATTAGTCAAATTCCTAGCTATTATAAACTGACTTTTACTCATGTGAACTAAGCAACTACTGACATACGAGTTAATATGAGCATACCAAACTTTATTTAGGGAAGAGAAATGGGCCATTATAATTGTATTTGATTCCCATTCACTTACCAGATCCACTCTGGAAAATGAAATAAACCATGCCAAAAGACATTAATTCCCTGCAATGTATCAGAAGTACTTTACAGAAGCAGCGTAAAGAGAAATAGCTATTGTTCTTATTTCCAATCCCCTCATGCTCCTTACTGTTATGAGGATCAAATTCAAATACACCAAGCAGCTATTTTGAATGTTTGCAGCCCTAGTGAAACAGAATATGAGCACACTGCAGCTACATTCAAACTTGCCTGCCTGCCATCCACCCGTCATTTGGATGGGTAATTTCTCCCCTCGGGACCATATGCAGTGCTTAAAGCTGAGTCAGTTTGCCGTATGGCATTATTCTATAAAAGCAAGACGGCTTTGCTGGAATCTGACCTAGGAGGGTAAAGGCTTCTACATATTTGGCTCAGTAGTTGCTAGACATGTTAAAGAAACAAAAAGATTTCAAATCTTGGTGTAATCCACTTGTTTTACATGGCATTTTTCCTCAACGAGTACGGGCTTTACATCATTAAAAAGCAGAGCTGTGACCATTATTCTTATTATTACCTACATCAAATTGCACACAAGAAATTAAAAAATACAGAATGCACAAAATAACTACATTGCACTGAACTACTGATCTACAGTCGAATTATATATCCACTGAATGCTATATCTACTGAATTATACAGATCTGTTTTATACTTTTGTTTCTTAATTTGCACTTCTCATCTCTGTCCAACTGTGCTTCTTTTCAAACATTTTTCATTAATAATATGAGAACACTGGACATCAAAGGCTTCTAATAAATGGTTGGTGGATACAGGACTAGCATATTAGAAATGTTTACTAATACTCTTCCCCCCCTTACTTTTGTTTTACTGCAGCTACCTATTTCAGCCTTTTACTGAGTAGTGAGAAAGTAATTAGTTCAGAATGCTGTAGACAGAATCAGTCTTTCTTTAACCGTGTCTTTCTTGAGCGCGATACAATAAAAGCAAGCCAAGAAATCAAAAAACCCTACCACATGAGAAGGAGGATTCCTTTTCATGCTTACTCTTGATTTTTTTTTCTGTTGCAAATGCTGCTAACACTGTTCAAGATGAACAGAAACAAAAAATATTAGAAACAACCCTCTTTTCAGATGCTGGCAATTCTGCTGATGTGCATTTGCCAATCTGCACAGAAAATAGAGTATTAGTTTACAATCACATCAGACATCACAGGCAACAGTGGCTTGCTAAGATGATTACAATAAGAGGCCATGTATCATTACCAAATTCTTTCTGGCCTCTTTTTTTTTTATAGGTTTCGCTATGTACACAAGAAAAGGAAGAGAAGACCATCATAATGTACTTGTTAATACAGACCTCTGCTATGTTTCCATGGTCTAGACAACTGGTGCTCAGAAGGGGTCAAGCCAAAACGGAACATGTGCATATAGTACAACCCACTGGCCTTGGCCACGGGTATTAAAATATTCATACCTCCTTCCAATGTCACTTGCATACAAACAGCTTTTCCTCCTCCTTTGAAACATTAACCTTTGCCCTCCCAGGTGATACCAAGTGGTCACAGAATTAGCACTGCTTTTCCATACAAAACCACCACTGAACTAAGGAGCCAAGTGCCTGTCAGGTACTCACTTCTGTCTCCTCTGAGCTCAAGTATCTATTAATTAGAGCCCACCCACTCCACCAGGAGATGGGTCAAAACAGATAGGTGGGGGTGACAGTGTAAAGGTCTACCCAGAAACAAAAGGAAAGAGGCATTGTCCCTGCCTCAAACTTCATCCCTGGGGTAGCCACTCCCTCCTTCCCCTCTCCCTGTTGTCCTCCTGCCATGGGCATTTACCACCAAGGCTCTTTGCCAGAGAAGTTTCATATTCTTCACAAGAATGTTTTATTTTAAAATGCAAGGCTCCATAATGCCTCCTTTGTGGCACACTGAGGAATATGAATAATAAGCTGAGGATTCATATGGCTTTATTATTACGGGCATTATAAGATAAAACACCCAGAAGAGTCAAAACAAAACAAGAAACCTCCTACTATAGTCAATCTGAAGTGCTCTGACTAGGAAATAATCCAGATTAGGTATTTATGTTTTTAACAAAGGACAGAACTATAGTTATACAGGAGTTTAAAGCCCAGAATGATGCTCACACATTAACCCAAGTGGGGGTGGAGGGGGGGAGGGGCCACTAAACCAAACCAATGAACTCCAGGAACAACCAACAAATAACCAAGCCCACCTCCAAAACCCTCCCCACAGGCCAGACACTTCCAGCCCCTGAATGAACAGGAACATTTTGGAATATGAGTGTCCACTGGGAGATCACATCTGTATAAGCCCAGAAAAATATGGGTGGAAAGTATTTACCAGGAAAATTCTGTTCAAAAGTCAGCTGAAGCTTAACTCTGGCTGTGATACAGCTACCGCATGGAGGCAAACAGTGGAAGGAAATGGTCTCTTTAATGCTTTCACCACCACTACCCATGGAAAGAGATACAAGGAGCATCACTTCTGCATTTTGCTTTTTCTCAAGCACAGTTGTCACAGTGATGGATGCCTCAGAAACATACATAAACCAATTTCACCATCGAGAGCATAATGCTCTCCCACAGCCATGCAGCAGGATAGTTGCTACGCTGGAAGCAGCACTCGGGCTGGTAGGACCATTAGAGCTCTCTTACTATAAAAGCCTGCAAATAAATGTAGGCTAAAATAAACAGCAAGTCAGATGTTTTATCTGGGGATGTTACCTCATTAAAGGCTATATATGCCAACTCCAATTCAATTTGAAGTAACCTTACGAGGGAAGACATCCTCCCCCCAATCCCCCCTCCCCAGCTGGAATTAGATCCACTTGATCATTTTAATTATACCGCATTGCTCTTTTCAAAAGAGTCCTGCGAGCCTTCATAGGCTGCTGTGCTCCCCTTTGAAATTAACAAATTAGGCTTGGTAATTAGAGAGTCAAAATGGTGTGTTATATTGTTTGGGGTGACAAGGGATTTAAGAGTGTTTCATTTTAAGCTGTTTTCAAGGTTTGAAGGTAAAATACTATCACTAATCATGTATGTTCCCATTTTCCACCTACGCTGATTAATATCTACACAGTGCACTGAGATAAATTTCTTTGCATCTTAATTAAGAACATTTCAAGGCAGATTCCTCAAAGTTCTGTTCTTTTGAAACGACGCTGTAAATATCTTTTAAATGCTATTTAAAAAAAAAAAAAAAAAAAAAAAAAAAGGCCAAACCAAAAGAAAGAGCTTCTAGGGTATAATAGTACATGCTAATTTATTCCAGAAATTATAAATTACTATTTTTTTCTCCTTAATAGACCTGTCATCAAATCTTAGCATGTCACTGAAGCCTGATACATCAATTCAAGGATACGGCTGAGTCACCCTTCCTTCTTCTGAAATCGGGCTGGTGCACTTGCTCATCGTCAAACAAAAACTTTAATAATTTATGTTTCAGTTTGCATATGCTTCAAGCCCTAAATTGATTACTATTAACCCCACTGCCTCAGCAGAAGTACTGCTGTGATATGCCACTTTAGGGACTGATGTCCATCTAGATTCACTGGACAATGCCAACTTCAGACCTAAGCAAAGTCTGCCAAAACTTGTGGAACGCTGGCCTGAGAGGCCGTGAGAGGACATTTATAGCATTGCTTCTTTCATCTCGGGCTCTCAAGCCTCTTTACATGCACATGGGTAGTTAATTACTTTTGTCTGATATACAGGAATAAACATTTGGCAGCCTTGGTCACTGATCAGGGCTCAAAGAAAACAGAATTTAAGGAACCCTGATGCCTCCCACCATTGTCCTCCTGTAGCAAGTAGAGTACACATTATGTTTTGATATTATGGAAGTCTTCACTTACAGCAAATCTAGAGCTGATATTTTATTCCAGTTTTCAATGTTTGTTTTTCAGCAAAGCCACTAACTTTCTGACAGTGTTCAGAATAGACACCATATAGCAGGATTTCTCACAAAATTTACAAAACCTGAAGGGTAAGGTCTTTTAATTCTATTCAAAGTTTTAAAGCAGAGTATACAGACTTTCTTCCCCTGAAGTACTCTTCTAAGCTGGCATTGTATAACAGTAGGTGAAAATGTCAGGCAGAAGGAGGGAACTTCATTCCCATATATAGGATCAAAGAATATAAAACATAGGAGACAAAAAGAAAGCGAGCAAGAAAAGGGGGTATTAAAAGGGTATGATGAATGGCATATACATCCTTGTGATAATTCCTTTCCGAGCTTTATTGCTCAGTAATGATCATACAATACTATACTTCATTGATCACTGCTTGAAATCTAAGCTTCATTTCCTTCACATACGTTAAACACCTTTGACTTGAATTCACTTCATGTAACTTTTCAGTACTTTCTTTTTAGTGTAAAGAGAAACCGAATATAAATACTGAATGAAGAGAAAAAAAAACATTCTACATTATTGTTCTCTATCATCTATAGAGCTGGGAGATGTCTTTGAGGTTCAAACGTGTCTGTGGCAAAGCAGGGCACCACATCAAGGCACTCTATATATTAAGTGTGTGCCTCGGGCTAGTGATTGAAAACCCACTTTGACCATGAGCTGCAAAGACTGAATGCAGATTTCCCCGTAGCCAAATCATTCACTTTCTGGACAGGAAAGAGGGAACCTCCAGTATGTCCTATGAGCAGTCAGAACCTGGGGGCAGGCCAGCACCTGGGCCAGGCCCACCAGCTGCTCCGCATCCTCTTCTCTCACAGGGCTCACCAGCCAGATGAAGTCCACCACAAGTAGCCCACGTACCTGTTGTATGTACAAGCCAAGCACTTATTACAGACCACTACCTAATGCTTTTTGACTATGCACACATCTTCAGATTCCGAATGAACAAATCAGGATGCTGGCAGCTCCTTTTACGTAGATAAAGTACAGCTGGAAGGACGTAATTTATGAGCAGTTCCTCACTGCATACACTTCCCTTTTAATCAACTGCTAATGGTCACTGCGGTGCTCCCCTTGGACAGCCCCATCTCCTGCTTGCTGTGGAGCACAGTGACTCTGAACACACGGAGGCATATAATGAATCAAAGCACCACTAACAGCTAATATTCTTTTGGCAGTTTAATCCTTTATTGTGATGAATTCTCTGCCACAAAAACATTGGGGGAAAAACTATATTAATTAAATAAAATAACTGAATGTCTTTTGCTTACATTGCATTTTCAACATTCAGATTTACTTGGCCAAACAAAGTGCAGCTATCTATAATCTTAGAATTAATATATATGAAAGAACAGATGGCACTTAAACCTGAAGTCCCTAAAAATCCTTTTTCACTACGTTTCTATTCAGGACAAAAGGCACACTGGATGAGGATCCTCAAAAGGCATAACAAGGCTTTTAAGACACAACATGAAGACCACCTAGTTAAGCAAAGAAAATCACAAATATTAAGGGGTTATTGTCCTGTGGTTAAGGTATCTGACCAGGATGCAGAATATCTGGATGCAATTCCATATCTGCTTCTCACTTCCTCCATGACCTTGGGTAAATCAATTCATCTTTCTGTGCCACAAACACTCAGCAGGGACTGTAATAATACAACTTCCTACCTCTCAGGACTGTTGTGAGAAGAAATTCGCTGATGTTTGTGAGGTCAGCACACTCCCTCTTTGGTCATATAGATTAACTCTATTTTGTTTATAACATCAGAGTAGTAACACCAGAAACCCAACACTACCTAATTCTGAACAGCAAGGCAACTATTTTTGCAGATTGTTTCATGCACTAGAAACCATGAAATTCTGAAGAAACCTGAACTGTCCATGTGACAGTGTACACTAACGGTGTATTTGTGGACTTGCAGCTTATGACCACCCACCACATAATAAGAGTTGAAAGAGTCAGGAGCTCCCGAGCCTTTATCACATGTCTATTTGTGAAAGATTCCAGTGTCCTTTTGAACATTACTGTCCAATATAGAGGAGTACATGGCTGAAAAATCCCCTAAAATACTCCCTCTAGGAAGCGTATCAATTGTGTGCAGCTTTTATGTTCAAACCACAGGTTTAGTACAGGTGGGCATAGGCACAGTGCACTGCACTGCTCTCAATTTCAGACTATCTTGTGCCTTATATATATGATTAAATGAGTTTGAGAGATTTATTGTTTTGAAGGAAAAATGACAAATACTATATTCTGTTGGCTTCAAAGTGCACTCTGAAATATATTGCAAAGTATGAGAACAAAATAGCTAGACAAGAAAAATAAGTAGTCTGTCTAGTCAAAACAACACTTGATATTTTTATAAATATTTCTTTTATTGCATACTTCAAAGAAAAAAAATTTTAATTTTGAACAGACTGGACAGGTGAGTACCAAAGGAATTCTTGACTAAAAGAACAGAAAAGAAGTGGTGAGGGTGCCTTAAGGTCAGCTTTGCATTTCTCATATTTTCAAGCCAGTTTGACCCATTAAATATAATTGAAAACCTCCAAGAAAATTAAACAAAGTCCTCAAAGAGATACAGAAAGCAGTCATGAGCCAATTTAGCATGCTACAGAAACTCCTCCAGTTCAAGGTCTGAAGGCTATGTAACAGGGCAATTGCACCACCTTGTTGCTATCCAAAATTTGCCCTAAGCCAGGACAATGTTCAAATACCTATAAAAATCACTACAGAAGTGTAAATGTAGCTATATATACCCCCCACCTTCTCAACTCTTCTAGCAAAAAGAAGCTGTACTGAAGGTTAATCAATCAACCACTTGCATTTTTTATGATAACTTTCATCATCCAGTAACAAAAACTAATAAGAGAGCACTACAGCTGTGCTATATCACTAAACAGGATTTCCTAGTAGTGGCAGAGATCTGTAACAGTTGTGTTTTCATTTTAAATTACATTTAAAATATTTTAAATCAGTCACAAAAGTTGCACTCAGCATGAAATAAATTAGAATGTTTCAAGAATTTGGGACTAATTTTACTAAAATTTCTGGATTCTTTCTAGCTCTCAGCCACAAGATTAGCCACTTGTCAAGAAACATTCCCAAGTATTTTCTTGCTCTTCCATGGCTGAAAACAAGAATAGGAGATGAGGGGAAATAAAAGGAATTTAAAGCTGCTGAAAACTAATGTCTACCACATGAGGCACAAAATAAGCATGCCATTGTATATTTGATGAAAAAATAACTGTTATGAAATATTCATTTGAAAAGTGATTAAGCTTCGCAATTGAAAAGCTAACCCTTCACAACACGAAATAATCATGCAGCTTGGGAATGAACACATCCTGTGTCCTCTGGTGCTCATTATAATATATGCAACATCTCTACCCCAATACTTTGGTTGCTTAGTGTTTTTTTTTGTTTTGTTTTGGTTGGTCTTTTTTTTTTTTAGTTTGAAATGGAAGTATCACTAGACTTGTTTCTTACAAGCAGGATTCAAACCCAAAGAACCAGATTTACCATCCCCATACCTCTCCAGGCAAGGGATGGTAGGGAACATCTTCTCTGCATTACCTGCTGGGGGGAGAAGGAGGCTCTCCAGGCCCCAGCACAGGGGCCTCCTGGACCCAGTGCAGAATCCCACCTCCTGCTCTGCAGCAGGAAGAAGCTTCTTTTTTCAAAGCTATTAACAAATTTACTCACCAGCACAACATATGATGTCTCTCCTAAGGGTTAAAACGAACAACCTTTCATACAGAACATGCAACCTATTCCCTAAACTATGAGGGATTAATCCACTGAGCAAAAGAAATGTTTTACAATCCCATTTTTTCTAACTATATTTCTTTGGGGATATTTAACTTTACATATGAAAGCTATACTTTATACATGGTATACATTCAGACACATTATTTATTTACAAATCCCAGGCACAGAAATCGTGAATCCAAAATTTTCCTTACAATGAGTTTCATAATTAGCCCTGCCATAGTCAAGGCACATACAGAGATCAGGGATTATTCATTAGAGGAAGGAATTAGCAGGATTTTAGGCTTCAATGGCCTGTACAGACTATTAGCTTGCATTTGGCTATTAGGCGGGTAAGCAGAGTGGTCTCTAAAGCGTCAGCAACAGATAACAATAAATTCTCGAAATGAGACTTAACACCTGCTTTCCTAATCTTGAAGGGAAGGGGGGGGAACAAGCTGATTCAGCGGTGGCCCCTTCCAGCCGCCCAGACTCCTGGTGTCAGGCTGGCAGCACCCTGATGACTCCCAGCCCTGGAAGCCAGAGGTCCCCGGGATGAGTGAATTAGCCAGGCAGCTGAGACCATGGCAACACCAGGCCCCAGCATCAAGCAACGTCCTCCAGATCTGCATGACAGCATGCAGGCTCCGTGACTGCTTCCCTCCAAGAGAGGAGTTTTTGAAAATGAAACGGAAGGATGGTACATGGGGCTGTCTTATTTGAGGACTATCAGCTGGTCTCCTTCCATACTTTCCAAGGTCTGGATCAGAGGTGAGAAGAACACAGGGATTGTGAATGGCTGACAGAGACACAAGAACAGGCGTGTTCTGTCTATGCATTTTATTTATTCCGAATGCCACCAGGAGCCCTTCACCTTCTGATAACACAAACCACCAGCCTGGTAACACCAACCTATCCTTTCCATTTAACATGCTAATACATTGCTTCAAAGCAGGTGGGAAAAATGAGAAGAGTCTAAATATGTTCTTTTTTTTTTCTTTTGTTAAGGGTAATGCCTTCAAAGATGAAGGACAAAATAATGCCTTTAGCAAAAATACAGTGCAAGACCCTCAGGACCACTTTGTTTGGCTACAGCCAGCCATAAATACTAGAAAACCAAGGAATTTTGATTTTAACTTTTCTCTCCACTCCTTTGTCTTTCCAAGGCACACAGAAATAACTGCATTAAATAGAGCTCTTAAGAACGGAAGTGCTGACAGATAAGCAGCATGAACCCAATCAGTGAAACATCTCACAGCTTAGTACAATATTTCATCCTCACCTGGATCAGTAGAGTATTTCAACCGGAATAAAAAGCACCATCAAAAGTGCGACCCTAATTCACCACTACTGCAATTTTCTATCAGCATAAGTTCAATGATTTCAAAGTAATTACACAGATGTAAAACAAGAATAACTGTGATAAATCAGTCCCAGTGCAAATTCAGAGGAACTCTTCCATGCACATATACAAATAAAAGTATTAAGACAAACCATTACAGAAGGACACACACAATTACATGTAATTGTAAATGCATGTTCTATTAGATCCCTGCATCCAGCAATGAAATGGAGCTAAGTTTTGTTCCTAGATTGCTTAAACATCATTATTACACCTTACTCCTGTTTTAGAAAGAAAAAAAAGAGTATGGATTTAGGGAAGATGAAAATTAAGTCAACAAAATAATACAGTAAATAAAGAAGCAGAAGTTCAACAGATCCAAGCTGTCCATGTTAATTTGTTAAAGCAATAAGTTGATTTCCTACCTCACATGAAAGGATTCAGAGGAAGTAGGAAAATGAAAGCTTTTCTGAATACTGATCAAACACCACTTTACCTGATAAAAAGAATGTAATTACACACACAAAAATACTTTGTAAAAATTCTGGACAAGAGAGAAAATTTCAAGGGGAACATGTGAGATACAGAGAAATGGAAAGAATTATTAGTTTTGTTATTCCAATTAGTAGGACAGTGAAATGCCTCCTATTCCATCCTCACTTTTAAGAACAAACTTGAGATTTTTTTTTTAATTAATGCTGGTTTTAGACCTATGGCATCACTCATCTCAAAACACTATTAATGCAAATGAACACTGAATTTTCCCTTCCTCTCTCCTGCCTTTTCACCTCAAAACTGTGAACAAAGTGACTATTGGTAAGAAGAAGGGGTTTACCACACGATTTTGAGAGGAGCAGACACTTGCACTGTGCAGATCTCTCCACTGCTTGTCAGTGCAGTTCAATTCATGACCCAAAACTCCTCTGCTAATTTCAACCTTGGACCTTACTTCAGCAATGAGTAATAATTTACTGACTTTTTTTTTGACAGGGACAAAAGCATTCCAGGAGATAGCAAGAAGCTCACTTCCACTTGAGAACTGATCAGACTATTTGAACTCAGTTCTTTAAAAGGTAACATTTTCTCATTATAGAAAAATCTCTGAACATCCCTTTTCAGATCACAACCAAATCATTAGGGCCTGCCACAAAGCCTATTAAAGTCAATGGAAGTCATTCAAAGACTTCAAAGGACTCTGGATCCAGACCTTATGTAAAACATCCAGATGCAGCCCAGCAGCACCTCGCATTGAAGGGGAAGGCTATGCCTGCCAGAGCCAGCGGTGCGGTTCCACAGGAACAGGCGCAGGCGGGAGAGCTCAGAGCTGAGCACCTGACGCCCAGGCTGTACCCCTGTCGGAGGGCTGTTTCTCGGGCTAGCCCAGGGACCAAGTACCCACTAGCAGCTGGAGTGCATTAGGCAGGCTCCTGGGGCACATTTTTCAGTTTCGTTTCATCCAAAAGGAATCCAGCTCTCTCCTTGCCTGCTGGGTAACGTGAATCAAATGGAAACAGGGCTCAGCCAGGAGGGTCGCTTCAAAAGCCTCAGCCTGATAGGAACCAAATCACTAATACAGTCCCACTCCAGAGTCGGACGGCTTGAGCAGCCACTTGAGCAAGGCCACGTTTCTGTTTATTAAGGTCCTAAGAGGAATTGAACAGGTTTCCAGAAAAACTGCAGACTTCAGAGGCTGCAGCACAGCAAGTTCCCTCAAGTAAGAGTTCAGTTTAGAGCCAGAACTACAGCATTTTTTTCAGTGCTGGTTGCTCGGTAATCATTATCTGTACTCAGGATAGGTCTTGAGCTTTCAAATGTAATTTTAAAAAAATGGAATACTACTGTCCAAAAAAATTTAAATCTAGGACTAAAGTGGGATTACTTTCTATGAGAAACCAAGTCTAACTTTCAGAAGTTTCCATGGTCTGGTAATCAAAGATCAGTGCCATCACAATGCTATTTCAGGCCTGTGCACAATTTTCTGCAATTTTTGGATGGTTGACTAATAAATTATCTAAGTCTCAACAGCTCATATTTAACTTTGAAGTGTCTTAGTGTAATTCAAAATACAAGAATACAAACAAGATATTTCAGTGCTGTCTTTCCCCAAATTGGCTGCAAACCAGTTTTGCTTTTCCAAAAGGCAGAAATTTGAAATTCCAGCTGATTTATTTTCAGTGTGTAAACAGGCAAACACCTGAAAATTTTAACACACTTTATACAGACTTCATTTTATACTGCAAAAAAGAGAAACTAAAAAAGTCTTCCCTGCTTTAAGGAATTATGCATACTCCACTGATCAGCCCTTCCCCAAGTTGAAAACACATCTGGTAAAATTTACTAAAAGGAAATTTGTGATGAACTGGAGTGTTTACTGATGTTCAACACTGGTTTAAGTAAATTAACCTTAGAGTAACTGTTAATTATTTTCATAAAATACATTATTATGTTCTGTACTCTGAACAATCACATTCTAATTTGGGATATTGCTCCTTTTCTGAGGTATAAAAGCAAATCTAACGTAAAAAAGACATATTAGTGTTGTCTTTTCATTTGATAAGTGAATGAAATTAAAATACAATTTCATTATGGCAGTGCTACAGGAAACAAACACACAAAAAACCACCGGAGCAAAACCAACTACACGCTTAACCTAGTTCCGAAAGGACGTATCAAACCAAAATGACAGTGTTATATCACTATTATTAGCTTTAGAAACAAAGCTTTTAGGAGTAATTTCAATTTTTAGTCCATTACCCTAAATGATGGCATATGTAAAAAGAGCACATACAGAAATGCAGTTTGGAAAAGATTAAGAGATTATTTTAGAAGCAAATCACTCCATAAATAAAGCACAAAAGGAACAGAGCATCATTCAGGAACGGACATCTGTCACCCAAGCAGATACCACATCACACATTCACAGCTTAATTCTGCAAAGTGAAAAAACAAGACTTAAAACAACACAGAGTCTCACATGCATTACATTTATTTTTAAATTTCTAGTTACCATAAATATCCAGACATCATCAAGAAGTATAAACATTACACAGAAAGGAAATGGTGAGGAATAAAACGAACAAAGAACAGAAGAAAATGTCACATGGAGTTGGAAAAATCCAGCCCTATCCTGAGTAGTTCCGCATTTCTTCTAGTGGGGGAGGGAATGAAGAGGGAAGAGAAGTCACATTCAATGTCATCTTGACAGCGACCTCTTATTCAAAAACTATTATTTTTCCATCTTGAATAAGAGAGAACCAAGTGCTCTTCATAATCACATAAATGACCTACCACTCTCTAAGTGCTTTCTCTTAGATCAACAAAGAGCTATCGGAAGCAGAAAGTATTACACACTACTCCCCTGTCGTCTCAATCCAAGTCGGCGGCACAGTTCAACCTACCGTAAGAGAAACCTTGAAAGGCCAAAAGCTTTAGGAAATACACGTATCAGACTACCCCTTCTCCTCGAAGCAATCCTTTCAGAACTTTGCAGTGTTAAAATTATAAAGACATGGGGAGAAATGAAAGTTAAGAGCAGGAGAGGAGAAGCATTATGGGAGTTAACATTTATTTTTTTAGGGGAAGGAAATCAATAGCTTTAAACTGGTGTTTAACAAGGGATGGAGGAAAGATTTCAGTTGTAGACTGTTCCCAAATGCTGCATTTTCAGACGACCTGTGCAAATAACTTAAAGCTCCTTGCTCCAAGGCATTCCACACCAGGATATAAACTGACAAACTCACCCTTTCCCCCTCTCTGGGCGGAACACAAGAGCCTGTCCCCGTAAGGTCAATGGCAAGGCTGAGGATCTTTATTCCAATAGAAGAGCTATTTTGGGGGTTGAGGAGTGTTTATTATGTTTTGTTACATTTTGTTTTGTTTTCAAGGATGAGGGGAGAAATCCCATTCATTTATTTGTCTCCAGTTCTTTCCATATAATTAAATCAGAAAAGTACTCAGAGAAAAAGAATGAAATCACTGTATCATGTGAAATTAAGGGGGAAGGGGGTGGGGGGAAGACCAAGACACCTCTTTTAGACTACAGCATTATCAAACACAAAAATATCTCAGAAATGCTGTGCTGGTATTTTGAAATCCAACTGCAAATTACATTAGTTTAATGCAACTGTCCCAAAACATTCTTTAACCTCCTGTTCCACCTGTGAAGAACAAGGTGATGATCTTGTATGGCAGGGTTCTTTTTCCCCATGGTCCCCCAAAGGCTTAGTCAGCAGTGATGAAAGGTTACCTTTACCAGTCACGTCAGCCTGAAATACTGACTGTGCAAGAACTTCCATTCATCCATCCAAACCACCCAAAAAGGTGCAAAACAGACTATTTCCAGTAGATGGATTTGCTGGAAATTCAAATCCTCTCAAAGAGAATGTGTGAACCACTGCTGAGAAATGGCACTTGTTGAAATGCTCTGTGTTCAGAGGCTGCAATACACTCTCAACACTAACTAAAGAGAGGAACAAGAACCATGGCAAGCACTGGGATGGCTCAGGACTCCTTCAAAAACGACATCCATACATTCACCTCTACCACTACTATAAAGCAAAGGGATTAAGTTTACATTATCAATAGGAGGAAGCAACAAGCCATAATGCTTTCTTCTGTTTCTACGAGGAGAGAGTATAATAGGTCACATAGGAAAAGCAAACACAAGAAAACCCTAGGAGAATCCTTGGATCTGACCTTCTCTCCATTTTCTCCCTCTGTCATCTTTTTTTTTTTTTTAGCTTCCTGCACAGCTAGCTGTATTGCTGACTGCAGAACACTTACTGAAGAATGCATAATTACATCTCTTTAACCCCTTGCTGTCACAATGTATATACTGTGCTGGGATCTGTTTTTTTAACATTCCCCTTCCCCCAGCAAAAAGAATGAAGAGAATTTGCCAGGCTAGCAAGTTCCCAAAAATACCACTAATAGGGAACTATTGCCAAAGATTCCAACCCATACAAATTAAGCCTCTCCACATTATTTCCCCACTGGATGCTCTCATGTATTTCTCCCTACTACGCTTTGTTTCAAACTACTCAAGTACATACACAGCAGAGTCAGTAAAATGCAAGAACATCACCTGAACAAAGGAACATTTCAGGCCCAGAGGCTTCTGTTCACATACTTTTCCATATGAACCTGGCAGTTTTCAAGTGGAGTAAGCTCCTTCCCCACCATATATATCCCTACTGTGGAAGAGCTTGAGGAGCTACTCTTACCTTGGTGACAAGATCTTCCTGGGAAATTTTGCTCTCCCTCCAGTGACTAAAGCAATAAGAAATTCTTCAAATTAATAAGTAATTATGCATTTTTATGGTATTGGTACGCAATCGCAGGCTACAGCGCTTGTCCTTTCCTAGTTGCTGATGATAACAGGACAAGAATTTTTTTCAAAAATCATTTAAAAAGTGAGAGTTGAAGTGTTTCAATGGACAGGAGACCAGAACTAATAGGCAAATGTGACCATAGTGGCAGTCAGATGAAAATGATGGAAAAACAGAGATCCTGACCTAAAAAAAATTAAACAAAAAACGTTCCATAGACCATACGCTAATGAGAAGTAGGAGGTTTTTTTCTCTAGTTTGTCTCTATTTCCAGCTAGTCAAGAAGAATGGCTGGAGGCTTAGTGGTCTGAATACAGACACTACTTACATATGTAACACTGTCTCTAAACAAATTTTTCTTCATTTATGTATGGTTTGCAAATACCTTGTTTTCAGCAAGGATTCCACCTGTGCTGAAGAATGTGATCATAGCTCAGCAGAAGACTGCAAATGTTACCAGGGAGAGCTGTATTTTCTGGTCGCTGTATGTACAGCATACACTGCTGTATACAACAGGTTTACAGGCTCTGTCCAAAGAAAAAGGCTCAAAACAGACATTAATATGAAGGAACAGGGTGACAGCTGGGTAGAATGAACATTAAGAATTACTCAGCCTAATCCAAAGCTCACTGAAATCAGTGAAAAATACTAACTTCAGGAAAGGTAGAAATGGGTCCTCAAAGAATGAGATAAGGACAAGTAGAGGGGAGTTTTGCTCATTAAGAACTGCTGTAGTTGTTCATTGACTGATTTGGTAATAACCACCTGTACAGAAGAGACACTACTGATGTTTAAGCATGCGACTGGATTTTGCTTCCATGTGGTATTTTTCTTCTAAATAGGCTCTCTAGTCTTTTCTTCTCATTCTCATTGGTATCAAAGACTGGTATCAGCTAAAAACTGTTTGACTGCCACAGCAAAAAACTAATACAACATACAGAGCCTTCTGATCTCCTATATATCTTCTATATGTTCCTGTGCATCAGGGATGATTATAATTAAAGCTGAACTGTTTTTAGTTAAATTATTTTCTGTAAATTGTCACAGTTTTATGAAGTTAACAGAGATATGACAGCTTACAGCAATGAAAGGTTTAGCCAAAAGATCCAAAAAAGAAGAGGGAAAGTGAAAATACCAGGAACTGTGGAAAAACTTGAGGAAGGAATAATTTAAAGTTGTTCTCAATTCTGCAAATACAGCACTAAGAAGAACATTGAGTACCTAAATAATTAAAGTTTATCCTCCTTATTGAAACAGTCCATGTTTGAGAATTCATGTGAGTTTTAATGTTTAATTAAGGGATTTAAACATCGTTTTAAGTGAAAACTCTGTGCAACCTTAACTATGAACCCATGAGGTCACCTCCATAATATATTCATGTTGGGAGATCCAGGACCTGGCTTTTACATAAGTCAGTTACTACAAACACACAGTTCAAATATCAGTCACAAGCACGTGAAAAATCAATTTACAAGGGGATGAAAAAATAAATGTTCTAGGAGATAGGATATGCTAATGAAAATTAGTGTAGTGTGTTTGCTTTTTGTCCACATCCAGGTTTTGGTTTCACATCCAGCGACTGCTGAGACATGTTTATTTAGTGATTAAAAAAGAAAAAAGATTAAGCAGCAACTTTAAAAAGCCCTGTGTAGATAAAGATACGCCTGTTTTATAAGCAATTAGTAATTTCTTATTCATGGAATGTAAACTGTTTTGTCTAATTTTCTCAGAATTTGCAGATTTAAGGGGAATGCAACTCAAAGGATGAAATTCATACCCACAAAGCCAAGAGAGGGGAGTATGCATCTAGGGCTGCCTATTTAATCTATGCAGTTGTACAATACTGTATCCACACTTGGAGTAGATTTACCATAATTGCTTTTTTATATATATATTTAGACAGAATTTTAAAAACTTACATATACAAAAGAAAAAAAAATTTAAAATGCATGTTACTGCCACATTCAACACTACAACACACTAACTCCAGGCTGGGCTGCAACACAGCCCACAGCTGCTGTTTGGCCAGGAGTAGAAATGGGCCTCATGCAGGTCTCAGATGGTCAGGATGTTGGGAACGACTATCCATCTTTCATCTACCCGAGGCCCTCCCCGAGGTAGGAAGTACATTTCACTTGAGTTTTTGAAGCAGTGTTATTTACCAAAGGTATCTGTGGGAATCACAGGGATGAAAAGTGATATGCAGGAACAGACACAGAGCCTTGAAACACCGAGCGCCGAAGATGGGATGTGGGGTGGGGAGAGCAGAAACCCCACACATGGAACCTCCCCACTCAAATACCTAAGCACAGTCTGCAGTACAGCTGGATAGGGGAAATACACCTCTGTGTTTTGGTCTACTGTCCAGAAGCTAAAAGTCCATCCCACAAGTGGCACCATTTACATCGACATTGCTACATGACATCAATAAAAACAGGACAAAAAAATGAGGAACATTTGGCTTTTCCTGAGATGTCCTTGGAAGCGTTTAGGAGAGCATTATCTGTGATAGCTACAGATGGACAAAGCGAGGTGCCAATAAGCACCCCATAACAAAAAAGTCAACAGCTAAAAAAAAGGGGGGGAGTGGGTTGGGGGAAAATATGAATTCCAGGTTTGCCTGTTAGCCTCCAAGTTTTTAACAGAGAGACCATTTGTGTCAGCAGGGATGACTGAATCCCTGTATCCACAGCACTTGACTGCACTTGGATATATGCCTCCTACTAGAGACTAAAATGAAAGCTATATTTTAGAGCACTGCAAAAGTGAAACAAAGCCTGCAGCTTGTGTTTATAGCAATACTTCTACTTGTCTAGATGTATTACACCAGCTCCATATTAAGAAGAGAGGTGGTAGACATAAATACTGTGTCCCCAGGACTGTTCTGGATTTTTTGGTCCTCAGTCCTTCAACCATGAGGTGCATCTCTCTTGAAGGCTGCCAACAAAAATGCTACATGTAAAGAGTGCAGGGCAGCAACACTAAGGGCAGAAGAGAAGATGGGCACACAAATTAAAACGCAAAACCCTCCACAACCTTATCAAGGCTCATGTGTGCTGATTTCAGCGTCTGCTTCAATTAAATTACAAGAACAGACCCATCTGCATTGCCTTCTCGAGTGCATCAAAAAAGCAGAATTGTTCAAAAAATTGTTAAAAAAATAAAAGAAACCCTTTTGCTGTTTTTGAACACATTAAATGGAAGCAACCAGAACTGCTAAAGGCTTGTCTCTAAGTTTTTGAGGACAAGATCAAGGAGAGAAAGGGTTAAGTCCTGAAAAATAAAAGAGCAGCAGAGCAAATCTGACTACATGTTTGAAAGGGCCTATAAAATGTTACAAGCAAAACAGGAAAGCTTGTGTTAATAATGCATAAACCAAAGGGGGGGAGGGAGGGGAAGCTACCCATTTAATGGAATAATGCTTTTATCCCCGCAGTTAAAACGAAATAAACCATGGCTATTAATCTGGTACGGCCATGTAAAAGCGCAGTTTTTAAACATTTTCTAAGAGGGGGCAGCTCGAGAACCGCTCCGGCGAGCGGGGCCTTGCGCGGGGCCGCGCTCGGCGCTGAACACCAGGCTGGGCTCGGCGGAGGCCATTACCCGCCCGTCACCATGGCGACGCTAACAGAGCGCCCGGCTTCAAAGACAAAGCTGTAATTTCAGACTCGCAGCAGCCAGAGGGAGCGGGGAGAGCTCCCTGCCACCTCACCAGCCATTTCAGAAATGCCCAGGACGGTGCCGAGGCGGCCCGGCCCGGCCAGGAGGAAAGACAACCCGAGCTTGCTACACTGACACGCTTTCGGTTTTATAGTGTCATTCCAACCACTACCACAACAAAAGTCGTTTTCACTTTTTCATCCTATGTGAAAAGAGCGGGGACACTTGTGAGATCATCAGCTGAGTGGAGAAAACCCTCAGCGGGAAGAAGAAAGCTCATTCCTAAGTTTTGCCGCTGTGTGGATACTGGCAATAACGAGTAATGGTAGTGCAGAAATAACAGACATTTACTCAGCTTACACACTGTTGTCTCATCAATGTGCTCTTATTAAGCGTGACAAAAATATCCACTTGGAAATCAATCTGTAGAGCTAGCAACAGTTCAGCGTGCTGCCCGGGAAGCCATGGATTCAAGGTTGGATGCACTTTTAAAATCTGCTATACCGAGTCTCCAGGAGGGAGTACAGTTCTTCTCCTAGGTGCCATGTTCCCCACTGCATCACAGCCATGTGCCAAAACCTGTATTACACTAATGCATTCCCTTCTGGTTTACTAAACTTGAGTTACCTTGCAAACCTCTTGGAGAGGAGACAGAGAAGATGGAAAAAAGATCTTTGAACAACCCAACACCTTGAAATATATATATTTTTTTTTTACGTTAACACATGAAGATGTATATAATCTAAATGGTATTACAACCGTAACTTGGTTACTAGTTTGAAAGAAACCTAACCCTGTTCTGCAGAAATAGGGACACTTTGCTTCCCAGTCACGAAAGCACTGTGAGCTTTTGTATTTTTACCAGAAAGGCACCTTCCCCCTGACAGAGCCCAGAAGTGTCCAGAGACACTTCTAATACTAAACCCCAAATACAGCAGCACAAAGCACGCTAGTTAGCCAGCAGACAAACCACCCGTACACACACTTCAGCCTATGATGCCATGTCAGCCCTTGAGCTGACTGGGCCACGGGTGCTGCCAGGCGAGCAACAGCACACCCCACCACACCTTGTCCCTGAACCACATTCACCCACTGGTCCATCGGTCCAGTGTGGGCCAGCATTGGTCACTCACCCTTGTAAGGCTGGGAGGTACACACTGCTCACAAGCTCAGGCTGGATCCTGTGCATGACTCTGAACCAATAACCCTAGACTGAACTTGGAGAAGCATAAGCTGCCCAATCTGCACTTGTTTAATCATGAATCTCTGAGTTCTGGGGGATAAAACACTCAACTTCTGATAAAACTGAGTCCATGGTATTAAAGGTAAGCGCACAGCAATTGAGAGTCTGCAGGAAATTCAATAATACATAGAAGTGTATAGAGAATGTTTTAGATTGCTGGAAAAGCAGTAATTTTAAAACGAAAGAATAAAGCAGGAGGCTGGGTTTTTTTTGTTGTTGGTATCTTCTTTTAAACAAAGATTTTTTTTTAAAAAGCCTTTGCATAGCTGATCACGTTTTGTTTCCAAGTTTCATCTTTAATGGATGTGGGTGGTGGGGAAAAAAAAGTGTCAGACTGTAACTCCTTTAATTACACTTCAACTCTGTTGAGTTGCACTGCATGCTGTAAGTGAAGACAGTCCTTAGGCCGTGTGGCTAGCTGACTATTAGTCCTTCAGTCCTTCATGGAAATGCAAGTCAAGTGATCAAAATTATTAGGAGGGCAAAGTTTGTTTTTCTGGTAAAAATAAGGTAAAGAATTTACAGGACTGACTGCAGTCTGACCTGTACTACTATGAATATATGCATTAAAAAGCAAGCACTGGAAATCACTGGTTCTAACCAGCAAAAATTAAAGAGCTAAAACATTTGTAAGTATATGCAAGTACATGCATGAGTGCATTTCTCAGCATTTCATAGGATCTGATATATAACCTCTGGTTCTTTGTAGAAGAGAAAGACAACTCTCTAGGTAGCCTGAATGGCCCCTCTCACACTGAGCTGTGGTCTCAGCACTGGAAAAACCAACCCTCTGGCCAGAAGCAGCCAAAGACTTCCAGAGCCAAAAAAAAAAAATCCCTGTATTTCGTCATAACTCAGAATAGGAAGAAAAATGCTGTTACTGTGATTTCTAATGGGGCAAAATGTCTAACAAGCTCTGCAGGAAGGATCAGCAGTCATTAAGAAACACCACTAGCGTGTACCTCAAGTCTCCTTAAGTCTTCTTTAAGGGCACAAGAAAAACAATGAAAAGGAATTAATTCAGGCGGAGAGAAAAAGGACGATAAGAGAATCCGAAGGAAGCTATGAGGTGTTACTTAAAAAGACAAAAAAAAACCCCAAAGCCACCTCCCCACCCCAACAAAGGTTTAAAAATTCTACAGCCTTGTTTCAAAAAATTCTGAAGAGCTGTGCTGAAAATTGCACTCAACTTTACTTTTTTCCCCACTTTCATGTAGGTGTGATAATAATGATACAACAAACAGGATGGAAAAAACTGGGTTTCTGTGAAGCTTTCATTAAGCTGTATTATTAAAATTTTGATATGAAGTCCAAGTTGAATAAAGAAAAGAGATAATCTGGAGTTTTTCTTCCATCTCCACTCTGCAGTGGAGTATTGTAAGAAAAAACTGGTAAGGCTTTCAGTTATTAAAGTCTAAAGCTAAAAGATAATAGTTTCCATGAAGTTTTATCCCATGCCATAATTAATTAGTTCACTAGGGTCAATGTCTGTATTTAATCCATACACCATTTTATCTACCTATTTAATCTTCCTAAGTTATTTTGATTGTAACAAGTGAATCTAAAAATTTCAGATCCCTTCCAGTTCCTTTATTTCCATACTTTTCAAAAGCAAGAACTGGCTATTGTATAGTTTGTAGTTTAAGAAACAATAATATTTTAGATTATTTTCATTACCTTTTGTGCAAAATGCATTGGGAAATTTCCTCATCTATGATACTGTAGATGTACGTGTGAATGTGTGCCTTATTCGATGTCATGAAACAAGCTTTGCTCTTTAAACGAAGTCCGCTACTGTGTATTCAGCAAACCTTACTAAAGCTGATTGATGCATAATGTATTACTACAAGCAAACAAATACAAATGCTCATATATGCTTATCTTTATATTACTTTTTAAAATGATAACTTCAACAGGAAGGTGGAAGATAAACTATTAAGTGAACCTCCGCCTTGAAGGGAAAAAAGAAACCAAAACAAAGTAAAGCCACCAAACCCAACACCACACATTGTTATAAATCCATGCCATTTAACTGTGATATGAAACAAATGATCCAGAAGGGCGTATTTTCCTATACTAATGCAATTATTCAAATGTGCCACAAAATTCAGGTCCTAATTCTAATTTAACACAGTAAGTCTCATTTCACAGGTTAAGATGATTAAAAGGGTTATCTACAATTGTCTGCATGGAATGAAAGATATCAAAAAGCCTAAATACTGGGAACTGAAAGTAGCCTTTTCCTGGCATTATCAGCTTTTCTATCTCAATTTCAACACACTATGAAGCTTCATCCTCCAAAATTACACTGCCAATTCAAACAGGACCATCTTTATAAAGTCCTGTGGAAGCAGAACTGTGGAATTGTGTGGAAAATGGCACAGTATAATCTGCATGCTGTTAAAGAACTGATGCAGTGGGTTAAAATAAAAGTGCGTTCCAAAGGCAGAAGCACCCTCATTTTGTGTGTGTGTGTATATACTTTTTTTTTTTAAAAGGTAAATTGGTAGCAGAAACCTATCTACATGAAACACACTTCGGAAGCACTTCTCACATACAGCCCAATATAGCAAAGATTCTATAAAAAACCACCACATCTCATTGTCTTCAAGAGAAGGCTTTGTAGTGAACCTGAGATGTATGGCTCCACAGCAAAGGAAAGAATGTTTCAGAGGTCTAAAGAAGTACAAGACATTAGGTTTAAAGAAAACATATTTGAGAGAAATTTAAAAACCTGTTTCAAACCTCAAAAAACCCTTACACCACCCCCATCGCCCCCAAAAAAAACAAAACAAAAACCCAAACCAACAAAAAACCCCACAACAACCCAAAAAACCCCACTAAAACCTGAATAGCCTCACACACACTGCAGGACTGACTTTATCATGATAGTCATAGTCCTATGAAACAAATAGTACATTACAAATACTTCAGATTTACACTGTGATGGCACCTCAAATCCCCAGCAATTATAGACACACCATAAACAATCACACAAAGCACTGTGAAACCTGGCCTAATCTTAACACTATTGACCGTGACTGCACAAACATCTGCTCACACAGAAACGGCAGCTGACCAGCACCACTCAGGAGTAAGCTTCACATCAAAGACTGGTCACTTTTTTTTTTTTTTTTTTTAACATGAAAGCTGCAACAATAGCACCAGAAACCAACACATTCCCAGCAAACAGGAGTGGATGGAGGAAGAAAAAGAAAAGGCATCGACTGCTAGGCTTCAGATGCTGCTGGTCAGTCAGTTACTGTGTTTAGCCAGGGTTATGAAGTTGAGGTCATACTTCACAAGGGTTGGTAAGCACAAGTAAAGGAGTCATCTGAGGGAAAAAAACCCTCCTATCTTACAGGAATACTTGTGGTAAAAATAAAAGAAAGAAAAAATATTTACAGTGTCTCAGGTACTTCCTGAAATGGTATTCAAGTGAGTAATACTTCTTTGTCTTACTTTCTGCGTCGTAATCCCAGTGTTCACACAGGCATGAACAAAGACATGCACCAGTGAATACATTAAGCTTTGGAATTTATAGTATGCTATCAACTCAAAATTTACAAATAACCAAGCAGATAAGACATGCATGCTTTTATATACTATATATGTATATACACACATTATGTGAAACGTTCAAACAATAAAAATTAATCCCCAAATAAAAAAAAAAAAAAAAAAAAACAAAAAAAAAAAACCAAAAAAAACCCTGCCATTTTAGAGATAGATTCCCAAATGTAGAACCTAAAGGCACTGACTTGGAAATTTAGGCAGATTAAAAGGACAGCTAGTATAGTTACTGCCTCTGCAGCAGGTACATTTGAGCCATGCATGCAGAGGCACCCATGCTACCACATTTTACGGCCTTGCATATTAAAGTAACCTTGGGGGCTTTCAGGTTGCCTCTCATTTCAAACTGCAGGCTCTGGTGGTTCAGGGGCTACCACGAGCACGGTTCAGTTGCCCTGGCTAAGGGGGCAGCAGCCTCTCCAGAAGGGATCAACCGGAGGCAGGGGCCGGGAAGGAAATAAAAAATTAAATGCTTCAACCACCCAAATTAAAGCTCGTTTCTTGAATTTCTGAATGAACACCAATGCTATTCTGGTATTTGGAGGTATATGACGTAACTACTCATAGCTTCAAAGGCACTGCAGGAAAAAAAGCTACCAATACTTCCAATATTCCACTTAGGACAACACTGGCCTATTTGAATACAAGTTTTGCAATCTTAACCACTACTGGGATCTGTAATTCCTTAGCAGATTTCCCATGTAAGTTTCATGTACAGGTCAAACTAAATTTTTTTTTTCATTTCTAAATTTTTTAGGATCATAAATTAGCAATTTAGTTATTACAGGGATATTGTAAACATTGTGAAGGTAAGTATTTGAAGCCAGTAAAAGTGATGAATAGCTATGTATTTTTTTACAGTACTTAGTGAAATTACTTTTTATACTTCAATAACAACCTAAAACTGCTTTTTAAAATAAATATGATCAATTTATCAAGCAAACCCAAGTAATTCTGTAAAGCACAAAACACAAATTAATAACAACAGGACCTTCACACTACCAATATTAAAATTAATATAAGAATGCTTAATTCAAGCATCTACAATTTTGGTTTCAGTGTTTCAGTTTATGCCCAGGGCTGCTCTGCACTATTTTAATTGTACTTTTCCCCAAAAATGGGACTTAATTTACAAGTTGACTCTCTAGGACAATGAATCACTTTGATCACCCTACATGAAATCCTGGTTTAACTGAAGTCAAATGTAAAGTGTGCATGAACACTTAGTGGGCTAGGATTTTCAATGACACACACGAAGTTCATGCCCCCAGTAACATCACCGATGTCAGTGGTGCTGCAGTGGCTGGCACTGCATTGGACCCACTGTTCTGACTGACAGCAGGACACAAACGGGAGGCCACGTAAGGAATCCGTATGTGCACCCGCAGCAACTACAGAGCATGTTTGGCACCTCAGAAACACACAGAAATACATACACTTGATGTCTCTATACATACGTGCGGTGTGAAACTGGTTCTAGCTACAGGTTTATTACAAGGAATGTCAAGAAATAAAAAAAACCCTAGCAACTGCACTAGATTCAGAATTAAAATGACTTGGAAAAAATAGCAGCTTCTTCCAACTCTGTGCATAAAGGCTAAGAAAAGCCTTTGAGATAGCTTAGTCACTTCTTTGCAACTTGAAGCTTTTTTCCTTTTATTCCAGGCTTAAACAAAGTTCAGTGGGGCATCAAACTGCCTCAGTTTTAAATTACAGTCTGTACTTTAAAATAGAATGCATGCACCACATGTTCCTGAAGCTAGAGGGTGGGAGTGTTATTCACTGAAAATTGAAGGCTTGTTGAGTCAATAATCTTCTTTCACAGAGTAACAATTTTCAGCTAAAATTTCTTGACCCAAACAAAGGAAAACAAGATCATTCAGTTATTTTACAACACTGCAGAAAAGAGGAAGAAAAGTGGGAAAGAGGCACACCGGTTTTATCCTACTTGATGTAAAAACAATGGACAATTTAATTCACGAATATTATGTACTCACATTTCTTTCTTGTTCATGGTTTAATATACCCCTAAACAGATATTTTCAGGCAGAGACGCGAATAACTAGAGGACAGATTTGCTATCATGTACTACATGCATCTATCAACTGGTAACAGCATTTGCCTCCCAAGAATTACTAAGAATCCATTTACAGAATTTTTTTCCTCTGTTTTCTCAAATCACAAGCAATACTCTGTATTTTTAAAATAGTACTTAAATTTAGACCAGGCTTTCTAATTTGATTACCTGCAAAGAATTCAACAAGGATTACAAAAAAAGGAAGGTCGCTGCACTACGTTCTCTTTTAGTACTGGTTTGTCCTTACCAGAAGGGCTACAGTGGTAATCAATATTTACATTATGGTAGCATCCACAACGCTATTTACATTATGGTAGCACCCACAACATCATGATTAGTGCTTACTGGACTAAGCTGAGTATAAATGTCACCAGAGTCCCTCATCTCAGTAGTTTAATCTCTGAGAAAAGAAGAGTTACCTCCTGCTAACTCTAAACCACAGTTGCTCAAGTAATGCTGGGAAGTGTTTTCCTGTCTGTTGACTTCAGCCATTACTGTTTAATTGTTTGGAGAGTGCTGCTTTTTGAGATGGGTTTCCCAGCTACTTCATATTCTAGAAGTGAGACACAGAATGTGGACTCCCAAACCATCCCATGTATTTTCCTCATAACCTACACCTATTGAGATCCATATGAAATTATGATGTTCCATGAGCCAATTATATCTAATCTTGAATTTAGTTTACTGCTAGTTCTCAACAGAGGTCCTCAGAAATCTAATTTAGTGCCTTCCTTCTACAACAAAAGAGGTGTGCCAACCAGAGGAAAAACTGTCCAGCACCTAAACATCTTTCAGGGCTCATTAAAATGAGGTAAAACAGAACTGTGAAGCATTTAATAAAATCAGGAAGGGATTGCTGATGTGCTGTTTTCCACAGTGCCAAGCATAATGAAACTAGGCAACTGATATCTTAAAAAATTTATCTGCTTGGCACTGAACCTCATACAACTATAGAGGTTGTAGAACCACAACCAGACTTCTCAAGTCACAGCACTGCACAAGATACAAGCAGCATTCTACCTTCACTGCTGCCTACTATTTTGTTTTGCGGAGGAACTGCTCTGCCTCCATGGAAAGTCCCAGTGAATAAGTGTTGTCACAGAATGAATCCATAAACTCAGAATTCTGAATGATCTAGTAGAATAGTGATTTCCTCAAATCCAGATACAACCTTCCCCCTTCAACACTGGATGATCTCCTGTAAGCACAAGTTATAAGACATTTTCCCTACAGTTTACATGGATGCAGGTGAGGACCAGCACATGCCCACCTTGACTGCGGCCTCCGGCACTCATGGATTGCATTGAATTAAACTGCTTAGGGATGGAAACTGGCAGAAAACTTACCTTACAAAAAGAAGTGAACTGTCTTCTGTCTGTGGCTCTATGACTGCTGCAGGGCCCAACTGTGAACACTGGGATCTGCTGTGCCACCATGTCTCAGCTGACAGGATGACAGCATCTTAAACCCTTCCAGCAAGATCATACAGCCCTTTAGGCTGTGGCTAAAATCAAAGCTGCTGTGGTCACCACTGTCTGTCCCCCTTCCCATCACAGCTTCTGATTCCCATCTCCTCTTCCGAGGTACCACTGATGCCCACACAATTGCACAATGATTCAGTCAAAAACTAATCCAGAAATACAGAGGTTATTTCTCATGTGGTTCAGTTCCCCAAGTCAAATCCACTGGCCAGTCCCAGGAAAGACAGTGAAGGAGATGGGACAGCACAAATGTGGGGCACACAGCAGGACTGCAGCTGCCCTGGCTTTAAATGGCTCAAAGCAGCTACAGAACTTTACCTGTAGGTTGCAACAAGAAAACGTTAGCAGAAACCTGTCTTTCAAAAGCATGGCAACCTTGGATAGGCCATTTAACCTCACACCTCAAACAAGCACACTGGGCAAAAAAAACACGGGTTTTATTAAAACAAAACAAAGTAATAGCAAAACCACCAATGCCTATCTGAAATGACTTTAATACTCATACCAATAAAAAAAAATTAATTTATGTTTTCTGCTCCTCACTCTATCAACACAATCCAATGTGCACATTTACAAACATACTCATTAAAGATAAAATAAAGGATTAGTCTTCACAGACACACAGCCTACTGCTGACACAAGCTCCTTTACTGCAACAACAAATCTGCAGATATATAATTTGTAAGTTTTTTTCCCGTAAGTCTGCTCTAGCTTTCTCTCAATAGCAGAAATGTGTATTTTACTATTATCCCTTAAGTCTTGATAAATATGTTCTGTAGTAGCTCTTCTCCAGACAATTTCATTCAAGGCCTCTTCCCTTTTATTCCTCTGCTCTAATAGAGAACAGTTTGTGTTTATGACTTCCTTTCCTTCACAGAGTACCTAAGTCCCATGTTTTCTCAGAGGCTTGAGATTTCCTTCTAATTGTGACCCCAACAAAAGTGCTTGGAGCACTATTCTGTGCAACTTTTCATTTGGGCTCTCAGTGACTCCACATGGTCAGAGACCCACAGGTCAAACCCTCCAGATATCAGAGCAGTTAGGAGAAGGAAAGCAAGCATTGTATAGAATCTGACAGGCCATTAGAAGTAGCTAATAAAGCCATATTTTGTTTGTAGCCATTTGTTACCAACCCACATTACAAATTCGTCTGCTTTGAACTTTATGGGAACATTCATGCCAGGACTTTTATATACAACGTGTGAAGGAAACGGAACAACTATTGAGCTGTTTAGCTCTGCTTACTGTGTCACAAACCTGCTGAAAAAACTCCCCCCAAAGGGTGACACAAGCCAGCATTCAGTGCTGCAGAAAGTGGCCAGCTCCTCTTCGAATCTATCAAAGGGAAACTCTTTTTTCAAAGCCACATCAGAGAAAGCCATTCACCATGTAGTATTACGTCTCTTTTGTTGGTTTTTGACACTTTATAAGCTTGCTATGTAGCTGCTGTGATTTTACACAATGCCCTTAAGAAATAGAAAGATAACGGGCAAAGAGTATAAATACCAGAATACCATGAAACAAAACATAACTAAATTTTATTAAAAGCCTAACACCACTGCTATAACTTCAAGCTTCACTGTAAAAAGACAATTTACTGATTACTACCCTGAAGAACCACATAACCTTGAAAACAAGCTTAAGAAGCCATATTTAGTATGCCAAACTGAAGCTAACTAGGAATGCTAAACAAGGGACAGTGATCAAGGGTTTTCATAAGCAGTCCAAAACAGAATACAGAACTCTCCTGTTTCAGGGAAAAACCACCATGTTCATATATGGTCAAGCCATCACTCAAAATAGATTTATATTAAAGCTTTTATCATGTTCACCATATTTTGAATGTATGGATTATTCCTAATTTCTAAGACATCTTCCTTGGATGTAAGATGATTGGGAGTTTGCTGACATGATCAAAAAAGCCTTTGTCTCTATATACAAAGGACTGCAGTTGTTTTTCGATTGAAAAAGAAAACAAACAAAAATCCCACACCAAAACCAAAACAAAATACAAAATTATAATATCCTTCATTCCCTTCCATATGAAAACAGCAGGGTTTTGGAGTATATAAGGTGTTCTCTGGTTATGCATCAATGCTTTTCAGTAACAAAGTGTCTCAATAACAACAGTATTTGGGATCAACTTTGAGTTTAAGCTATGTGGCCAAAATGGTTAACGTTCACTGTTAATACTACCAGCTTCCCCATACCTAGAATAATTATGAGCTACTAAATATACCAAACACTCAGGGACACATATAATACCCAATACTCTGCTTAGATATCATAATGCTGGAGGTAGGACAGAGCATGGATTAAAAGTAGGACAATTATTTGAGAAAAAACACAAGTAAATGAGCAGAACATTAGTTGATAAATAACTTTACTTCTCCTTACCCTAATAAACACTGTTCATGAAAAACTGGGAGGTTAAAAGTCTCTTTTAATATCTCTGCTTTTTAAACTAGGTAGTTGTTGCCAAAACAGTTCAATGTCCACAGTAGCTACTATTTTTAAGGTAAATGCCAGCATTCATTTCTGAGACCTGTTCAGAGAAATTAGTCTGTTTAAAAAAGGGTTCCTGAAAGCCTGTCAAATTAATACTAGGTTCAAAGTAAATTGGTATCTCTTGTTACACCAGTTTCCATAGCTTCTCCTGAGACATGCATGTCTCAAACATCATGTAAAGAATTTGTGGCACATACACTCTCCTAGGTGCCAAAGATGTAACTTTGAAATACTATGTTTATTTCCCCATTTTTAGGGATTTACAATCGTGCCATATGCCAGAGGTAAAATATACAACATAATACCAGATTTCACAAATACATTTGGTATCTTATTACGGTAAACTCTTCAGAGAGATCCCTCTGCCAACTGCAAACGAATACGTATCCACTGAACTGCAGGAAATATCCTATATGCTTATGATACATTATTCCAAGCTAGAGTACATGGTTTATAAAGTTTATAAAGTTTCATCATTTAAGCTGAACACATTCTAGTTGGCTTAAATTCATACTGGTTTACTACTGACAAACAAGAAAATCCCCAAACCACAAGGGGCACACAAAGACAAGGCTGAGCACTTTGTCTACTATAGTGAAATAAGACCTTAAAAAATGCAAGTAGCTGGAATGTCTTCACAAAGTATATTCCTCTGTGCTCTTTCCCCCACAGCAGAATGCATAGGGCTCAGAAAAACTAAGAAATATTAGTTCAAAATAATCTCCTAACCAAAAGATCAACCTAGCCCAAGTGTCACTGTCATTTCTGCTTCTACATTTCCATAGTAATAGATAGTTGCAGAATTAATGTGCCAATATCATTACTGATGCTCAGGGTTTGGAGCACATAACTCCTGGTTACAGTATTCTAAACCAGAATCTACTGAAAACGGCACAGAAAAAAGTCTCCTCCTCACCAGATTGGTTTGTGCAAGTATGGAATTCCTAAAGTTAAAAAAATCAATCAATTTCCTCTATACAAATATACGTGTGCACAAGCACAAAACATGCATGTACATAAATAGTGCTGTTTTGAACCAGAACAAGCCTAAGCAAAGCCCACTCATATACAAGCTGTCTGTTCTCACATTTTTAAAAACAATTTTTCATCAACTTTGTTTAATATTTCTTCTTTCAGTATTTCTCATCTGCTCATCCTAGACACAATGAAATGCTATGTAAAGTGCCTTCATTTTAAAATACTGAAACAAACATTATTTTCTTACTGGTAAGCTTGACGGTCTTTCTTGCTGGATTAGATTCAAGTCTTCGTGGTTAGGCTTTCCTGGTGCCATAGGGGGTTGAGATCTGGTTCCATAGCCTTCCTGAGACATGTCCTGCAATAACAGTTGTAAAAGAATAATTAACTTGACTCAGTAATTACAATTAAATCCACATCACAGAAGGGTGAAAATATAATAGCTGAGTGATGATGGTTTCTTTGGTCAGAAGTTTTTACTAGCTAAAGCTTTTTGACAGAAATATCAAGCCCACACAGGTACCACTATGACATGCTGTTTGTAAAGAAATCCAGGGAGCTGAGATGCATGCCAACATCCAGCAGGGAATCATACCCCTGGAACACAGGGAAACACACAACCCCAAACCTCTTAAATAAACAACCCCCTTTTACTGTAAAAGAATAAGTAGCAAACATGAACATTCATTCTACTCTGAGATGTATTCTCAGGCGTTTTGATGAAGTACTGAGCCAGGTGGAAGACTAGACTTGAAAATAAGATTGCAATCACGCTGTGTAATCAGACTCCTGTAACAACCCTGGATTTACCATCGCTGCTACTGGCGCAACTTTCGAACACTGGCTATCGGGTCATAGCACACAATGCAGCCGCTGCATCTGCTGGAGGCATGTTGCATCTAAAGGGTTAGAAGGCAAGTGTATTTGACCAAGAATAGCTCCAAAGCCTGTACCACTAACCTGGAGATTTTCCTCCCTGCACGAGCCCATGCAGTCTTAGGTAAGGGCCTAACACAACACCCACCATACACAGGTAGGGGGAGCAACAAAACAACCTCCCATGCACCATCCCCCATCCTCACACAAGCTTACTTCACACGCAGAAATAGTTGCCCATTGCAAAGCCTTAATTCAGGTTTCATTTTAGCTACTATAGCAGCTTCTACAGCAACTTCTTCAAGGAAAACAACAGAAAGCACAGTACTGACTTCAGCATGTGTTACTGGCAGGGAAAGTTGAAGAACCAGTTCCTGACTGCTAGAAAAGATATCTCACCTTTTTCTTTGTTGTTTTTAAATTGTTTTATTCTCCTCTCCCCTTCACGAGTTTACTACCAGTTCAGTTTGCTTCAGCCACCCTCAGACCTTCAGTTTTCAGGCATACCTAAAGCAGGTGGGTGCTGCAGGCAGAAGGGGCAGGGGAAGCTCTCCTCTGCCCCACCCCACTATCATCTTGTTGCTGCCTGTGTGGGGCTGCTCAGACAGCCCAGTGCCCACAGCCACAGCTGCAGCTCATGCAGAGACTCCAGGAGGCAGCTGGCTGGCAGAGCAGGAAAGCTTTCTGTCTCTGGTTTTAGCCTAGCTTCTGACAGAGAGAAATTTGTTAACAACTGTACCGTTTCCATTCAGCCCCTTCCACCCATCTGGGACTCTCCCGAATTATTTTAAGGGATGCAGAAAATTCAGTGGGGCTAATAAAACAAACCCCAACAAACCTGATACGATATAAACCCAGCAATAAATGATCCTATCCCTAAGCCTGTGCCAAGTAAAATCAAGAAACACTTAAAAGGCCAGCACTTCAATGTGGTTACCAGCAGAGGGTAACAATTAGGCTTAAGGGTGACAAAGGCTGATGGCTGAATGATTATTATCCCCTGTGACCCCCCACACTCCCCCCCGCCCAGATTTCCACTTGTCACACAGCTCTCCTGCTGCGCACACCAGCAGGTTCCTGTGGATTAACAGTGAGGTTTAAAATCAACAAATGGCACAAGGCCTCCATTCAGCAGCCTTCACCCCAGTACAAAGGAGTAGAAAGGTGCAGGACAGCTTCACAATAGGCAAACAAATGAGCAAACCTCTGCTTTCCTTTTTATTTAAAAACGCACAGGCACACACACACACCACGCTCATGCACGCTGGGGGCTGTCACTGCACAAGCATTTGTAATAAACCTGGCAACCCCAGAGTTCAACTTCCAGTTCAGCATTCAATGTCGTTCTTCCTAATTCTTAAAAAAATACACCAAATTAAAACCAGTTGTCAAAACAACAACAACAACAAAACCACACAGAAATACCAAGAGTGGTGAAAAAGGATAAATGGAATATTCAGTTTAGGGGATGGCACTGTAGTAACATAATTGTTCCTCTTCCCAGACACTACATCCAGACACTGGGAAGCAGAACATATTTTATATTTTGAAAAATCAAGAGCTATCACTTCCTTATGAAGCACCAAGCATTTTTTCCCACAGGTTTACAAGATTTTAACCTTACTTCCTACTGAAATTTCTAGAGACACTGGCATGAGAGGGGGAAGAGACAGCATGCTTTCTCATGAGAAATACTGCAGGTTGAATGGAATTTACTTTTACCTGGGTATTTGAAGACTATGTATGAAATGTCGTTCCTCACACTGAAGAGCACAAAACTTCAGACATGACACCCTTTGTCTTTTTAAATGCACATTTTCATAGTCTTTCTTTCTGACTGTGGAAAAAAATCAAATCCATTTGCTCTATTCTAGGTGAGGTTTGGAAATATGCAGAAATTAGTGTTTGTTAATGATGCAGGCACCTGTTCATTCCTAATGGGACTGAGATCACAAACTCATTCTTACATTCTCTGTAAAGCTGTGTAGATACGTGGATCACTGGAAACTTGGAAAGCAGCTCTTGAGAAGTAAAGAATCAGTTTGCTCTCAGTAAGCTGCAAGCATGGGAATCTCCCAGATGAAATATGCATGGGACTGTGTGTATAATTTTATGTGTTTATACATATGCATTGTCCAATAAAAACAGTCCATTTATATACTAAACATAATGATTAAATAATAGCATATTTCACTAAGAGGTTGGCTTCATAACCAAAATAGTGCTTAGTATCATTTTCACCGAAAAACAGAAGAGAGAAAATCCCTACTGCCTTTCTTCAGTACTGCATTTGGAAATTTTGTTAATATACAGCATATTACAGAATAGCTACAACAGATTTTGAGAGATAAATAAGAAATAAGGACAGAAGTATTATGGTAAATTGCCTGTCATGGAAGAAATGCGTGGAATTGGCAATTCTCACCCTCAGCTTTGAAAGCAGGTGAAAGCAGCTTTCTAGCATCTAGGAATGGATTTATCGGGCACTGAACAGAGGGAACATGAGAAGAAGAGGAACATGTTACTGTGTGTTGTTCTAAGTCACAGCTGAGGAGTTCCCCATTGATACTGGGATTCCTGATTCTTTTTCATTTGACTCACACTATTGCATCCATCACTAACATTGGCTTTCAAAGCAAAGCTTATGATTTTTTATGAATCATAGAAAATTCATGTACGTAAGAGAGAAATCCAGCCTTTTATAAACAGAAGGCTACAAGTTTCCACTCAGAACTTCCCAACTTGGCACAAACCCAATCATATCATAGCTGTTACAGCACAAACTGTCAACAAAGTTATAAAATAACTAAAATCAGGGTTTCCCCCATCAGATTTTAGAAAAGCACAAGGACAAATAATCTGCAAGTCATGAACATATACTCAAAATAGCTGATGTTTACACTTTTTCACACTTTTCAAAACACATTTATACTGTGAAACAGGTAGGAAAAAAAAAGTATTAGACACAGTCTAAACCCCACATATTGGGTAAACTGTTCAGAAATCTGTCCATATACAATTATTATATTTGTGTGGTAATAATAATAACAGCAACAAACTGCTTATCATCTACAGAGCCAGGACTAGTTATTCACCTCCTATTCACATACACTTTTAGCTTGTTCTTCAAATTGTGGTATATGGAGCCCAAGATTTGTGATGTCTGAGGAGTAAGGGAGGAAATGGGGTATTTTCTTCCCTCTGTCTCTGCTACTGTATTCATCGTACAGACTTTCAAAGTCTCTAATTCTGGTGTGGGATTTCACTACCAGAGAGGTTTAAAGTGACTGAGTGAGCCTATGCACTGGCCCACAATAAAGTCAAAGGCTCCTTGTTCCTGCCTCCCACAATTCTTCCAGCTGGACACACATTCCTTACTTTGTATTAGTGGTCTTTATTAGACCACTTTGTTAAGTGGTGTTAAGTTTGTTAAAACTTGCCAGGTAAGTAACTCCTTTCCCCCCAACTTTATCATGGGTTACTGAGTAGAACTGGACTCGGGAAGGGTTGGGTGAGCAAGAAAGGAAGGAAATTTCCCTCCTTCAGCAGCAGCTGGCCATGAGCCTGGCTCCACACTTGCAGCAGTCAACTACACTGAGACCACTTTGGAGCAGGCCACTGACAGACAAGCTTTTCCCTTTTTCATGTGCAATGCTAACTACTATCATGCTTTCATGCTCTGGCTGGTCTGGGGGGGTTTGGGGTCTTGGCAGGCTCTTCCCTTCTTATTTATACTCTGGTTTATGTAAAAAACATATGGAATACTGGGAACATGACCGCTTCCTTGGTTACAAACTGATCACCAAGGAAGGCCCAGACAAAACCACCACACTGGTCCTATGCTAAAACAAGCAAGCCTGTCCACATTGACATATTCTCTGCAAACGTGAATGAATATAGTCCTGATAATGTAACCATGTAGATGAAATGCACATTTTTTGTAAGTTCTGCCGAAGGAGATTAGATCTAATTATAAATAGTTTAGATTATTTTTAATTGAAAATGAAGGCATAGGGAAAATGTTACTGTTCGGGGGAAAAGCACATATAAAGAAGCGCTGGGTGAGAAATATCATTCAGGCTTCATCCGCTTCTATTGCAGTGAATTTCAGAGGGATAACATGACCACCCAGGAAGATAAGTACCGTGATGGTTAAACAGAAAGAAAATAATTTACTGAAAATAATATGCTAGACTTCAACTTGAAAAACTCATTAAAAACTATTTTAGCTTATGTTCTTGATTCAGTGGGTTGATCCTTAGAAGGCTTGAAGTGCGAGAGCAGCAAATTCTACAGCAATGTGACATGAGCAAAGTTGAAAGCAAATTTCCCCCTGCCCCCCCGACCACTTGAGAATGGAAGTCAGGACCCAGTATAGCAGCCAAGAGGAGTGCACAGCCCTACAATACAAGATTATTTTACTCATCTATGACAGAATAGTATTGAACGTAAAGAAGCCAAGTGATATGTTAGGGGCTATAGAAGGACATTCCTTGTTTTGACTTAATCAAGCATCTGTTCATTCTGTGTAGATAAATACATATCAGTACATCCCCACTATTTCCACCTTCTGCACAAAAAGGCTACAATAAAGAAAAAAATTACTTACCAGAATGGTGGCATATCCCTAAACAGCCAATTTCTAGCCCAACCCTAATACCTAACATGTCACCTACCAAGTTGTTTACTCTCTGGCAGCACAAAACTGCCAGCACAAAGGACAGCCAACCTGTTAGAGGAATATTGTAGGTGAGGCTGCACTCAGAAAAAGTGTTACGCCCACAGGCATAGGCAACACTGAGCCTCACGCAAGCAGCCCTGTGGGGACCGATCCACTAGGGACAAGAGAGCAGAGAGGTTTGCTTGAATCCTGGACAGACTGTCTGCAGAAATCCTGCAGTTTGTAGATGGACTCTTGCAGAAGATCCTGGGTCAAGAAGAAATGCATATACATGTGTCTTGAATTTTATGAATCAGAAGTGAAAAAAGAAAAAAACAACAATACAAGAAAACCTAAAGCCTTAAAGAAAAGAAAATTGGTATCTTGCAGATGGAGAGCATTGTGCACAAACCAGCAAGCACATCTCTTACTGCACAGAAGGAATAGGTGATTTCAGGAGAAAAATTGTTTTGTAGGTCCCAGCACCTATTACGCCAACAAAAAAGAAGAGAGTGCTAACCACCGGAGGTGGATTACCAATGCAGTCTGGTAATCCTCTTAAACACACTAGTCTGTGTTTACGTGATGAACTGAATAAACCCTGTTCACAACCAAGAGTACGTAAATAATTTCAAGCCAACCCTCTACCACAAAAACCTGAATGGAGACAAGGCAAGCAGCTGTCCTGAAGTACGGCAACCAACAGGCTGGGATCTACCTCAACATGCTGATGCCATTTGCTGACTGTTGCTTCAGTGGGACTTGCAAGCAGTGACTGCTCCTCTTTCCGATTATCGTTTGCCCGCAGTCAAGCCAGGGCATGAACATGTCCTCAGAAACAAAGATGATACTTTGCCTCATCAAGTTATTTTGGTCCTCATCTTCATTACAGGTACTAGAGGGAAGGAAGAACTTTAGAAACACACCAAAGCAAAACAGCCACTTCCTTTTCCAAAAGGAGAAATTCATCCAGAAATCATACCGAACTCCTCAAAGGAAGATCCTACCATTTCTGTGGAGATATCTGACAAATCTGCCAGTTTGGATGCCTGAAGTGTAGACCAGTCATTGTCAGTAACACACCTCGTCGTCTTCAATGTTATTAATACCTTCCCTTCCAAGATATCTGCGAGTGCTTTCTGAAACTATTTCCTAGGTGCACTTTGTTAAGCTAATTTTAAAAAAAAAATTACAATGGGAACATCATTTTCTTCCTTCAGGATCTCAGTTATCATGGAATGTCATCCAAGTTAAGCCATAAGACACTGGAGAAGGAAGCAAAAAAAAAAAAAATACACTTTACATAGCAGGCAGCAGTTGATGCAAAAGATAGTTAACTTAGGTAAGCAAATATATTACTGATGGTCAGTCCATCAAAATTCTCCAGAAGTTATTAGAAAGTCAGACAACCTAACTATGGAAGGTTTTTCCCTCAGAATACACTGAAAACATTTTAAACACGGATAGAGTAAAAAAAAGCTCTCCACATCTTACAGGGAGACTTTTTGTTTGGATAACATAGCTTCAAGCCACATATTGGGTAATCCAGGCCAACTAACAAGACAGAAGGGTCTCTCTTCCTAAATGCTCTAGTCCATTTTCACATGTGTCTCGTTTATATGGCCTCCAGGACCCACATTAAGCAAGTGATGCAGGAAGAGCTCCAAGATGAAATCATTCTCACAAACCCTTATCTTGCTATTCTCTTTTGCCGCTATTGCATTCCATGGATCACAGAGCATATCAATAGCGGATTTAATCAGAAACAAGGCATTTCTTCTGGTTTTCTTCTGTCATACTTGTAACATGCCACATGAAAAATAGGCGAGTTTGATGTTCATATTAAAATGTGACTGCTGCCAACTGCACAGCCTGATAAACAGCTGTCAGCTCTTCCTTTACAGGCAAAAAAAGGTAGGGTTTTTGTTCTATGGATGTAAAGTTCCACTTTAAATAAAGTGATGAGAGATAATTCAAAGTAGTAATCTGAGAAACATAACTTGGAAATGAGGGGTAAAATGAGCATTTTCTTTCCATGCATTTTCCCATGTTTACAGAGCTTTTTGGACTTTTCCTAAAAAAACTATACAAGGCTCAACAGTCCAACCACGCTTTCATTTTCTACACCCCCTCCTTCCTCTCCCTGCCCATCCTTTCACTGACAAAGCTAAATTTAAAACAAAACAGAGCAAACATACAAAAAGAAGGGTTTTTTTTAAAAAAAGGACTGGCCAGCTTTGCATGTCCTATTCTTTATAGTCACTTGGGACAGACTACCACGTTAATATGTGATGACTTACAGATTTTGTGCCATCCAGCATCCTGCCCTGCCACACTAGTTCTTCCTAAAACTCCAGGAGGAATGCATCACTTCAGCAGACCCGAGATGCAAATCTGTGCTAAGAAACAAGCTCTGCACCCCAAAGAAACAGCTAAACCCGACAAAAGGTGCGAGAGGGGCAGGATTTAAAACCTGCCATTTGTTTCAGAAGCAGGGAGCTGGGGGCTCTGTGCCCCAGAGGGCAGCAGCCTGCCCCAGACTGCCTGCCGCCGCCGAGGAGGTTCTCCCAAGCATACGGCGGCTCACTGGCAGAAATGAGGTCAGAGCACTGCCCGCAGCTTACAGCAGAGCTGAAAGCCTGAAGCCAGCTTACCGAATAAAGAGAAAAGCTGCACCGAGAGCAGCTGCTACCTCTAGGCTAATAGAGCTAGGTACCCCAAGGATGAGACTTCCTCACTTGAGACCGGGAGACATTACTTCAGTGTTTTCTTAGAGGCACATCTGTATCATGTGCTTGGAGGTAAAAGCCAGGACTTCATCTAAAGGCTCATGAAAACCCGCAAATTGGTTAGGAAGGGCTGCAAAGCACCACTGAGGCTGCATTTAAAAAAAAAAAAAAGAATTGAGAGGTTTGTTTCCTACTCTCCATCCCTCAAATACAAAGCTGTATTTTGTTATAGACATTTATATCACAGTCCAGTGACACCTGCTAACTTACTCCCTAATACTCACACATGAAGGTCTCTTCAAAATGAAGACTGAAATGAGACTTGCCTACTATTTTATCAACAGTACAATCACAGGAGAAGGAATCGAAGCTCAGATACAAAAAAGTCTGTAATAAACTTGGTAAAGAAGGTATTCTCACCTGGTGTCTACTGTTTCCATTAACTTAATTTTTCAGTATGTGAAAGGGTTAGTATGTTACATTTGGGACTACAGGAAGTAGAGAATTAGTTGCTTTACCATCCTCTCTTTCTCTGCAGTCTCACACAGTGTCTGTGCAAAAATTCAAATCCAGCCCACCACATGGAACAATATCTTAGTCCAAGGAGTGGAAAGAGAACAATAATTTCCAAAAGCAAGCATCCACCGGAAGAAGCAATTCAATGGACTGCAAAATACACCAGTTTAAACCAACAGCAGCAAACTATTTCTTTAATCTTTTGAGGTAGAAAAGTTTTCACCACCATCACCACAACCACAGTTTTCTCAAAAGAAAATATTCCCAACTGGACTGGTGCTGGGAGTGCCAGGAGGAGGGAGTAAGGGGGTGGTAAACAAGTGAAAGAAGTGATGGAAACTTAAAACTCTGAGACCAGACCACTGAATAGTCTTTAATACAGCAATGAAAACAGAGTGACTTCATTAAAAGTCACCTCTCTTTATATATTAATCCTCTCATTATTATATTAAAATAATCCTCTCCTTTTTTGTGAGGGTGAAAGAGTGCAGTCTTCATGAATTCTGTAGGCAGAGACTCAAAATCCAAACACATATTAGGTAGCCTTCTACCTAAAAACATGCGTGTGGAAGACACCCAAGACAGCTTCTTGGCAGTCAGGGATAAGCACGAGGAATACGTGAAGAGAGACTGTGCTCTTACAGAACTTGATTTATTGAGGGACAGCTCACCAACACCAACAGTTGTTCTATATCCCGCAACATAAACACCAAGCACAGTTTTGTCAACACGTAAAGGTAAACTTGTTTTTTTTTAAGTGGTATCTTATTTATTTCAATTTGCTATTTCATTCTTTGTTGTACGTATCTGGTTGCAACAACTAAAACACCCTGTACCAATTCAGCTGCACACTCCAAAATCTATTCGAAATTCTACTACAGTAGGAGAAGGCGGCAGTAAAACGGAAATACTGGAAAGGATAATGAATACATATAAAATATATGCTGGTCTATATTCAGATAATACATTGTCTCAACAACAAAATCCCAATGCAAAATACAGAAAATAAAACTAAATATATGTACACTGAACATCTTCAATTATTAAAGAAAACATGGGCAGCCAGAAAAATGCAGTGGTAAATTTTATGCCAGGAAATATCAACAAACTTATTTTCTTACCTCTGAGGAAAACAATGTATATTAATTTAAAGGTCATAAGAGAATACTGCTATATTGCAACTGGCCACGAGATGTAATTTACAAGAACACTAAAATTTGGAATATATACTGCTCATAGGGAACTAAAAAAAAAAAAAAACAAAACAAAACAAACCAGCAAAAAACCAAAACCAAACCAAAAAAAACCAACAAAAAACCCCCCCCAACACACCACTAAAAGCCCTTACCAAACAGATTAATTAGTACTTATCAGACTTTACAATATGATCACTTAATTCTAAATGCTATTCTATTCGCATTGTAGAGGGTTTTTTATAACAGGATCTGTGCCTTTATGTTCTAAAACATTCACGCAGAAAACTTTGTCTATGAACAGCCATCAGATTAATGAATCATAAAATACATGACTATTACATGATCAGGTATCTTTCGGTAAACTCACTATTCTGTTTAACTTACTGCTGAATTTCAAAGGTACAGATAAAATTATTTCTGGGATATTAATTTAGCTCTCAGAATAACATTAAAAGAAAACCATCATTAAGTAATAAGGAGAGTGGTAAGGGCAGCAACAATAGTTATGATCACTAATCTCCTATAACAAAATAGTTTTTATCAGCCTGCATTCCAATAGTTTTACTATCAAGCTAATTAATTGACTCCTATGCCAACATCTAAATGCCAAGCAATTAATGGCACTGAACTATAAAAGGCTTTGTCTTTGCTCTTGTAGAGTTATTTTATAAAGCAAATGCAATTCTGTCACTTTGCTGATTTAATGCAGGCTTTGTGAGGTTAATATTCCCAAGCAATTGCAAAATAAAGAACTCCTTTAATTAACCTTCTGTGATTTAAATACTGAGAGAAATCAGAACGTAGAAACTTTAAATAATACCACCATCATAACAAAAACAATAACACTTTATGGATGAAAGCCAAACCACTGATTTGATAACTTTGAGAAATACATTTGAATACGTGTATCTTACTGTATTTCTAAACTCATTAAAAAGACTTTTCTCTAAGCATAGCATACTAAATCCATGGTAGATTTTACATAGTTTTTGTAGTTGAGCTAAAAAATGTTTCGTTTCAGAATTATTTACTTATAAATACTGAAGCTTTTCATTTGAAGAAATGATTCAGCATCCCCACCTTTTGCACTAGAATGCTTTGCAGAGATTTTTGTTACAGACACAGGACATTGCCTGCTAAATCTACAAACTAACTGCATGTAAGTAACTGACCACTTAAAAACAAAGGAGCAAAACAGGACTTCCCTCTTCCTCCCAGACTAAGTTTTCTCTCTTTCCAATTTAGGTGAAAGGAGGCTTTTATTGCCAGAGTTTCTTTATTATATTGTACGCTAACTTCATTTTAGTACATGAAAAAAAATCATCAGGACTTGGGCCTTTCAGCACTGCACACTTACAAGCAAAGAGCTGCAATATGTCTGCCAGGTTCAGAAAGATACAAAAACATGGGAATAAAAATTAAAAACCAGCAGGGTACAGGTGGTCATGAATATTCCTGCCAAACAGGTTTGCAGCATGCTCTGACCTATCTCCTCCGACTATCCGGTCAGATATCATCAAAACCCCATCAGCAGCAGATGCCTCAAGAGGTGCACTTGCTGGTTTCTCAGGAAAGAAAGCCAACCTTCAGAATTCCTCCTTCAAATGCAAAAGCCTGCTTTTGTTAGAAAACCATTAAGAGATGAACACTGCAAAAGAACATACATACTGCGAAAATGTTTAACTAAAATGAGGGAACTTTAAACTGAAGGTGTCGTACAGTTGTTGAGACAACTCCAAGGCAAACAAGTACTTTCACTGACAGTCCTTTGGAAGATTATAAAACAGACATATAAACAAGCTTGCTACATTTTATACATGAACAGTAGTACCACTTTGCAAGATAAAGTACTTCTCCTTTCCCAGTAATATCACTTAACAAATCCAAGTTACTACAAAGACAGATATGGGTAAAGGGTAATTAAACATGCTAACTTTAACAGCTTCAGACCTAACAGACTGGAGTTGGATTTTTATTTGCATAAATCGATCACCATGTCTGTAAACACTCTTTTTAAAATAACAGGGCCAAGAAAGTCTTCTCTAAGTCTGAACACAGATTTCTGGGTTTAGTCAACAAGCCTTCAGCAAAACTAAGCCTGCACTGCTGTGAGTGCTGCTCCATGCTATGCCCTCAATTTTGTGTTTGTGCTCAGGTGTGAGTTTACAGACAATTATACTTGCTTCTTCTGCCTGACTCTATTCCTGCTAGCTACTTGGCTCTGGAAGATTATTCTCCAAGTCTGACAAGATAGCACCTATTATAATCTTATAAATACAGAGAGAAATCGCTGCAAAAAGAGAGAAGTTTGACACATTTCCTGGAGGGATATAAGCAATGCTGAGCAAACAGATCTGTCCCCAAATGGACAATAATCAGCCATTCCCACTACTGGGAAAAGCTGTAGCACAACAGGAGTCACAGTTTCACTGAACTCCCGAGATGAATAAGTAACCTCCACCACACAGATAAATAGCCTTATGCTTAACACTTATTTGCTATCCTAGCAGCACCATGATTATGAAATACAACTTGATAAAAGCAGAAATCTAAGTGGCAAAGAATTCAATCAGAAGTCATTGAACCTACACAGGTTCAAACCTCACTTGCCCTTCATGAAAATATCACATGCTTAAGAAAGGCTCAAAAAGGATAAATCAGTTTTATGCACAAGATCAGTATGGTTCTTAAGCATTTCAACAGTTTTTAGGTCACTTTGATGTTCAGCAGGTGCTGGTCACTGGTGGCATGTCTAGAAGCCAGGATTTAAGTCATGGTGTGTGAGTTTGGAAGACAGTTGCTGAAAACTGGCTCCTCTTCCCTGCTTGCCCCAAGTCCAGCCAAGCTTTGACTACAGATGCAAGAAGTCAAGATTGTGCTCTGCCTTTTGGTATCTACCCAACCTCTCTGAAGTAGGCTGGCAACAGAAGGTTCAGCATACCAAAATGGATGCTTTCACACAAAGTTATACTGTTGGTGTTCCTTGTCTCTAATCTCAACCCATAAAGGAGGATGAAAAAGCTGGCATAAGTACATATATCTGTATGAGTTCTTACTGTCATAAATCTGGGCTTGAATGTTTTAAAGGAACCACTTCTCCCCTGTACCTCTTTACTCTGGAAAGAATACAATTTCTCCTAAGCTAAAAGCAAGTCCAGCATTTCAGGACAGTGTGAGTATACACTGAGCACTAGGCATCTCTGTTCCTGAGATGATGAAAGCCATGAAGGTTTTATGGTACACAAGTACATCAGCCACTGCTGCTGATGGCAGGCAACAATCTCCTCTGAACATTAAATTTGATTATGAGTTCTCATATAACTGTAATAACCAGCTTCCACAAAGAATGCTTTCCTATATGCCTGGCAGCAAATGTCAGATTAACATACAAGCTTGTTCTTTCCCAGATTTCCTGTGGTTCATAACACAACAAATATTAAGTACAACCGCTCATCTAGTGGTGGATGATTACAGACACAAAAGTTAAAAGGACAGAAGGACAAATGATTTTTATTGTAACTTTAAGACATCAACATCTGTATGTAACCCTTTAAAACAAGTTTAAATTAAATTCTGCAGGATTTGAGACTGAACTACAGTACAGACTGCTAATTCTGTGCCAATTTATAGTGGCTTAAGAGTGAAGATTTTATTATAAAGAGTAATTGTGTTGAGGTACACAACTTGAATTTGGACTCAGTGAGGACTGTCTGTATTACTTACTAGTGAATTCAGTATTTGCATGTAACCCAGTTATTCCTAACTTATAACAGCATTTTTGTACAGTGTTACACCCCAAAACAGCTTGACATCTTCATTAACATGCTGCTTACTACACTGTTAAAAGAACTTTAGCAGCTCACATCGAATTTAAAAACAATACTTCATCCTCATTGTACCAAAATCACTTTAATAATTTGATGCATTTTGGCACAATACAATTTGTTCTGTTTTCATGACAGTCTTACAGCTTGGACATGAAAACAGATTAATTAGTTTCACATTTTGTTCATATTTCCATAGACTGTTTCAAATTGGGAAATGTTTTAGCTGTCCTACCTTGCACTGACTCAACACTTAAAACAGATGTCTATGAAAGAACGTTCTCATCATCTCAGGCTTGCAACTGAGACTAGTTCCAACCATTGATCCCAGTTCAGGGAAATGGAGAGAAGTCAAAGCCCCTTGTGGTAGCGTCAGTGGTCCCCAACCCTCTGCTTGGAGACACTGACTGAGGTGTCACCAGAGATGCTTCCCACCTTCTCATATGCACTGCCCTCCTACTTTGGACGCCCTTCTACCTGTACTACTAAAATGAGTCACAGATTCTTACTGGCCCAAACTGTGTTTGTCCCCCTGGCCCACTCTCAGAAAATAAAACCACCGGTTACTGTACTCTTTATTCATCCTGTACAATTTGCATTGGCAAAAAAATCTTGCCAAGATCAGTAGGTCTGATCAGTAGGTAACATATTATTTGGGGGAGCAAAAAAGGGTTTGGATAGCTTTTAAAACATTAAAATAAGACCTGACAGTGAGGGAGTCTTGCTTGCTTGTTTATAAAACATTTTCTCCTCTAAGATAAAAGCAGAGTAAAGATTGAGTCTCAACTACTGGACTGTTCCTTTAAGGTATTTAAAAAAACCCCAGCGTAGTAACCACAAGAAAATGACGTAAGAACACACACAAAACCACTCTGTGAACAGTTAACCAGAAGGACTAATGTCCCAGAAAAGGGCACATGCATGCCCCACCTCAAGGACCTGCCACACCTCTTCCTCTCTTAATCTCATGTCTGCACGTGAGAAAGGGGATCAGCAAGTATAATCCCACTCTGTTCTGGAAATTTGCAAGCAGAAAGCTTCCAGAAATGTGTAAAACAAAGGACAACTTCATTCAGAGTAACAGCAGCAGGTGTAGAATAAAATCATTACTTTTGTTTAACTAAGAGTGAGACCATAACTATTTTTCAGATCCATTTCATCTGTGAAAAAGTGATATGGTCCCAACTCATAAAATAACACAATAAAGCTCAAAGGCATGATCCTATCTCAATACATGTGAACACATGCTACATAAACCAAGAAAATATATAAACATGGCTGTTTACAAGCCAGTTGTAATGCCAGGAAAGCATAATAACCAAAAATATACATCACACTATCTTAACAAAAAAATGTTTAATGATGACAGTTTAAGTTTGCAATTACATGACATTCTTGAGCAAAATATCACTTCTACTTATGGCAAAAGATTTAAAACTGCAAAAACAACTGAAGCATTTATTCATTTATATGCGATTTCAAGATGAAAAACCCTGCCAAGGGCAACACCACAGCAGTGGAGCACATCTTTCTTCCTTTTTTTTTTTTCTTTTTAAAGAGCAATAAAGGTAAAAAAGTTTTTTTTAAAAAAAGCAGTATCTACATCTACTGGCAATATCTACAGTATCTAATGATCAATGAATCTGCTACTGCAATAAATTTACTTAAAATAAAGCTCTTCCTTTAATGGTTTTTACACAGCAGGCTCCTGATATGAAGAGTGGATGACTGATGCTGGCTTACAATATGGCTCTATAGTAAACTGTGCCAGTATTGCTATCAAATCACCTCTTATGAAACTCCCTTTCTGCCCACCATGCAATCAATTTAACAAAGATCTAAACAACTTAACAGTTCAAACATTCAAACAAATCCCATTTTCCTCCTTCCCCTTTACGCTTATTAGAAGAATAAAAGTCACAAGTCACTGGAACAGTCCCAGAAATTGTTTTATCTGTTTACTTTTATTAGACAAGATTGCATATTGAATTCAAGTGAGTCAAGGAAAAGCAGCAATGGTTTCATACTTCCACAATATCTGAGAAATGAAGATGAGTACCAATTCTAAGGCACAACACAGAGTTGTACCTGACTGCAGGAGTTCTCCCACATTCTATCTAAAAGAGCAATATTATCTCTAAGAAATTTTGCATCAGTTTTCTCCCCATAGCAGAATACCCAGAACATCACACTACAGGGTTTTACATGAAAGGAAACTAGCGGCAAGAAAAAGTCCATCATCCAGCCAGAATAAACACTACTTTCAGCTTTATAATCTCCCAAACAAGTAGACTGACATAAATCTACAGGGGAAATGAAGAAAATACAGTAGGGAAAAGAAGGCAAATTAGAGAAGCCCTCTTTCTCCAATCTGGCATCTCCTTCTCCATCCTGAAGTAAAACCAGTTCAATCATACTTACATCACAAAATCAGTACAAAAAGACAAAAAAACAGTTAATGAAGAATATATAAAACATGAAGGAAATTCATTTGCAAGCTGGAAAGAGCAAGCAGAACTAAGGATGACAGACAGAAAGGATGACAGATTGTATGACTGAGACTACCTCGGTTTTCTAATTGACAGGATTACATAAACAGGATGTACTGATATTTTTAAGAGTAGAAATAAGAAAGATACACCACCTGGTGCAACAGGTAATATATGATTCTGTAGTTTATTTTTATATTGTATTTAGAGCATATAAAGCCAGTATTAAGTCCCAGCAACACAATCATATATGTTCAAGGAGACCTTCAGAGAGGGGTCATATCGTCAAACCTCCGGTTCAAAGCAGGTCTAGCAAGAACAGGGTGCTTGGGGGCCTTGTCTAGTTGAATTTCTCCAAGGATGGAGATTCCAGTCTCTCTGGAATTTTGTGTGTTTTGTCAATTTTGGGATTGTGGGGCTTTTTTCTTTTACTAAGTTGCAACTTCCCTTTTCCCAGTCTTGTCTCCACTGCCTCTTGTCCTTCCAGTGTACCCCTGAGATGAGTTTGGCTCTGCTCTCACCCACATTCCCCCCCATTTGGTGGCTCCTAAAACTGTGTGAGTACCTACTCAAATTTCTTTTCCTAAAATTCTTATCAAAGAAATTCTAATTTTTTAACTATTTCTGAAAGGTAATCAGTCTCATATAAGCAGAGACATGTATGCTTAAATAAGGACAGGTTTTAATTTTTTTTTTTTTGGTCAGCAGAAGAATCTGACATATGCTCCCAACTTTTTTGTTACCCTGGTATTAATTTCTGTTTTGTACACTGGTTACCACTTGACGGTACTTCTGCTACAGATTATCGTCAGAGAAAGAACCCTGTTGCTGAAGTGCCAGAAGTACAGACTTCAATTTTCTTGTGTTAGGAATTGTTTTCTACATTAGCAGTTCCCAAAGAATGGGAAAGCCAGAGTGGTGAGATTTTACAGAGAAACATTACAGAGGAAGTGTTCACCTCATGACTCGGCTTGAGACGGGATGAGCAGCAATGGAACCTGTCTGGAGATAGGGAAAGAAGCAAGTCCCAAGGTGTTTGGGACTAATTATTTATACAAAATAGTCCCATCTACACACAAACACTCCAGGAAAAAAGCCAGTATAATTGAGAACCTGAGATCAGAGTTCAAACCTTAAGAGGCTGACCACTACTGAAAAACAGACATTCACAAACCATCAAGAATTCAGGTGAAATTCTTACAACTAAGGATTACCAACTGCAAGGCTGTATTGGTGAGGACCTAATGCATCATCTCAACTTGCAGATTGAGGCAAAAATGCCTACTGACCTTCAGATACCTGCATTACCCTTGGAGCCTGGATTTAGACACTCCAAAATCCTCAAAAAAGAAATTCCAGAATCAAGAGAATATTCTGAGTTGGAAGGGACCCACAAGGACCAATTCCAACTCTTAACTGAGTGGCCAATATGGGGCCAAACCCATGACCTTGGTGTTATCATCACCATGCTCTAACCAACTGATGTAATCTCAGGGTCATTTTGGCTACATCGAGGCTGGTACCTTCTACCTGTGAATCTGTTCCCTCCTTTCTCTTCATGCCAGTTCTCTGAAGTGCAAAATATATGGAAGGCTTTACTCTAATTCTGCCTTTATCCTCCTACGATACCTCTCACTTCAGTGCACAAACCTTCACTTTACCTGCTATGAGAGTAAATTATGTAATTGGCACACCTATCAACAGATAAATCCTGTTATACTTAAGTCTTATATAGTTGGTATGTTTTGTATATTTTTTAAACCAAAATACTCAATCCATTCAACTGACAGTATTTAAAATGATGAGGTGTCCAAGGCAGAAAAAAAAAAAATCTCAATTTCACAAACTGTGATATGTAGACATTGGAGCAGCTGTGTTTCTTCTATCTCATAGGCTGTATTCCTAGGACTTTATCTGCCAAGACTTTACCAAGATGCTTATGAACAGTATTTTCAAGTCATAGAGAAATCAAGCATTTAATGGCAAAGTAAAAAGGAAGAAAATTAAATTTAAAGACACAACTGTAATCTTTAAAGTTGCAGTCACATATAATCCAAAAGATGGAATGTGGTGACATTTACAAGAATATCATAGATACAATTAAGAATTCTATTTCATAAACCATCCAGCATTTTAATGAAAAAAGTTAATTCTCAATGGAATTTTAAAATGTAGATGAAGAAAAATTAACATGTAATTACACAGTGAAATTATCATAGCTTTATTTTAAAGTCAAAGGAGGGGAGCCTCCAGTATCATTGCCACTTAGAGCATCTTTTGTTAGTTTATTTTACACACTATTTTTATTTCAAGCTAAGATTTCTACACTGCACTAGCATTATCCCAAAATGTTAATCAACCATGCCTGACAGAATTCCCCAGTGATCTGCAGCAAGTGCTGATGCTTCCACTAATACCCAATCTTGAGCAACTCACTTTTGTTAGATTTCCCAGGATGGTGAGTATGCTTTAGTTTCATCCTTCCATTTCCAGATCACCTCTCCGTGATTAACAGACCTGAGACTGCAGATAGAACTGAGCCTACACGTTCAGCTCCATCAGCTGTGCACATCCATTTTGTTCAGCATCTAAAATCCGAGTGTTTTTCAAGCTCTGGGAACCAGACCCATACACTATCACTTCTGATCTTAGTTAAAAATAGAATCACTTTAAATTAATTTTAATGGTTAATATATAAAGCACAATTCAAAACCAGCAATGGATATCAAATTATGTAGTTTCACTAACTCAATGTGCAAACTGACAACATTGAAATGAATAGCTGTAATATCCATTTAAAATATCTTTTACGAAGCGCCCTTGACAAAGCAGCTCCAAAATGCCTTGAACTCATCTGCTCTCAAATGAAGTAACAAAAAACCCAAAACAGTAGTGACCACGTTAGATGCAAGAGCTCTCAACAACGGCTGACATTGAGGGGAAAACAAAATAAAAGCAAAAAAACCCTCCAGTCTCTACTGACATCTCATCAAGAAATTATTACTTCTTTTTAAAACCAGAATTAACAGTTGCTAGGGTATATACACTGGCCTTATATGAAATAAAGTCTGAAAGTGTGCCTGTATTTGTGTGTAGATCCCTAAAGACTCTTCAGAAGGACAGGGTCTGATTGCATGTTTATTTAATTTTGCTTAATTTATTATTTCATTATTGCTATTTAATTAACACCGTTCCCTCAAAAAGGTAAGGGGTAGGTTTTGTTCATGTCACACGGATTATTTCTACCCTTCCAGCTCCGGGGCAACCGCCAGTAGCAGAGGACGGCACTTACCTGCTGAGCCTGGTACCTCTGCTGAGCCTGCGACAGATACTGTGCCTGGGGTGGCAGGTGCTGAGGCTGCGGCTGCTGGTTGTAGTACGGCTGCTGGCCCTGCTGGCAGTAGCCACTTACACCTTGTTGACCATACTGAGGTGGGATCTGTTGGAAGAGCCAAGCAAAGCAAACGCATGAGTTGAAACGGGAGGACACGACACTAAGCTATGTGACATCTGTACGGCAACCTCATCAGAAGGGGCATCCCGAGCTCTACACCTGACCCAGTGGTCCCACTCTCAGCAGTTAATGCGAGCCCTTAGAGCCTCTTGCCTGAGCAGGAGGAGTAAGCCCAAGTGCTCTATATAGTTACTCTTTTCAGGAACAACTTCTGAGGAAAACACTATGCTTCTGAACATCACAATCCTGTAATGCCCAGCCTTAAAATACAGAAGCAGTTATTTTAAATGTTTGCTCTCCATGGGCACACTCCTGAGGCAGATCGACAGAGGAATCATTCTGATGCACTGACCCAAAAACATAATTTAGAAAAAAAAAAAAAAAGGAAGAAAGGCACAACTCTAAAACACACATTGAAATATAAATGCCTTTTGTTTCTTTTTTTTTTGAGCAATCAAGGACTAAGTTTTATTACATATTTTTCCCGCAGCCCTCAAGTTTTTAGTGTTTGTGTGTTTAAGCCTTACACAAAAGTCTTGGGGTTTAGCAGGATTTTGGTTTCGTCAACCTCAATCTCTCTCATTCTCCTTCCCCCCTACTAAGATATATCTTTTTTTAAAAATAACAAAACACCAGTGCAACACAAAATAACCTGTTACATACCAATCAGTACATGTATCACATACTGAGAAGCCACATACACTGAGAATTTAGGTTAGAACAAAAAGCAAGTCAATTACAATGTCAGAGGAGTTTTCTACATCAGTTTAGTATGTAGGTCTTGTATCAACAGACACTGACATTTTCTTGAGATAATTGAAAGAGCACACTTGCAACAAACTCCTGATATTGTGTCTATATTGCCCCAATTTTAGGTACCCCTGCATTTCCCCACACTCTGGAATTTAGTATCATTTCAGACAAATGACAGAGGCAGCACAGGACTTCTCCCTTCTAGAATGGACCTCCTGTTGGTCCTGCACATCCCTGCCCTAAGCAAGTGTCTCAGATACCCGAGCACATCTGAAATGCTTTCATCTCTGAACTGCTCCCACCAAGTTGCTGATAGACCGATAAATCTGTTTACTCAACATGTAAACACATACCTGTTCTACCTAATGTTAACTTACTACATTAATTCAACAATACAGTAGTATTTGCTGGGCAATAATAGTAATAGTACAAAGTCAGATTTAAATGCCTGTTTAGGCTGTTTTTATTACCACAAGTTGATCTGCTCCTATTACTTCTGCCAGAAGTTGGCCACGCTAACTCCTAGGGTCAGCGCTGTAACCCCACTTCTGCACTTGTTCTCTTCACTTGTGCTTCTGTTTCCTCCCACCATCACTTCACAGGCATTTAGATTTTTCTGTGACCAAAGCAACCCTTTTTGATAAATAGCCTCTCCCTGCTGATGCATAAATGAGGCCTTTATAATGCAAACTAAAAAGGGTGTGTTGGAATATCATCAGGCAAACAGACAGCTGGAGTCTGGGATCTGACAGAAGACCACATGGTTATTTGCCCGTCAGCTGCAAAGGTCAAAGAGCCTGGACTGGTTCCTAGGCAATGCTGAGGAGAAACCTATGTTGTGGTCCATGTGGATCCCAGTAACACTAGGAAGAAAAGGAAAGATATCCTGACAGTAAAATATGGACTTCTGGAAAAAAGAAAAAGAGAACTTGAATGTCCAGTTGACAGGATGGTGGCAAAGCAAAAGATCAGATTCAATGAAGAACCAGAATATTTCTAGAATAAAGATACTGGCTCAGGAGGGCTGGAGTTCACTGAAGATAGGAGCCAGGTTGCTGGTACCTAAGGAGCAAGAAAGCGAAATTTTAAAATTAAGAGAGGGGATTAGAAGAGCACATGGTTCAAAAAGCATGGCACTGCTATGCCAAATGAAAACACTCAGATTCTGGGTCATCAAGTGAAGATGCTGAGAAGAATCAAAGAATGAAAATGGACACACAGTGACTACAGAATAAATAGAATGTCAAGAAGAAATTCTAACAATATATTGACTTCTACACAAAGAGGGGGGACTGGAACATCAAGCTGCAAACAAAAACACTAGCAACAGTCATCTTAGAAATAACGTAGAAAGGAAACAATTAGTGGGTCACTAGTTTGCATCATCTTAGGATACAAATTCATAAGGAAGACAGCTGATGACAAAGTAACCTTATATGCTACATAGCATTTAGAAACAAATCAAAATAAAACTCCACCCCACCAACCAGCCGAGGTCTGGAGCTTGGTCAGATCAGGAAAGTCAGTGCTGGAACCACCAGGCATGGCCATACTACAGCAACACTGACAGCAGCACAGTAAGAAAGATCAGTAAAGGCACGCTGCAAGATTGATTAGAGGGAGATTTCAACTCCTCCCACATAGACTGAGTAAGCAGACTACAAAGCAGAGACCAAAGCATCAGATAACTGTCAAAGGTTGTTCCATGGAGCTGCTGGTTAGGGAACCTGCATGAGGAGCCACTGCCTTCGGCTCAGTCCAGAGCAGCAGAAATCACCTGCTTTTACACTCTACAGCTGCAGAACCACTATGCATCAGTGACCATAATAGAGTCAAATTAAGCATCCCTACAGGAACAATGAAACCCAAGGAATCTACTATGGTTGTGCTTAATTTCAAAAAGTATAACTACATAAAAAAGAGAAAGCTTGTTGAAAGGAAGCTCTAATAGACAGCTATGAGAAATAAAATCTGACTTGACAGCATCAAAGCTGCTTAACAACAACCACATGGAAAGCACAGAAATAATATTCACCACCTATTCAGAAAGACTTGATAAGAGCAAAGGGACACCAGCATGGCTCATTGCAGCTCTCTAGAAGCAAAAAGACATCCCTTTCAATAAGCCAGCACCAGGTCTGAATGAGGAAAACAGAAAAGACTGTAAACTCCAGCACTTCAAATGTAATAAGGCAGGCCAGAAAGAACTGGCAGAACAGCCGGGAAAGGGAATCAAATGAGTAATGATTCATTTTTTCAAACACATCAGAAGTAGGAGGTCTGCCAGAGAGTCTGAAGTGACGAATGATAATGGAGGCTTAAAAGGAGATACAGAGAACACAGTGCCATGACAGAGAAGCTTAACAAATGTTTGTTCTCACTCTGGAAAAATCTTGGGGGGTTCCCATGCTGGAGTCCTCCTTTGTGAAGAGCCTGATGAATGTGTCTGAATCTGATGGGACTATTTGTGGAATAAAGTGACGAATGAATGGTAAGAAGTAGTTCGGGACTATACAGTATCACTCCACAGGTCTAATTAAATTCAAAAAGCTTAATTACTAATGACCATACACAGCCTCTAAATTGGAGCTGCTTTCATAGTAGGTGAGAATTGGAATATGGCTTAAAAAAAAAAAAAAAAAAAAAAGATATTTGAGACTACAAAAGACTACAGAAGACCGATCACTGTTCTAGATAAATCAGGACAGATAAAAATGAAGATCAGAATTAGGACAATCAACACAGCTTTTGCAAAAGAAAATCCCTCTCTACAGACTTTTTGGAGTTACTAGGATTGGTCAGACAAAAAGGTTCAGGGATATACAACAAGAATCATCAAAGGTATGGAACCGTTTCCATACAAAGAAACTATAACCCTTTGAGGATGTAAAAGACACCAGGAAGTTGGAATATGACGGAAAGCTACAAAAGCACCTTGTCCAACACAACAATTAAGATGTATTTGATGGAAGAAACAAACGTAGAAACAAGCGAGAGACAGGTTTTCCAGTCACAGAGGCACCAGATGTTTGAAACTCTTTGCCGAACTGAAAGCTGAAAGTTTATGTGGGCTCAAGCAAAGACTGGACAAGTTCAGAAGAGACATCCTCTGAGGGTTACCAAATATATAGAGCCACATCTGGCTCAGGAAGTCCCTGAACTGAAAATAGCTGGAGGCTTGCAGAGTATTGGGGAAGTATCACATGCTTCCTTTATTCTGACTCTGCTCTAGGCATCCAGTTAAAGCCTCCACTGGAGGCAGGATACAGGGCTACGTGAACCCGTGATCTGACCTGATAGCACCATGCCTGTGTTCTATTCAAGTCCCACAAGAAAGCAATGAAGATTTGGTCTGCAAGGTGATAAGTAACAAACAGAAGCAACCTGAAGAGCAACAACACCTTGATTGTGAGAAGCTATTTCTTAAATATTTTCCCTAGCAATCTGCTTCTAGACACTGGTTTAAAAAGGAATACTGGGCTCCTCTTCTGATCTCACTTATCAGTTATTCATGTTGGCATTTTCCTCCATATCCTCCCAATCCAAACTGTTTTAGAAAAACAACCAAACACCACTACATAAAATACAAGTACATTTAGATCCTGTACTCTTCGGTGCAGAGACCCATCACCGCTGCCTTAGCAGAGCACTCAATATAATTTCTGTGACTATTTAAATAAATAACAAACAACTGCATGCAAATTAATCCTTCTGCTTTACTGATGGGGATCACAAGACACCGCTTATGGACAAATGTTTATTAAACAGCATGAAAAGAAAAAGAAGCGTAATTAAAATCTCCCCAGAACAAAACAGATCTGAAGCCAATTATTTACAATGGTTGAAGTGAATGTCCCAAGCATCCTCTTTCCTTGAAAAGTAAACCCTCCCTCCCATTCTCCCTTACACCCACATTCTTTGTGGCCACACAATGCTGGAGATGAGAATTTTGGAAACTTCATCGTGCCTTTGGTAGTGCACACGTTCTTGGGACGGTTCAAGAGAAAACAGACTTGAGTTTGAATCTATTTCTAGGCAAGCACAAAAACTGTAATAATTACTTTGACTCCTATCTGACCTAGGCAGTACAAATAGTATTATTTTAGGAGAAGTATGACTGACCATTAGTGACTAAACCACTCTGAACACAAAGAAAGAAAGAATGAGAGTAAAAGAAGAGTGAAATTGGCAGCCAAAATGAAGAGATCCAATTAAATCTGTAACTTAACCCATTATGTTTAATCCTTGTTTGAGTAAAGGGTCTAGTGGCACACATTCTTTGTCCAGGTAATACCTTGATAGTAATGGAAGTTTTAAGTAATTTTTGCATGCGCAATCCATGATTGATATCATAGAGAAGTATCATTAGACAGCATTACAGTCATTAAAATGATTTTTAAAATTAAAATGTAACAGAATTAGTGTGTTAGCATAGGTACACTAATAATACCAGCAATATGTAGTTACTGCACTTTTAAACCATCCTGATGTTGAGATGCAGTCAATAATGGAAGAAGCTTTACCTGTCCTCTATCACAAAAAGCTCACCCGACCCACATGAACACATCAGATATCATGACACGCTCACTACACAGAAAGAGTCCTGGCCCCATTGGTCGTTGCTTCTCCCTGCAATCTGTTTGGTGCCCAAAAACTGAGGCAGATCCTGGATGATACCGGTAGAAGGCAACAGTACAATTCGGAAGCTGTGGACCACAGTGTCATGATATAAAAATCTGGGGGAAAACAGGTGTGTCTGACCTGATCAGTTCTAAGCCCTGCTTACAGAGAGAAGGAAAACTGAACTCCAGAGGCAGGGGTGGCACTCAGAAGAAAGGGTGGCACTACCTGGTTCAGTGGCCTACTTTGCTGAGAGAGAGAACACTGTGAAACAAGTACCATCCTTGGAAATGTAATTATCAGTAGCATTCCACTTTCTTACCACCTATACCACTGTAATTACATAGGAATTAGAATAAAAAATGTATAGTGAATGGGATTCTCTGGACAAAAAACCCCTACCACCTGGTACTTTACTAGGAGTAAACAGCACATTCTTTCAGTTAACAAAAGGTTATAGTAAGATTTAATTCTAATTATTTTAATTTTACAGAGGTCAGTAGTAACCTGTCACACAGTTCCCATCAAACCTTCAAATAAAACTCTTGCAGTTTTCTGAAATATCTACTGCTTCAGTCTTAGATTTCCAAAGCCAGACCTCTGCCAAAACCTAAGTATTTTCCTCAGACATTTCTCCATACTTTCAAATAGAAAGCTTAATGGAAAACTAACCCCTTGACTTTCCCATGCTTAAAAAAAATCTGGTTCATATCTATAACTTTCAAAGTCACAAAAGTCCAGGTCTTTATCTGTGTGTGTAGATGAATTATAGAAAGAAGAAAAATATAATATTCCCGTACAGGAAAATCCTGTGGCACATGTTCAGTGGAAGATTCTAACACTTTTAGGGCAGTATGGCCTCCTTTCTCAAATCAACATGTTCAACCCCAGCGTTCTTGTACATACACAATCTTAATGAAGTTACAAGTCCTCCTCACTGAACGACACAAAAAAACCTCAAAACCAAACCAAACCAAACCAAAAAAACCTCAAAGGAAACCAAGTAAAAAGCTGGGTGTTGGTGTCAAGGCTATTAATCAGAGGTAAACCAGAAATCCTGTGGCTAAGGCATTTTATTCATACATTCTATAAATTATATTACTTATCACTTAGCTTTGACCTTTTGACAATACATTGGTCACAACTTTCACCTGTGTTACTGTCTCTCCTAGACTGCTTGCCTTTACACTGAAGTAGGAACTTTAAAATCTTATTAAGAGCCTTTAAAATATTAACACTGGGCCTGATACTGGTCCACCCAGTGACCCAGAGCAAGGAAGCAAAAGGATAAAAAGCATGTTTCTGTGTCACAGCACAATAATCCCCGTTCCAGAACCTGCAAGGTAGTAGATTTTGCAGAGTCATTAAATGTATGTCTATGTTGAAGACTGCAGTGCAGTACACAGATCTGCATACTGGCTCAGCACTGGCAGGAGCCTACACCAAAAGCTGTGTTCGGCTAATTTGCTGTGCTCTACAGAAGGGTGAATTAGGTCAAAGGGAGATCCATGCTCTTATAGCCAGACTGCTTTTTGTACACAAGCCAGTTCATTTAAAAAGGCAGCTCAAGTATCTTTACAAGACGCAGTCTGCAATGCAGTCATACTCAGTACTACTGTTAATGTGCAGGACAGAAAGGACAGGACTTCAAACACATGCCGGTATTCCCCTTTTCCTCAAAAACTGCACAACAGCACAATTACACCACTTGTCAGTGCAATGTATACGGCACCACATATGTACCTGTCATGAGGTGCTCTCTATATATTGCCTGTACTGTAGCTTAAATCAAAGCAACATGAGCTAACCAGTTATCAGTACAGGCAATTTTCCTCTATTCTAAAAATAGAGGACTACAAAAGAAAAAAAAAATGTAAAAAAACTACTAAGATTATAGGATTAAAAAACTCTCCAGTCAGAAAATACAGATGTTAAGGTTCCAAAAGCAACATTAACTGAGCCATGTTGCATATATATAGCACCTTCTCTTTCTGATTTATGTTGTCAAAGGCATTTCATAAAATATGGAGGATGTGAAATGTGGCTCAGTTAATGTGGCTGCTAGAATCTTATCATTTATGTTTTCTGACTTCTTAGCTGAGCAACCTTCACATCTTATTAACATAGCTTTTTGCATAGACTGTAGTATGGAATAGTACTTATGTTTTATGTATTGACATATTTTTGATGTACTGAGATTTTGAATAAGTTTGCTATTCTTCATGATGAGAGCCAAATAAATAAAGACTACTACCACAAAATAGTCAATCATTTATACGGAATAGCAATATCTCTCCTTCCAAAAAAGAACACTTTGATTCCCTTGTCAGAAATTGATGAAAACTACCTCTGCTGTAAATGCTAAATCTATGCCAATATCACAACCACCTCCCACTCCCACCTTCCCCTAAAAACAACAAACAAACAAAAATAAAAAATGTGCATGTTTTAGATGAGCTAAAATTAGTTTCAAGGGAGAGGTAAACAGCTGAGTCTAGAAACAAAAGGAAGAAATTTTTCTTACACAAGAGCCCGATAGTGTTGATTCACACAGTGAATTACAGTTCAAACTAATGCAACATTTGGTCTTCTCTGCAAATTAAGGGATGAAAATATCATAATCTCTAGTAAGAGATTTCCATATTACTATATCCATCCCCTCAGACCAACACTATAGAGAAGACTAAAAAATTGCAATAGAATTGCTTTCAGAAGAGCTATTTTGATATATTGTATTACAGATAGAGAGAAATCATAGTTCCCATATATATATATACCTACACACACTTAAGTGATGAGTCAGATATCTATTCTTATGCTCTGCCTTCCTTCCTTTTTTTATAAAGTGATCAAAACAATTAAAAGGGATCACATAATCTGCTTAACTAACAGATTTCCACTTCACAAACCAACATAAGAAAAAGCAAATCAGAACTGTCTCAACCTGATCTCTGTGGTGTCTCCAACAATGCTTCAGTAAAAAACATGTAGGAAACCTCACATCTCACCGCACTGGCAGCATGAATTTCACCTATGAAATGCCAGTTATTACAGAAAAATGCAAAAGCCTATATTTAACCTGATTTTCCATCATATAACAAATGATTTATCACAGGGCACTTCTTGTGCATCTATGAATGGACTACACAACATTCTTTGATCCCCAAATCCTCTATTTGCCATTTATTTTCCAGGAAATTTGCAACAATTTTGACCACTATTTTTCTCAAATGCTGGTTAAAAAAGTATGATTGCAAAATACTGAAAAACATGTTTCTTGTGACAAGTTCTGCAGTGCCATTCAAACCTTCTAAAGCAAGGAACACAAATGAGAGGTATGGGTTGAGTCTGAATAGCAGGTAATCTAGCTGCATGAGTAATCCTCCATTTTTATGCCTTTATACACAGAGAGACTCCCAACACTTAACTACTGGAGACTGAAAAATCCCTCTGTAAAATAGCTTTCACTCTACTTTTTTCAAGCACATAGTCTTGGTAGCTGGAACAACTGCAAAGATTATTTTTTTATCGCAGTAGTGAGAAAAGGCAGAATGTACACACATCCTGTTTATCATCATCTCCCCAATATCTTGCACACCCTTGAGTTTTCCTTCTTTCTTACAGTCTCTTTTGAGGGAGAAGGGTGCTTTCTAATTCATTCATGTTCTCCTCAAAAGATATCCATCTGGATGAATACTGTCTTTACCATTCCTAAACTCAATGGCTTTGAATAATCGTTAAAAATAGCAAGAATGTAAAAAATCTTCCACGGGGAGCGATGCTGTGCCCTCTTGAGCAAGCTATGCCCTTCTCTTCTTTCCACATAAACTTGTCCAGTTCTACTAGACTATAGAGCTTCACAGACCTTTACAGTGCACACCCTCTTTCCCTGACAGCTGCTTATCTTCTCCTTTCTTTATTCCTATCCTGCACCTGGGGAGGAATAACCCCAAGCACCAATATATGGTGGAGGCCACCCCAGCTGAAAAGCAGCTTGACAGAAAAAGACCTGGAGGTGGTGGTGGACACCATGCTCAACATTAGCCAGCAATGTGCCCTTCCCAAAAGAGAGTTAATGGTATCCTGGGCTGCATTAGACAAAGTATTGCCGGCAGGTCAAGGGAGGTGCTTCTGCTCAACTCTGGTGAGGCTACACCTGGAGGATTGTGTCCAGTTTTGGGCTCCCCAGTACAAGAGACACGTGGACTTACTGGAGAGAGTTCAACAAAGGGCCATAAAGATGATTAAGGGGCTGGTGCCTTCCTCCTATGAAGAAAGGCTGAGAGAGCTTTGAGAGTTTGGAGAAGAGAAGGCTCCAGGGAGACCTTATAGCAGCCTTTCACTATGTAAAGGAAGTCTAAAAGAGAGCTGGAAAGGGTTTTTTTACAAGGGCAGGTAGTGACAGGACAGGGGAGAATGGCTTCAAACTGAAAGAGAGTAGGTTTAGATCAGATATTAGAGAGAAATTCTTTACTGTGAGGATGGTGAGACAGTGGCACAAGTTGTCCAGCGAAGCTGTGGATGCCTGAAAAAGCAGACCAGTAGGTTGCTGTTACACATAGCAAGTCATCTTCAGTTCCAATCCCTCACTTTTTAAAGGGATATCACACTTCTGATCAGGGAAAACTTGTCATGAACATGCAATGAGAAAAGAGATTTACAGCTCTTTGTGTTCTCATTACAGATTTCAAACCCCCAAATAGTGTCCACAGCATAGGAGGTCAACACACAAAGAAAAGGGCATGACCTCCCACAGCTGTCATTTAGGTTCAGCAATTTCTGTGACAAATTTAGTCATTTGTACAGTCAAAATTCTGCTGGTTGCTTCTACCACTGTAGGATCAAAATCATACTTTTTATCTGGACACTACAAATCCCCCACAGCAAGGAATCCTGAAGCAAACAGAATGACTGGATAAACCAACTGGCTAAGAAAATTTGATTACTTGATTACCCACCCAGCATAATTTATCATCTTGCAGCACAGAATTAACTGCCTAAGATCAGGATCCCATTCCCATGGCACAGTTCCTCAGCGTTCCTTCTGGGGTACTTAGGCTGGCTTAGAAAAACAAGAAATACAAAGCAACTCCTATCAAAACCTCTTTTTCTTTAGATGAATTTGACCAAAGATCATCACCAATAAAACCAAAACCAGCCAACCAACCAAAACAAAACAAAAGAAGAAGATATAAATCTTTTCTGTGCCAGCTTTTCTTTCCCTTTCTCTATTCCTAACAGATTAAAAAAAAGTCAGCCTCTAAATAAGAGTACTCATAACAGCTATGGTTTCAAGTATTGCTGGAATTATTTTTAAAAGAAAACTTTCAAACTACTCCTTGTAGTCACAAAGTGTTCATATTTGATTTATTCCATTTCTATTATTTAATTTGACCTACTACTTAGCACTGGAAGACATCAAAAGAACCCTGACAGAAACATCAAAGACATCAATCTTATAAATTCACAGCTGAAACCGTATAGCACATCATAATTTCTTAAATAATTACAGTTTTACTATACTCAAAATAAGATGATTATTGTAAATTATTCCTCATATCAGTTACCACAAGTAAGTTTTAGAAACATCTGTTAAATGTAAGTATCTGGATACAGTTAATCCAATTCATGTAACATTATACTCAAAATGGGACAGAAAAATAAATGAGAGCCTTTAAAGTAGTAACATCATTTACCAAAAATTATCTATTTTGCTTAATTTTGAAGTTCGTTCATTCATTCTGCCAAACCACTAGAATTCTTTTTTTTATTAACATTGCAACTAATCTTAAATATTGTGCTCCATCAGTTTATCTTTATAATACCTACTATTCTTCAAAGCATCTCCAGTATATCCATGCTTGCTCTTTCCCTTTCTTGAAAGCTCAAACCCCGTTCTTCCCAAGGCTGGTTGTTTTGAGCTATTATCTGAACACCTTTTTTGTTTAAGCATTCACAAAACAAATTTTTACACTCACGATAAAATGCTTCCTTCTCATTTATGTCCAGACTGAAGTAATATCTGTACACAAAATTAACACACAAGTGTATAATTGTAGTTTTATGCTCAAGTACCCCAATTATGCACTTTAAAACACTTTAAAGGATCCATCAGGAACATTCAATACCTCCAAACTGTATAGTCTTGAGGAGTGTCTTTTGACAAAACAGCTACATTACAGGGAATTCTTTCAGCTAAAAACAAAGAAAGCAATCAACTTTTTGGGTTTTTTGCTCCAAGACATCTGAACTGTAAAGAATGGTGGGATTCGTCTCGTGCAGCACATTTTGCCACAAATAAGAGACAAGCAGGAAACTGAATAGTTTGTTTTGTTTTTGTGTAATAAAGGTGTTCCAGGTAAGCACAAAAGAGGCCCAGCATTCAGCTTGTTCGGAAAGGTGATTAAGGATGTCTGCAGCACCCAAGTGCACACCTTCCTCAACTGCGACTCCTCACATACGCTCGGTGAATATTCAGTCCTCTGTGTTCTCACTTCTCCTTACAAAATACTTTTAAGAAGCAGTATTTTCCAAAGAGAGGCTGCAGGAGGTGACTGTCGACAGTTTTTTGTTACTTAAATTTCTCTGCCCGTGCGGTGGGGGAGGGTAATTATGTTAACCCATCTGACTTTGCATTGAAATGGGTTACAGGTGCTCACACAATGCATTACACTGCTTCACACAGACTGGTGAAAAACTTGCAGTATCCTTCATTGTGTATTTTCAAAGTGGTTTCCCATGACAAACACATACTGTTAATAAATAAGAGGTGAAGAAATCTGGAATGGTAAAAAACAGTGAGCACAACAAGAGGGTAGACACTTCATTACATTAAAAAGCAACGTACAAAGAAAAAAGGCCTCAGGCTGACTCAAGGATGGTTCAGTAGTGAGGCCATATTAGCAAAGATTTTCCTCAATAAAACCAAGACATGGTAATTTAAAGTGAGAAAATGCAATGCTCTGTGCAACTTATTGGATTTAGCATCAAGTGTCAGGTGCATACAGTCACTATTAGTTGACTGTCCACAAAGAGATGAGATGAGATTAGCCTATTTAAGGGTCACAGTCCTCCAAGAGCTATCACAAACACCAGGCAGAGTGAGCCAAAATGGCAGCTGCTGTTGCAGTTCTCCAGAGTGGCCAACAGAGCGCTATGCTCTTCCAAAGGTGGTAGAAAAACCACGTGTTCTTGGGAGGGAGCCATTCAGAGTTGTTCTGGAGGAAACACTCTATGCAGAAATGCTCCCCAGCTCCTCATCTAATCCACTGTGTGGGTTCCTGCCTCACAGCTGCCCAGTGCCCACCCCTGCCCGCTGAGGACCTGGGGAAAGAAGAGGTCTCCTGACAGCAGGCACCACAAAAGTAGACACTGTGGAGGTTGTTCACCTTTCGTATACAGCTCCAGGGACTATAGGACCAAGGCAGCTGGTCTACAGCTGCCAGCCAATCTCTTTGCTGCCACAGATGTCCCACTTTTGGCTTCTCTCTTCACCCAAGTTCCCCCTAGCTGGTCTGACCCTCTACTGAGCTGTTACACCACACTAAAATAGCAGAAAGGTATTGGACAGCCTTCTGCTGACGTAGCACACAGAAACAACTCAACATGGTCAGATGGGCCCAGAGGCAATGAGAGTCAAGCAACACTGCAGGTACCAGCTGGGTTGCTTTTGCTGCTGTTGAACTGCAGAGTCTTTGGTTTTCGTTTTCCTGGGCTCTCCTTATCCTGTGAATTAAAATCCACAATTCCCACTTTCCAAAAGAGCACCCCATGTGCAAAGTAACAACTTGCAGCTCTCCAGAAGAGAGAACATGCAGAGCCCTTCTAAGAGAGAGGTGCCACGAGAAAGCTGCAGCTTCAAGTGTAGCTACAAAGGAGGCCTCTCTCCTTGACTTTCAGGGAGGACACTGGCTTTTCATGTCTTCTGAAACTCAAGACACTCAAATTCTGCCACAAAATTTAACCCACTTTAAGCAGAAAATCACTGCAAGCTCTCACCTAGAATGACATCCAAGGGAAAGTAGTGATGCAGGGTGGGGGATGCACATACAATTCTTTCTCCCTTCCTTCCTTGCAGGAAGCAGAAACAAGTATCTAATGCGTTTCAGGGACATTCTTTGCATGAAAGTAAAGGGGGTAATGCCCATTTAGATTAGTTCTTCAGTATTATTAGGACAATGATCACTTATCTGTTGGTAGATATTTAAGCCTCCCATTTGGTTTGGAAAATCTTTCTCTGAGTACCAGTTGTACTTAACTGGCTACATTATTTTTCAGGCATGAGCTTCTACGATTAAACTAAGCTTCTGATTTTGCAGTTGCATAACTATTTAAAACACTTCCAACAACAGGTCAATATTTCTCAGCAGCTGGTATATACCCTCCAGAGCACAAAGTTCACACGTGCTGAAGAACAGGCATTATAGTTTTAAAAGCAGGTATTTTCACTACTTAATTGGCTCTGAAGTATATAAATCTGATTTTTTGGAGTATAAAACTAGGGAGAAAAGCTTAGGAAGCAGCACTGTCTGCTTTGGAGGGAGTACTTACCCATCTGCCCTTCTGGCCAGAGGTTTAATAGATTTCTATTTTTATAAAGGACATAAGGGGAGGGGGTGGCTCCATCAGTTTCCTACAGAAACCCAGCTGCCAAACTGGATGTGCCAAAGGGGAATTTTAGGGAATTTTAAAGAGATAACCTCTGCTGAGACTGCAATGTCAGCTTTGTAACCTCATGACTGGAACATGTGCAGTGAATGCTGGATTGAAAAGGCTGTGCTACGGGAGTTAGAAGAAAGAAAAGGAGAAAACACGAACAGCACGAACTGGGATTATTACTCTGTGATGAGAAGAGGACTGGAGCTAAAAAATACTGTTAGTTCACTATGAAAAAATACATCTATAGAGTAAGCTCACTTTGATTTGAATATTTATTGATAACCTATGTGTGCTTCCATCCTCTCAGCCCTAATATGGTCTCCGCATTTTATGCTGATGCTGTTGTTCCATTTAGCTGTTCAGTTGCAGTGTATTTTAAACAACACATGGAGCCAAATTGACCTCTGGTTTAAATGTTCAGCACAGAAACTGAGGGATGGGGGTTGAGCAGAGAAAAGGAAAGGGAGAGGAATAGGAGCACTGCCAATTAAAAGCAAACAACAAATAAATAAATCAAAACATTAAATAATCTGTACTCTTTCCGTCTAGTCCTTCAGCTTCTACTGAGCTTTTCTTTTATGTCAACAGGCAAAACTAAATTAAATCCCCTTAGCTTAAAATTATCAAGACTTTTTTTTTTACAGAAAATTGATAAATAACTATGGCATGTGCTACTATTTACTCACCAAGATCACAGTTTGAAGAAATTTAGTAAGCTAAGGAAGCTGTAAAACATTTGTGATTCAAAATTAAGATCAACATTCAAAACAAGTAAGGGCAGCCAAACAACCCACACAAATACAGTAGCCACAAATACCTTCAAAAGTCTGTAAAAACAGGGAGGGAAGAGCATTGAAAGTCTTAGCTGAGGATTAAAAAGGTGAAATTAGAGATTATCACCTAGACAAGTATATTTCTATACTAAATTACAGAAAGAGAAGTCTGTTATGTGTAAGACCCCATTACAAAACACTTCCAATGTCTACCTGTTTTCTTACTCTCCTCACATATAGCAGTGTGCTTGCAAAAGCATCCCTTTTAGTATATTTAAAATAGATGGGAAAAGATGATGTCATCACATTTCATCGAGAAGCAGTAATAAATACCCTTTTGCAGTGAAAGCAGGAATGCTTTATGATAAAATATAACAGCTCTTTAAAAAGAAACATTTCAAAGTAACAGGAATCCTAGAAAGGTAAAATAAATTAATAGTCTATGTTGTTAAAAACGATCTACAAATCTTTATCATCCAGTTCTTTCAACAGCTCCAATATGTGGTGAATGTCATTAAATTACCAATCTAAGAGAAGAAGCTGTCTTCAAACCTGAAGATATATGTCCTGTTGAGTCTAATATTTAGGAGTGTTTAGAAAATATAAAAAAAAAAAAAAAAAGAGGCGGGGTTTGGGGAGTTTTGCCTTTTTTTCTTTTAAGGGAAGCTGTTACCTGCGGACCCATAAACCCAGCTAATTTTATAACCTCACATCATAAGGCATACAAGGCATACACTAATATATGCTATCTTTAACCAAATGTTAGTTTGTTTCACCAGTGTTAGTTCTTCTTTCTGGGCAGCACTTCACTGAGGACCTGCTCCCTTGAGGAAAGACAAGCTGCTTCACTGCAGTTCTCTCCAGAAGAAAAGGAACATAATCAAATAATTAGCATCCAATGTAGCCATTCTGTGCATTAGTATTAGAGACAAAAACCTAGACAAGCATGTCTTTAAAAGCATTGCCTCTTCTACTTTGTTGCCTGTAACTGATCTGAAAATAATATTATTTCATCTTCAAGTCACAAAGAAAACAACTTGTTACACTGCAAGTAGCTTATCCACTGCCTTGCCGTAAGAAAAGCTTTGCCAAGTTGGAAGATTTTTGCTCTCTCAGAAAAAAGGTATTTCTATGATGTATTGTAAATCTTTACCTCCCTCAATTGGGAGGTAGGTTTTTATGCCTTTCAAAATTTATTATGTCTGCTTGACTGTGCTTTCCTAAAGATCCCTTTCAGCTTCTGTTCCAACTAGTGAAAACTCTCTCAAGTGCAGTAATGCAAAGGGAGTAGGAAAGAAATTCAGCACATGAACAGAGCAGACACACAATGTAGTGCAGTGCTTTGCAAAGCCCTACAAAGCACATTACGGCTCGATTCATGAAATACCCTAATTCAAAGTACTTGCTATGTAGGTCTTATAACTTATTAAACTTGATATTATAAATAAAACCATGAAGTCAGCCCCAACTGAAATACATACGTTTCCAAAGAACCCCTACAAACCCAGCAAACTCTTCAGCCCTTTCTATACATCTTTCCAACCCACATCTTTATTTATTTCCATTATGGGTGATTGAGGTTTCAACTCTACGAACTACTATGCAATTTTAAATTTTAATCATAAGAGTAGTGCCACTGAGCTTAAGAGGACCAACGCTACTAACATAACCAGTGATGCACAATGAACATATGAACTGAGGGATTTCTACTGCAATATCCTTGGGGCAAGGAATTTGGGGTTTTTATACATTTCACAAAGCAGCACATAATTTTGCTGGCAAACAGAAAATAAAGATTTCAGTTTTAAAATTTTCATGTCACCAGCAAGCCCTAAGAGGAAAACAAAAAGCCCCACAAAAAGCTCTGCAATGTGTCAGATTAAAAGGATCTCCACAATCTTTTTTCTGATGATCATAGTCAGGAAAGGTATAAGATATGACACAAGAGATTTGTGATTAATTGGTAAACTAATCAGGAACCAATTTTTCCAGCTGCCATTCTCAGCTATCATCTTCTCCTTTTGTCAAAAGCAAAAGAGTCCAAATAAAATAAGAATAGACTATACTACTTCTATGAAAAAAAACAAACACAAAACCAAAACCAGTTTCAGCTACACTAACTGCAACTTCCTTACATTTTTTCTACTGTTAACTGTTTTCTACTGTTTACCGACTTCTTCAGTCAATAAAAAAGGGGAAAAATTTCACACAGAGGCACTATCAAATCACTATCTCAGAAACAAGCAATAATTACTCTAGCAATGCCTCTTTCTCTGATATTTTAGTATACATTGTATTAGACATTCAATACTATTTATTGAACAGCAAATTTATCCTTCATGTGCTCAAAATGCAGTAAATTCCCCCATAAAATAAGGGTGCAGGATAACCTTGATAATTTTAATTACTGAGAAGTCTGTCTTGGATCTACAAGGTACACAAAGCAAGTAAGACATACAGAAATGGAAGCCAAGGCTGTTTCAGCAAGATTATACGTTACTAATACATTAGGATTGCAGTATTCGGTCTCGCTACCAAGTATGAGCAAGAGTATTTCACTAACTTTTATAAGATGAATTGATTATTACTATGACATTTCAACCGCACGCAAAAAAGACAGGTGACACTACAGTGTAAATGTGCTATCTGTTCAACAGTGGTGATTTTTGAGAGAGAGCTTTTCAAGTTTAGCCTAACAGGGTTATTTCACAAGCAGAAAACAGTTTTATTCCCTTATGTCAAATAACATTTATATACCTGTAACGTGCACCATACCACAGAAAGGGAGACATGAAGAAAACATGGCTTTACAGATATGACTACCAGCACACAGTATGGCTTTATAAATAATGTTGAAGTAAACAGTATCTGCATATAAATAACCATTCTTATATTGACTGTTAAATACACTGACAGAACCAAAGAGGAGCAAAATGTTGCTTACTGTAAAAATATCTGCTTTTGTTTTAAACATATAAACAAAATATTTATTTTTGCAACCATCAAAGCAAGCATCTGAGTTTTGATTTTCTCTGCGAGCAGCACACGTCTATAAATAAAGGAAGAGGGGAGAAAAAAACCCAAGAGGGTAGGGGAAAAAAAAGACACACAAGTGAGCTCTCCCACTATTGACAAGGCTTATAATCCAGAAAAATCTGTCGTGTGAGCCAAGGCATGGCAACATAGCGTTTAGGCACACAGAGGAGAAATGCTTGTAAATTCCACTGGTCCAATGAGCAGAGACACAGTTTTCATAATTTTATCATTGTGCTCCACGGCTGAGCGGCTGTCAGGCCAATGGCAAGGCACAGGTTCCCATTTGAATGACATATGGGTTCACCCAACCAGAGAGATGTTAGAGCATTAAATACCACAAACAGACAGGACGAGAATACAAAAAGCCAAATTAGCGCTCGCGCAATGGTGCGCTCCGGCAGGGACCTGGCTGCTCCCGCCCAGCGCCTCCGCCAGGTCCCTGGTGTCAGGAAAACCGTGTCCTCCAGATAACAGACTCTCGCCTCATAAAACTCAAACACACACTGAAAAATTGTATTTCAAAGGGTGATGGGAAAATAAGAAAACGTGTATTTTTAAAACACTGGGAAATGTAGACTTGGACATGTGGTGAGTGAGGAGTGAGCAGGTATTACTCTTTCCCACAGTAATTCTAAAGAGCGCCATGGAAAATACATTTTACCTTTGTGGAAAGCTGTTCTTCAGACCGAAGTGTTTAACATGTTATATAAACATGTTATGCAGTGAAATGTAAAACACAGGGGGATTTTCATCACATTTATTGCATTTGTTAGCCAAAACATAGTAGTCTTGTAATCACCACCACTGCTGTAGTAAAAACTTCAGTAATATTAACAAAAAAGTGCTTTCAGCCAGGCTTGTTGAATGGGAAAGAGATTATATTGAACAACTTGGACCTAAACATAACAACAAAACCAAACAAAACCCACAAAGAATGCAGATGAGAATGCAAAAGGAGAGCACAGGGCTGATTTTAAGCAGCAATTCACTATCCCCTTTTGGGAACAAACCAAACCCAAGTCACATAAATTACTGAATACTGCCTAAGACACAAGCTGTCCCCTCCCTGTGCAGTGTGATGGAGCAACACAGAAGCCACACAATAACACCAGTCCACAGGAAGGTTCGGACTTCGGGGAGCTCATAAAGGAATTGCATTAGCAGTTTTCAGGCTTTGGTCCATAAATACAAGTCAAGAAGTTCACCATCATCACGTATAATGAACACCACCTTTCCACAGCAGGATCTGCAAAAGCACAGGTGTTCAGGCTGCCAAAGAGACCCTGCCTGTTTACAGGCCACTTTTCTGGTGAGGAGGAGTGGGCACCTTCAAGCCTGCCCCTCACCCTGCACCCAGTCACAGTTGCAGCCTCCCCACAGCTCCTAACAACTCAAGGATGTGCTAGAGATGGCACCTTCCACTGTCTCTAAGGGGAATTTTTCTTCTCAGTCTTTCTGTGCTCTATTTTCACTCTGCAGATCTCTCTAGACATGGTCTCTTTAGATTTATTTTATAATACCAGGATCCTCTTCTGTTTGTACTGCGTTTTTCCTGCTCTCATGCATTTTACCCTTTCAGTCCTGACACCATCATCACGTCTATGCAGAAGACTTGGGAGACTTCACTAGATTCTGAAACATTCTCCATCAATAAACTGAAATGACCAGGAGGGAAGATTATCATTAGGCCTACATTCAAAATAGCTGTTTAGGTCAAGGGTACTGATTAAATAATGCAGTTCAAAAGCCACTGACAATTTCTTCCCAACCAAGAAATAACTACCGTACAAGAGCAGCAATCCATAATAATGTTTATCAAGAGTTATTTAATCACACACAATTTATTATTTAAGTGGCTGAATTTGTACTTCACTGGCAAAAATAAATACTTTTTAGGGCAACAGTGAATTCTTAAGAAAAGCAACAACAAAGCCATTTTTTTCTTTAAAAATTCCAGTACCATATCACTATCTGCTACCTCTTATTTTTAGGTCCCAGTAAACTATATTACAGGGATCTAAAAATTACAGGTTAATCTTTGCCCCAAGGTTTATCCCAGCAGTATCTTTTCACTTCTGAATTTGTTTTGTCTGAGAACTTCATATTCCAGCATGACTTTCAACTGAACACATGCAGCTAATATCCTCTCATCTTCTTTTTTGTAGTTAATCACTAAGAACCCATTTCAGGACTATATACACCAAAATACTGAAAGAAAGCCCCTCTGACTCAGGAAACCCCCCAAATTAATTTAAATATCTCCCTAATTGTTCTTATATAAGCAAGCTGTATGCCACCTGAAAGCATAAGATGAAGAGGAAATTAATCAAAGACTAGGAAATGTATTCCTTAGTTATTTCAACATCTTACAGCAGAAAATTATTTCAAAGCTACCCATACATACAAAGAACAGTGCTGGCAAAACACAAGAAAAGTAGATAGGAAGCAGAATTGTCAGTGATGTCCTCCTTAGAACACTATCTCAGAAAACGACTCTCATACCCTCTAGGCTAATCCATTCCCATGGAAGATGATACTCATATTAAAATATCCATCAAAGCCTGCCCTACCTTAGACAAGGAAAAAGAAGGCAGCACAGCTAATGGAAAGAAACCATCTGAGCTGTAGGCAGAGCACCTCCTCCCTTGCCATTATCTCTCCCCACTCTACTATGCTAAGGGAAGTTGGCAAACTGAGAGAGAATTCCCAGTGCAACAAAGTAGGAGCTTTGAAAAAAGCTTAGGAAAGGAGGAGAGTAAGGCTGAAGATTATTAGGGTCTTCAGAGCCCAGCAAAGTGCAGGACAGAGGGGGAAAAAATAAAATTGATGTCTATGACATAGCAAAATAAAAGAAACATGAAAACCACTTTTTCCTTAAAAGTTAATTTTTTCACTTATATGCATGATATTGAGATATGAAAACTCAGGTGGGTTAGTTCAGGGTGTTGTTTTGTTTTTTAAATAAAGTGCAGTACCGAACATGGCAGAAATTATTAAAAGTGATTTAGGAAGTTTTCAATCCAGAATGAAAGCATTTTTACACATACACACAGGAAAAGAAAAAAATCAAAGTCTGTCAAAACAGAAAACTGAAAAAAAGTTATAGAATTTGAATATTTAGATTTGACTGTAACTACCAAGAACATACAAGTAACAGCTTACAACTGGAAAAAAAAATCACTGAAAAGAAAAACAACATTCTGAAAAAAAGAAAACCAAACCAAACTAAAACTTTTCAAATACCACCAAATATTAATTTTGAAACCAATTTTCTTTTGAAAATACCTCAACTATGACAAAAAATTCATTGCTCAGCAGAAAACTACACTTGCCACAGTTTCCAGCAGCTCTCAGGTAACCAAACTAATGCACAGCATGATACTGTCCTACTTTGGTATCATGTGGAAATCATTAAGCACTTAACACAGATAAAATTAATACGGACTTACAACAGACTTATGCAGCACAAAGGTAAATATAACTGACTTAAATTTATACATCATATTATAGTTTGTTTGATGTAGTGTCCATGTAAACCTGTAGGCAGACACACCAAACTGAGTCACAGTGGAACATGACTTTCTTGGAGGTTAGGGTAATTTTAACATGAAAAAATGCTGTTCCCATCTACAGAGCTCCAGAACACTGATGGGCCTTCTCTTACTCCATTTCTTGGGAACATAAGCAACTAGACATAAATAAAATGAAAAAATCAGTCTCATAAAGTTAATGAAAATGAAGTTATGATTTCACTAAATTAGCTGGTATCCTCTTTTTCCAAAATTATTCTGAAACAGAAGGCTTGAATAGCACTGGTGAAAATGTTTTCAGTTCAGAAATAACATAGCTCGATGCTCAATGTTTGGGCTGCACAGCTCAGGGATTATTCAAAGATGAGATTTCAATCGAACCCCAAGCTACAAGGGGAACAAAGCCTCATGAGATATTGCTTCTCCCACCCTGGGGCAGCAAAGCTCCTGCATAAGTATCACACAATCACAGAATATGCTGAGTTGGAAGGGACCCACAAGGATCACTGAGTCCAATCCTTAGTCCTGCACAGACCATCCCCAAGAGTCACACCATGTGCCTCAGAGCATTGTCCAAATGCTTCTTGAACTCTGTCAGGCTTGGTGCTGTGCCCAATTCCCTGGGGAGCCTGTTCCAGCACCCAACCACCCTCTGGATGAAGAACCTCTTTCATTATCTAACCTAAACCTTCCCTGACACAACTTCATTATCTGAACTTCCAACCAAGCAGGTATTACAGTAAATAAAACATGGCTCAAATAATATTCACCAATGCAAAATTAAAACAGAAGGCTTTCTTTTTCACATTTTAAGAGCAATATCCACCTGCTCAGATCCCCTTCTACTCTCCTGACACAAGTTGTGTAATGGATGGGAATGGTAAGAGCTCCACCATTGTGAGCAGCTGTAAGAATGAACAGCTGTCCTCATCCTTCATAGAGCTGAAAGAAGACACAGAAAAGTCAGGACTGCATTCACTCCATCTTCAGTGGTTTTTCAACTGATGAGGAAGCAGTACTTAATGGAGTGACAAAAAGACAACAACTGCAGAGGTGGTGGATAGAGGGAAGCACATTAAGAAAGCAGTGATGGCTGTGCTTGAAATGTTTTTTTTTCCCTTTCAGTTATAAAGCTGTTTCTAGATTAAGGGTATACTTGGAAAAATACTCTGCTTTCTTCTTTCTGCTTTCAGAACCGACGAGATAAACATCGAAGTCCTGCAGGAAGATAGGTAAGTCTTAGGCAGTCACCCAGAAGGAGGAACGTTTCACATATTAAGATGTAAAACTGCACTGAAAATACAGGCTAGGCAGAAAGTTAATGATTGTTTGATAGACCTGATTAAAAAAAACACATGGATAGATGGCAGCCGGTGCCTGTTATTGCAAGGCTTGGATGGGATTATTTTAATTAATGTTCTACCTAAACTCTTTTTTACTAATTACCATTAAGAACTACCAGCTATATCCACAGATTAAACATTTCTCCCCACCACAAAGACCCAATTTTAGAAGCTGCTTCTACAACAGATTATTTGTTATACTGTTTATGGTACCATAGAAACCTTTACATCCTTTTAAATTTGTGGTAAGATTCTTTGATGTAGGTCCTTAAAAAAAAAAATAAATTGTTGACTGAACAGATACAAAACAAATGCCTCTTTATTGTGGAAGAAGAGTGTGAAAAAATGTCATTATACTTCACAACTTTATAGCAAAATTAGAGGACTTGCAGTATTTGATGCAATCTTCACACTGACTTAAATCCTGCAGCTTTCTCTTTCTTTCTGAATATACTTAGGAACAGAGAAATAAGAAAGACCTTGTCTTGAAGATGCAATTTTTTGTAGATTGATGTATTCTCTTTTAAAGGGATATAATTTTACAATCCCTCACAGGTGAGATAGTGGGTTTAATATCTAAAGGAAAGTACATATTTGTCTTTATGTCAATCTATATGAAAGAAAAATCACTGGTAAAGTAGCAATAAAATACACGCACTGCAAGGATCCATCTACATTCCTATTTTGTGGCTCAGATTTGACGTATTATTTGCCATACTCAGAAATGCAGTATTTCTGTATGCACACACATTAATCTTGACAAAAAGATCTTATTTCAGTCATGCTGATCCTATTTTAAAATTTATTTAATACTCAGCTATAAAAGGCAAATACTATTTTATAATTGAAAAGGACATCACAGTTGAGAAATACTCTTGATTGAAAACACTATCTGAATGGTTAAAAGAAAAATCCTACTGCCTTTCCTTTAAAAATCAATAGAAGATGACAGATATGTACAGAGTTTCGAAAAACTAATAAACAAATTGCAATGAGAACAAAAGCCTTACCAGTTTCACACACACACAAAAACTCAATCACATTTTTCCCCACTGTATTGTAAATTTAATAGAAACTACACTGTGTACATCTATGAGAAGCTTTATTTAAGAATTTTTATATCTGTTTATCGATATCCACAAATTTCAGTAAGTAATTATACAGGCTTGCAGTTTAAAAAAAAAGAGGGAAAAAAAAAGGAAAAATTCTAGTAGAAAACCCCTTTGAAAAAGAAATTTAATCTATTCTCCTACAAGACAGAATCTCTCACATTATATTGCTTAACTGAGAAACCGCATGAGAGCATACTGGGTTTTGTATAGCCAAAACAATATCTTTGTACAACCAAGAAAACCAGAAAATAAATGTAAAACCGATCAAACTCTGTACACCAATTATGATAAAAAAGTGACTATTAGCACAGCTACAATACTTCAGACCAAATTTTTAACAACATTTGCTTTCTCCATCTGTCTTTTTTGAAGACTTACTTCATCAGTGAGTCAGATTTTGGACAACATTTGATGTGGTGCCATTTAAAAAGAAAGAGAAATAAGAAGGAAGAGATTTTATGAAATAAATTCTGCCAAAATCCAAGGCAGATCTGGAATATGACAACAAATTTGTGTCAAATAACAGTCTGCCTGATGTTTAGATTGTTAAGTTTATATAGGAAACGCAAAGAAAAAAAGTAAGCTTTCCAAGCAGTCTTAAGGAACTTAAATTCTATCACACGTATTATAGCATATTTTAAGAAAATTAATAGATACATGAATTTAATTAAAAGATTCTGTGTTTGCCTATTGCTGTTATACACAGAGGAGCAATCAAATGCTGGTTGCAGATCCGTGTCGTTAGAATGACTTCTGCAATTTTTCTTTTCCATGTATAAAAGCAACTACACATGTACAAAGACAATAGCAAGAGGGCCACAGCACATTTTCTTTACAGAAAAAAAGATTTACTAGCCTATTAGGAGTGCCTACCTAAACAATGCTTTTCTAGCAGGCTGCCAAAACATGCCAAATTAAAGCCACTCCTTGTGCAGTGACCTCATTACTTCTCACAAATGGGACTGTTGAAGAAAGATCCTACAGGTATCAGTCAGTCATCATCCTTCTGAATACATCTGGTTTGAAAAGTCAGACAAAGCATCTTGACAAAACTCTGTTCTATAAAACCAGAAGAAAATAATGGAAACATATAAATTTCTTTTAAACATTTAGTAGGTCCAGAATAGGACTGCTGGACAGAAGGGCACAAGGCATCACCACACAGCTCTGGCAGACCCAGTGACAGCCATCAAGATGGTTTGTTCAAGGATGTGAGCCTTAATTAGCCAATTACTGCTTATTTTTAAATTATTCTGACTGTGGCAATGCAGCAAACCAAGCTGATCTAACTGTCAAATGCTAGAGGTTCACCTTCTCTTCATCCTCCTGGCACACACTCCCTTACTTCTTTTTTTGCATGGCTCTGGCACCAGCCTGGCCCGGAGACGAGCCATTTTAGCACACTGAACTTGAGAAAACTAAGACTCCTCCCTTCCCTCCAAACAAAAAAGGCCCTGAAAGTCTCCCTCCTGTTCAGCGAAACACCACTAAGCTTCACGAAATTTAGGAAGATACTGTACTGAGCCACAGGGAAAGCAGGAGATCCAACCTGAGTCACTGTGACAGAAAACTCCAAAATTAAGGAAACTGTTTCCCAGAGTCCCCAGTCTGACTCAGATTTGTAACACCAGAGAAATGCCATGTAACCGCAATGTGACTGATGCACACTGTATTTTGCATCATGCAAAGCACAAAAAGCGTAAGAAAATCTCAGAAGTGTAAAAAATTGCTCCAACATCCAAGGCATTTAATATGTATATACTTATTAACACAGATGTCCTCACTGAATTTTGTTTGTAATTAGTCCTTAATCTGAAAACCTTAAGTAATTCACAATGATATATAAAATACAACAGTGAAGCTGACAGATATTATTACCTCAATAAAGACTGCATATTAAACCTTTCATTCAAATCTATGGCAGAGCTATGAAGCCCACCACCTACTCTCAACTCTTTGGAACAAATTCTCCCTATACAGAATTATATTTTGCCTGTTTATGGTCTCCTACCAATTTAGTTTGCTAAGTACTTTTTCCCAATTCCTTTCTTCCAAATACATTGTAACGTGTCTAGCACACTGTAGTTTTTTAGAGCACTTTAGTAGTCAATGCACACGTATAACTCAGTTTTCAAAGTCATAACATGCCTTGAGGGATGTGAAAGGTGTTAGGAAAAATAAATAAGGCAGCAAGAGTTTTCGGTTCAGCCAACCAGCCTTAAGTTAAATTTTTCTAAGTACTTCTATCTATTCTTAGCCACTTTTAAGTATGTGTGAACAGCACAGAAACAATAAAGAATTTGTAGTTTTTCAGTAAGCCATGAAAACCTCTGGAGCTCCTTGGTGTAAATGCAGAGAAGTAATGGGTGAGGAAGAAAGATGGTCACCTTCTTACTACTAACTGGATTTGGGTGTTCAGCCTACTTAAGCTCTCGAGTAACAACTTACTTCAATGGCTAAAACAAAACCAATATTTAACAAACTCAACACATTTATAACAAAAGCTGCTGAAACCATTGGCAGAGGAAAGCCAAAAATTATCTGAAAATTAGAGACTGTACAAATTATTCTTTAAAACCCTGTTGTAAGGATATTGCCAGCATTCTTCAAAAATAAAAGGCTGACATCTTATTTGTTCAGCTTGTACCCTGCATGTCTAGATGGTTACAAAACCAAACAATGACATTTTAAATATTTTTTCCTAAAGTTTTGTATTTCAAGAAGAGTTTTCTGAGAGATGCAACTGCATTGTAAGTGAAACATCTCCAAAACAACCCCCCAAAAATCGCAGAAAAACAAGGAGGGGTGAAGGAGAAAGACAAGCTTAGATGTTCAAAACATTGCCATTACTAAGAATATCAAGGTAAAAATTGAAGGGATAAATTGAAGATATGTTCAGTGCTCAAAGCACATTTCTGAAATACAAGATAACAATTTGTCTGAGAACATCTTTTCTTTATCTCCCTCAGAGGGTTGTAGGATTATTAATCTTCAGAGCACAAAACACTGCAAAACTACAATTCCCGATGTACCCTGCAGCCCATTCAATTACCTCAAATACATGAGTCCTTGCTAAGAGAAGGCAGATTAGTTTTAAGAAAACATAAACCTAACTCTACTGTGCAGCTCCCAACTCTTAGTGTCTGGACATGTATTTTCCCTGTGCTCTATTCTTCTTGCAGAAAAAGAGGGGGAGAATTAATCAACTGAGAGAGGCTGAATAATATTTTTTGTTTCCTGTGGAAGAACAAACTCATGGTGATATTTCAAAAAATGTAACTGTTTCTGGAAAGGATTTTGGCAATGCCTTCAACACAATCCTATATAGTATCAAAACAGTAACCTCAGAGCAAAAGGGTATGTTCCCAGGATTCCACTATCCCCCAAAATGCTGATCAACAGAAGAAACAAAACACAAGCTCAATTAACAAAGTGGCACCTGCAAACAGGAATAAAACTCTGCTGGTGTAGCTCAGAAAACAGGATCCATCCATGACAAATTTGTGTTTATCTTCTCTAAGTTTACAACTGTACCTGCGATCCTGCACTCTGCAGCAGTTTTTACAGATGGGGAAAACGTCCCATCTACTGCTGTAAAAGAAAGCATGCACATGGCACACACATGCACTCATACATAAGGGTACACAGATGCATCCTCTCCAGGCCTGAGTCACAGCTACCACACCTGGGGTTGATGCCGCACATTCCGGTTACGACTAACAGGGTGCAAACTTCAGCTGAAGCACCTCTGCTGCATGGTTTTCCAGAAGGCTAAATGAGGGGAAAAAAGGGGGTTGGTTGGGGGAAATGTTTTATCCCCATGAGATGGTTTAGCTCCTCCATCCCACTCTCCGTGCTCAGGCAACTCAAACAGTGCATTAATAGAGGGAGCAGAGGGATGCCCACACCACATATGCAGAAGAGGCTCTGGAAGTACCAACCTGCCACCAAAACCTCCATGGTGTCCACTGGTGCTAGAAAAGATGCTCCCACATGCACTGAAAGGAAAGATGCCTCCAGTGTAAGCCACAAGACTGCACAAATCATCACGTAAAAGTAACTAATTAAATTCATTGTATCCCCTGCTTCAGCAGCAGAAGAAAAAGAAAAAGAAAACACATTGTACAGAAGACCACTGTTACTCTCCAGAAAAGTGGGAAAGATGGATTGGGAAGCACGCAGGGAAACTGCCTGCCAACCCACAGAGAGGACAAAGGGATCTCACCCAGGAAGCAGCCAACACCACTTTGTTCCACCAGGGCCCATGTGGGTCAAAACAAGTCGTGTAATAAACTCTACCTCACAGGAGACGGATACCTGGAATTTGATGCCCGTTCCAATACCCACCCCATTACTGTATTAACCAGCGGGGAGGAGGCAGATAACACACACCAAATTTACTGCCTGGTAGTGTAAAACCATTAATTTATCTTACAGCTATTTTACTGGCACAACCCCTGCTCTATAACAGTGCTCTTTTCCTGACTATGAGAAATTATTGGGCAGTTTGTGCTAACTGCTTTCCCGTCATGTTTCATTTCCAAACACCATTTTCTGTCAGTTTATTCCCATTCAACCCAAAGTGACTGTCAGCATGAATACAGATGATCTGTTCATTTTTATAATGGTCTAATTCTTGAGAGCAGTCTCCACCTCTCCTACTCCTTGAACTTAAAAGACCAACCAAACCCAACAAAACAACAGCAACAAAAGAAAAAAAGAAAGGGAAAGAAAAAAGAAACTAACAAAACTCCCACCAAATCGCCAGTAGATTAAACCTGAACATATCATTGATCCATTTGTATTTTACTCTGTTTGAGAAAAGACAAGAAATGTGGAAAACAGAAAAGAAACAACCAAACAAAAGGGGAAAAACTCAACCAAATCCAAAATCAACCCAACTCCGCAATGTTTTATCTGTATATAAACATTGTGTACCATAAATAGGCAAATTCTGTTTTTATATTCCTGCTTATTCTACTAATTTTAGCATTTTACTGAGAGGTGAGGCCCTTCTTGAGGGGCTGAACCCTCCCCTCCTAGCACCCACAAACTTGCATCTGCACTGGAAACACTCCTGAAAGGCAGCAAAATCCAGTGAAGACTGGGGGGAGGCATGGGAGGGTTAAAAGAAAACAAGGAGTCCCTGGAAATGGTCCTGCGCTGCAATTATGTAACTCGATATCAAAGGTGCGAAAGCTAGAATGAAAATATTTGATGTGACAGCTCTTCACCTCAGTTGTAGCATGCCCTATCTAAATAGCAGGAGAGCAGATGGTAATTTTCAAGCACATTTAGACCAGAATGCGATACTTAAAAATAAATACATAAATAAACAAATAACAGTACACACGGAATAAATAAAGCAAAGCGAGTGTAGGGGGAGAGAGTGTCTTAGTAGGCTAACCAACATAGCTGGGGAAAAAAAACCCCACTACCGCACACACAGTTTTACGGTCGTACAAGCCCTTCTTCAGATCTGACACGTACAATTTATTTCTCAGCTTAAACCACCAACTTGTGGAGCAACACAAAGATGCACGCACTTGTCCTGGCAAGAGCTTTCAAAGTTCACTGGTATTAAATCTGCAGCCCAGTAAGCTGTGAAAACTCTGTCCTTTCAAACGAAGCAGCTTTTGAACACTTGCTTTGAAAATTTTAAGTGAATAAGTAGACTGCATAAAATTTGTTCAAACACCCACCACTACCTAGAGATTTATGCAACGTCAGATGCACCCTCAAACTCCAAGTTATTTTGACGATAAGAAGCAATAAATCATTTTAGTAATAATAAAGACTCATTTCAAAATGCTGCTTGCTCCACAGATAATTCTAAATAGTCTTCCAACTGTCCAATCAAATAAATCAATATCTGGGGTCATGGCAGAGGGGGATTTGTGAACTATACATGCTCTGTATTTAATTGTCATAGCAAATCCCAGATTTAAAGCATCACTACAGCTGACAGAGCTGAGAACAGCCAGTGCCGTGACTAAGAATGGTGCCTACTACTGCCCAGGAATCCACGTCATCCGGATGTTTCCAGATATGGAGATAGAAATACCCCCATACATATGTATATGTATACATAATATATTTATGTATACCTGTGTGTATATGTTACACTAAAGACAAAATCTAACAAAAGTGAGACCAAGTGAAGAGAGAGGACAGAAATACATGGTGAATTGTTTCCAAGTATCTACTATTCACCAGTATGGCTGGTAGAAAAGAATGCCCATACCTACCTTTTCCAGTTCTCCCCATCTATACAGTAGCCAAGATGTTTTTCTGCTGGTCATCTTTTCTATTCTATTCTAAAAGGTGACAACCAACATCTGACAACTAAATGGAAACTGTTACAAATTTTATGTTTAAGTTGTTGTGCTTTTAAAGAAAAAACACACCAGTTTGTCCATTTAAATAAAACTTTTAACACTGTTTTTACACATGCTATTTTAACAAGCTACAAGTATATACAGCCCACTCCAGTATACCAATCTTTCGGGATTACAGTAACATCCTACATCAGTAAATCATGAAAGAAAACATATAACTAAATTGTGCCTGAATAAACCAGCGAGCACTCTCACCTCAGTAACCTTGACGTTAATTATTCCAAAGCCCTGATGCTTCATACAGAGCAAAAGCATCTAAAATTAAAGAGTTTCCCCTGCCTGCACAGCTACGTATCCTATCTGTGCTCTTGTCAGTTCAGGTCACAGTCACTGCAACATTCCTCTTGGTGCAGTCACATCAGCTCTGTACCCCACTGTCCTATGCTCCTGCAGACACCTATCTGACTCTCTGTGTTGGCCATATTGTCCCTTGTGTACGTCTCTGTTGGCTTCTGCTTTCCCTGCCCACACTAATTTTTAAAGGCCTCCCCCACCTCATCTCCAGACCCTCTCCTATGATAGTACCCAATTAAGCAGGAGCTGGCACACAATACAGCAAACCCCCACTACTCCGAAACCAAATCTAGAACCCAGGTGCCAGAGGGAAGCAGTTTCTCATGGTGGCATTATGGCACATTTGACCTGACATCAATTGAGACTGAAAAGGTTTCATGACCAGACTGCATTAATGGGGAAGCCCAAATCAAATTAAGTGCTGAGATAAAAGCAATTAATTGTTGCATCTACAGCATGAGTGTTTCCACCTGATGTGTAAGAGCACATTTGTTCATAGCATGGTAGAACTCCAGCACACTGAAAACTCAGATTGCACTTCCATATTTTTCAAGAACAACATTTCTGCTCAATAAACATTATTTGGATAAAACGCTACTAATATGCAGCACCAGGTAGGTATTTTATCATTTATTTGCAAGTATCATGCATTTTATAATAAATTAGCATAACAGTTCAGCAGCAGAGTCAAAATTTGCACCCAAGCATCCTAATTACCAGGATTCTTTCTATATTCCAATTCTAAAGTGTTATCTCATTTGCTCATTAGTATGTAGTATACATGCATTACTAAAAGCACACAAAACTGAAATTATCATAAATATGTAACTACAGTTACATTTTGATTAAGTTTACCAAAATTTGAAAAAAACCTGAACTATAAAATGCAAAATTCACATGTAAAATTGTAATGAATTATGTCTTAAGTTCAATTTATTCTCAAAAATACCACAAAAATTTCTAAAGTGAAGATTTTTGTTTTATATAAAAAGTAGTAATAACGGTCTATTCATTGTGTAGCAGAACTAGAGGTTATTCTCTGAACTAACGTGACTGCATTGTAACATGGTTCCCAGGTATTAAAAAAATATAAAGCCATTTATTAGGTATTAAGAGAGCAGGACTAAATTGACACGATTAAGTCACAGTTTAATACAGTGTATAGTTTTATGAATTTGTTTAACTTGCTTCCTTGTGGTAAATTTTGGAAAGTAAACTGTTAATCAACCAATATTAAGACCCTTACTCCCAAAGCACGCCAACACAGGGCACAGATATACAGAAGTGCTTAATATGGGCCAACTCACACTCATTCTCATATGGAAATCCAGTAGTGTTTTCTTTATTTGTATGCTTTTGATTTCACAACAAGCAGTGACAATGGCTAAACAACATACGAAATGCAAAAATCATTCTCCAGAAATCCCTCTTGAAAACGTTATAAAACATAGCTACAAGTCCACACCTGACCTCCCTTCTTTGGAGAAACACTGAGTAAGCTTCAGTGGGACATGTCTGGAACAGAAAAAAGGAACAGCTCAAAAAAAAAAACCAAAAACCAAAAAGAGCTTCACTGTTTAAATGGGCTTTAAAAGAGCTGGATCAGTTCAAATTCAAGAGATAAACTTGTGTGTGTCCCATTCACAGTCTCCTGTTCAGAAGCTCTCCCTATGAGCTATGGTGAGTCCGTGCTTCTCACAGCCACACTTGCTCCTGCTGTGGAGACCACAGCAGCCCACAGGCTGTCCTGCCAGCTTGCTGCCTTCTTAAAAGTAAGTTTCTTTTCTGCAGGATGGAGGTGCAATTCTGCATGATTCCAAGCAAGACAAAAAATACCACTTCTGTGTCTTCTGAACTCCTACAGTGTACAAGCGGTATTTTACAAGAAGTAAGAATACCTTCCATCTCCAGAAGGTGTTTTCATGCCTTCTACACGCATTTTAAACTGCCTGATGGGAAACATCTTGGGCTGGGAGAACGCACCTCCACAAAAAGCACTCAGTTTTTCAGAATTAAGAACCACTGTACAGATTTTTTTAGTAATTAAAGTTCTTGGTTTCTGAAGGCATAACAATGTGGTACGGGTTTACTAAACTGAAAACACCGTTGGAACATGAGATTCACTACAGGAAGAAAAACAAATACTCTGATTGCAATAAGGCAGAAGGCAAGTGATTTTACATTTATGTCACTCAATACTTTAAAGACCAAGTTAATTTTCAGATCTTTGGGGGTTTATTGTTTGAAAGTGTACTGCAATACCTGAAGGACACAGCAAGCCTTACATGGCATCCAGACATGCCCACAGTTCTCCAGTCAATGGGCCTTCCTTGTCTGTGAAAGTACAGGCCATGCTATAGACCTGTGCACTGGACTGAAAAATTCTTCTTTAAAATTTCTGTTCCATATATTCAGTTATACACAGGTTCAGGCCAAGAGACCTGAATTACCGTCTTTTAACCTAAAAGGTTATTCAGTTCTTCAGAATTCTTACTATCAACCACATTCTCCAGTTCACTCTATCCATCCTAATTCTTTATATGAGCACCATCTCCACTAGCCATTTTGAAGGACCAAAAACCTGATGTAGTTCACCAGTATCACTTTCTTTTACTCAGCCAGATATCATATTAATGCTTTTAAACTGCAGGATTGCACAAGGAACTTGCATTCAACTGATTATCTACCATGACCTTCAAAGCTTTCTCTGTCACTGCTTTTCCAGAAGAAAATGATATCCTGTAAGCGAGAGCTGCATTTTAGTTCCTAGATCACAGTGGATTTATTCAAATTAAAGTACTCTATATAAATCTAGTCTTATCTTCATTTAAATTGGCAAACAGGAAAATCTGGTATGAGTACTATATTTTAATCTTGTGTTTCATTTATTATTTTTTTGTTATTATTTTAAAGGAAAGTTTAATCTCACTGATTGGTAACTATTCTGTTTTGGTTTATTATTAGCTCTAGCTTTTGCTAGGCTTTTTTACTATGCTTGGCAACTCTTTTTGCTAACCAGAAAAACGTATTTAAATGTCCACACACACTTATTTAAGCAATTATGTACTTGAACAAATATTTATTCAGTTCTTAAGTTTAACATGCTTATTACATTATAAAAGTGGCAAACAGAACATTTCTTTCTTATCAGATCTTTTTTTTTTTTTAATTCACAATTAGGGCTCATTTATAGTTGAAGGAATTTTACTCCTTCTAAAACAGGTCTTCATTAGTTAAGGAAACCACTTAAATAAATTTGATACGCATTCAGAATATTCTTTATAAACAAGAAATTGTTTTAAGAAGTGAAGCTTCTAGTTCTAAAATTCTGACAGATGCTGGAGACAGAAAAAGCAGGACAGGACTAACTTTTTCCTCAATTATTTGTTTAGTAAAAAGCCTTTAAGCCATTCCAAGCATCTACAGAGGGAAAAAAAAAATCCCCCCCAACCAATCTAGCTCATGACCATTCCCATCTTTTGTGTTGCTGTCCCTCCGAAAGCAACAGACAGGTGTTTGTATATGTAAACAATATATCTATCAATCTATACACATCCATGCTCATAGATTTTATGTTGTTGCTTATTTGAGCTCAGTTCTTTCTGCATACAACTTAGTTAAACCAAGCTATAGTCTTTACAACTAAAAGAACACTAATTTACTTCTGTAACCAGTTCTTAATCTGCTTCTGAATTCCCCAGTGTGAGATACAGTGTTTTTCCAGACAAATTGCTGCCTGTATTTACACACAGTTAGTTTTTAAAACAAATTCCTAAGGGTTTCAATGCTGGCAGCAGGTGGTGGTCAGTCCCTGTACCCTGCTGCTCTCCCCAGTGCAGCTGACATTCTTAAAGGACTGGTCATCTTGCTTTTACTTTACTTCAGTGCTCTCTAGCATGTACTAGCTAGTACCCTCATCTCCTGCCTTCTTTGCCAGGACAATAACTCAGAAGCATTTAAAATCATTTGCTTTTGAGTACTCAGTTATTCAGAAATACATAATATTTCTCTTGATATACAGTACCACTTTCCCTCCTCTTCTACCCATTCAATTCTCTCTAAATAGGTTACAAGCATTTACTTTAACATTCCAAACCTGTGAACCTTCCCACTAGATTTCAAGTAATACCAAGCAGATGAAATTTATAAGTGTAAATAAGAAATTTTAGCTCCTCTTGTTTATCATCCTGGTTGCCAGCATTAGTGTATATGCAATTAAATGGGGTGTGGGGGGCTGTGTGTCATGTTCGGTTCCTTGATCACTTCTGTTCACAAAACATTTCAATGTGTGCTTACATGTTCCTGTAATCTTATTCTTCACCCTCACTTCCCCAGCTCAGAGCTCTTCCACCAACCCAAGACAAAGTGATCCCAAGAAATAGCTTCTCTGCTAACTACAGAGAGCTCAGCCAAAGAACATGCTCCCTTCCTTTTGCAGAAAACCACCAGCTTCTCCAAAACGCCAACAGCTTTCTACACCAAATTATTCACCCTACCAGCAGATCCCCTCCAGGATCTTTGTTTCTGTACTGCTTATTGGGAAGGAAGGCCTTTTGAGCACATCAGCTGGATAAAGAGGCTTTTAAAAAGCTTCTGCCTCCTGGCAACTTGCATCAAAACCCTACCTTACTAATGTGAATTCTTCCACCAAAGCTGACTGACAGCCAAATGTGGCTGGGGGAAAGGGGAAGGGGAAGAGGGGAGGTGCTAGGTTTCTTGCACTAGATGGAAAAGGTGGGTTTTCCTCTACCTCATGGGATGTTCTGAGACCTCAAAATGTCCCTTGGTCATCATGTTCTAGGAATTTCTGCAGCCTCAAGACTATGAGCCTTTACTTTCCTTTCATAAGTCAAAAAAAGGCCTGTCGAGGTGTATTTTCTGGTCAGTGGAACAATTCAAGCTTCAAAACTTCAAAGTTCTCCAATTTTACAGTATAGATTTAGTCTGCTTATTTCTGATTCCCTGAAAATTCTGAGGTAGTCAGACATTTTGTTCTATACAAAAAAAAAAAAAAAAAAAAAAAAAAAAAAAAAGAAAGAAA
>JAWWLV010000121.1:53713737-53750152 GCA_035041135.1 Platyrinchus mystaceus
TGGACAATGGCAGTGAGGTCCTCAGGACGTAGGTTTGTTTAGAGTGACCTTCTCTTAGATGGATGGCCTTAGGGGTTAAGTTAATGGTTCAGAGAAAAACATGACAGTAAGCCTCACTTTCTTGGCATACTCCAATCTTCTGGACTTAAAATGATTTCAGAAAGTAACACATACACTCAACCAGCCAACCAGTAGTAAACACGTGAGTTTGCTAGCTTTAAAACTCTATCTGCCAAGCCAACAGCCAACTGATTTCCTTGGCGTAAATTCGCCATTTCCAATCCAGGACATTACCCAATACGGGCACTGTGAACCCTCTCCTACCTGACGTCATCACACTGGTGCTGCTACAATTCTGGTTGATTTGCAGTTTCCATTACAATAAATCCTTGCCATATATTCCCAGAAGTTCTACAGTGTTTCTGCCCCTTTATAAAAAAAAAGGTTCTCCAAATTGAAACTTGCTACATAAGCCAAAACAAACAAACACACAAAGAAAACAAGTATATCTATTTTTTCCTTATGCCTCAAAATAATCCATACATTAAAAAGAGGGGGGACGGAGGAATGAATTAATGCTTCTCTGAATACTGACAGTTCCATTCTTAAAACAATAAAGACCCTGATAACATTTTTTAACTTCGCAAATCAAGAATATAAAAAAATATTAAAGGGTCAAGAGATTAGCACCCTTTCATACTAAAGCATTTCTACAGCAAAAAAGGGAGAATGAATAGAGAGAGGCTTAAGCCTCATAACTGTCTTGCTACAAGCAGGCTCATGACTTCATGATCAGTACTAAAATGCTCCATTTTAAACAGCTATTAGGAATGGCTATTGTACATGTCCACACAAATGTCTTTCCTAAAGAATTTACTATGCATTAGAGCAACACGATCCTATTTACACAATAAGTTGTTGTTCCAGTCCATCAAGTACACAAGGAATTTTAATGCATGCTAAAAAAATCAATTAGGCAATGATCCTCTGATTAAGCAGGCACATCACACCATTCAAATTCTTTCAAACATATTCATAAATCCAAGCTTTCAAACTTTGCTGAAAACTTTCAAAAACTGTACGTGGATATTTCAAGTATACGATTTTCAAGTTTAATGAAATTCATCACAGAATGAAGTATTACATGCTATTATCATGAAAAAGCAACACCATCAGATAATGGCAGAAAAAAACCCCCTTATTTTGATGGCTATTCTGAGGTAATTTTGGTTTTAGCAGAAATGTCTTTACAAAGCACCAGAAGGCTTTCCTACAGCACATGGCACCAAAGGACAGAAACACTTTGAGAGGGCAACTGAACCAGAGCCAGAAGAAATTACAATTACATCATCAATTGCTTGACAGAGGTCCAAAAAGGGTGGGAAGAGAAAAAGAAGTTAAATGAAAAGGAAATTATTGTCTTTATAATCAGATGTTATTATTCAGACAGTATTTCAATCATAGTGAAATGTATTGCAAAATCAAGCCTGAAGTTTGCAGGTGCCTGGTATCCCTGCATATTAGGATTTTCAATTTTGACATCATCTCTTTGTAATTCCAAGTGATATCTAACTGAAAGTTAGATCAGAAACTGAAAGTTAAACCTGAGAGTATGTTTTTTCTGCCTTCTGTTTCTACATATGTTCCCTGAAGTCCTGGGTTAGGAATGCTAATAATCCTAAAATTACACTCACCCCACGCAAACCAGGAGAGAGAGTACCTGAGATGATGAGATAGCAGTATTAAGATTTACATGCAAGAGCAGCATTTTAAAGCTTTGTTGCAACTCGTGTTTCAACCATGCTGAAGACTGACAACACAGGCACAAGTCATCTTTCTCCCAACTTTCCCTTGCCTTCTTCAGCCCCTTTCCCACTACAGGTGGATGGGAAAGAAACAAACCCCCAGCTTTCCTAGAAACATAAAAATCTCTACGTAATTAATTCACCGTATATATTTATGCATACTGGCAAGAGATACGTCAAGTATGTAATCCTATAAATTAAACATATGATTCTTTCAGTATCACCTTCCTTTCTCATACCTCCCCTTTTATATAGGCGTCAAATCAGCCCAAACGCTTTATATGTTTATTTGACTCACACTGAGTTAACTGGGCATGCCCTTAAAATTTTACAAAATGCTGCAGCATTCTTCAAACTGCTTAATATTTAGTCACAGAAAGCTATCACCCATCTTCACAAGATAAATCTAGATCTCTTTTGCCAAGTGTCAGAGAAGAAAGCGACAATCTCAGGTTCCCATTAGCTTTATCCTACATGCCTACTTTTATATCTCAATCCATTTATCTTTAGTTATATTAGTGCAAAGATATTGTCTCCATTTCAAATTTTGCTCCTCATGTATGGTTCAGTGTGTTGTTCTGGGGTTCATCATCGATAACTCATTAGAGATGAATTCCAAACCCAAAAACTTAGGATATCTGCTTTGTCTCTTCACAGCATCCTTTACAGTCATGCCAAAGAACATATCCCACACCTTCCATAATCACTTCAACATTCTGAGATTTCCACACAGAACGTTAAGACAATTTGCAGGTTTATTTGCACCTTCCTGTTTGGTATCAAGCATGCCTAGACCGAACAGCAGTTGTAAGAGAATGTCTGCAGCATTTTGTAGATAACCCTTTTACAACAGGTTATCAGGCTATGCTTGATATCCATGCTGCAGATATGTAGACTGACTGCACCTGATAACATTTCATCTTTTTCATCCTCTTTAATGTTTCACTGCTTATGCCAGAGGCCTCCCTTCCTGCGACAGCTCTTCCACCTCTGTGTTACAGGCTAGAACACACTATTCTCTGCTGCAGTATGACACAGACCAGCTAACTACATCAAGGCAATTATCTTCAATTCTACCATTTCCATTAATTTTAGCTCAATCTTTAGGGTGTTGTTTGTCATCTTTATTTCTTCATTTGCAGCATCCTGCAGCAGAGCCTGCAAGTTAAAATCTGTCAAGTCCCATATTCTAACCTCAAGCCACACTTGCTGACAAAGAGCCAGACTTAACATTTCAAGGTCTTCTTCAAAATTCAAAAATCTTCACAGTTTAACAAAAAGCCTTCTTGTTTCATCCAAGGAAACAGAACTGACAACCTCAGCTATCTTTGGGCAACAGCAAACCATAATGTAAAATAAGAACATCTTCCATTGATGTTTCCCACTCTTCCTACAGTGTGGCACTTCCACCCTCATAATCCATCTACTCAATGCTCTCTCTGCACAATACTTAAATCTGAGCACTGTATGTGTTTAAGGTCCAGTATTTTTTAACCAATCACGTTTTTCCAAGTGCCTTGCGCTTTTGATAAATTCAATGTGACACTGTAAAGGAGCCCAATTTCCAGGAAATGCTGAGATTCACCTTCTGAAACTTCCTGCAATGTTATTTATTTTATATATATTATATCTAGAAGTGGGTACATGCTACACAGTCAATTTTAACAAGAGTAGCTGGCTCTCCCTATTTAATATTCACATCACAGGAGTAAAAATCCAGCCAGGAATCAAACTGTGGCATCCTGTGCCAAAGACAACTTACCACTCAGCTGGTAAGTTGGCAATTCAATTTACAAACCTGCATTCCTGCATTCTAATCCTTTGTAGAAAGGTGGTAATATATGAGCAATATGAAAAGAACTGGATTCAGATCATTAGAGGTTCACGAACCAAACACACGAAGCCTTGGAGGCTGTCCAAAACAAAATCATGCCTAGGTGGTGATGTCCGTTCAATAAAAATCCAATGTCATAATTATCCTCTCGCTTTTTCCCCAAAGAGCTTTAGTGCTCGGAGCGGCGCTGCAGCTCAGCCAGTTACAGGAACGCTGTGAGGAGAAGGACAGGGCCTGCAGCCAATGGCAGTGCCAGGTCACTGCCTGCTGACGGGTAATCTACAATTACCAGGCAATTAGCAAATGCAGCGAAAATTCAACACTCATCTCTGCATAACACAGAATAACTCATTTTTAAATTAAATGTGTGTTTTAATAACTTCACTTTGGCTACAGCCACACAGAGAAAAATAAAGCCTCCTTTATTCAATTTCTCCTCTCTTTTGCAACCGACAAAATGCTTTGCTGTCTGAATCAAGCAACCAAATATACTGTTTGACATTTCTAAACTAAACAATCTCTTCCTCACCAGTAAGTATCTATTTAACAACAGAAAAGAACAAAAATTAAGACTGCTGCTAATGGTACTATAGTATATTTGAAAATGTTATTTAATTAACTGCCTGATTAATATTTTGTCCTGCTGGATGGGTGATAACAAGAACTGGCCAGGCATCTATCTGCCAGGGAGTCCAAAATTTTCTTGTCTTCTCTATATTTAACAATAAATTACATAAAAAAAGATAATCTGCAATCAACGAGTTGCACAAAACAAATGTCTTTTCCCAGCAATGATCAAGTTATTAATCTGTTGTGCTCACAACACAATGTAGAGCTCTCACCGCCTACACTCACATCTCTAATCTGAAAAAAAAAAAATTAGCTAAACGTTAGCTTCTTAATAATCTTGGTTTATCTCTCCCTCTAGAAAAAGTGCTGTATCTTCCTTAGTACAGGGTATGCACAGTGGGATTGACCTTCTTTAAAAGGGTAGGAAAAAGGCAGAAGAGGTCACCATCAACAGTGAAATCTAAGTAGACAAAAAGAGATTCTTACCTTTCTATACCCTTGAATACAAAAAAAAATTAAATCCTGACTTTCAAGAGCTGTTAATGGGAAAAACATAGGAAAAGCTAAAGACTTCTTTAAAAATGAGGAGAAAAAAAGAAAACTAACCACCATAACAACAAACAGCTGATATAAATATGTAAGGCTTTTGTATGCACTGGACAACACTAGCCTTGATGCACTGATGTCAGGTCTAGGTTTTCACCTGCATTTAAATGTATCTAAGCCAGAGAGAAAGAGAATATCAAAAACCCCCAAAAAACAAAAAAAAACAAAGAACATAACCAAAAAATATACAAGGCTACATGATGTCAACTGGAAAAAAAGAAAAACTCATGGCATTTGACATACTTCTCTCTCTCCAAAAAGATACCAGCAATGAACTAAATCCTTTTCTAATTGTTGGGGATTTCAGAAAACATTCACACTGTAAACATAAATTTATTTAGTTTTAAAACAGTCCTCCGTTTTCCTTCTGCACAAGAAATACTTATTTATGTGGTTTTTCTTCTGCACCCTCTATATTAACGAGGTGTCAGAAGGGAAGAGAAAGAGAGGAGGGAAACCAAAGCAACCCAGAAAAATCCTCCACAAACCTGTTGCTGTGGATACTGCATTCCTCCCATGGCTGCTGGGGCTCGGCCCTGCATTCCCACGGGATAGCGCTGGGGGCCGGGAGGGCCGTAGGACTGCCCGGGGTAGGGGCTGCTCTGCTGTGCCTGAGAGTGAGGGTTATTGCCCATGCCGTACAGCTGCGGTCTCTTCATGACCATCGGATCCATTGGACTGCCCTGTTGATAAACACAAGCAAAAGAATATTTAAGACATGGAAAGGAAAAAGTCAGAATCATCAGGCTTACCGCGGGCAGACTATACATGTGTTTTCTCAATGCTTTATACATCAAATATTGACTTGACTTACAAACTGGCAAAGTACCATAACCTGGTTCTCATATTAATTAGATGAGGTTTCGAATGGTGATTTTGAGACTTCCACTGCATTTAAAAAAAAAAGTTTTGCCCTCAAGATTGTCTCTTGCCCACAGAAAAAGCAGAAAAAGTGTGAATAAATTTCAGCTTAAAAAAAAATTAAGTATACTGCTGCAAAGTGACTAGCATTACTTTCTTCGATGTTAAAACAAAAATAAAATAAAAACATAAATATATCATATATCAAGAGACACAAATAATGCACAAGCCATTTAACCTTGAGAAAATGTCTGTTTTCTTACATCAAAAAAAAGGGAAAGGAGAAAAGAGTTTCCAGGAAGCACAATGAATACAGAATACTGTATTTCAGTGTTTTCATATTGTTATCATGTGCACTAATAAGTTTTCAGATCAAAAGGCAAGTCATAACTCACATTTTACATGAAAGTTTATTTACCTCCCTAACAGACCTCAGAAAATCCAAACTGCAACCAGTGATGGAGGGGGAGGGGAGGCAAGGGAGGGAAGTTTTATTTTTAGACTTTTTGGCAGCACTTACCAAGCACTGTAACAGTTTCAGGACAGGTGTCAACCATTGTGTAGTATAACTCTCATGTTTTATTACTGAGGACTAACTGAACCAGAAAAAATATCATACTTCATCAAGCGCAGCACTGTATTGTTAATATGACAACCATTTTTTAATTCCCGAGTGCCGGTTATATTCATGGAAGAAAACTTGGGGGGGGGGGAAGAAAAGTTTTTAAAAAGCCTATCACAATTTCATCTTCATGAAAGAGACATATCCCTCCCTCCTCCTCCCAAGAAAAAAGACATATTAATTCACCCCACCAGGAGCAGGACTCCTTCCTGTAGTACATTTTGTTCATGTTTTCCTGCAGCTGATCGGTTTCATTTTAAAACCTTCTATGTAACACCACTTCTACAAGTCCTTTCTGGCTATTATATTCTGATGCAACAGTTATTATGACAATAACTAACATTTCCCACTCCCATCCCTGTTTCTTCTCATTACTGCTATTTGTGCTACTAACTACTTTTTTTCCTCTATACAATGTCCTCTCTAAAGTAGTCACTGCTTAACGACCTACTACTCTTTCCCTACTGCAAGTAGAAAACATCAAACCTCACTTTTTCACTGGCTCTCTCCACCATTACCAATGCCAACTTGCCAAGAATGTCACGCTAAACTAATAAAGTATTCCAAATGTGGGCACACTACACCTGAGGAGGTGGAAACAATAACCTCCTCCTCCTCACAGGACACCTCCATTCACTTCAGAAGAGGATCACCCTTTTTTACCACCATAGCAAACTGCACAGTCACTTCTAATTTTGGGTGAGTATTACTCGGCAATTTTCCCTTTATTATTTGCCTGCTCTGTAGCCAGAATAGAAGTTTCTATTTTTTGCCATTAAATGTCCCTGGGTAATTTCCTATTTATATTTCATTCTTTACAAAATCAATGGTTCCCCAACCATTTCAGGTCACCTGACCCATAACAACATTCTCTTTTTATTTTTTATTTTTTTTAGGCTACCATGCACTCTCACCACAGTTTTAACACAAAGGCTAAGCAGATGAACTATAGATTTCTTGTTACAGCGTCCATGGGGACAACTTACACGTCCTCCTATAAATCATAATACTTTTTCCATATTTATTTCTGTGTTTCAATGTTCATTCTGTTCATCACCTGTCATATTCATCTTCTCAAATATAAATCCTTGTTCAAAGCAAGTCTCAAGCTTCCTTCACAAGAGTCTCATGAAGCCCAACAGCAGTGTTCACTGCCACCATCTTCTGTTTCAGGGAATTATTTCCAGGTCTCATCTTCAATAACAACATTTACTCAAATTCAAGTTTAATTAATTTTGATTGTAGTATTTACTGTTCTGTATCCAATTCTTAAAAATCATTATAAACAATGCAGATAGCTACACAGCTAAAACAGTCTGACATTTTCCATTATTAAGACTACTTTCAGGTGCATATAAACTTTGACAAACTTCAAGCATTTAGGCTGAAATTTTCCAGGCCATATGTATGCCTGAGGCTGAAATTCTCTGGAAAATTCAGCAGAAACAGTTCAGCTATGTCTAAGAATGAGGTCACAGAAAAATACATGGTTTATGTTCTCACATAAAACACTTGAAAATATGTCTTGAATACCATGCTTTGAGGCAGAGAATTTTAATTTGCCAGGGTGAAACTGGACATTCATGAAGGGCAAGACGTGTCAGAGAGAGAGCACCTGAATGTCACCAGACTGGGAGCAGAGGAAGAAAAAACAGAAGCACGGGAGTGGCACATCAAGGCTTCATCAGAGGAATTATGAAGTGTACGGAGGCAGTCTTGAATTTGCCAGAGGGACAACAGGTTAAAAAAAGCAGTGGAGACAGAAGTGAGGCAGGAAGAGTTGAAGAAGAGAAGAGGAAACAAGGTCAGGAGGTGACATGGATACAGGCCAAAGAGTCTCTGTCCTCTGGACTAGTGACCTTCAAGCAGCAGAGCTTCTGCGTGCATGTATGTTAGGAGAGCGAGCCTCACTGCCAGTGCATCCTTCCTTCCCTTCTTCTCACCAGAGCTTGCCATCATTACGCTTCTCCTTGTCTTCTCCAGGCGAGCTCCTCCTCTTTCCCTCAAGTGACAGCACTCCAATTCAGACAGGTGAAGGGATAAAGATCCTGAGATATTGCTGTAACTCCAGTCACCAGGGGCTGCAGGTGACTCACACAACATTGAAACCAAAGGGGCTGTGGCCACTAGCTATGGGTAGCAAGGGACCTGGAGATACTCAGAACTTACTGTGCATAGTGCAAGTCAGGCATCTGGAGAAGGACAGGAAATAGTTGAACATGAGAGGGCTGACTGAGAGAGCAGCAAATTACTGGGACAACCCCTAGAGTCCCACCCTAGCTGTCAGGGCTGCCTGTTCCCTCCTCCCTCCAAGGTCTCAGGGAAAAAACAAACAGTAGAGTGCTCTGATCATCTCTAGGGTTGGAGAAGACAGACCCAGTGAGAAAATATCCCACACACTGGCTGGTCCTTATGGAGGCTGGCAAGTCACCACTGCTATTCCTGACTCCCTTCGGATTAGATCCCAACCATCCGTGTGGTGAAGCTAAAGGTGAAGACATCTACCAGTGACTCAATGGCTGTCAACATATTTCTGCAAGGCAAAACAAAACCAAAGAGCCAGCTCCTCCCCAGGCTTAAGAAACACTATGATTGCAGAAGCTGAGAGCTCTTGGACTGAAGTTTGCCCTTGCAACATTAAACGTGTCTCCTTCACAGATATAACTGTATTTAAATACACAGTCACACTTTAGTCCTCGCAGGTGGAGGATGCACCAGCTCTAGCTATCAGCCCACAGCAGGGCAGTGAAGGGGCTGTTGTGCGCTCCAAGAGCAAAGGCTTCACTTATCATATGGGTAGTGAACAAAGCAGACAACAGTCTTACCATTTAAAGTAGCTGTGTGCTGCTCAGGCAGAAATGGACTCTACCTCTACATCTACTAAACCAAAAAAATTTCAAAATTTACCAATTTATTGCATCCTGGCTTGAAATCACGGGGCTTATATTGCAGGAAATGCTGTGTATCTACAACTGCAAATACTTTTAAATTTGATGAGAGATGTGCTCTGAAGGTGTTTCCAGAAGCTATATGTCTTAAGCTGTACTTACAACCCTCAAAACTAGGCCAAACTTGCTACAACAATGCCTCAGTTTCCCACCTGCAAAATTAAAAAATTAAAATAAAATTAACAAAAAACCCATCTCTTCACACAGAGGCAATTTTAGAATTTCATATGTCCATGATCAATATCACCGCAACCTCTCTGACAAAAGAACAAATTCTGTCTTCAGAACAGTGTACAGTGACAAAGACCTGCAGCCATACACTTGACAGAAGTAAAAAAGAACTGCTCATCAAATACTGTGTCCTCCCATATAGTGAAGGTAAAAATTTCAATGCAACTTTTTCCAACTTTAATGCATGCACGTTTCATGCAATGCTTTAGCATTGTTTTGAACTTCCAGGTTTCATTTTTGCAGTAAGAGTTTCTCTCATCCATGACATTTTTGCAAAGTTATTTAGAAGGAGCTGTTAAGTGAGACAGGCATATTATAATCTTATCTGAAGGTTCCTTTAACATTTATTGTTCCAGTATTTTCCTTAACATTGGTTCCAACAGTTTTCAAAGACAAGTTTTCAGTGACAGAATGATGATGACAAGTATCAACCTCTTCATGCTGCAGGGATCATAAGCCAACCCCTCCACACCTGCTCTCTAACGTTTACCAAAAATTACAGCGTTGCTTTAACTGCATCACATTCTTCTGAAACCCATCGCACATTTTAGCCATGAATGGATGATATGTATATTTTCACATCTTCCATGCCTTTACTTAGTTCTATTACATGCTGTACTGCAAAGTTTTAATTACTTATTAAATTTGATTTTAGTGTCATTGCAGTCATCGATATCCATTTGTTTCCTTTCCCTTCCTTTACAGAATCGTCCAATTTTTCTCAAGTGCTACTTTACTCCCAATATACACATTACCTTTTTTACCAATTTATCTTGTGTTTGCTCATGCTATTTTTTACTGCCATATTATGCCAGGCAAGCCTAAATGGATTCTGCTTTTTGCTTCTTATTCCACACCTCCTCTTCAACTTGCTGCATTTCATTTAAACTTTGCGTAGATCTGCAGTTCCTCAAAATACCTCAGTCTTGTTCTTTGCTTCAGTCCACAGTAATGTTATAATTTATAACCCCTTTATTATAGTGCCTATCTTGTGTCAGCATCAGATTCATTTGCACATGTACTATCAGGGTCTGTGAGAACAGAGCATTTCATAAGAGTTCTTGCCTATTATATGCCTTGTGAGTGCATTAAAACACCCAATGGAAGGTTTGCTAATGATTTCAATAGGGCCAAGGTTTTATTCCTGGTCTTTAGACTGACAGCCCAACCATTAAGGTAGGACACTGAAAAGCCTACACTGCCTACAAATAGTAACTGACAACATTTTTCTCTTACCTGCTCCTTTTTTTTGATGTTTTGTGAAAAAGAACACATAAACTTGACATTCCTGCTACGCGCAGAAGTGAAAAAATTAATATTCTACACCCACTTGTAAATTCAGTATCACTACCACTTCTGCTCTCCTCCCATCCAAAGCAATCAAATACATCACCTCACCCTGAAGTACCTGGAGATTCAACTTTATCTTTTCTAAAGTGAGCAGAAAAAAACACTACCATTTTCTCTTGCCATTTAACCAGTGTTTTCCTTGTTATTTCATTTGCACTCAGATCTGAGGCAGGTTGCACAACAGAGTAACTTGAGCAGCAGTCTGACCAAGACGTAACAGCTCTCCCTTTTAAGGTATTACTGATGTTATGTACACATCATATATATCCACTACTAAGTTATCAATCAGTGTTTCACCAAAATGTTTATTTGAAAGATGTTTATGAATATGAACAACACCGGTCACAGTCCCAAAATATAACTAACATTTCCATTTAAAGATGCCACAAAGAACTCCCATCACTGAAGTCTCAAGGCAGGGAGGAGTGGGAGACACTTTACTAAGGTCACAGTGGGATTCAGACGTGATGGCAGTGCTTTTATACAAGGCAGACAGAGCACTTCACTACCTGACAAGACTCTTCACGTGAGAGATATAACTACTTTTCAAGTGAAAATGTGCTTTTTTGTTTGTTTAAACAAAAAAAAATTGAAAGAGGAATTGGTTTTGCTGACAACTGCAAACGCTGTGATTTAAAGCGACTATAAGCCACAGAGCATCCCATCTGATGCTCCATCATTTGTGCCTATAACAAAACAACAAGAACTCAACACTCTCAAGTAGACTTCTCCTCAAACTCCTAGAGCTACTGAATACAATAAGTCTTTGTTTATTCACTCATCTGCAGCCAAAGCTTCTGTCTCCATATTAAAAAAAAAAAAAAAAGATAAATCCACCTCCGTATAAAAACCAAAGCCTTGAAACCTCAAAATAAAGACAGCTGACAATCACTTACCAACATTCCAAGAAAGATGGGCATGGAGCTCACAACTCTAGGTCAGGCACCAAGTTACAAATTTATCACTAGAGATAATCACAAGTATTCACTATAATACAATGACACAGCTGGCATGAGGACGGAACTGGAGAAAAGATAATCCATTCCTAGATAATGCCATCATTTGTATGAACATGTACAAGGACGCCTTAGCCAACATTTTTACACGACAAAAGTGGGAGTATCAAAACACAACTCTCCTTATGTGTGTTTAAATATCCATTTAAGAAAGCTGCAAGCAACTATTAAAAAAGTATGAATGTACAGCATTAAATTCTGACTGACATTAATAATAAAGTCTGAGAGGTGACTGGCAAACATGCTTCCTATTTTTTTGAAATAGGAACTCTACTGTCTGTATTTTACTAAAATTTTTAATTAAAAAAGGCAGTTGCACAAACAGAACAAGGAACAAGCAAAACCAAAAAGACAAGTTCAACATAAGCCTATGATGAAAGACAATACATTGAATGCAGAAGCATACACTAGCAGAAGATGTAACAAAAACAGCCATTTTCCTTGTCTTAAAGGCTCTCCATATTGTCTGATTTCAGCTGCAGGGAGACATCACAAAGATTATTTCCTACTCAAAACAGAAAGTAATTAAAAAGTGGAAAGAAAAATCAAAGCTATGCCCCACAAAGAATAAACTACAACTGCCCTAGAACACTTACAAATAATTTATACAAGCAACTGTTTATGCAGGATGTGGGACAAGGATGCACTGGTTTTCAGTTTTCTTCTGGGTCCTCTTTAACATAACCCAAAAATTATAAGGTCAGTGAGTCAGCCATCCTCTGGTTATTATTTAATGTAAACAACTACTGAAAGAACAAATCACAACAAACATAGAAAAGAAACCTGTTTTTAATGAAGTATACACAACTAAACTCTTCAGTTGCCACTACAAGTGCACAGAAAAGTGAAGACAACATCAAAAAGCAATTATACACATTAACACACCATGATGGCCAAAACAATCCTAGGTTTCTGACGAATTCACAGCTCAGAACTGCTGCCCTTCAAGTTGCCTTTGTCTCTGCCAACTACTGACATACAGCTAATAGGTTGCTCTGAACTCAACTGAAGGTGTGTCATGTGTCCTCATTACACTTGAACACCCTTTCCTAATTCCAAACCTCTTCCAGGAAGGACTCGGGAATTATATTCCTGGTTTTAGATATGTTTTCTCCAACTTGGATGCCCCATGGAGAGAAGACTTTTCTTTAGGCATGAAGAAGCTTTACTCTCCTCAGCAAGTCTGCAGCAATTTCTAGTGCAGCAGGATTCTTAAACATTTCTTCAGGGGATCTTAAAGATATCTTCTATCAAATGTATCTGCAACTATACATGTAACTCATTCCAGCTGCTGTTCCTCTGTCCTGCCAGACCATGACCATGCTTTAGTCACTTCCATCCACAGTACAGCACCTGAATTTAAAACTATCCATGTCGAGTGGTTTTGCACCAACACAACAGCTTTGGCACTGGAGCACATGAGACACAGGAGCACAGCTCTCAGTCTACCATTTCTGCTACAGGAATATCAACCTGCAGCAGGAGAGCAAGGCAGATAGCACGGGAAAATAGTATCTCAAAAGTTCTCAGGCTAGATTTACTGCTGGATGTCTCACAGCCCTAAGGTCTCCTCAGTAGCCAACACTACGGGGCTCAGCGAGGAAGAGAAAATCCATTCATAAACCCAGAAAACTGGATGTTAAAAAAAGAAAAGCCCCACCCAGAATACCAGCTACTTCTATTTTGTCTGGCAATGAGGTTCTCAGCTTCCTAGACAAGTAAACACCTTCACTCACTGTGCCTGGCTGCCATCTGGAACTCGAAAAAAAATTCCCTTACCTACTTTGTACAGCTCTTACACAAACACAGCATAAGATGGACAGAAAAGGATGTACTAAAAATAGTGTCCCTCAGCCAAGGAACAGAGCACTGCCCTGAGTGGAACTACGGGAGCTCTGCAGGAAGGCTTCCTGCAGAGAAGTATTGCAGTAGGAGGAGAAAATGCACAAAGTCCTGAATGTAAGTGATGGGGGCGAAAGAGATGTAAATGAAAGAAATCCCACATCCACTTCAAATTTTAAATAAAAATCTTCCTAAACCTAATAAAAATCCAAGTGAATCTGAATACACTTTTTCGGCCACTTGGCTTTATTCACAAAAATAAAATTAAACATCAGATGTATTTAATTGCTGGAGAGAACACTAGCTGAGAAAGTGACATTATGGACGCTGTGGGAGGACAGCGTACCCACAAAAAGGTATAACCAATCACATCTAGGTCACAAGCCAGGAGTACATACAGTTAGCTGCACATTTTTTCCACTCCAAGTGTTATATATAGTTCCATATTAACACACACACACACACACAAAGGTATGCTGGTCATATATCCTCAGCATTTATGGCAAATTATTAATCAAGTCCCACCTGAAACAATTTGTTAAATTGATTTTAATCACTGGGCCTCTCATGTGAAGCTTTGTATAATCAGCATTTCATTTACAAAATTAATTGCCTGATTGATTCTCAAGAGGCAGTAGCTGTCATTACACTGCTGTCATAACTTTTGAGTAGGGGTGTCACAACACTGAATTCTGACAGTATGAAGAGCACTGCTATTTAAAAATTGAGGGTGGGGAGGTAGGGGGGAAACAAATACAGTGATTTCACAGAATTGCTCTTTAGCCCAATAGAATGTTAAAACCATTTCCCAGCAGTTTCAGCCAGCCTCCCCGTTTTCCATTCATTGAATAATGCACTACTCAGCTATTCAGTCTCTTTTCTTAGAGGCAGGTTCATTTAATTCAATTTTATCATAGTTGCGGTTGCATAAAATGAGTTTGTTGTTGAATATACAAAAGATTTAATCACAGGCCGCTCTTAAGGTTATTTGTAGAGCAGAGTTTGACTTTCAAACACATGGAACTTTTTTCCACGTCCAAAACCTTCTGGAAAGCTATTTTCAATTAGATTTTTGTTGTTGTTGTTTCCAGACAAAGCAAAGCAAACCTTAACTTTACAGAACTTATCTAGGAGCTCCTTTAGAAAGCTTTTTTTCTCCCCTGGTACTTTAAGCTACGTATAAGCCTCGGAGCCCCGGCAGAGTTGGAAGCAAAGCTCCTATATTTGCTGTAGTTACTTCTATAGCCCATCACTACTATATTCTTGGAAAAGACCAGTGCTCCAGAGAGGCGGCACAGCCAGTGGTTAGGGCACTGAGTCATAAGACAGGACTTCTATTCCTGGCTCAGCAGCTGACCTGCTATGCAAACACGAGCACAACACTTCACCTTTCTGTGACTGGGTTTTCATTCTCATAACAACAAGTATTATATGCACTTTTAACAAGGAAAAGACATGAAGACTTTGGGAAGATTGATGTCAGTTATTATCAGCAAGAAACAGGACTAGGAGTCAGAGCGAGCAGGCTAAGGGACAAACAAACCCAAACCTCTAGAAGGTTTTAAAAAGGAGAAATTGCATCATAGGCTGTAACAAGGTTACATCTAAAGGTTGCATCTAAACTTTCAGAAACCTACTTTCAAGAGGAAAAAGGTGCCTGAAAACATCTTAAAAAGGAAAAAAAAAAAAAAGAAATGCCTTAAATTTCTGCTAGATGACTTGGAACAGTATTAATGCCTTTGAAAAAAATCATCTATTTCTAAGATAAGATCAAAAATAAGCCCTCTTGTCTGCTCAAATTCAACCTTATACACTGGATTTCATCAGATGCTCCTGAAGGAAGCATATTTAAAATTTCTAGGCCATGCTTTGAGATTACACTATTATCCAAAAAAAAAAAAAAAGGCAAAAAAGCAAATGACAACTCTTCAAAAAATAAATTATACTTACTGCTGGTATTTGTAATTGACCTCACCAGAATGCAATTCCAGAATAAATCAGAGAACACTAGAATCTAGCAGATACTCTAGAAAACACTCTTTTCTTCCTACCTCCCCAACTCTTACTCTCAGCCCTGACTGCTGTCAAATATTATCTTCCACTCCTCTCTGCAAAGTGCCCTGCCACTACAGCGGCTTTATGCAATTTTGTTCACTTTTTGCAGGTGTCCGAGTTCATGATGAGTAAAATCGGGGAGGGGGGAGACAAGTACAGGGGGATACCAAAACAAACACCATTTACAAAATCTACAGGTTACAGGAATAAAGAGGCACAAAAGGATAACCGAATGGAAAACTCCACCAGGCAAACAAAAGTAGATAGTTGTTTTCCTTTTCTACAGCCATAACATGAAATTGCAACCAAGGGAGGTTCAGAAAGTTCTGCCCACACTGAGAAACGGTTGCCAGAGTTTTAAAAGTTATATCCTTCTGCCACACCAGGAAGAGAAGAAGTTTAGAAAAAGGAAAAAATCAGTCATCCTACTCACAAGGGGTAGCAGACTGGGACACTAAAAAGAAGTGTAAAGCACTGATTTTCTGTATTCATTGGTTTCTAGGCTCATAGCAGGTAGCTTACACATTAATCTAGCTTTTTCTCTTTTCAAGCCTAACATATGTTTTTTAAAAATTATGTAAAAAATTGTCTTAATTAAAAACAAGAAAACACGGGAAAGCCCCTGGCTAAAGCCAATACATACAAAATTCCTAAAGGATATATTTAGGATCAGGATAACTCGAAAGCAAACTTAGCTATAACAGAAGACCTGTCACTTCTTCAAGTGCCAAGAAATTTCTTCTCTTGTTTTCTACACTAAAACCATTTCCTGTACAGGCTGAAAAAGCTTGGTTGTAAATAATGCAAAATATTAGTAGTTCTCTGAAAATTAATCAGTTCATCTTTTTTTATCACTGTTTCATAAGAAACTCCGTATCATGTGGGTTGTATATCACAAAAATCCAGTGTCCAAGTTAGAGACACACCAGCAGAGTCAGCTCAGTCCAGGGGTCAACTACAAACAGATAAAGGAATCTGGGGCTACACACTCATATTGTAGAACTGGAGCAACAGAATTTTGATTAAAATCAATCATCAGAGCAAACTACAGTTATAAGTGGAAATTTGCATTATTGATCTGAAGAAACAGTAAACGTAAGGTCAAAGCCTTTGTATTACTTGAGAGAACAATGTGACTAGAAACCATGAATTCGCACGCGTGCCTTCATTCACACTCGCTCTTTTGTACAATGTAACTCATTCTCAAGTATCGTTTTACAATTCTGATTAGGTCTCACAAAAATCTTGTTTATTAAATTGCTTTCTTTAGGCATGCATAGCTGCTAATTTGTTTCCGACTAAATCATGTATGATCTGAAAAAGATTACATTGCAACAGCAAACAGACACTCCTGGGATTATGCTTCATCTGGATTTTAGAATTAAAAGGACAAATACTGAAGGAGTTGAAAATTTCACTTTAAAGGTGGTGGTGGTGGCAAGAACACCCTGAAAGTAATTCTAGAATTACTAGTGCACTTAGCGTGTAGCAGCTGTACTGAAACAAACATAGCAAGTAAAAAACTCAAAGTGTTGAGAGATCTGTTCATCTTTAAATTTTGATTTCTACAATAAAAAAATGATCGGCATATATGTATTTACGTAAACATATGTTGTAAGCAACATAATTTTTTTACCATAATTTAAAAGCTACAATGATTTAAAAATACTATCAGTTCAGATAATAAATATCCACACATTTTAAACAAACAAAATTTTGCAGAGATTTGGGAATGACTTCCTAAGAACTCTACAGAAAAGATCTCCAAAAACATATCTTGAGGTTAATACAAAGTTCATCGTGGCTTACTGAGGGACAAAATAAAATCAAACCTGGGTTTAAACCAGGTCAAATTCTGGTTTAACCCCAGTGCCTTCGCCTACTTCTCACTCAAAAGTGACAGAAGTCACTAAGTCTTCACTGCTCTTTTTGCAGTCACTACAAACAGGACAAATTCTTCCACAAACACCAGCAAGACTATGAAACATCCCAGAGCATCTCAGCACAAACACATGCACATAACACATAGTAAGTGCAGAAGTAGAAAAGCGGGATTAATCATGGGTATGAACACCTCTGCAACAGATTATGTACGACATTCAGAATTCAATGCAAGGTTTTAGTACAACTACTATCTAGAACTTTCAGTTTCTACACAAAGGTGGCATGTGTTTCAATATACAATCATAATTTTCTTTTAGTATCACACAATTTAAAATTAAATTAAAAATCAACATGTGAGATGCATCTGGTCTGAGAAATATGAAAGCAGGAAAGCTGATCCACTTTTCCAGTATTTCTCATTCAAAATACATCATTTAACAGGAAACCTGATTATGCTGTATTCATAGAATTGCCTCCCCTCTCCCACAGCAGAAACCATTATAATTTTCAAATTCTCTCTGCCTGAAAACTCTTGGCTTCTTTCCACTTCTATGCCCACCTCTTATTTCCCAGTCCTTAAGAGAGCCCACATCAGCCATCATGCAAAAACACCAACACAGCTTTTCGAATGTACTTCAAAGAAACTTTCTTATTTATTAGAGAGGATCTTCAGGATTAATGAGCCCCCTTTGGGCACAACCCAATATACACTATTCCCAACTTCCTAAAATTACCAAATCTAGAACAGAAATAAAATTAATAATCAGATTAAATGGGAAGAAAAGGAAATCACTGCCTTCATTAACACTGAAGCAGTAGAAGTACTGGGAATCTTTTCTGTAAGTCTGAGCAAGCTATTTCTGGGGGCAACAGCCATTTGAGTATATTTACATCTAAACTTTCTCCCTTCTCCAAGGCGGCAACTTACATCAGCACCTTCCTGCAGCTGTTAAGGGCTGAAGACAGTTCATTCTGTCAAAATTACTTGGCCTAGTCAGAAGAGGTCACTTAGCAGCAAAGACAGATGTTTCTCAGCTGATATAACCAAAAGGCAAAACGAAGCAAACAAACCCAAAGACTCATTTTATCAACAGGGTATCTGCAATTCCCATTTTAGGTATTGTTCAATTTAGAAAGATGTTATTCATCTGACACTCATTTGCAAACTTCAGTTTAGGATTAAAGAGCTGCAGGTACCATGTGAAAATTCTGAAACATACATTCCCTTTATTCTTCAAAGAATATAGATATTTACTTAAAGCCACACTATTCACCTCATATCTAACCTCACATTTCAGCTAAGCCCAGCTCTTCTGCCAAGTACTATAATTTCTTGAACACATTCTTCCCTTTTTCACTTCTACACTCCTACCCACAGGTTTTTTTGCTAAGCCCTTCTACACAAAAAAAATTTAACAAAAAAAGGAAAACTGAAACTTATTACAAACTCGACATACTGTCAAGTTTGAAAAGGAAATGCTACACATTTTTAAACTAAATGCTCAATGCCAAAGAAAATGAGACACTGGTTACAAAGCCAACACAGAAAAATAATCATTTCAGGAAGAAATACACCTGAACAACAGACCACCAGATAAAATTAAAAATGGGCACTACACTCAAACATACACAAACATCATTAGACTACACTCAAAGAAACCATTAAGTTTCCAAAAAAACAGAAACAACTCAAACTTTAAATAATCCTGAATTAATCTACGTATTCTCTCGCACCGATTCCATGCCAAGTTTAACTTGCAAAAAGTGTGTTACTACTACAGGACAGATCAACATCTGCCATGAATGTCAGGTCTATCTTATCCTGTCTCAGAGCAGAGGGACAGATTAAATGACCTCTTGATGACCCTTCCAGCCCTGCTCTTCTATGATTTGGAGGTTATCACCTCTATTTCATTCTAAGGTTTCTCCCATTTCTGCGAAATTTGAAGTCATAATCCTCAATTTCTAGCACAATGAGATAACAAGGACACTATAACACTACAAACATACTAGATATATTGATAAGAGAAAATTAGGAGGACAAAAAGACGTATGTTTTTCAAACCAGTCATTTCACAAGGAGTAAAAAAAATACATAAGAAAAACTGTTTCTAAGGAATTTATGTTGATATTTGCAGAAACTGCTGAAATACAGAATCAGAATATTCTGAGTTGGAAAGGACCCCCAAGGATCATCGAGTCCAACTCTTAAGTGAATGGCCCATACAAGGATCAAACCCACAACCCTGGTGTTATTAGCAATATGCTCTAACCAACTAAGCTAAAAACTGTAAAAAATGATTAGATATTCCTATTTTTGGGGAGGTGTGAATGTGAATGTAAGGATAAGATGTGCTGCAAAGGAGATACGGGCAGAAGAGGAGCAGAGAAGATGGCCAAATTCAAAGCACCGTCCATATAAATACCTCTCTCTAGGCACCCACCTTTGATTGAACTAGGCAAGAGAGAGATCACTCCTACCAAACACACCTTCTATACATCATCACTCTTCTCTGACTACATCACATACCAGAAGGGTACCTGCACCTTCCCCTCCCTCTGCATCCAATTTGAGTTGCTCCTTGTACAACTTGTTCCTAGTAAGTCTGTTATGGTCTTAACTGTCTTATGTGAAGATCAATAAATTTCAGCAATTCTCCAAACATTTTTGGAAGCAGTTTTTTCAACTTCATCAAGGAAGCTTCTCTCTGTGATCCATAGAGATACATGCAATTAGAGCCACAGCACAACAAAACTCGAGGAATAATGAGAAACGGAAGACAGAAAGTGTCCAACACAGAACTCATTAAACAGGCATAGACTATTCCACCTGTTGCGCTGTACACTGCATACTGGTAAAATCACAGAGGGTGAAAAAATGCAGATAGATATATCCAAGCAGCTAGGAACATGAATTCTGACCCCTTTTTATATCCTATTGTTATCCACAACCCAGGAAGCCATTAATTGGCCTAAGTAATTGGTTTAAATACCCAAGTCCCATTATAAAAATATACTATAAAATATACTATAAAAATGCTTAGACACTTATCACAACCAAGAAATTCTTAACTAAAGTTCAAAGCTGAAAAGGCACTAGGGACTTGTCTACACTGAAGGAAAAAAATGCATAATTATACCAATATAACTAGCTCAGTGTGGAAACTTTCTCCAGTATAAGAGTACCCTTTCCCACTTAAGCTTATGTGGTTTGGAAGCAGAGTAAGATAAACCATGAAAACTCTTATTCTGGCATAAGAGTGTCTCCATAGGGAGTTATATTGGTATAATTATAGCATGTAATTATAGCACACAGTTGTACTGTGTAGACAAGCACTGGATGCCCAGTCCACATATATTTTCTAGCTAAACAAATGGCTATCAAATTCCAATAGAGGTGCATAAAATACTAAGCTTTTATTTTTGTTTGATGAATCTTCTTCATTTTAAAGTGATTAATTACTTCAATTAATCTTCCTTGAAAGTGCTTTTCTCTCTGCTATCCTATACGGTAATACATAATTCTTCTAGTGGGAGCATCATAAACTAACACTTTGAGAACGGCTGCGGTATCTCCCACACTGATTTAGGCTCTCATCATGTAAAACAAGTGGTGAGAAATCAGGTACAAGAAAGGAATAAGGTGCTGCTTACACATCTGACTGTTAGACTCGCACCTTTTATAGTAGATCCCCAGCCACTTTAAACAATCAAGTGCTTCAATAATTTAGTCTCTACCCTTTTGACAATTTCATTCTCACCTCATTTGCTACAGAAGTTAAAACATTTCAGTCAATCTTGAGGAAGCCATGCTTCCTTCTCCTCCCCTCGTACACACTGGGGGAAAAAAGTACATCTGAAAATCATGCCACTTGTTGAACTTCAAACTATAAGAGAGAACTCAAAAAGATATCTAAAGATACAAACTTCAAGAGATACAAACTTTAAAACTACAAAAGACTCCTCAGAATCTTTTGAAAACAAGCAACTTTTCAGAAGATACCTAGCTGCAAAACCCAAGCTTAAGCAAAATAAATTGTTCACTGTTTGTGAGAAAGATCCCTTAAAAATAGCACAAACAAAACTTGTTGCACCAGCCTCCAAAAAGTGGAAAGCACTGACATCCTGTCACAAATATGCCAGAGAAATTACTAATAGCAATAACACTTCAGTTTGGGTATTTTAAACACTTTACTAAGAAAGATTAAGTGAACCTAGAGACAATTAAGGATTATGGTACCCATTTTTCAAGACGTGCAGGTAAATCTCTTTTGCAAAAGTTTTTTTCTTCTTCAACCATTTTGAAAAAATGACGCTGGCAGTATGAGCTCTCTGCAGGATAGGCATTCCTGTGTTTTCTTTTGTCCTTCTGAACAATTTAGTCCCTCAGTATAACATCAGGTTTCATCACCTTGGTTTTGGGGTACATCAGCCCGAACATACGTTGTTTGCTTCCAGAGACACCATGTGTCTCGGAGGCAGAGATCCCTCGACTAGGCTGCTCCTTCCTTCCTCCCCATGCCCAGCACAGCCCCTCAGCCCTGCCAAAGTTCTCACTGGGTTTGCTGCCCTGTATAGTGCCTCACAGACAGATCTCCTGCAGCGACCAGTACGGGGAAAAGGGAGCACCAGTGCTCGGTGAGGAGCATCACCAGAGCAGGGAAGCTCCTTCCCAGAGGTGCCCGCTTCCCCACAACTGAAGTGTCAGCACTGGGTGAAGAGTTTTCAGTGGACTGCAAAGCAGCATCTACACAACAAAACTGCTACCCTATTTCCAAATCAAAAGCTTGCATCTCTGTACAGAGGAAACTGCATACCTAAGCATGAAGGTCAACTGATCTGGAAATTCATACTGGTACTTTTAAATCTGCCAGTATGCCTCATGTCCGCAAGTATGCTTGAAAAAAACCCAAACAACACTGACAGTTCTTACATGCAAAAATTTAATGCACCAAAAGAAAAGCAGCAGTGGAAAAAACTGAATAGGTATTATAAAAAGGACAACAAAATAAAAATGTATCAAGATTAACAGGAAATGGGTATGAAAACCATTACTTCCAGTGGGTCAGCAAAACAAGGAGAGGAAGCAAAGTTAGTCCAGAACTCCAACACAAGTCTGGAGTCATTTGCCTGTATGATTTGAAAACACTATAAATAGTGGAAGGAATTAATTTCACCTGCCCTTTGACATTAACACCTGAGCTTATTGGCTTACATTTTCTTTAGAGTGAGGGGAAAAAACATGTAATTTTAGGAGTATGATTCATTAGACCTGCACTACACATCTACTTTAGGATGAGATGATTCACATCAAGAACTGACTGTTTCTTTACACAAGAGAGACACAAGAAGATCAGGTACAAATGCCTACAGTACATATGGTTAGATGAGTTACACCCTTGAGATCTTATATTTCAAAGATACTCAAGGCTTATTTGGCCACTGCAATCAATGCATTCTGTACAATTATCACTTTGGAAAAAAGAATTATTCTCTGCCTCAGTTTCTTTCCTTTTAAGAGAGGCATAACAATGATTCCCTGCTCCAGAGAAATGTTGAGAAATTGTCTGTCATTATTTACAGAGCAATTTTACACTCGAGACGCAGTCTGGTGATGAGGTTAAGCTCATACAAGCCTATACCACCACCAAAAGGGGCTGTCCTGCCCTGATCCCCACCCTTAGCTGAACTGGCCACATTCTCCCTTGCCTTACCTCTGTGCTGCAAGTCAGATCACCTCAATGATCTGGCTGAAAGCTAAACATTCACAGGTCTTGTTTGGCAGGATTAGTTTTCAGGCAAAGCAGCAAGCTGATGTGACTCTTAACACAGGGGAAGCAGCAGGACAGGACTGATCTTTTCAGCAGTAGTAAAGTCTTAGATTCAGACACCCATCAGACTCACCCTGTGGTGTAGGATCTTTTAGCAACACAGAACTCAATAAAAGAGTGCCCAAGGAGTGAAACAAAAGGCTACTGAAAAATGTAGAAGTAAACAAATTAGGCTTTCAAGTTTTCTTCATCTCTCCCTAGAGAAATTCTGGCTTGGTATCTACACAAAAAGCACATGTCGATTTGGTTTAACACATGCTTTCCTATGTGTTTATGTGTTACAACCTTTCTCCTGCTAATTTGCTCTTTGTTTCAGCCCATGATCCTCACAAGCCATGAAGAATAAAAAACTGTCTTTCTGAGAAATACCCACTTTGCCCTTCTGATCAATGTATACAGACTGAGCTCCATTTAAAAAAAATACTCAATGCTTATTCTCAAGCATTAAAATGACAAACAAAAGCATGTTCAGTATCAGATAAGCATTTGGAAAAAAAATAAAAACTGAAAACAAAAAATACCCCTCATGTTCATTGTCTCTTCAGCTTACAACAGAATACATAAACCCACTTCTGGAGAGGAAAACTACATTTCTACCTATTTCTGGCACCTGGCTGTGACAACTTACTTGAGTAAGACAGACAACCATAAGTAAGATCAAGAATTTCAAGGAAGTAAAAATGTCACCAGAAATCACAATTATTTGAACCTTCTGTTATGATGCCATGACTAGTTGTAGCCTTTAAGAAAAAGAACCTACTTTCTTCCTCCTTCTCTTCAAGGAAGACACCAACACCATGAAAATAAAAAACCAAACTGAATGTTAAAAAGCAGAAGTAAAGAGAAGAAACAAAGAAAGTAAATCAGACACTGGGAGTTTTTTTCAAAGAACAAAACTAGTGCAAATGAACATCTAGGTCTTCTTAGAGGCAAAGCAACAGAATTTGGAGACTCATACAGGAAGAATTCGCCTCAGCTCTTTGAATTACCAAGGTATTTTCTTATATCAATGGAACCTTAACTCACTTTTTAAACAGGCTTCATTCAACATCTTAACAAGATACATCCCCTCAAATTTGGCATGGTGGAATAACAACCAACTATCATTGGCAGCTCTCTACACCTCAACCTTCTGAGAAGAATTAAAAGGAAATCTATTAAATGAAATATCAAGTACTATGAAAATGCACAGACTGCATCTAGCACATCACATCACTACTTAATACAGACAACTACATGTAAAGTATTCCCTCTCCTCAGTTCCTCTCTTTTCTACACATTCCATATGTACAGCAACATCATACTTGAATTTTCATGCTGACATCTTTTCAAATATCTTTTGGGCAAATCTAAATATATTTTTAATCACACCTGCCACGCCAGGTAAAAAGTAAAGAAACTATGCACGTCAACATTTACATTCCAGCTCTGATTTGTTTCCTTTGTTTCTCTCTTTTCTCTTACGTTTGCTATTACTTAGAAGATCAGCAATAGAGGAATCTGAAACAAAAATACCAGCACCATCACCCATAGATAACTACTTGTATGAGCTTTACTATTATACTGTCAAGTCTTGCCAGGATTTAGGGGCTTGCTTGGTTGGTTTTTTTGACGGATTTTTTTTTTTTAATGCAACCTGACCTCGGGTCACTAGGAGAGCCTACACATGAAGCTGGCTAGCGAAGACACTTTCCCTTGCTGCCACTCTTTCCACAACAACTTTTGTCCACTGGGAGGACAGAGAAGCAAAGTCAGAGGGACGGATGGGTACCAGAGTCACTCAAAAGCTATTTTCTCTGTGGATAAATGGTCACACTAATCAATCTCGCACAACTGTTAAAATGTCATAAGACAATAAGGATGGCTTTTTCATCACTCCAGGGATTTGAAAACTGAGAAAGATAGGAATTTGAGGATAATATTTCAAGGAGGAAAAATAAGTATCACAAGACAAAGAAGCAAAAAAAAGACTATAATATTTGCATAAAACAAACTACTATAACTTTGAGAAGAAGTTAAACAGACACAAATAATCCACAAATAAATCTCTCACTCCCTGAAAGAGAAAATACAGAGGAAGACCCTTGAACAACCCTATCGTGCAACAGAGCTGACACATAATAACATCAGGATCTCCAAAAAAGTAGAAGACTGCATCCAACATTCTGCCAACCACACTCCAGCAAAGTAACAGCTTACTCAGGCCCTCCTCAACCTTCCTCATAATAAGAAAGTGTATTGTTATTGTCACTGTTATTATTAAAATGAGCTGAAGGCTCCTAAAAGGAGGAATGCCGGTGCTATGCAAAGTCTTCCTGGGAAAATCAATCCCTCTTCACTGCTTGTTCAAAGCACTGCATTTGGCAAGTTTCTTGTGAACAACCAAATCCCTAAATGCTAGTCCAATATATGAGACAACTACTCTGTGTACCCAAATTTTTCAAGGGTCTCAATTCATCCAGAAAATTTTCTGATTGTTACCAGCATTCACACATAAAGCTCTCAACAGCTTATGCTGCAGTAAAAAAAAAAAAAAAAATCTTTATCTTTAAATGTTGGCAACTACACCAACACCTTGAGCACTTCAAGAATACTGTTCTAGAATGCAAGACACTTTGTTTCGAATGCTGCCCAATCAGTCCCTCCTCTTTAAAGGAAGAGCTCAATTAAGTTGGGAACTTTTCTCCTGAATGATTTTAAATGAATTTTTTTAGTTGTGGTTGAGTTTCAGTTAGTGTAATTGCTATTTATATCAAAACATTAAAAGGTCTGGTTATGAGGTTTATTAGAAAAGCAAAATGTGTTTTTAATACTTAAAAAACCCCCACAACAAAATACTCTGTAGCACTATTTCCCCCTGTATTTGCATACCACATGTTCAACAACAAAAAGACCGTTCTATAGAAAGTTAAAAATCTCAGAAATGTCACTGAATTAGTAGCTCCTACAGTTTGTTAGTAGGAAAACCAGCTCTATGCCAGGCTGGGGGGGGGGGAGGGGGCACCTATCACAAGGGCTGTATGTCAGCGCTTCAGGATTTAAAAGAAAAAAATATATATTGTAATCCAGAATGTAACATACAAGACATACAAATACAGTATCCCTTTATTAGCAAAAATACAATTTTGATTGTAAAATAAGCGTCACTTAAAATGCTAGAAATACTCCACACGGTGTTGTTTCTTAGATGGGAAGGCAGAGCAAACCTTCCAAAGGCAGTGAAACAAACACATTCCCCAAAATTCCCGGTCCCCCCGGTGAGGGCCGGGGCATCCCGCCGGCCGGGAGGAACGCCCTGGCCCGCTGCCCGAGCGGCGAGGTTGTTGAAAAGCAATAGATAGCTTCTGGCAGCGGAAAAGGGGAAAATATTTTGGTCATGTGACGCCACACAAGCGAACTAGTTCGCTCCGTGTGTGCAACTTGTACGGACGCTGTCACCGGCCCCCCTTTCTCCCTCCGCTTCCCTCCCCTCCCCTCCCCGGGGACACCTCCGTGCCCCGCCAGGGAAATGCCTCAGTCAAGCACAGCTTCAGCACAAACAGCCAACAGGCACCTACGTATTCCCAGCACGTTTCATGACCACTAAATACCGGGCACCAACAAGTTACCTGCCTCACAGAAGTCGACCTTTCTGTTTATAGGAAGGACTTTCAAATATAAGTAAAACTGCCAAGTAAAATTATTTTTCGACTGCTGGTACGCAGCTAAAACAGCTTCAAATGTACCTACCTCTATTTATTCCAGAAACATTTCTTTAAATAGCCTCTATCTATAACCATCCATAAACATCTTAAAACAGCAACAGCTCTAAAGAACGTGCTTTGCTTTTCTTGACTTGGGAATTTCAAGCAATAAAGCAACACTGAATTAAAAAAAAAATCACAAAAGCACAATTATTTTCCATAAATCATGCCTGAAAGTAAGACATAAATACTACCATTTCATATAAACAGAAAATCCAAAATATTCACAACATAAATTGCTACACAAAAAAAAATACAGAACTCCATATATTCCACCCAAATCAAAGGCTGCAAATAAACCAGCATATTCCTTTGATGCTGTCAAAACAAACCTCCTTATCTTTATTTTTAACTTTAAAAGAATAAAATTTAAGAACTACAAATCCTGTCCTTGTGCTTTCAAAAGAAATTTTCAGAGATGATGTTTCAGTATCTTGCTTACAAACAAGTAAGTCTGACAAGCTAACCAAATAACACGATCGATGTTGGGAACACCTAGTTTCAGATCCCATCCAAACAAACAGATAAAGGTACAGAGCAGAGTGGATACCTTCACATATAACAAGTATTTAGGCTATTTATTCTGTATTACAGTGTAATTAAAACTGCAGATCAAACTCAAATAAATAAGGCAAATATTATTCTTATTTTAACATAGGGAAACTAATCCATCAGTGAAACCAGCTACCTTTGGATCATGCAGCCAGCAGACAGATATCAAGAATTCCTGCACCAATCCTCTACTAATGTAATTTTCCTGAAGTCACATCATTTACTTACCATTCACTGCTTGTGTAAAGAAGGCACTATTCCACTTCAATCAATCTGTGCATTAAGCCATGTCCACACTGGCAATGGCACACATGACTACAATTAGGTTTTAAAACAGGATCCCTCCTTTTGGGATTTTCCGAACCGATTTCCTTTCTTTACTCAAACACAGAGCAACCATGCTTCAAACTTCAGGTGTTTCTGTGAAAGCCAGCTATACCAGGGACTGCTACAGCAAGACAGCCCTCTCTTTGCCACGCAACACAGACCTCTTTGCACATTGAAAATGAGACCAAAAGATGCAGTGGAACTATCTACCTTCTGAAAAACTCAGCAAGATACCTCTATCTTAATAGCCATACCTGCAAACCCCTCAGGAGAGGCTACTTTAGGCTGTTATTTTGCCAGTGCAGATACACTACCACCCCAATGGTAAGCTAAATAAGGGATTTGCCACAACAGCTATTAGTCAAGGACGCAATTAATGCCCTGAACCTATGTAGCTACAATAACAGAACCTCACAGTGAACCTGGCCACATGGTCTTTAAAGGGCAATAAATTGATTCAGTAACTTGGCAGAATCATGTCCAAGAGAAACCCCTGCTACCAAAATTTATTTTTCAAGTGGGTAGATACCTAAAATAAATACCAAACAAAGAAAAAATCCTGAGTGTAAAAATTTAAAGTAGAAGCTTACAAGACCCTATCAATAACACAACATCATTCCCCCCCCAAAAAAAGGATGTTTATATATCGAGTTTTTTCCCCATTTTCATGATTTTTTAGTAATAAACAAAAATCCCATGTACATCTAATTTTTTAATTAAAAAAAATATATTAGCAGAATATTCTTTCCCCACCCTCCAGCAGTCAGAAAGAGACTGATGAGGGTGGCAGGGGAGATAAGTGACACAGCCATACAGATGAAGTGTCAGAGGGCCTATCACTCAGACAGATGTCTTCATAAACAAACCTAAATTCAGTATCTTTTCAAATCTGAGAAAGCTACAACGTACAGGGAAGAAGACAGGGCACAGCAGTAAATTCTTAAAGGCAGAACAGCTTTTGGCAATTGTGCAAGTTCAGGTAGGTGCAAAAGATTAACTAATAGTTCTTGAAACTGGAGAAAGGAAACTAATAAATAGATCACAAACTTCTACACATGCTTAGTCCTTCTCATGTAGTTACTAAACCCACCATGACTCACATGCAAAAAGTATAATGCAAGTAGATCACACACTGATAGGTATGTACTGAAAGCAATTCCTTACACACATCACAGAACCATCAAACTCTGGTTAACATCCATAAATTGAACTGGCCGCTACCCATTCAGAAATTCAGCAGCCTCATGACTTGGATTTGTTAGCTTACAAGGAAACTAACATTTCCACTGTACACAGAGTATAAATGCGTAATATTCCAACACCCTTTCAAATCATACCTGCTGAAAACTTTTACACAGATTTCACATTGGTTTTAATAAACCAATAATTTTAATAAATTAAAAATTTTGATAAAAGCATCAGGACAATGACCTTAAGTTTCACAATTTCCAAAACAGCTGCAAGTACCTTCAGATGAAGTAAGCATCCTATACTGAGAATACAAAGTTTGCTAAAAAGGTACTTCATATTTGCAGTTAAGAACAATTCCCATATGAAAAGCAATCTTTCAACAACAAGACACAACAATTGTGATTTCTGCATCAAATCTGTTCATTTGAAAACTGAAGACCATGTATCTGGGAGATAAAACAACCGGACCTAGTAGTAAGGAAGTCTGTGCACGCACCCCCGCACACACGCCACCTCCCTCCCCCAAGCACATACTGCTGCTTTGTGCATAATACTCATCAGAAGGCAAGTTCTGCAACACCAGCTAAGCTCCTGGGCACTCATTCAACTAAATTTTCCTCAGAGTTTAATTTCTATGAGAAACCTAATTCCTTTATACAGATGACATTGCGTACGTAATGATAAAACAGTGCAAGGAATACTGAAATTTTAGATTATGGTGCCTTTAGTTTAAAGTGACTGTACTGACACAGCAGACAAATCCCTCGTTTCACTCAGTTATTTGTCTTCTCACTTGTCTGAATAGATGCCTGTAAAGCTTAAGTTCTCCCACAACAGAATGTGTTCACGGTAAAACTGGATTTATTCAAAAGCTAGAGTTTATGGCACCAAGACCCCAGCTATTTCCAAAAGACCTCTGGCTTCAGTTGTGCTAAGGTGTGCCTGTCTGAAGCAAAGTGGATGTTATGTGCCTCAGTTTCCCCACCCTGTACAACAGGAAGAATCATTTCTCTCTCCAGTCCAAGATACACTAAAAAAACAGTGAAAAGATCAAATGTACTTGGAATATTGTTACTGAGAAAATAAAGGTAATTAATACCAATCCTGTACAAATTAGCCATCTACTGTCCCCACTGTTCATAGATTTACATAGATACTCCTCGACTGCAGTAGAACACCAGCCTCGGTGGGTTTGGCTTTTTTGGAGCTGAGATGTTCCTGGTGGATCACTGGATGCCACACTCTCAGAAATGGAAGTACAACAACGGAAATCCTCCGGCCCACCTGCAACACAAACACTGCAGCACTCTGCCAGCACATCAGCATTTGTGTGTGAAACTGAGCATGAAGAGGTACGATTGGGCAATAGAAACAGTAAAAGGGTAACATTATGAGCTGAATGGCAAAACACACATCAAATGTACAGAAACCTTTCAGGTTTACTTAAAAATAATTTAAAATTTATAAGCAGGTAAGGCTTCCTTAAAATAAATTTTACCCTAATATGACTGGCTCTACAAGATTTTCATATATTACATTTATTTGCTTCTCTCAGCACCAAGCAATACAAAAACAACACCGCTTAGCAGCACTTTTCTATTGCCAGTTTTCAAAACAAATTTGAAAACCACTAAGGTATACTTTTAATTTAAGTTTAATTAAAGTCCTCATTCAATCGTACTAAAACATATATTTAACACTATGTAAATAGCCCCAAAATTGAAAGGAAAAAAGTTTTTTTCCCAAGTACCTTAATAATCACAATTCTAAAATATATTCCAGCAAGTTAGCCTACCACAAACACATACTACTGAAATTCTGCAGCCTTGAGCATGCATGCACAGCGAGTGTGGCAACGCTACTTTACATATCCACAGAGAATCTTCAAAGCCTCCTGATAAATGGCACATTTTGAAAAAGTACTGAAATGTACTATTTAGGGCACAGGTACAATCTTAAGGACATAAGGATAAATAAACTACTGCCATTCTCATGTCAGCAATGAGAATGTCAAAACACCTGTAATGAAACATTTGAAGCGCAAAAGAAAGAGTGAGACCTATCAGTAGCTACTTATTTTCATTACACAAATTTCATCTTGTTTTAACTAAGATACTATTTCAGAATGAACCAGCATCACCTAACAGACCATGCTTAGTAATTTCAAAAATGTTATTTTATACACGTAACTAGAAAATTTAGCAATGGATTAAAAGCCTTAGTTTTCATCCCCACAGATTCAGACCAGAATGCCAAAAAGACAGTAACTGACTGCTTAGTTGCAGAATCCTTACATGATGGAAGCAGTAATAGAGTAGACGGGTTTGCATCTCTCTTTCTTTATTGTATCTCCTACACAGGGTCCTGCTGTTCAACATGTAGGCGTAAGCGCTACTACAGAAACCAATAACTGAACACCAAACCACAAAGTGTCAAATATATGGTCGTAATATATATATATAGATGCTACTAACTGTGAATATTGCTATTTGCTATTTCTAAATAGAAGCTATGTGAATACTAAACTGTTTATTTGAAAATGCACAGGGAAAAATATATTTTATTCTCCCATTGAGACATCAAGAATCTACTCACCACACTAACAGCTGTTTAATGGCCTTCAGGCACAGGACATGATTCTGCATCCCTGACTTGGGCAGAACTCCCAATATGGACAATCTATTTAGCATAAAAAGAGCTGCAGAATCAGGCATATTCAGAGATTCTCCTGTGCAAAACAAATTATACACAAACTCAGAGCAGCTCAACAGATCTTTTTTTAAAAAAACTTGCTGTATATCTTATACAGGTACTCCTGAAAAGACACAGGTTCTCTCCTCCTGTGTAGGTGTATATACATCTTACACAAGTATGTGCACAAAGGAGAAAGATGTATATAAAGCACACACAGAGAGGCCAGCTAATGTGTTAAGCTACCGCAGTGCAAATCAGAAGTGAAAAATAAAAGGAGCCTCAGGACTCTAAATATCTGTACACTGCCAAGGATTAATCAATAATCAAAAGACCTGAACGACAAGGTACTGCACTAGCATCACACAACCTCCCTACCATCAAATCAATGTATCTGCGTGAGCGATATCCACCTGCTTTGAAAACGTGAGTTTCTTTAGAAAAAAGAGGCCTCTTTTGCAAGCTTACATCATGTCTCGCAATTGGGGAAGGTAATTAAATGAAATGGAAGCAAAATTTTCTTAAATAATTTAATAGGCTGGACAAACACAGAAGTCAGTTTAGAGTCACAGCTCCACATATTACAAAAATTATCCATGCTGAGGCAAGAATTTTCTGAACAAGCACCTCAGATGTTGTAGCCTACTGTCGGTCTTTTTTCTCTGTTCACAGCACAGTAGTTCCTTATAGGCATAGGGGCCAATCAACATCTGCTTTCCAAAGACACATGACAAGTGAGCATACTCTAATATGTGTATACACATATAGAGAGTACACACACAGATGATTATTTAAAAAAAATATAAAGAGAAGCCTTCTCTTCAAATTCTGGACCGAAATATTCCAATTTTCTCTTTCAAAAAGCAAGCAATTTGTCTACTTAATTACATAACATACATGTCAATTGACATGTGGAAATTAAAAATAAATAACAATGTACAAACCCAACTGTGTTCTGTAAGTTAATGGTAAGTATTTTTAATTTGACACCACCCATTTTATACATTAAAAATATTAATTTTTAGAACTATGAAAATTTCTTATCTTAATCACTTAGTGCTTAGATAGAAAAATCATATTACAAATAACACTGATGTCTTGTCTTTATAACAATTATTTTGAGGAAAAAAATAGTAATAACATGAAAAATAATCAAAGAAATTGTGGTCTTGCCAGACTATTCTTTCTAGGCTGCATACCAACCCTTACGGTACAAAAATTAAAAAAAAAAAAAAAAACCTAAACAAAAAAAACCCAAAACAAAACAAAAAAAAAGACATCTGTAAGAGAGGATGTAAACCCATAAATATAAGGAAGTATTTCTAAGGTCACACTGAGGACATAATGAATTTACTCTCACTCCTGCAATAAAAATAAAATACTTTAAACAATTTCTGCCGTGAAGAAACAGCACTCTGAACTAGCATGGACTACATCTGACAACGGTTTTCACAGCTTTTAAAGCCATAAATTCTGAACTACCTGTGTTTAAAAGGAGACGATGCAAATATTTTTTAAGTAATTCTGAAAGGTTATGCATGCAAGCCCTCATTACCTTATGGCTTCCACTGACCCTTTTACCATTGCAAATTAAAAAAGGTAAAAACTAACACAAAAAAAAAATCTTATTTCCCTGGAAGAAACAGAAAGAAAATGGAATAAAAACTAAAAACAAGACAGGAGTGGTCTGTTGGAAATAAGCATACATTCAGTCAGCCCATCCAGGGTTTCTATTATATTTTCAGGATTAATACACCATTTGCAATATTAAGTGGTGATTTCTCCAGCTTCTGTTCATTACTTTACATAAAGATCCAGCTGTTGGAGGACCCCAAAAGCATATACCTGCATTTGTTCCTGCCAGACCTTGCTGTTAAAAGCTATTAAAAGATTTAACAGTTCTTAATAGGAAGATCTTGTTGAAGGGAAAAGAAACCCATAAAATTCTAAAGCACTACTCCATTTAACACAATTCACCTTCCTACTGAGAATTCAAGCCTAATCTCACACTTGTGTAGAAAAATAATGAGATCAACCATTCCTGATGCTTCTTGAAGTATTCTAACCACAGTTCAAACGCAAAAGCACGTTTTCTCCGAATATCTGGATTCGTTGCAGAGCTGAAATAAACGCAACCTCTGGCAGAGAGGCTCCTTCTTCCCTTCTTTGTACAATACACGGCGTTTTCTCACCTACAGCAGCTTACACGCAAACAACGCGTTTTTAAGAGGCATGCACAGGTTAGGCATCACGCAAACAGACACACAATGAAATTAGTATTGGGATTATTTTTTTTAATAAAGATCTAATCCCCTGCATAATAGCCATAAGATGCAGCGCTACAAAATGCTTGGGGGTTTTGTCGTTTTTCTTTTTTTTTTTTTTTTTTTTCCAAAGAAAGCGCCAGCATGATGATCCGAAAAACCCAAATCCTCGTCCAAACGCACTGTTATTACAAGACACCTTCCCTACCGCCACCAATTAGCGAGGAATTAAAAATCTAAAATAAATAAGAAAGAAAGAAAGAAAGAAAGATTAGATAGATAGATAGATAGATAGATAGATAGATAGATAGATAGATAGATAGATAGATAGATAGAGTCGATGCCCAGGAAAAGCACGCGGTGTAAGCAGAGTGAAAGGGGGGCCGGAGGAGGGGAAGGTGCCCGAGCAGCGGTGCCGGTGCCCCGCTGCCCCCGGCGGTGCCGGCGTTGTTTGCGGCGGGGGCTCCTGTGCCTGCGCCGCTCCAGCGCCTCTATTTACATCAGCGGCGCGAGGTGCCCAATGGCGCGCGCGGAGCCAATCAGATGGCAGATTAGATGTCAACTCGGAGGCAGCTGTCGGGAGACGGTTGCAGCCAGTTTACCTCCACAATTCAAATTCCCAACCTGGCGGGCGGAGGAGACCCGGACGCTCCTCCAAGGGTCGCGCCCGGCAGCCGGCATTCCTCCCGCACCGCACCGCGCCGCCCCGGAAAGGCGCTGCGCTGCACCCGCCGGCCCGCGATCGTCGCGCCTGTCTATCGATCGGATCCATCGATCCATCATCGCCGGAGTTACCGGGGCTGGGGCAGAGGGGTGCGGGGGGGGGGGGGAAGGGGAGGGGGGCGGCGGCGGCCCGCTCCAGTGCCCGCGCCCCTTTGCTGACGCCAAGGACTTTTCCTTTTTTCTTTTTTTTTTTTTTCTCTTCCTTTTTTTTTTTTTTAATTTCCGCGTGAGTTTGCGGAGCAGCGAAGCGCAGTTACGCGCCCGCGCACAGGGGCGCGCTCCCGGCCGTGCGAGAGTCCCGGGCAGGTCACCGGGCCGGGGCGCCCCGCGCGGACTGGGCGCACACGCGCGCACACACACGCGCGCGCTCTTCCCACAGGGAAAGGAGCGCGGCCGCGTTACGTGGATCTCACTGCGGTAACTCCAATCAGTGACAAACTAATTTGCTAAGAGCGCGCAACGGCGCAACTCGTTCTGCTCGGGGAAAAAAAAAAAAAATACCGGGTTAAAGAGAGAAGAAAAAAGGAGGAGAAAAAAAAAAAAAAAAGGCCCCGTGAAATATAATGGACGTTATCCCCCGGGAGCCCCCCGGGTCCGACACTCCGGTTACAAAATCCAACCCCCGCCCCCGTCCGTCCCGAGCTGCTTGTCCTCCGGGCCCTGCGTCCCTCCGACGCTGTTTCAAAGTGGTGGGGGCAAATATTAATTGGGTCTGAGAACAACCTAATTTCGGCAGCGAAAACCGCACTCCGGTGCCTCCAGCCCCAGCGGGGCCGCGCATTGTGCGCTGCTCACCCTCGCTACGGAGGCAGCGAGGGGCAGAACTACCCCGAAGAAGGGGGGGGAGGGGGGAGGAAGAGAAAAAATAAAAGAAAAAAGAGAGGGATGGGGGACGAGGGGGGGGGGGGAAGAGAGAATAAAAAGTGAATTATAAAGAAACTAAGAGCCCGACACAAGCGACACGGAGGCACCAGCCGTCCATTAACCGAACGCGGGGAGTTACCTGGGTCCTGCTGATGGCCTGCCCGGTGTTCCCGGGACTCATCGCCGGGTGGTTCCTTTGTTGTGCCGCTGCCCAGGCCGGGTTTGCCGCTCCGTACTGGGCGCCCATGTCCTTGCCCATGCCCATGCCCGCTGCTGCCTGCTGGCTTCCCGGGGCGGCCGCCGCTGCCTGGGGCTGGGGCTGCGGCGGGGCGCTAGGGCTGCTGTAGTCGGGGTAGCTGCTGCCGTAGCTCCGCATCATGGGGCTGGGGGACGTGAGCAGCTGGTTCAAGGTAGGGGTGGCCCCGGACGGGTGCTGGTTCTGCCCGGAGAACCGCGCGAAGCCGCCGGCCGCCGCCGCGCCGGCACCAGCCTTGCCGAGGCCGGCCCCGCCGCCGGGGCCCATCATCATGCCGCCGCCGGGCTGCCGCGGGGAGCTCAGAACCCCGTAGCCCGCCGCGGAGCCCCCGTAGCCGCCGCCGCCGCCT
>JAWWLV010000121.1:53750203-53836622 GCA_035041135.1 Platyrinchus mystaceus
GCGCCGCCGCCGCCGGGGCCGCGGCCGTAGCCCGGGGAGTGGTTGTCCTGGCTGGTGGGGTACCCTTCGTGGGAGTTCTGCAGGGGGTCCATGCTGTTGGGGGCCGCCGTGGGGTGCATTATCCCCATCCCGGGGCTTTGTTGTCCGCCATGTTGATCAAAGCAAGGCCCGGCGCGGCTCGCCGTAGCGCTGCTGGCAGGGGCAGGGGCAGGGTTGCCATAATAGCTATTGAACTCCGAGACACCCACCGCGGAGGGGCCGCCGCCGCCTCCCCCGCTCCCGCCGCCGCCGAGGCCGCCGCCGCCGCCGCTCCCAGCACTCGGGGGCGGCTGCTGGGGCTGCTGCTGTCCGCCCAGGGGTCCCAAGCCGGGGTGGTCGTAGCGGCCGCCGATGGGCTCGCCCATCTTGCCGGGCATCTCCTCCTCGTCGGCGCTTTTATTCAGCATTTGCTGCGGCTGCTGGGGGGGCTCGGCCTGAGCGCCCAAAACACTGTCTTTTCCTCCATGTTGCTGCTGCTCCATGTCTGCACTGGGCTGAGCAGCGCCGCCACCGCCACCGCCGTTGTTGTTGCTGCCGCTGCCGCCGCCGCCGAGGCTGCTGTTGTTATTCTGCACGGGATGGTGCTGAGGCGGCGGCTGCTGCGGCGGCGGCGGCGGCGGGAATTGATTTAGCTGCTGCTGTAGTGCATGGTGGTGGTGGTGCGGGTGGTGGGCATGGTGGTGGTGGGCATGGTGATGCGGGTGGTGGGCATGGTGGTGGTGGGGCGGCGCGGCGGGGTGATCGCCTCCGACGCTCTTCAGCTTGTGGTTGGGGAGCAGCCCCGTCTCCATAGCCGAGCCCGGGTTGGAGGAGGAGGAGGAGGAGGAGGAAGAAGACGAAGAAGATGAAGATAACGCCGAGGAGCTTCCACCTTCCTTCAGAGCCGGCTCCGAGGAGGAGCCGCCGCCGCTGGCGTTGTTGTTGTTACCGGCGGCAGCGGCGGGAGCCGCGTTATTGGCCATGTTCGGCGGCTCGCTGCGGTGGTGGTGGTGGAGATGGTGATCTAAATTATTCACGCTGCTGCCGCCGGCCGGACTCCCCTCGCCGACCCCCAGCGCGGGGCCCGGCCCGGGAGCCCCGGCCCCCCCCGGGCCCCGCTCCGGGCCCAGGCCGCCCGGCAGGCTCGGGGCTTTGCCCTTGCTGTTGTTCGCACCCGCGGGAGCCGCTGCGACTTGCGCGGCCATGATCATCGCAACATTGCGAGTCCGGAGAAATTGGTGCTGATAACTATATAAAAAAAAAAAAAAAATAAAAAATTGAAAAATAAAAAAAATCGACCCCCACTATCAAAAAAGGTGGGCGAGCAGAGGGATGGGGGGAAGGAGAGGAGAGGGGCAAAAGGAGGAACGGCCGGGGCAGGGACTTGACTGAGCCCAGAGTATCCCCTGCGGACCGCTCCGCACGCACCGAGTTACAGCGATTTCCCTCCCCGAGTCCGTGGTTGAGGTTAGAAATGGTAAGAACGCCTTACGGTCCGTGCCCGTTCCCGCTGTGTGATTTCATGTTGAAAGTTTTTTTTGTTCAGGTTTAAATGAAACTTTTTTTTTTTCTCCTCCTTTCCTCCCTAACCCGGATATGGGTAAACACACGTCTGCCGGAGCCGCGCTGGCCCAGCATGGCATGAGCGAGTGAGCGAGCCAGCGCCGGCAGCCATCGCCCCCTCCGCCCCGATCGCTCCCGCGCACCCGCAAAACGCGGACTGGACTCCGCGCTGGACTTGCTCCGGCTCCCGCTCCCCTCTCCGCTCTCCCGGCAGCGCGGCGGGATGGGGGGGGGGCGCGGCCCCCGCGGATCCCCCCGCTCCCGGCGGGGTCCGGCCCGTGTGCGCGCCGGGGGTCGCGGCCTGCGGGGAGCGCCGGACCCGCGCGGGGGCTGCTCCGAGGCCAGGGGTCGAGGCGGGCCCCGAGGGGCGCCCCGGGCCGCCCAGCGCCGCTGGGGCGGGGGGGCGGCGGGACTGTCCCCGGTGCTGCGGGGCCGAGGGTGCCGCCGGCGGCGCTGCCCCGCGCGGGCCGGGCCGGCGGGAGGGCGGCGAGGGGCCCGCCATGCGCGGATCCCCGCGTCCAGCTGTGCCCGAGCAGATGGATCGGTCAAAGTTTCGGGGGCCGCACGCTGCCCCCCTCCAGCCCCTTATGCCGGGCTCTACAGCCGCCTCGTATTCCGAGGACAGGGACGCCTTTGCTCTTGTCTCGGAGAAATAGGACTTGTTTTAGACTCTTTCTTTACCCCCACCTCCCAGCCACCCGCCCCCTGAAGATTTATACTGTGTGTGCAGACGTTATAAAATTTAACCTAAAATTCTGCAGCGGTAGCATCTTTGCACTTGTCCACATGGTCCAGATGTCTCCAAATTCTAACGGTCATTTGCACTGATGATGCTTTTATATATAGGGCCGTTTTCAATATGTTCTGTGTACTTATTTGCTGATCAACAGGAGTTGATCAAGGAGAGAGAGGCATTTTCAGTCTCATAATTGTTTCCCCAAACAATATAATTTCCAGTACACACAAGACACTCATGAAAACGTAGTAACACAAAAACTAAAATATGTAATCTGAGTAACTCTTCCTCTAAATGGAAAGCTGCTGCTGACCTACATTTTTGAACCTCAGAACATTTTGAAGTTTTTTTTTATAACTACCTTAATACGAATGATACCCTAATATAACAAAAGGTAGTAGTCAGACATTACGGTCAACTAATGAAAGCATTTGGGAGATCAAATACTTGGCTATGAACACAGCAAACTGGGATATTAGCAAACCTTTTCAATACAGCAAGGGTCTAAACCACGCTGTTTTAAATGTATATATTTATGTGCTCTGTTAAAGGTAAGCACATTTTCAAATTTCAAAGTGGATAAATAGGAGATTCAATCGTAATAGTGGAGAAAAACGCAGCGTATCAGGATGCTGTCATGAATAGGTAGGCTTTTTTGAATCCACTGTGAAAACATTAAACAGCAGAAGCTTCATGCTATAATGCTGAGTTAAATGCAAAGATTATTGATAAATGTATGAACAGTGTGATTCCAGTGTCTATTAATTTTAATCTGAAGAGTCAGATATATTCTGATTTCCTTTATGGAGTTAGTTTTGAAAAGTCTCAGTGCTTGTCAAGTACATCTTGCTAATACTTCTGTTACAATTGTATTTTCTCTCTTTTTTTTTTTTTTTTTGGTACTCTTTTCAAGTGCAAAAATGTTATATGGCCAGTAGAAAAACGTAGAGCAGGAAAAAAAATGGTGAGTAATTCTAGTGGGGGGAATCAGGTGCATACCCAAGGGTCATTACAGGCTGTAACAACAACAAATTGCAATTCTATGCAAACTGCTAGAAAGGGGTATATCATCTTTGTAGGAGAGAGAATAACAGAACTGTAAGATGAATTCATGCCAAATCATTCATCAGCTTTTGCCAAGAGAATACTACATCTTTGTTAGTGAGCCTTTTTGACATTTTCTCCTGGATTTTCTTCTTTTCTATATTCAAATGCACCCTAATTATACACATTAAACCACCTAAGTTGATTTTTTGAAGTCTTTCATATGCAAATAAAAATATAGATGTCTCCTTGTGTGTATTTATTTACATGTGTACTCTAAAATAAAATATAAAATCAATTACACATTTATATTTCAAGACATTTATATTTGAGCAAAAATACATATATTGAAGATCTTCTGAGATGTACTGATAGTGCCTGGGCTGCAGATCGCAATACTTCCTGACATCCTCTGCAACTCTTTCCCATCAGAAAAATAACCCGCAAAAGTTTAACGCAAATTTACTTTGAAATGTTTTCCCCCTGAAAGGGAACAAAAAGGATGAGGTTTTAAACTGAAGAGTTCATACCTCTAACTCTTTTTCCTCCCATTTGTTTCAGCAACTCGGCTACAAGATTGGAATTAAGAGGCTATAAAATTGAGGCCCTCAGCACAATGAAATCAGTCTGCTATAAAAGGCAACACATGCCAGTTTTTCCTCCCCAATGGCAGATGCCACACCCTAAAGCAGACAGAAGGCACTGCAGTCTGTGCAAGGGAAGCACAACACAAAGCAACAACGATGGTTCAATTTTCTAGATCGCAAATAATGTTGAAATTCCTTTTGCCATCTTTGCTCAGATGATGAGTGGTAGTGTTTGTTAAATTCAAATGCTCCCTTCCAAAAGCTCTCATTGTGTGCATGAATTATGAATTTATTATAATATAATGTAAAAAAGCTCTAATTGCCATGCATATTATCTGCTGCGAAGTGATTGCATTGATATTTGATATCGCAAGTGTGCAGTTTCAACTTTAGTTCCATTTTCATTGTTCCTTCAATTTAATTATTTTCTATAAACCAATGTTGTCCAAGTGTGGTTTCTTTCTCTGGATTTTTTTCTGATAAATTATGAACTCTGGTGCTCTGGGATCCCTTTTCAAGGTAAACAACATAATTTTCTAAAGTTACTGTTGGTAAGTTGTTTATTTCATTGCCTACAACATCCATGCAGAGCCCCTAGGCCACCCGTCTGTAGGTCAACCCCATGGAAGTTAGGTGCCTTTCCCAGCACTATGGCAGCCATCCTTCCACTTGGTCAGAGCAGCACCTTCCAGATCATACGAAGAGTAACAGTGAAAAGAGAAACAGAAAACAAACCAATATTGTAATAGGTCCAAGGTGTTTTGCTATAAGTATTGGGAGAATTTTTTTATTTTTGGGAGGGGCAAGGTAAAAATCCAGTCAGAGGTTCAAGAGCCTGTTGGATTTGACCTAGGTACCCACAAGAGTCTGAAAAATCCCTGTGTACAAAAAAAAAAAAAGCTTTTTTGCTGGGTTCTTGTTGTGCTTTATGTTTAAATCCACTGCACAGTTTGATGAAACAGTTGTCAAATTCACTGTAATTCTCAGTTTCCTTCTTTTATATTTGCATTAGATTTAATGAGGGAAAAAAGAAGTATGTGGTCTTTTATTAAATTATCATTTCTTTTACTAGTTAAGCATCCAATCAAAATCATTCCGAAGTCAGTGTAAATCTTCTAATTTATTTCAATAAGGCATAAATCACATCACAGAAAAGTAAGCAGCCAGTTCAGGGCTGCTTTAGCTTGGTATTTGGAGCTATAGTAATTGGATTTCACTTTAAAAGATCTCTTATGTGGTCAACATATAACATGGTGTTTTCTTTATTGCATAATATTTACATTTCAGTCACAAATGTAGTATGTAAAATATTACCGTAGATATCCAGGTGATAAGCCAGAATCTCTTAGGTGTATAGCCCGTAGGTAAATGTAAAAATTTTATTTTAGCTGGTCATAATGAACTTAGAAAAAAAATGCGGTTTATTCCAACAGATCATGGCCTAAAACATGTAGAGAGTGACACATTCTACCATTTAATTAAAATCCATCCTTTAGCAACTAGTAATCCTGGGCAATTTAATCAATTTCTTCTGGCAATGTGTAAACAAAAGGACTTCAAAACATCACCATCTCCACCTCAAGAATGTCATACATGATTTTATTATGGAAATGCAACATGCTGGATTTAGACCACTTGAATAGAATGCTTAAATACCTCAATTTTACAAATGCGAATCATCCATTGAAGTCAATAAGATCACTCACTTCCTTAAAGTTAAGCCCTGATTAAGTGCTTCTGTGGACTGAGGCCTCTAGGAAAAAACAGCTCTTGAATCTGTACTTTGGTGAGATAGCAACCCCACCAATTTTCTAAATCAAACCAAAATCATCCACTTGGCAGTAATAAGAGTGGTTGTTGATTTCGGGATTTACCCACCAGTCAAATCTAAGACTTTAACCTGAATTACACTAATATTTCTGGATCCTATGTCATTGTTTGAGAACATCATTGCATTTTGGAGAAATTTAGAAAAAGGCCAGCTTTCCTTTGATTTCATAATTTATGGTCACATTTATTTATAGATTAGAAAGCTTAAAAGAGAATCAGTATAACACTAATCATAGAGTTCCCTGCCAAGTTTCTTTCCCATTCTCCTGCCTTTACAAATCTTTTCTGATGTGCAAGAGACACATGGGAAACCAAAAGAAATATTTGCTGTTAGCTACACACTGGTCGGAGGTCCTTCCTGTCATCAGTTGTAGCATGCAGGGTTGACTGATACACAGAAGAAACAGTCAAACTGACAGTACACAGCTTTCACACCCATAAAATAAATGAGATTGGTACCTTAGCTGTAAACACTGGACGTTCCAAGAAAAATAAAAAGCCTTAGTTTTCTTTCCTAAACTTTTTCCACTCTATGGTCGTATATTTTATATATCAAAGTATTTATCAATTGCTGTTTCTAGAAACAGAATACTGTGGCCTCCATGTCTCAACCAAGTAAAATAATTTGTCTGTAGGATATTTTTATGTACAGCCAGAAATGTGCGGATTTTAATAGGAGATGGCACAGTATTTTTCCTTTGCAAACTAATTTTCTTTTCTATCACTATAGTGTATATGCAATTCTGAATTTTTACAAGGGTGACAAATTTATGATTTTGCCTGATGCACTCTATTTCTGACCCATTTCTGTAGTATTTTACCATTTACAATCTTGAATACAGCAGCTCTGAGTCTTTTAGTGGGAGCCCCACCTTTCTCCTTTGCTGTAATAGTCTGTAATTCCCTTTTCCCCCCACCTTATCTTCATTCCCCACCCTTTTACACGTGCATGCATGTCTGCTCTCTGTGAAATCCCAAATTCCTGCAGCCCAACTTTCAGCTGCCTTAGCCTCCTGAAGTATAGTCATGCTGTTTCACTCATAAATATCACTCATACTGTAATCCTGTCTTCCAAGTTCCAACAAAGTCCACCGCAATGTGAATTTTTTTCAGCCCCTCTGCACATGGGACACAAAGCGAGTGCTCTTTGGGACAAGAAGGAGAAGCTGCAAAGGCTGAAAGAGGGTGAAGGAGGGGAGAGATGGGAGAGGTCAGATGAAATTATCCTGAGCCTTCTCCATTCCAACCTGGTACATCCCGTGCTTTCTCAAGGGGGCAACTTCCTGGTTTGAGAGATGTTGCTTTGATACATTTACCCTTTAAAGCACTCCTGTCAACTGAGACGTCCAGTTACTCCCACTTCACCGTCAAGGAAATGAGGTACAAGGGAGGAATGCCATGACTGCATGAACATCTCTTTCAGCTGCAGCACCAGCTCCAGCAGCTCCATGTGACTGCCACAGTCACCTGGCATGGACCTTGGGGGTGCTGATGCAACGGTCTGCACAGCTGCATGGTGTGCCAGCAACCCAAGCAGGGAGAAAGAAAGCCTATTTTTATCCAGATCCTTGCACTGACTCACCCAACGGCCCAAACAGTAGTGCTGGCATAACAGGAAGGGGGAAGAGAAGGGGCAGAGTGCACGAGGCTGTTACCAGCTTCTTTCTGTTTGACCAAAGAGAAGGTTTGGTGGCAGAGGGCGATAATAGGATGTGTTTAGCCAGTACTACTGCCAAAAGAAATGTATGTCCTAAGATTATAAACAGGTGCTCTTTTCCAAAGCCCAGCTGGGCCAGTGAAAAAAGTCACTGTCCCCATTTTTTGTTGGCATTACCCTGTCAGGTATTAATGCTCCTCACATCTGTTAGTACAGTTGCTAGAATGAGTATTCCCCAACCCTTTTCAGATTAAATGAGCCAAGTTACCAGACTCACTATTTAAAATATCTGCATTAGCTCAGACCCATTTGCCTAAATAAGATTAGGATAAAGTGAGCCAACAGATCTGAGGAGACAGCACACTCCAGCAGAGGGGCAATAAACAGCTGGCAGGTGGTAGTAACCTCTTCAATAAACACAACTTCTGATGTACTGAGGGACTCCATCCAGTTAGGCCCTAAATGTTGGTCATGGTGATGTAGAGGCAGTTAACATGTCAGCTAAGAGAGTTTATCTGTTCTTTACATGTCAGGCCTGGAGCAGTAAAAGCTTCAGGGTGTGGGGTTTGCCATCTTTTATTTCTTTATTAACTTCTTATTATATTCTTTATATTACTGCATCAATGGGATGTACACTTGTGAAGCATATGCTGAACCATTGTACATCTCCAGAGTCCCAGGTTTGTATTACAACTGTTGGTAAATCATCCTTGCTCATGCAGAGACTCAGTGGAGCCTGAAAGCTGCAAAAGTCAACTTGTGATTCTTCTCCCAGTTCCAGGTAGGAATGCTCCTTGCACAGGAGACAGTCTCCAGATTCACAGTGAGAGGTTAGCTTGGATGAGGTTGCTCCACACCAGCTGGAGAAGGGGCAGCCTTGGCTTTGTTTCCAGGGAGCCAGCATAAGAGAAGGCTGAGCTCCTGAGGGGTACAGCAGCTGTCAGTTAGGCATGAAGCCCCCACAGACACGTGGAGCTTGCTCCTGTCCTCAGCAAACAGGACGTCACCACCAACTGCCGTTAGGGTACTTCACTTTCACATCCTTTCTGCCACAACATGCCTGATTGTCAAAGCCACAATCAAATCCTCATTGTGAGGGCAAAGTATTTCTCAAGAAGAGCATCCCCCGTAGCTGGCTCCCTGCTTCAACTAAGCTAAGAGCTAAACTAACGTAACAGAAGGGTTATATTTATATATATATCCTGGATGTAAACTACTTCTAGATATGCAGATCTGAAAAATTTCAATATGCTACTAATCTAGAGTGTGATCCTGGAAATACTTACTAATTCCTGTAGTCTTTGCTCCTGTTAAGCCATGAAACTTAGTGACAGAGTTGAGCATCTACCATGTGGTGAGGACTGGACTGTTTAAACATCTGTTTCTTCTTGCCTAAATTTAAAAAGAAATGTTATTAAAATTAGAAAGACCATTTTATTAATCCAAAATATCATCTAGTTATTTAACAAAGACTTAACAATGTGAGTCATCTGCATTAACAAATCCAGATGCTATAGTCAGAGGCAGCAAAGACTCAGGGACTGACAATAGACTTGCTTTGTATGCTAATTAATTTTTTGCTATTTGTTTTTCATTCCGAACAGACCATCCCTAATATTTTATCTCTCTTGGTGGATTCTAAGTGAACAGAAAAATCCTGGGTTCTCTCTCTTTCTTAAAAAAGTAATATACAAATACTATTAAGATTTTTCTAATCTATTCAGCAGACTTCATAAGAAAATGAAATGTGTGCATATCTTCTTGCTGTGTTACAGCTGTTTTCGTCTCATCCAGAGGATTGGACAAATGTGGTTTTCATTTGACCACATTTAAATTTAAATTGCCACACCATTCTGTGCTGGATGTAAACTTACTATGCATATGTCCAAGAAGAAAGGAGCCTAGTTTGGGAACCGTTATCCATGGTGATTCTCACCAGCTAGAAATCAGGGGCTGCACTCATTCTGGGAAAGGCCACATAACATAAAGTCATCACAATCATCTTGTCTTTTTTGCTGTCCATTGAAGGGCTGGTCCCACTGAATGGGAATTTTCAAAGTACCTTGCAACAGGAGAATCAAAGTTCAGCAGGAGCAAAGTGAGGCCAGTACTAGACACTTTGCTGATTTAATTTTAATACATATAATTTTTATACAGGGATCTTATTTGCACAGCTCAATGGAGTCATGTATTTGAAGAGCACTGCTGATTAATTAGGTCGGCTCAGTATGAATGAATTAGGTGATCTGTATTTTATGTCTATTTTGAAGTTCGTTATTGTCAACTTTACCCCATTCAGTGCTCCATCCTGTTTCAAAAACTTATTGCTAACTCTACTTGGGCAGGAAAAGGAATCATTAAAAGCACTATGGAAGCCTCTTGAGTATGGTGGGTTCTGTTACAGATGTATAAATCCAGCTCATTACTCAGCTAAGGGGAACTGACTTTTCAAGCTAGGTTTTGAAAACAGAGGGATCATGAGTCGGAAGGTGTGAAAACTGCAGGTTTTATGACCAGACCTGAACCAAGTTCTCCATTCCTGGGATGGAGTCTGTATCAGCTTTAAAAGTAATTGGCCTCTTTTTCTAAAAATATTATGGTTTTGCTCCAATTCTCTCAAATGATTGCAGAAACAACTGATTTCATTCATTTGGAATATTTATCTCAACCCTTCAGTAAAAACAAATTCACATTTCACTTAGAAATACAACAAAGGTGGAACATGCTAGACTTCCCTTTTTGCTTCTTTACTTCCAGCTCAGGAGTTTCTTTATTCAGTCTGATGTTAAATCTGCTTGTATTAGAGAATCCTTTTTATCTGAGCAAATCTTATTCCTTAGCAATGAATCTCAGAACATTGTGGGGTGATTGTATAAAGCCATTGCTTTTTCTTTATTGCCCACTAAAGAAACATTTATGATTAAATGGGAAAGGGAACTATCTCATTCTCTTGAGCTGGAGATATTGGACTCAATAATGTCCTTCATACGTGTATGCTCTATTTCAGCTAACCTGTTAGAATTGCAATATAAAATTGTAAATCAATGGCATCAAGCACCTGTGAAGATGAGTAAGATTGCAAGCCATTTCTCAGATAGATTTGGAGAAACAGCTCCCAGCCAAGAATTCTTTTACATGTTCTACAGGGTCTGTCCTAAATTACCCCAATAAAGTCACTTGTTATACATCATATTGAGAAAATTGCCAGCTATCTGATGTCAAGTACTCAGGAACACTATACATAGGGGGACTTGGACTTTGAGATATGTGACATACAACTGGATGTTAATAAAAATCGAGTTACAGGCTATTCACCTGGTTATGTGCAGAGCTAAAAATTCAGAATCTTCTTCAGTAATGAAAGCAGATCCTTAGGAATTTGTTCAAATCTGTTCTGTTTAGCTATAACTGCAGAAAATGCATTATTTCTATACAAAGAGTTCCTTTATTGATTACTTCAGTGCAGGTAGGAATAGTTAAACCCAGTTACTCATAAACACTTTATGGGATAGAAAGAATGAAAATAAGAAGGAATTTTGTTTGTTTTTCTTGTCTTTCTGTAATCACAGTGGTATCTCTTTTTAAGCTATTCATCTTCTGCTTGTCTGATTCTCCTGTAAGGGCTTTAATAATATGAATTTAATATGAAGTGTACTTTTGTACCTAAAAATATATATCAGTCAAAATCCTTACTTTCTGCATTTTGGAATAAATTTACTAAGATTTATATATGTGAAAAATCCCCAGACCTAACAAATGCAGAGTTGTTATTGCCCAGGCATGGTTTTTACCTCCACAGAGCTTGGAGATCAGTGCAGTATAAATACTTGACATGGCAGCCAGGAAATATAGCATAAAAATACATACCACCCCACTGATGGTATTTCAGCCCCACTCACAGAGCTGACAGTAGCCACTGAGCACAGTGCTGTCACTAGGATGTTCTCCTGTTCCCTGCAGAGGACATTGGAAGGTGGGGGGGGATATGTCTTAGTGTGTGAACCTGATGGTTTATGCTGCTCTGGAAGAGTGATGACAGGTCTGCTGCTGAAAAAGGGATTAGAATGTTGCCTAGAAGAATGAAGATAGGAGGAGTCAAAGAATGATCAAAGAAAGGATCAGAGAGAGGAGAAACTCCAAGGAGAGGCACCTGCACAGAAGATGGCATCACAGAGGTCGAAGCATCTTATTATGGCTCTGGATTCAGAAATGTGAGGCGAAAGTTATAAGCCAGTAAGGAAAATGGTGACTTCATCAGTTGGTGTCTTAGACTCAAAAATGATTGCTGGAAGATGCTTGCTCATCTATGAATCATGAGGGTTAATTGCGTAAAATTCCTTGACCTGTGTTATACCTCAGGTAATGTTACCTAAAGGTATCTTCTGACCTTAAATTTTATGAATCTGCATAAAGTAATTGTAAGGAAGGAACAGAAGAATATGATGTTGTTTCACTGATTTGAATTACAAAATGCATTTGCATCTTCATTTGCATATACTGTCTTAAGAATAACTGTACTGTATGCAGTTGTGGGATGGAGTTGTCACTGTGAGTTGAAAAGAGGTGAACGTGTTTCCTGAAAGACCAAGATCACATTCACAGGACTGACGTCTACTAGCATAGCTGTAAAGAGATGCCAGATCTGACAGGCATAGCTGTGTCAACAGAAGCCTCTGGTAGAGACACAGTTGTACCAGTAAAATGGTATTTTTATCAATAATATTTTATGACAGGGGTGGGAGATGGTTATATTCTACTAGCAGACAGTAGTGTTTTCCTAGTACATATGTATCCATGCTAAACTGCTTAGGATTTTAATATTCAGTGCAAGGCACTCCCCTCAATGATTCCTAAACTAATCAATTTTGTTGGTGCTGCCAGAGAAAGGGCATGCAACTGGCCCTGGCAACTGCCAGCTTTGTGGTACTATACATGACAGCATTTAAAAAGGGGAGAGTGCAAAGAGAGTTTCATGAGAGTTGGCCAAATAGGTTTTTCAAATAGGTTTTTCAGGCAGGAGTGTGAAAAGATCAGGCCGAACAAAGTTGGAGTACACAATGACTAACAAATTTTTTTTCAAAAATACTTTCTGTCCTTTGAAGCAAAGGTTTAACAATACTGGCAAAATCAATACTGGAAGAAATTGTACTGACCCCACAGTTTTCATAATTACAACTACACTGGAAAATTCTTTGTGGTGTAAACTAGCTCTCAGAAAAGACCCTAGGGGAAAGGGGAAAGGGTGATAACAGTTTGCACTTCATTCTGGAGCAGGGAAGGAGGAGGAAACATCACTACTTCGGTTCTGTAAGGGTAGGCCAGATGCACCAGCTTGATCAGACTGTGACCCACTCTCAAGCCTTGCCTATACAAAGTGTGTGTATTACTCTGTATTCAGCTGTGCTCATGGCCTCCATTTCCAGAGAGTTCCTAGGAGGTGAGTGTGCTTTAGGACCAGCTTATCAGATTCAGTCTCTACTGAGCTGGTGCTCAGAAGCGCAGTTCTTCCTTTTCACAGTTCATATCTAGACACTCTTATAATTTGGAAGGGCATGACCACTAAGCAACCTTTACTCCACCTTAATAAAGTTTTGCAGTATTCCATGTCCTTACTTCCCCCCCCCACACACACATCCCAACAAATTTCTTAAAGCTTTTCAGTACTCTGGTACAGTTTTTTCTCTGTCACTGCTTCTGCAGCTTTAACAATTATTTTCCTGCTCAAAATGGTGACTGGTTGCATGCTAGAACTTTCACTGTGTCTGCACAACTTACACCTGAGCCGTTCTCCTCACCAAGGAACAGGACTCAAAAGCTGAACCTCAGGGCAGAGGAACAAGACTCAAAGGCTGAACCTCAGGGCATTCAGAAACAATTTGGAGGTGATTGTGGAAGTGATTGTTGGGAATGCATTTTCAAGCAAGGTGAGCTAGGGATCCTGCTCTGACTGCTTCTTCTGTCTCTCCCTCCTGTGCCGTTGTACCATTTGTGCTTCATGGTGCTTTCACAGCGCTCACCCACCACAGGGCTTTTGTTTCTCCTTATTTCCAGCGTCGCAGCTCTGACTCTTCCCTTACCACACCATCCCACCATACCCCCGTTGTCTGTCCCCCATCGCAGCAGCTGCCAGTCTCACACATGTGTGCAGACATCCCACGCAGGACTGTGTGGTGCTTTATTTCACTCCTCCTCAGGGAAAACATGAAGGGCTGGCAGTGAAGGCTGGCAGTGAAGTGGGAAAGGGAAGGATCTGGGAGGGCTGCAGGCATACCTCAAGGCAGGCTAGAGGCTGGGAGAAGCAAAGGAATGGAGAAAAGATTGCAACCTCTGCTCCAAGGTTATGCCTTGCACCTCAGAAAGGAAGGTGCTGGCACACAGGAGACCTAGAGAAGACTGAAGTGGCCCATTCCTCTCCATGAGGTGTTCAAACACACACACAGCAGCTGAACACAGGCGGAAACAGGAGCCTGTGGAATAGTGAACTCCTCTGTTTGCTGCCGTTACTGTGCGTTCTTCCTTGCCCTTTCCAGGGAGTTTGGGCTCACACAGGCGACGGAGAAGGGCTCAGCTGCCAGCAGAGGTGGGAGCAGTGCAGATCCTAATTCGCTCCAGCGGAGGGGCTGGTGTGGATCCAGCGTGACAGGGTAAATGGGGGCCTGGAGCTGGGTGTGTCTGGTGCTGCTGACCTTCCACACCAAGCCCAGGGAACGGAGATGCTGCTCAACTCAGTTTGCTTCTGCCAGTGGAGATAGGAGTAGGGTGAGGCATGCACCGACCACTGCCCTGAGCTGGAGGGGGTTCAAAGGCCCAGCGTGAAGTCCCGTAGGGCTCGGGCAGGACCAAGACTTTGGCGTGAACGTGGGAACAGGGCTGCACTTGGCAACTCCTTGGGCAAGTGGCCTACAGCTTTGACTATGAGCACTGTGCAGCCCCTCACTGGGGCATTGGGGCCGGGAAAAGGTTTGGGGGAGTTTACAAGGGTCCCTTTGGGAGATGGAAGTGCTGCTTGGTGAGAGTTGTGTTTGCTTTTGCGGGTGCACAAGAGGGAGGTTTAAACAGCAAACAAACAAACAAAGCCACAATGGCTGAAACAGTGAATTCAAATATCACTTATACTCATGTGTTGCAAATTTGCTCCACAAAAAAATGTTATTTTAACACAAAGATTTTGGGGGTGTGAGCAGCACAGATCCCAGGCCGTCACAATAACACTTAATATGTGAAGAAGTATTTCTATGGGATCCTAAATTGAGTGGGTAAATAAAAGCATGTATCTTTAAATTAATTCAATCCGGCGCAGTGCAGCTAACTGCCCCGGGTCTGGCGCTGCTTAGGACGATCCCGGGAGCGGCTGGCGGACGCCGGGAGCGGGCCGGGCCCGGGCCGCCGCCTCTGCCCGGCGCCCCCTCGCGGCCGCCCGCCCGCCGGGCCCGCTGGCGCCCGGTGCCTGCCGGGAGCGGCGGCCATGTCGCGCTCCGCGGGCCGCGGGCAGGGCGGGCAGGGGGGTCCCGCTCGCCCTTCGTCCCCTCCTCACCCAGACCTGGGCAATCGGACAGGAGCCTAGGGGTTTACCTTTTAGTGTTCCGAGTGTGTTGTGCCGGATCATCTGCGCGGCGGTGCCACTGGAGCTGTGGTGGCCGGTGCCTCCTGCCGAGCTTCCTGCGCTGCTTTTTTGGGGCAACATTTTCCCCCATGCCTGTGCGTTCCCCTCTTGCTCTACTCAGAAGTGTTTTTCTAAGCGATAATGCCGTTTAAGTTCCACACGATGGGACTTGGCAAACCCATTGCCCGCAGAGAGAACACTTGTGGTAGTAGGAGTTATGATAAATCACACAGTTACCTTGAAGGAGCATAAATGGGGGAAAAAAAAAAAAAAAAAAGGAGGAAAGTACTTAAAATTTTTATTTTGGGTACAAAGAAAAGAGCACAGAAGTTAAAGTTTCAAAGGGCTACGAATATCAATGGAAAAGCAATGGAGGGATTAAACAGGAGTGTTGGTTTTATCACACCCTGAATGCTCATTCCGCAGGTATACAGCAAGACCCTTACTAATCTTTTAATAAAAGTCCTCAGAATATAGTGTGGCCTTGGAAAAAATGGCGTGGAAGGGCTGTCATGCATCCTTGCTCCACTCCCTTTTTGGTGGACATTAAGGTTGTTTCCTGGTGGAGGTTTTGGGAGCAGGCAAGGAAAAAGTCATGATACCACTGCTCCACAGGGCAGTGTTACATGCTGTCAGTGTTGTATGAAGTTAGTTGTATAGGCAGTGCTTTCATAGCAACTCATTGCCCTTGACAGGCAATGCTTTCATAGCAACCCAGTGTTCCACAGTCTTTTGAGAAATTAAATATGTTTAATTTTTTTTTTAACTGAAAGTAAGGTTCCATAAGTGTAGGGACAAGGTTAGAAATGTTACTAAGTATATCCCTCAATGGGTGGAACACCAGAAGATCCCTGATCCCTAACACCAGATTTGCTGAGGTGTTTTTCTCTTCTACGTTGAGCCTCTCAGATATAGTCTAACTGAGAAGAGAAAGTGGGCTAACCGGTTTTGCATGGTCCTCTGTACATACATCTACATGTATGGGTGAACCAAGACTTCTGAGCATCTCACCCTCCAATAGAAAATAAATATTTTTTTTTAACGTCTTAGAAAGAAATTTCGTACATCTATAGAATGGGTCTATGCTTCCTTCTCTGGCCAGAGAACAGGGATTTCTCTCTTGGGTTTTATAAAACGTGCTCAAAATAGGAGCCAGAGAGAAAATCAATGGTCAGAGACACTATATGCTGATTTACAGATGGATTAGGGATATCAGTATTACAACCAACATGGATATTTGTGCAGTATGTTTGTAGTGTGTGTAGTACCTTCATTTTATCCACAAGCCTAAATCACATCAGAGATTCCTGAGCATTCAAAAATAGGATCTCTTACATAACTAAAGAAGAGAAAGATTCTGATTAATATAACTGCCTTCTTGAATGTGTATCAAACCCATGATTGTAGAGAATGGAAAAAATTACTTTGTGGAGTTCAAGCTATTGCTCCTTTGTTAAAACAAGAGCAACTTGAAAGATGGTGTAAGTTTTATAATTCAAATGGCTCAAGTGCCTGACTCTAGGAGTTGGAGGAAGGAACATCTTATCCATACTGCTACCACTTATGTGTATTTAAAAATAGACAACACAGGGACTCAGTATATACCTGACACTTCTTGCACAGTGAATACAACTTTGATGGTTTATGCCATTTCCAAAACAAAAGAGATTCTATACCTTCTTCTCTAACAAAAGGTTTTGTCTGAACTGAGTGTACTCGAGAGGAGCAAAAGCACAACTGAAACTGAGCCATTTTGTTTCCCCTACTCTAATTCTGCTCAAAGAATATCAATCCCAGCTAAAATTTTGAGACAATCAAAAAGGGACCCTTCAGTAAAACTGGATTTTTTTACAGTTACAGTATGTGAAGAGGAATATTTTCTTCTTCCAGTGTCTTTTTTATGTGGCTATCATGTAGATAACAGCAGGAAATTCCACTTAAGTAGATCCTTAATGGATTTAACTAATGGTTTCTTTGTGATGCTCTCAGACAGTTCTCCTGTAATGTGGATCCTCTAAATATTTAAATCCGCCATTGAAGCATTTAATAGGAAGAAAGTCTCCTACCATTAGAATAAAGAAAAGGCTTTCATCTGGAAATAATACCAAAACAAAACCTGATTTGTACAACTGCATCAAGAATCCAAGCCCACTTGCTCTCTGAGGCAACTGATACAACAAGGACCTGGGGTGCCAGGTAAACAATAAGCAGTCATTTGTATATTCGATCTCTGTCCTTTGCTGTTTCTCTATGTCCTCCATATTTTTGAGGGCTGTTGGTAGTGATTATTGGTTTGAGTGATCAGTAAAGCTGGTAAATTAATATTGCTACTTACTGTTGGTACAGGGAAACTGCCTAACCCATGGGCTCATGGAATCTTGAGAACAGTGGGTGGGTTAACCTGGCATGCTTCTCCCTGTTTTGAGTCTTCTGACACTGTCTCAAAATTATCTTTCTTACTGTTCTATCCATTATCCTCTTATTTTATTCCTTTTAGAAGTGGAGACTAATGTTTCTCGAGTTCCGTAAAATATTTGAGCTGGAAGGAAAAACCTTTTAGAAATCTACTTACTGTATTGTCAAGACCCAATTTTTTCTCTCCTGTCTCTTTCTTGGGAAGAACAGTCGCTTCAGAAACTAGTACTGCTCTTTAAGCTGTCTGCTTATTCCTGGATTTTACCATGTTTCCCTTGCGCAAAGAACAAAATCTACTATTTTCAATCTAGATTGGTTTTGAAAATGAGAAATAATAGAAAAATAAAGGCTCCCTGTAGCTTGCATTCAACAGAACAAAACCAGAGAACTGCAATTGCCCCACAGCTGCTTTCGTGGTATATAAGATACATCTCCTAGCTTTGAATACGTAGGACTCCTCAAAAAGAATAAATATCACTCTCAGCTAAATACATCTGTTTATTCTTCTCTGCACGGTTGGGGCAGGGATATTTATTTCTGCAGATGATATCAATAAATTTATAGGAATTTTCTGCCATCACTTCACAATCCGTATTGTCTAAATCCACCTGTAACCTGTTCCATGCCTAGCCCTTAAATACAGACCCTTTTAAAATTTTATTCTCTGATATTTCTGTGATACAGTTAATTTCTGCATTTCAATCACTTGGTACTATTACATATACAAGCATGTAAAGCCATTCTGAATTCTTCTGTGCACAACTGTGGTATAAATAATACACAATATAAGCAGTAAAGTTTCTCACTTGCTATGGAAACTGGACATCTAAAAAGGGTACGCCGGACCAAGTTACCCAAAACGGCATCCTCATTTGGCTCTAATGGGAAGGTTCTCTAATAAAATGAGTGTGCACTTAAATTTTCCTTCTTGTTGCATCTCTTGTTGCTGTTAGCGGTAATGCAGAACTATCAGCATGTTCTTCTCATGCTTGTACTTTATGTTGCATGGATACACTCAAAGGCTCAAATTAAAGGCTTTCTTGCTATCCTACCCGCTGCCAGAAATGGAGTGCCTGTTTTTAAACCAAGTGCTGGATTCTTTGTTACTCTGTATCTCCTGCAGTTATGTAAACCAAAGACAGTCAATGGAACATGGCTACTGGATATTAACATCTATGTAAATCAGTGCAGATGCTGAACTGGTAGCATTTTATATCCCCTTGCAGAGCAGAATATGATTACCTCAAGTTAAAAATGGGGTGAAATTTATTTTGGGTGAAGGAAAGCAGTAGTGAGCGGAGTACATGGAAACTGCTGTTACTTAGAGCCAGTCAAACTTTTTTAATCAAGGTGCCTGTGCAGATTATTATGTATGTTATGTATATGTGCACTTGCAGCCCTGAAAGCCAGACATATCCTGGGCTGCATCAAATGAAGCGCAGCCAGCAGGTCAAGGGAGTTCATTCTGTCTCTTTACTCTGCTCTGGTGAGACCCCACCCAGAGTGCTGCATTCAGCTCTAGGGTCCCCAGCACAGGAAAGACATTGACCTGTTGGATTGAGTCCGAAGGAGGACCACAAATATGATGAGGGAGCTGGAGTGCCTCTCCTATGAGGACAAGGGTGAGAAAGTTGGGTTGTTCAGCTTGGAGAAAAAAGACTTTGGGAAGACCTTATAGCAACTTCCAGTACTTAAAGTGGGCTACAAGAGTGTTGGAGAAAGACTTTTTACAAGGGCAATGAGGAGTGGATTCAAACTGACAGAGAATAGGTTTAGATTAGATATTAGGAAAAAAATCTTTCCTGTGAGGGTGGTGAGGCACTGGAACAGGTTATTTGGAGAAGCTGTGGATGTCCCATCCTTGGAATTTTTCCAGGCCTGGCTGGATGTGGCTCTGAGCAACCTGAGCTAATGGAAGGTGTCCCTGCCCATGGCAGGGAATTGGAACTAGATGATCTTCAAGGTCCCTTCCAACCCAAACCATTCTATGATTCTATGATTTGCATAGCAGTTAAAAAGCAGAGAACGCAAGCACTGAATTCAGGATAAAGGCCACTTCACAGAATGCCAGAATGGGTAAGGTTGGAAGGGACAACAGTGGATCATCTGGTCCAACCTCCCTGCTCAAACAGGATCATCCTAGAGCACATAGCACAGAATTGCATCCAAATGGCTCTTGAATATCTCCCGTGAGGGAGACTCCACAACCTCTCTGGGCACTCTGTTCCAGAGCTCAGTCACCCACACAGTTAAGAAGTTCTTCCTCACGCTCAGGTGGAACTTCCTGTGCATCAGTTTCTGCCCATTGCCTCGTGTCCTATTGCTCGGCATCACCGAGAAGAGCCTGAGTCTATCCTCCCGACACCCTCCCTTCAGATACTTATAGACATTGATGAGGTCCCCTCAGTAGTCTCTTAGGCACCTAACTCCTGTTTTTGTGCCTTTAGAAACCTCCAATTCTTACCTATTTTATGTATATATTTACTTTTGAAGGTTTTGCCTATTTAATCCATGATAGCAAAGAAAGAATACAGTACTAGTCTGAATTGGTACAGGAGCAAATGCCTCCAAAAATAGTGTGATTTTTTTAGAGAGGCCCATCTGTGAATTGCTGCTTTGTGCTGACCCACAATTTATGCAGCTTTTGCCCAAATCTAATGGCTTAAAAATAGTTTGCAAGTGTTACAGGCATTCAGTCAGATTAGTCACTTAGTCAAATCATCTTTTCAACTGGTGCTTTCAGCAAATGGTTAAAACAGCATTTGAGGAAGGACCAGGTGTATGATCTAATGCCTGAAAGGAGCTCATGCTCAATGACATAATCCTAAGAATAAATGTGTTGTAAATGTATGGCCGAACACAAGAGAATATCTGTCATCAAGTAGCTAGAAGTGCCACATGGTTTTTGTATCACTGTGCTGGAACCACTGAGAGTTGTGCAGCACTTTCAGCTCTTCTGAGAAATATACCACATACTGCTTCAGCACTCCCTGGATCCAGTGGAGATGCTTTTAAGAAATTCTTAACCAGCAGAAGTAAAATCTTGCTGGGTATCTTTTTTTCTAGATGGAAGAAAATAAAAATTCACAGAATTTTAAATATACAGCTTCTAGTGGCATATATTCAAGGGACTGTGGGACAGTGCCTCTCGCCATGTTGTGGCACTATAGCTAAACACTGGGAGTCCTGTGCACAGCGATAAAAGTCCGGGTCCAACAGTGGTGTACATGATGCCAGGTTAATCCTTTGGCTTCTTTATGTCCTTCTTCTACTAGTACATCAGGATAATACACAATATGGATGTTTGGAAGACAAAAACTTGGAAGAAAGGAACTGTACTACTACTATTACAATGACTATTGCAGTTGCAGTTGTGCTTTCAGAACTCACAGTCAATAATACATTATTGACTCTCATTTGAAGATTATTCCAGATTTCTCCAAGAATATCTCTTGGACTAGACCTCGTTCTTCACCTCTACATCTGTCTTCACTGTGAATGTGTATAGCTCTGTTATTACTGTCTTTACAGGTAATTTTTAACTGGACTCATTGTCCTTGTCTTCATGCTTGTTCTTGCTAATCAGAGCTTGTGCTGGAGTTCCTTGCTTGTTGATATTTTTCTTTTCCTGAAGAATGGTGTGTCTCCATTTACAGTTTAAAAACTGGCACTTAAATGGAGTGTTAAATCACTTCTGGAAACTGGGCCTAAAATAAACAGTTATACTGTACGAAAAACCACATCAACCTTTTGACCCTGTTCTTGCCTCTTGTCAGAGGCATGTTAGGAACAGCTGTGTATACAAATTGAATGTACTCTCTATCTTCAAACCCTTTACTAGGACCCATCCTAGTATTTGAGTGCTCATTGCAACTCTATGACAGTTCAAATCCACCCTCTCCTGCTAAACCTGCAACTAACTTCTCAGCTTTCCTCCCTCAGTTTCTTGCTTCTCCCACAGCCATTACCATTACAATCTGCAGGAGCTCCCCCACTCCCTGCCTGTCACTTCCAAAGCATTACTCCTTTCACTGGTGAGCCCTCTGACTCACCTGTATTCAGCTTTTCCCGTTCAACTGAATTGCTGTTAACCTGTTAGCTTTCCCAAATAGTAAAAAAATTAAAACTCAATGTAATTACACTACTGTATTAAAATTGAGGAACTAAACAATAGACAATGATGAACTAGAGTCAGCATGGATTTTGCCATTTATGGGCTTCATTTCTCACAAGAACTGGGCAATACACTTTATGAAAAAAATTAAACACCCTCAATTTTTCATTATGGGGAAAAAAAGAAGAAAATTATCTGTAATAAATTGAAGATAAGAATACAGAATAAAACCTCTTTTGCAGCCACAGTAGCAATGTTGAGTATGTACATATAGGAGGCTCATTCAGCAATCACCTGGCAGCAGATGACGACTAAGATTTTTGTTGCTCCTGGATAATTGGTGCTAGTGGAGCAACAGAGAACTGGAAGGCCTCATTTAACACCAGTCAGACCCAAATTCTCAACCTAGTTTCAGAGTAAATGGGAGACCAAAAAGAAGGGGGAAGGAGTTTTTCTGGAGTCTTTCTTCCAGGAAGGGAAGAAAATTGTGAGCAAGTGAATCCTCATGGCAGCAGGTAGAGATAAGCCTTTCCTCTTCTGTCCTAATTCAGCAGTGGGATCCATGCCTGGGATGTTCACTGGGGAACCCTTCTTGCAGTCTCTGGTTCGGGTGGGTGGCAGACAGTCTCACAGCCTGTTTTGACATTCAGGAGTGAAGGCAAAGAATATGAAGCAAAGCTCTCTGTGTCTTAGAGGGGGAGGCACGGGTAAGAAAAGAGACCATTCACACCATCTTTATTTCTCTCGATGTGGAGTTTGTCCTGGTGTTCCCGTGATGTGGAGTTTGTTTCTGTGTGTATGTCCCCTGATGTCAATGGAATTAGTGTTAGGGGAGGAACATGTCCCACAGGCATGGTCGCAAGGCAAGGAAGAGATCTCCCAGGGGCCTCCTGAATTTGTGAAGGCAGTGGAATAGTAGATCTCAAAAAGAATACTAAATGTGAAATGGGGGGCTGGGATGTTTCAGCGCATTAGCGATTGTTAAAAATAACTATTGCTCTGTCAGTGTAAACGGTATTGAGTATGCTATGCTTAGAATGAGGTTGAGAAAGACACTTCTTCATAGCCCAGTTATTATACATGGTCATCTACAATCATTGCTTTTTACATTGTGGCTTTCAAAGTGTGTGAAAAACACTTTATACTCCTGTGTGTGTCTAAGTTGATTTTACAGTCCAGCCCAAGCCACCATGTGCAATCATTTAGTGATTATTTTGTGTGCCTTTCTAATGTAAGACTCTTTGAGCAGTAGCAGATATTTAATTGATTGCTCTTTTTGTAAAGTATCAGCATTCAGCCAGTAATCATTTTATTACCAAATGGTGCTTGGAATGAGCAGCTTTCTCCCACACAGTAATCTCATTGGTTGTGAAAAGATAGGATCAGGTGACAATGAGACCTTCTCAATAACACTATGGTAAATCACACTCAATAAGAGTAAAGAGTTCTGAGTGAAAATAATTCCATTTTCTATTAACAAAGTCCTTGGCAATCGGCAGCCAGTCTCACAATAGCAATACTTCAGAAACTGCTGGAGAAGTAAGAGATTGTTGTCCGAAACAGAAAAAGTTAGTAGGAAGCTCAGTTAAACTGAGCTTATATACTCATTTTTCACTGCTAGCTCTGACAGCCTTTTTGGGGTGTGTGTGTCCCATTTTAAAGCTTCTTTCCCTTTGTTGCTCTGAAACTGTCAGGTAAAACTTAATCCATGGTATCTGTTAAGGCAATTATATCCAACTTACCTCCATGGTATCTAATATACTTCAGCAATTATGCACAGAGGTACATTTTTTTTCACTTGACATGTATATCTTGCAGGTAGCATTGCATTTGTTTATTTATTATATTTTATTGCTGTTGTTCTATTGGACAAAAAGTGGTTTCATGGCAGAAAGATATGTGGCTGTTCCCATGTTTTCAAAAGGGAGATAATTCCATATTTAGCTTTCCACTTCCTATAATGACATTTCTTATTCTTGTTGCAGACAGTTGTTTCAGGGAGGTGCTTTGAGAAGTCAGGTTAGTGTAGGCTGAAGAGATTCCTGTCTCTGAACTGTCCCATTAAGGGCTTTGAAAACAGCTGAGAATCTTAAAAATCATTAAACACAGGGGCTTAAGAAGATACACGATCTCTATAGTATAAGAACTGTATTTTGCATGACTGAAGCTTTTAAAGTCTCTTTCCCTGATGCACACAGTCCTTGGAAGCTGTGACTGAAACACATGACTGTACTGTGTCCAAGACAGGAAGCCATTGTGACCAGGAGTGGGTGCTTCTTGACGGAGTTTGGTCAAGTCAGGCTGTTATGACAGTGCTTTGTTCAATTGGCTCCAGTGTTGACATGTTGATTTGAAATAAATTAATTTGTCACAAGTGCTGGTGGGTCTAAGATAACCTCTACCATGCTGGTACATTGACCTCTCTCTGAGTGTGCAGATGACCTGAAATAAATTCTAAAAGTACTGAGAGCTTCCATATTTTTATCAGTTCTGGTAATCACAACCAGTTGAGAATTCATTCTAACGTTTTAAGACTCTCAGCCATGAAGTGTTATTTTTTCTGGTAAAACCACTGAAAAACAAAGATCAAATTGTGAAGATCTGCACTGCCTACTGTGAGTAGTCTATATTTTGCCATGGATAGGCATGAATGGCTATTTAGGATACCAGAGAAGCCTGAGATAGAACCATACTATATGTTCCTCCACTAGCTCCCAGCTAACAAGTAACCTCAGGAAAGAAAATGTCCTTGATGTATCAGTTTTTTAAAATCAACCATCTTGCTCAGGACAGCTAATTTCTCAAAACTCAGACACTTCTATGAAATAAAATGCACAGTATTATTTTTAAATGAAGAAACATTATTTTCATTTGCATTTCTGCAGACATAAAATGGCTAAAGAATTTTTCCTGAGATTTAGAGAAGTTGACTTTGGCCACAAAGTGTGAATAGAGAGTTGTAACCCAAAGGTAATATTTTCAGCAGAATCTTATCAAGCGGGGGGCTGAAATGAAATTTTTTTCCTCATCTTATCTGTTACCAATGGATGATAGGTTTTCCTTTCATCCTCTGTATGATACCTCCCTCAATTGCATCTGAGTCCATGATTAAATTCCTGATTGCTAATTAATACAAGTTATTGTTTACTGTTATTATTAAGTAAGGGCAGGGCTGCCTTTATCTGTCTGGAGGGTCTGCCCTTATATCTGCTCTGTGTATTGCTGCTACAGTGGAACTGAATATGCCTCAGCCTCATGCAGATGCACTGTGTCAGAAAACATCTGCTAACTGCTGATTTTATGCTTATTACAGAGACTTTATGTACTGTTAAATGGACCACTTTTTCATTTCAAACCATAATTTTCCATGTGGCATCATTTGATCTGTCCTCACTCCAACATTTGGTTTGATCAACTCATTTCTTCCTACCCAATATGTTTGTTGTAACCTCCTCTATGGCCGTGTGTGTCCTTTCTGTGAATGGAAATTACTACAGTGCTCCTGTCATAATAATATGGTGGTAGGGCAAAATGTGTAGTTTTAATCAATATATTTTATTTCCATTAGCTTCTTTCATCACTGAGCTTTAGTCTAGACAGCTTAGGTCTCATAATAACCCAGTTGCTATCCAGCTACATACATGATCAAATGCAGGTTTTCAGGAGTACCCAGGACACTTAACTGGGTACTTGGTTTAGAGCTTAAATGCAGCTAAAGAGGAGAAGCATGTCCTCCACACAGAACTTCACTGTGCCTGCACACTGAACTTCTGAATGGAAGAGACAGAGGGGCAACTTATTCAGGTCACCACCCTTTGGGAACACATCCATTTGAGCTCTGCTGTTACCCTCCTGGGAGTCGAGCTGCAGAGCCGTGGCAGTAGAGGGTGCAGCAGGCAGAAGCGGGAAAGGGTTAAAAAGGTGGCCATTCCCTCTGGAGATGGGGCATGCTTTGCTACAAATTGTTTTGCTTTAGTTTTCTTGTGACATTTAACTTTATATCAGCTACCTGTCATTCCCCCCATGGTTAAACTTGAAATTATTGTGGAGGAACTTACTTTGTAGATCCAGGCTGTTCCTGACTGCTTTGCAAGGGCTGTGGAATGGTGAGTTTTTTCCTGCCCGTTCCTAGCAGTTCTTGAAACAACAGATCCCTTCTGTACCTGTGGAATCACAACTTGGGATTAGTACAGCTCTAATTACGACAGAGAAGACAGTACTTCTTTGCTAACCTTTGGTCATGGTGACATTTCTAGAGGCTACAAGGAGAAAGATATAAAGTTTGAATAACACGTACCAATAATTTCTGATATATGTAAGCAGCTGGAGGAGGGGCACATACTGCTGGGGAAACATTTTTGCCAGATAAGACATCACACAGTCTTTCCTGGCATGCATAGGACTCCATTGCTACATTACAAAATAATAACAGCCTCCCCCCTGCCAATAGATTTTGTGTATTTAGGGATTCTGACAAATCTGAATAAATGTGATTTATTGTTATTAATAATAATGCATATTTAGATAGCTTTTTTAATCTTCAAAGCACTTTATAAATACAAGTTTGTTAATTAATCCATGTAACATTCTTGTGAGATGCAGAATTATCCAAATATTAGAGGTATATAAAGGTGCACAGTGCATCAATTTCCTGCAACTTTTTAACAATGCGTTGAAGTCTGATACATGACCTGTATTTCTGGAATATCACACAGTGACATGAATGTATCTAAAATAAGTGATTCTTTCTATAAAAACAAAGTAGAGTGGACATATCACTTATGTGTATATAATTATCTTCCAATTAATTTTCTCAAAAACTATAATTTAGTTGTGCTTGAGGTAACAGTCAGGGAACCCAGCAGTGATGTTGGTGGGGATACTGGGGCGCAAGATACTAAGCTCGTTTTTATGGGTGAGGGGAAAAAGGCTGGTTCCTATCTCAGGTATTCTGCAGTCCAAAAATATGATAAGAGACAACAGATGGATACAACAAAGAGACAGAGACATCATGAGGTTACAGTAAGAGGATTACAATTACTCTAAGAAGTGGTGGTCATAGCACACCAGCTGTTTAACCATTCTCAGATAATTTTTTAGTCATTGCAACAGTGAGAGCAAGAGTATTATTTGAAGGAGGACGACAAAATGACTAGGCAGACTTTTTTAATGTCTTCTTCATATGCAGATGAAAAGACATATGGAAAATACCTTCATAAGAAAATTGGATTTCACCTTTGGTAAAAAACAAGTGAGAGCTAAGGATTCTGATTTACTATATGAAATCATGACGGATGAGACAGGGATAAGCCCTCAAGAGATAAACTGAAGTGCATTTGGGTCTGAAGTGAAATGCAAGGTAAAGGCATGCAGTGACAGGGAAGTGAGGTGACAGGAGTGAAGTGCCAAGACAGAAGATGACAGGTGTGTTTTGATAGAGCTGTTTGGTAGAAGCTGTTGCAGTTCTAAGGCTGTAAGAGCATCTCTTTTTCAAACTCTTTAATGAAAGTCTTGTGTTTCTTGGCTGTTCTACAGGACGTTGTGAGGACACTCTTCCTTCACTAACTTTCTGTGTCCTCCACAACAGGGACACCACTACTGTGCTTTGCAGCTATTTTAGTCCTGTGCAAGAGTGGCTTGCACCCTTGCTTGGTGTACAGCTCAAACATTCCCTGTGTTTGCATATGTGCCTTAAGACCCAGTTGAAACACAGGAAAGGAGTGAAGATTTACATACCACATTCGTCTCTGATCAATGTGGTCTCCATTCTTCACTGCTCATGGTAAAGCCCTCTCCACACATCACTCCCGAGGCTACAGATTCTTTACCGTATTGCCATACGAGCCCTTTCAGACAGCATGGTATGGTAGTTGCACTTATTCCCACTGCATACCAAGGTGTAATGTAAACATATATGAACCATTTTAAACAGTAAACAGCCTTGTTGTGGTAGCACTGAGGTCTGTGCAAATTAATCTGTCCTTTGAAAAAGGCAGTAACCCTAATTTGTGTATTATTTCCAGTGTAAGCATTTGGGTTTTGATCAAGCAATTAATGTACTTGATGGGAGTCTTTCCCATTGCCTGCAGTGGGCTTTGGATTGGAACCATAATCCGGATGTCTCACATGCATATACATTCTTAATTAAAATTTTCTAAATAACTGTTACATAATGAGGATCCCAAACCTCCTGTGAAGCATTTCCAGTTAAGCCAGTGAAAAAAAATGCACTCGGTATCTTGCCATCACAGTTAACATGAAGTAGACCAATTCTCTGTACTGAGTATCAAGACAGGTGAATTATTGGTTCACTGAGAACACTAAGTGAATGTCCTGACTTTTACATGCTTGCGATTTATAAACAAAGCTGCTTTACTGTAATTTCATTATGTTACACACATACATACATATATAAATATGCACACTCTCAGAAAGTTATGATCAGCTTTAAAAACAGGCTTAGAGTGAAAATAATACATACATAATAAATACAGCAACTGCTTCTACTATAACTATATTCATTCAGTTTTCCAGGCATATTTTAAAAAATATAATAGATTGCTACACCTTTTTACCAAGAAGAGATGCATCCCGTGGCAGTTGCCCATCAATACGCACAGAATCATTTTAGACTCACCTATATGAAAAAGCTGACTGCACTCATACCCCCTCAGTAGTGCAGTGAAAGCAGTCTTTCAGGATTTTAACTCTTTTTTTTTTTTTTTTTCAGGAGGAAATACCAGTCTGGTCTCATAGAAAGTGCTCTGACTTGGATTCATATGACCTGCTTTCTATTCCGGGCTCTGGCTCTGAGTGACCTTATGAAAGTCACTTTTATCTACTATTGTTTTTAAATGGGCAGAAAGAGGTTTCCTAGCAGAGTGGACCAAACATATCCCACCTCAAAAACTTATCCATGAAGAAGCTACACACCTGTACACGTACAAATGCCAGTCAAGTGTTTGCCTCAAATAAGCTGCTCTGCCTTTTTCCCTTCTGCACTCTCTCTTAGCTCTTTATAGCATAAGAGAGTCACAGCAGAGTGCCTAAATAATGTTCTTTAAATATACATAGCTTGAAAAGACTAATTACACATACACATTTCTTCTCCAGTCGGCTGAGGTGATTTCAGAAAGCAAATACAGCACGGGCAAAAATGAGCTTCCCCAAATATTTATGGGCTTACTGTACTGCTACACCCAATACATGATAAGTGTTTTTGGAAAACTGCCTTTCCCTTCAGCAGTATAACTGTCAGACAACAGTTCATACGCAGCAACACGAAGTCATTACTTGGGAGATAATCTTTTATATGTTCCTAACAATATGCTCTGAAATACTACATTTAAAAGGGTTTAAAAACACACAATACCCCAAACCATCAAATAAGCACTAAAAGTAACGTGCAGAGCCAGACACAAAACCAGAGTGAAAAAGATTTTTTATTATTCTCCTCTGTATTACCATAAATGACATGCTATATTTAATTTTACAGTGCCCCTGGACAAATCATCAAATACTTTAATAACTACACAAACATTAATATTTAAATACAAGAGATCCCCTCAGTTACTGAATAATCATAACTCTGGATTGATAGGATACTAAATGGAAAAATCTTGTTTAGGCAGTTGTAAGAGGGGGGGAGGGTGTTTAATGAAACAAGTTTGATGGTCTTGTCATCATAAAACTGATAGATATTTGGCACAATTTATATCTTTGCTAAAAAGAAGTTTGAGGAATGGAACAATTGTGGTGAAGATTAATTTTCCCTTCTTCTGCTGTGAGAGCATAGTCCTTTAGGTCATTAGCAGGGATGTGTGACATAGATTGCACTTTACCCATGCAAGCTCCATGCTGACTCTTGGAAAATGCAGTTGTTAAATAGCTGTGACTTCTATACTTGTGGGATGGGTTGCCCAGCTATCATCACAGCTATCTACTCTCATTTTATGAGAGTGATGAACATGGATGTTAAAAGAAACAGAGTTAAAAGATAGAAGAGAAAGTTAAAAGATAAAAAAACCTTAAAAGATACAGAGTTCTAGCTGTCAGTGTTTGTTAGACCTGACCACCCGTTCTACCCACTGTCCTTAGTGGGATTTTTTTTTTAAATCCAGATTTTGTCTTGTTGCTTCAGCCACTCTTCCAATTAAATGTTCTACCTAATCATGGAAGTTTGACTACTAAACCACAATAAGAACAGTGAATTGCAGGATATTTTTGATCCCTCCAGCACCACAAAAAAACCCCCAACAAACAAAACAAAACAAACAAACTAAACCAAACCAAAACAAAAAGACTGAAAGACTTCTCAATCAAAGTCACTCACATAAATGCCTGAATAAAAGTCTGAGACTTGACTAGATTTTTTAGGTCTCCAGATCTGGGACCATGTTCATGGATGTGTAGTATGTGTCTCTGAGTACACACGACACTAAGCTAATGATAACATCTGTTCATTTCTGGACAAAGGCTTGGCTTTTATTTGTGTCAACTAATACTCTGCTTGGGTGCCGCAGCTTTTGTAGCTAAATGAAATGCTTAGGAACTGGGAGGTGGGTTGCATTCACTTAGTAGTCCCTCATATCGTTTGGCTTCATGCCTGTTTCCAGGAGAGTCTGTCTCTGTGACACACCTTAACATTTTCTTTTCTATTTTGGGGCACCGGCTCAGATTCTGCACAGAGTTCCTTTTTTTTTCTGTGCATCTGAGCTCCAGGGAGATAATATAATTCTAGCTGTATTGTGTTTCTTGGACTCGTCTCAACTGGGAAATACCCCTTTGAGGGAAGTTTAAGTGAAAATATGGATGTATTTGCATTCTGGCTTCATGGGAACAGAGAGAGAGGAAATCTCACGAAGACATAAGGCCCCTGAATAATAGGACAGGGCTTGTGGGCTGGCAGACCCCGGAAGCAATACCATTAGAGTACTCCTCCAGATGTGGACAGCTGACAGACTTTAATGATGAAGGCTGCATCCAGGCCAGTTACGATGAACTAATTAAATATCTTGCTCCATTTAATAAAGGAAGTATGGAAGAATCCAGAGCTGTCTATAAATCACCTACCCAGTGCCCTGCCAAGCTTCTACAGTGGCAGGAAAGGTGAGCAAAAGAAAAGACAATAGGGCAAAACTAAACGACTAAGACCAATGGAAGTTTCTGTGCTAGGAAAGAATGGGTGTTGTCACCCCATCTTAATGAAAACCAAAATTCTATAGAAACTCTAAAACTACAGGACCGGAATCAGAGCAGAAAAGGTTAAAACAGCACAAGAAGTTAGCATAAACACTGCTGCTTAGAGCTGAGCAAATTTTTAAATAAGTAATTGATTCTCTCTGTCTCGACTTTATATGCTTAATTTATCATTCAGTTCTTGTAACTTCATTTATTTTTTTTCCCTTTCCTTGTTATAAGGTAGCAGTAAAACGAGAAGTTGGAACTGAGTTCTTGATATTAAGAAAAGGTCTGATTACTGTCTGAGACTAACTCTGGGCTTGGGCTGCCTCCACCTCTGCTGCTGCAGTAGTAATGCATGCTCCCTTGAGAGGACAGATTTAGTCACTGAGCACAGCCTCTTTTTCAGGAGAAGAAAATGTAAAGAGACAGCAGTTTCTAGCAATAAAATAAAAACTAAAACAACATAAAACATTTCTCTCCCACTCATTTCTTTCTCCTTCATTTCAGCTTTTCTTGAAATGGACAACCTATGCCCATCAATGAGATTTTGAGCTCTTCATGATTATTTGTAGTGCTTGAGAGAAAAGCTGATTTTGCATATACATGTTAACAAAAAAAAAAAAATAAATTTCACCTTTTTACTTCACTCCAAAAATCTACCTGAAACATGCCGAGAAACTAGAAATATGTTCTTAAAGTTTAATCTCATTTGAAGACATTGAAACACTGGTGAGGAATGAAATTCTACAAAACCATATTACTTTATGATAAAACTGTGAATGCAATGTACTGGAATGAATAATTGAACTCCCCAAATTGCGCTGTGATTTCTCCCTTCCCCTGTATGTGCATGGGTGTTTGTATTTTTGTACAGATGGGCAGCAATAGAAAGCTACTGTAAAAGGATGTTTTAGTGGTCTTTCAATTTATTGTTAGCAATTTTTTTGAGATGCACATACATTTTCCTCATTGCCAAGCATCCTCTTTCAAAGATATCTTCCAAGTCCTACAGTCTGAAGGTTAGAGTGCCTTTTGCATGTCACTTAACCATTCTGATTGCTTCCTGTTTCTTGACAGAAACACAGATAAGTTTCACTATTTTGTGAAACTGTATTTTGAACACCTGAAGTAATTTCTGGGGCTAGTCCCAAGGTATACTGGAAGCATGAATCAATCCTCTATGGTCTAGAAATCATAAATGGAAATGCTGGAGAAGTCTTCTGCTCACCAATAATGCAGCTCACAACAGAGAAACTGCCTTTTCTCGAGTCTACTGTGAAATAAAAGGTAGTTACATTTTCTATGTTCATAACATCAATGATGCCCAAAGCAAAGAGATTACAAATATTTTACAGAGTTATTATCACCAATATATACTCACAAGGATACAGAAAGGCAGAAATTCACCTAAGAGCTACAGAAGATGGTCATAGCACTTGATTTACCAGTCTGTTATCTGTTGCCATAACCTCTGAGAAAGTACAGATTATTTTTCTACACTGGGTTTCCTTTACTTTTTTTTCTAGAGCAGGCTGGATTTTGCCTAGGATGTCACTTTACACTCTTGATATTTAACTTTGCAAATGAAATGAATTGCTGAAAACCATCTTACACAAACTGTATGAGTCGCCAAAGATTTTGCAAAAAAAAGTTCCCGTGGAGATGAAAACTAGCTGGCATATGCAGTGGTAGAAATCTTGTCTCTATAATGATTCTATAATAAAAAAAAATGCCCTCCTGGATTTAGCATCTTCCAGGTGGGATTCAGGAACACACCATGTATACTGGTTGTGCTTAGCCAAGATACCTTCCCAACTCAATATGGCTCTTGCCTGTGAAAGTCTGTGATACTGCAAAAGACAGTAACCAAAGCTACCATTTTTGCTTCACAGGAGGAACAAATTCAATGAAGATAACTGGCTGCAGAAGTATCAATAAATCAATCAGTGCACACATTTGTTTCACAGTAAGACCAGGGTCTGACACCCTCCAGGGTCAATGAACATCTTTGGACAAGCCTATGGATGCCTGTGTCAGGTTGAATAGCTCCAACACTTGCTGTTCTTCCAAGAGTCTCTCTTTAAACTGCTGCAGTCCTTCAGTTCTTGTGCTGCTGTCTGTTTCCTGGTCAGGTATAGTCTTTTAACAGCACTTAAGTATTTTACTGAGATGTGGTTTATCTTGAGTTGTTTTCCTTCAAACTGATTTTAGCGTTATCCTCTATTAAGCTAGATCTATGTTTTCATATTAATACAGAATGCAGATTCCTTTACTGTCTAACTATATTTCAGGATCCCATGTCAGGAAGGTGCACAGCCTGGAATATCTCCAGGAGGAAAGAAAATATACTTATTTAGGAACATAGAAATAATCTCTGGATTTAAGTGCCAATTAAACTGACATTGGTGCTGTCAGTTTTGTCAGGTAGGTCTCATTGAAATATGGCAAGAAGACAGTCTCTGTCATCACCTCGGTCACAAGGAATGCCACCAGGCTCCAAGGGACCTCCATCACTGTTCTCCAGGTAATACAACTGTATCCAATAGTTTTTATTCTTGATGATTTCTTTCTCATGTCTCTTGCTGGAAAAGGGTAAAAATTAATGTGTTTCAGTGGTGGATGTGATTATCCTGAGCTGTCTGAAGCACATGATGACTTTCATCTGTTTTAAGAGCTGCTGTAAACATGCAAGCAAAGCAACAGTGTACAGTGAACATAGAAAATAATCAAATCATCTGGTTTTGATGAAAGTGTGTAAAACTCTAAAGCACACTTAAAAAACAAGAATCAAAAGTTTATTGAAAATATAAAGCAGCTTGTCTTCAGCAAATTTATGATTTACCTCAGATTTAAATGCACCATAACACACTTGGGTCAGCTTAAGACAGTTGGCTTTGAATGTCTGGACTAATATGTAAGGTGCAGAAAACAATGTGCATTTGCAGCAAATCTGCTCTGATGGAACAGCAGCAATAATGAGGCCTCAGATCTTTGAGCTCCTGGTGGCATGAGAAGGATCCCAGGGGCTTAAAGATCAGCTGACAGATGGCCCATTTTCCAAGATAGGTAACATGCATGCCTCTGAAAACCTCACTTGAGTATGCTGATATTTATTGCAGGGGCCAAATCCTCCTCGAGCCAGATATCTCCTAAGGCTGCTGAGAAGCTACATTCATTGCAATGTTCATTTGTAGGGTGCTTTAGCTCTTAGAGCAAGGCTAGCCTGTAAATACCCCAGCGATGGACGGGACTTTGTCCTGCACCCTGAACCAATTATAACGGAGATTTTTTTATGGACATAGGAGTACAAGAATCACCACGCTGACTCAGATCTCTCTGCTCCAATGACCCATCTCCGATGGTGGCCGTTGCCAGATAGCTCAAAGGAAGGTGTAAAAGCTGAAGGACTGCATAGTTAAGACTGGATTAAAACAAGAAGGGAGGTCTAACTCACTTTGTAAAGCTGTTATGATCTCTGTGATAATTCTGGATAGTTTAGTTCCAATGCTAAATTGATAAATTCTTGGCATCAGGGACTTCCAGAAGTGAAAGGCTTCCACTAGATAATTACTGGTTACATGACACCATTCCCTCATTAGCTTTGAATTTCTCACCTTTGAACTTCGCTGCATGTCATTTTGTTCTTGCATCACGATATGGGGAGAACAGAAATTCCTGACCTACTTTTCCTATTCTATTCATCATTTTGTATCGTATTATCCTCTCCCCTCTTATTTGTCTAATTACTTAATTAAGAACTCCTCCATCTACTCAGTTTCTCATCAGCTACTTTACTTAAAACCACAGCACTTATTTTTTCTGGTGACTAAATTATATGCTACAGACAGGAAGAGGAGAAACTGAGGTGCCCACAGCTCCCTGGGGGGCAGGGAACTGATTGTATGACACAATTTTTTGTCATGTACTCTTCTAATGATATTATGTTGAGTGAAAGTCCTTGTTGACCCCAGGTCTACAAGATGTCCAGGTCCTTTTCTGAGCTGCTACATCTTCACGAAAGCACAAAGTACTCAATTATATCCTGACAGAACAGACCAGGAAGGGAAGAATTCTGTGCCTTCTTGTATGATTTCATACAGAAGCACCAAATGCAACCAAGTCCTGCCAAAATAATGAAGAGACATTAACCATTTGATACAAAATAAGATCACTCAAAATGCCTTTTTTTTTTTCTTTTCTTTTTTCCCTGAAAACAAAGAAAAAACCTACTTGGAAGAAAAGTTTTCACTGTGAAACAAAATGTCTTTCCTGTGTCCAAAACACTTATATAACAGGAATGAAGTAATGACACTGGACTTTCTGTCTGTTCAAGATAAAAATCACAAATTGCATGGCTAGAACACTGTTTTTCAGATGGTCCATTCACTGGAGCTTGGCTACTCAGAGTCTTACTATATTCCCAGTTATGTGGTGTTGAAGCAGAAGTGCTGTGCAGTGAAGATTCAAGGCAGTGCAAGAGAGAACTGAATTGGGCCCTCATGAAATCTTAATGCATTGTGAAGCTTTTCAGCTCACATACATACCCCAGTGAGACTGGGAAAAGCCTAGTTCAAAAACTGTCTAGCAGTGAGAGGATATGGTTCAGTTCTGCTGTGATCTAATGAAAGATGAACCAAGCTTCTTAGAAGTCTCATAGGATTTTTACCTCAGTTGTTATAGACAGGTATGTAGATGGTATAGCTAAGCTGAAAAAGAGGGGGGAAGAGAAAGGTCTGGAATTAATGAAATGTCTTCTCTTGTAATAGCCTCATAAAACTTTTGTCTGATTAAAGTCCCTACAAATAAGAAAAAAAAGAGCCTGCCTACTAAAACACTCAAGTTAAACCAAAGATGTTTTAAAGATGGCACCTTGTAAGTGAGAGAATTCTATGAGTTTTTGGCTTAGTAGGCTGACAGCCTTTTCTAAATGGCAAATACTTGAAGGTTCAGATTTAGGACAGGTTGTTAGTTGCCCAAATTGACTGAGTGCTCCCAGAGGTTGTTTGAGTGTGTGGTTAAGGACTTGCTGCTCAGACAGGCTATACAGAAACACTCAAAAGACCCTGCATGCTCTGCCAGATCCTTCTGATTTATTTATATGAATAAGCCACCAGGCCCAGACTATGCTCTTTAGACACTACTCATTTGTAGGTGGTTCTGCACATTACTCTTTCCTTACAACCACCAAACAAATTAATATTAGCATAGATACGCAAGACTGTTGCTTTTCTTAAAAGCTGAGCATTCAGTGTTTGAGGGCTTTGGGATGTAACCTTAGGAAACTGGGGTTCAGACCAGAAAGCATTTAAGGAAGGGACAGTCATGAGTCCGGATGGTATTGCTGACTGTGAAATACAATACTGACTGTGCAAATACAGTAAGACTGAATATCTTGTTTAAGCTGGTGGACATGATGGGAAGGGGAACATCATAGTTCCTTCATGTATTGACCGCATTGTAAAGGGTGGAACACATATTTGGGCCAGTGGCTGCTGCACGAACTGCCTACTGAGTGCAGAAGCGATGGGGCATGTTTGACAATCAGTTTTTAGTGCTTTGAAGTTAACCATTACTTGTAGTCACACTGCATATATTTTTGTCAGCAGTGGACAGGTAATGAGATACAAGTGTGTCGGGTTTCTCTGTCTCCCATATGCATTATCTTCCCTTTGGTGTGAGTGGGAGTGAACCAAAAGTAGTCATGAGATGAACTAATTTCCTCTATAGGCTTGAACTCAACTTCCTAAATTAATCCAATATCCAAGTTGCTTTGCCTTCCCTGTTACTTTAACTTAATTTGGCTAATTCTGGCTTGTTCACGAAGATAGGAACAGAGCTTCTCCTTAATTGACTGTGACATGCACTGCTACTCTATTTCTTTTAACCTCAGTTTAGTTGCTTACCAGCTATGAATAGGGGCCTGGTTATTTGATCCTGGCTACTATTATTTTTCCAGTGACAAAAAGAGAACAACCACATCCGACTTCCCAAGTACCAGTACAAACTGGAAGTCAATTGACTGGATATAGGAATATGCTTTCTGTGCAGGCAAATCCCGAGTTAGCCCACAATTTATTTATTTGTCATTAGCAGCAGCAGATATTGACTGCCAGTCACACTGGCTCCCAGCTGGCCTTGAGAAGACCTGGCCTCCAGAGCCATTTCCTTCTTTGAAAGGATGGACATATTCCTACCTGAGAGAGCTCTGTGAGTCTTGAGTGGACGTGATCACTTCTTTTTTTATGTGCTGTATAAGGATGGTGCTTGATCAAGTAAGTTTTGGAGAGCTCTGAGTCAGCAAATCCCCAGCAGCTGAGTGTTCTCTAGCAGGACCAGGAACCAAGAGTAAAATGAGCAGTCATTTCTTCTCTAAAAGTGGCACAGTATCCAAGGATGGTAACCTAGGAGGGATTTTGTCATGCCTCCACATAAACTGAGCAAGGCATAGGTATAAAACATCCCCAGTAAGAAGCTCAGCAGTGTATTGTGGTGTGAAATGTCACCTCTGGGTGACAGTGACAGTGGCAAGGAGGTATTTACAGAGAAATGGTTGGAGGGAAGACTGCTCTTGAAGAAAGACTGACCCACCACCATATGTCCAGCTCTCTGTGATGGTGCTCACGGGAGTAACTGGAAGAGGCTGCTTTAAAACAGCCAGTGAATGCTAGACAATGTGCTTGCTGTTCCAGGATAGCCAGATATCCGCTATTTTCTGGGTAGCTCCATGCCACAGGTCACTTCCCGATTGTCAGTGCTCTCCAGCTGCTCTCATTTCACTGGCTCCTCTATGAAATTGCTCCAATAAGACACTAGAACTGCAGATGCCCTTGGCGTTTGGAAGAAACAACGGCAACATTTGATTTTCTTTTGCTTCCTTCTGCTTCCTTGCCCTGTTATCCCTGGATTCTGCCTCTGCCTCTTCCTTAGCCCTGTCCCTGTACCAACTGCTTTGGCCAAAATGCTCCAATTGTCACTGAAAACCCTCTGCTTATATGCTGAACATCTCTGCATGAGCAGACCTCATTATCATGTGGCAAGAGGTCATTTACATATGCAAATCAGGTTAATGAGAACAGAACTGTAAAAGGCTTCATTCCAGAGGCATTTGCATATCTAGCTTTAGAAATATTTGAGTGCTCTGCCCCTAGCTGTGCAACCAGGACACAGAAGCCCTGGCAGTATGTCTTCAGTGGTGATTATATCCGCAGACAGCTGCCATCCCGGTTTGCAACAGCCACTATCCGAGGTACTGGCTCGTTTGAACACAGAGGGTAGTTGTGTAATGTGTGCTTCTGCACCAGACTACTAAGAAGCAGTTAAGCCTTGGCCCTTGTTGGGACAACATGTGGGCTTCTGACAGGTAGATATATGCATTTTAGCATGAAGAATACAATTTCCTACGGTGCTGTCACTAATGCACGCCTGGTGTATGATGAATGAGGAAAACAATGCAGGTACCAGACACGGCTCTCTAAGAAGAATATACTGTGTGTGACACAGCACCACGCAAAATGCTGACCGTGTTTATTCTCTAACTAACTGGGCCTCCAGCCCCAAGAGTACCATGAGGGATCTCTTTTGGATGTTTGTAAATTACCCATGAGAGAGCCCAAATTCCCTTCTCTGTCACAGAGAGAAGAGGCAGCCCCCAGTGCCTCTCTTAGACAGGTTCCGGGCAAGTATGTTAGGTGCCTTCTGACTGTCTAATTGTGAAGCAAATTTGCACAAAAACTTCCTTAGAAGAAACATCTTTTGCTGATCCTTTTTTTTTTTTAATGCTGTTTTTTTCAGGGAGGAATATGAATGCTTTTTCACTGTAAAGCCTTCTCAGGTACTGTTCTCTGCCAGGGACTTCCATGCCTGATTCCAGAGAGAAAAGGCGATTACATCATAATTTCTGAGAAAAGCTACTGATTTTCCCTTTGCTTCTGCCCTGTCCTTCTGACTAAGCTAATCATGTTTCTGGCACATCCCAATGACTAATACCAGAAAAGACACTCCTTCTTGAAGGAGGTAGTTCTCTGCCTTGACACACTACCACAACCTACACAGCTGCCAGGCAAATGCCAGGTGGGCAGCCTCAGAGTGTCTGACACAACCCTTACCACCTGGAAACAGAGGGAGGCTCTTACGAGTTCCCCGGAGCAAGTTACGGATGTCCCTGTGCCCTCTATCAGTAGGGAGAGCTCTGCACATCTTGCAGTCAGATAAACACACAGCAACTCAGTGTGCTTGGTACATAGTTTTGGTGATGACCCTGTATGGAAGGAGCTGGCTGGAATGACCCCTAGCTGGAATGAGCTGGGATCTTTGCCAGCCTCCAAAGTACAGGATCTAAAGTGAACTGCACCATTTATGCCCTCATTTTATCTCTACCTCCACTTATTCTTAGGAACATGCAGATCATGTAGAATAATTTACCATAATTCAAATAATACTGTCCAACAGAATATACAGTTCCATATGCTACTGTCCACAGTTTTTCTCTCATTTGGCCTTGCACTTCTAACTCTAATGCCTCAGCGTGGGTCAAACTCCACTGCAGTAACTCCTTTGAGTGATTCCTGTATTGCAACACTTTGCCTGTAGCTATTCTCAGCAGCTCTAACATGACAGACAAGATGAATTATCTGTGTCTATAGGAGCAAGAATAGCTCCTCCACTTTTGTGGAGGAGGAACCTGGGACCAAGCTGGTTCCTCCTTTCAGCTGATGGCTATCACAGAAGATTCTTTCTGTCCGTACACAATACACAGCCACTTTGGCATTTGCCTACTTTATGACACATCAGTGGATGGACAACACTATCTAATAAACCAGCTGCTTTTTGCATGGAGTTTGTCTGCAGACTGAAGATGAGCTTCTCACACCTGAAATGAAGCAGAGATTTACCAGTGTGGCTGAATGGATACCCCTTAAGGCCTGTACATTCACATGCCAGAGGTACAGCTCTGCTGCTGAGCAACCTATCTTACTGATAGCACAGTTGGATGTGGTCGTGACTTCATCACTGACAGCTCACAGCTATGAGAATCCCCTCTTGTTTAAGAGCACTCAGGACTGAGCAGTCAGCATCCCTGCTGTGCCCCGAGATTGTCACCTTTGGAAGCTGATCTCTCAAAAAAGCATTCCATCATTTCAGAGCAGAACTGTTCTCCTCTGTTCAACAAACTCTGCCACATGGGTTTGCTAAGAGAGGAGAAAAGCAAAATACAAACTGCTAAAGTAAGTACCTGTAGGACTAATGAAAGTTGACGTCAGTTTTCCATGTTGGAATTCTACTTTTCAACTGTGGAAATTCAAATTTAAGTAGCTCAAACTTACTGTCTTTGTTGTTTCTGGAGGTGTGTCTTTGTTTTGCTGAATATCCCCTTTCCATTACGTTCACGTTTAAAGCTTCTCACACAGAATACAATTTGCCTCCTTGTGTAGCGTGAGATCAGAAGCCAGAGATTCTGTTTAGTAAACGACGGCTTAGGAGGTTTTCTGTTTTACATAAGCAATAGCCTAAAAGCAGCCAAACCAGAAGGGCAAAGAAAATGTAATCATTTCTAGGAAAAGGGAGCAGCCCTCTCATTATCATTCATTTGTTGGAAATATATGTACAGATTTTGTTAAAGTATTAATAACAAACAGTTTTTCACTCAACTGCTTTTCACGTGTATAATGTATCTTCCACATTTTGCTTAAAATCCCGCCCTTCCCATCTTAAGAGCACTGAACTGATTTTATTGCCAATTCTGAAAAGTGTTAACAGGAGTAAATCACCCCTCAAATTACTGCTGTTGTTCCCTTGCCCTGAGCCAAATTCACTGCTAAGCACCTCTGACCACACAGCCCATATAAATGTTCATAATAGAGGAAGCGCCTCACATCTGCTTATTCTCACAGAATTAGAAAAAAAACTTAGAAAACCTATGTCACCGTAGTTTTTGATAAACACATATATATTTGGTTATAGCTTACTTCTTCATACCATATGCTCAATATTCAGCAGAAAAATTAAAGTCAGATATGCAGATGCCAAAAAAAGGTGCATAACATTAAGGAAAAAAAAAAGAAAAAAAAAGAAAAGAGGGAAACTAAAGCCATTTGGCAGTGTCAATTTTCATTGTGCACTACATTGTGGGAGAGCTTTTGAACTCTAGTATGGAGGAGCTTTATTAGAAACCAATTCTCCTCAGACCTCTGGAGGCCTAGTCCTATACAAGAGCAAGCCAGGTGCCAAAAAGAAAGAAGGAAATTCATACAGAAGTGTATTTCTAAGGTATGAGCCAAACACAGTGAACTGCAGCAAGGAGAATTGCTACCGATGAGTCTAAAATATTCCTGCAAGAAATGAAAGATGTTTCTTACTTTTCTTTCCATCTCCTATATTCATTTCCCCTATTTTATTTTTCACTCTTGTGATATACTGTTCCTTTTCTTCCTTTCCTTTTCTTTTCTTCCTTCATCTTTTGTTCTTCTGACGTCCCCTATTTCTTCTTCCGAATTCTCATCTCATAGTCTATCTCTGTGCCATGTTTTCCTCTTCTCCTTATTAACCTCCTTTCCTTGCTCCCCCCGACTTAGACTGGCACAAGCTCAGGTAAAAGCTTAACAATGTAACTATGAACTTCAGACAAAAAAGTGAAGCAGAAAATTACTTTGTATTATATTAGCTGGAATTAGTAAGCACTGTTACAGAATTCCAGCTCAATAGAAGTGCCTTCACTTAGGTATCTGGAGAGCTGGGAGTTTCATTTCATTTTCAGTGCTGCACTCTGCTCAGTTTTTGCTGATAGACTGACAAACCAACCTGGTTGAAAATGAAATTATTTCAACAACTGTGAAATACTGCATGACATAACGGCCAACATAAAGCCATCATTCTCTGTGTTTACATTGGTACTGATTCCTAACAGTGTGCTGTTAACTCAGCATAAAACTCTGCTGCTCTAAAACAATTCAGGTACAAGGACAACTCTTTTACAGCCAATTGTGCTCTGTCCCTATAAAGAATTATTATATCAATCTAAACTGGCATGTAAGTTAATGTTCACCCCTCAGCAGCTTAAATTTACATTGTGACCCACAGACTTTTCATCTCCCACCACTGAGAATCATAACCCCATGATCACTACACGCACATCCACACTATCCCAGGAATCAATGGCTGCTACAGCGTTATACGTATTATCAAATCCAGTTGCTTGTCAATTAACCCAGTACGACATCTGCATGAAGGATTTAAATAAGGAGCATCATATTATGCTGTGTGGTCGATAAAGTGAAAATGCAGGCACCGACAAGGCTTACCATTTGGCCTGATACCACAGCATCCATCTCTCTGAATGGAAGTTATTTATGCTCTCACTGAATTATGGCTTGTATTCAAATATTGGCAAGGATGCAATGTACAAAACGTGTAACATCTACAGTATGCTGTGGTTGGCTACAGCTCTTGGGGATCTCTTAAAAGGGTAATTTCTCCTTCAGGAGCACGGCTGTCAGTCCAGGACTTGGGGGTGGATCCTTTTCATCTCAGACAAAAAAATTACAGGAGGAGCTACTGAAAAAAATTACAGGAGAAGCAGATGTGTTCACATGTACAGTGAAAAGAACACCTTTCACAGTGCTGGCTAAATAGAAGCTCAATTAGAAAGAAAAGTTTTATAAAGTAATGGTATCATAGTGTCTTTCCATTACTCAACTCAAAAGAAACCCAGAAAAGAAACATGGGTCAAGACCTAAAATTTGGGAACCGAGTAGCTACACATGCATTGTAAAAAACACACTACCATTGAATTCAGTACCAGGCTACAGATTGACTGCAGACATCAGTGACCACATCCACTGCCCCTGAAGGCAGTGGGAGCTGTTCTATTAATACCATAGGCTATAAGGTTCCATAAAAAGTTTTCCTTCTACATCCCTTTCTCCCACAAACTAATATTTCAAACTCTTGATAATTCATATATGAATGCATGACATAATAAGCCCCATTAAAGCATACAAAGACAACTTTCAAGTCACTCCTGAACATTCTTAAAATTTGGGAGCTCCCTAAATTCGAGAATTTGGCTTGGTACTGCAGGACAGCAAATCAAAATGTTTGCCTCTGAACTCCCCAGGTCCCCAGGTGTCCAAGGGTGAGGCCTGCTAAGAATCGCATATCTTCAGGAAACAGGCAGCATAAAGACCAAAGAGCTTTAACAAGTGAGAACACAACTGAGATTTTTGCTTTACAAAAAGTTAGCTGATTTAATAGGAAAGGGCCTGTCTGAAACAGAAGCTAAAATGAACCCTCTTTGCCTCTCCCTTTTGCTCAATTCTTAAATTAAGTTCTCAGCATTATATGTAGTCCTCCACTCTTGTTTAAAGCTCATATGATTTTGTCCATGCCAAGGATGTATTTTATTGATTACTGACTTACATGTTTTGCAACATGCTTATTCCTGGGGCAGATGGAGCCTCTGAGAAATGAGGCTGCCATGGAAAACTGGAAGATTCACAAGGACTGTAGGCTGCATCTTTGAAAAGTGTTGCCGTGGTTGCAATGGAGCGAACCTACCCCTTCCTCTGGTTCTGCCACAGAACTTGGAGCCCTTGATGAGGTGGATGTTGTAACCAGCCAAACAAAGGGGCACGAGGAGTGGGGAAACAGGAAAAAAACTGCAGAGAGATTTGGGAGGTCAATGCATGGGTGCCCCAAACTGTGATGTTAGCAATGCAGCCCCTTGAGAAAGGATGACTTCTCCTCTCAAACCATGTTGCAAATATCTTCTGAAAGGTGAAGAGTACCTGTAGGAGTGTGTGTGTAGGTGGGGTATTGTTAGCCTGACCACAATAAGGTCAAGAATCAAAAATGTTAAGAGACAGATGAATGCTCTCATGGTAAAAAAGTAGGAAAGGAAAATTTTCTTAATAGGTATGGAATGATACAAGAGTTGTATGATGGAGAACTGTTGATGATGGAGAACTAAGAAAAATCAAAGTAAACCTCTGTAAATAATCTCTTCCACTTGGTAGATACTGTATGAAGATATCTGAGAAAAAAAGGGGCTGAAATACTCCTGAAGATCTCTCCCATAGCAAACTGTGAAAAGCTACAGCGTGCTACAAACAGCTAGAGAAAATGGCCTCTTTCATAGTACAACACAGCCTTCAAGTGAGATACTAACCAGAAAAAATCATAAATTACTTATTTTTACAGAAATCATCCAGACAGAAGTATATACTTAGCTACCAAAACTACACTCCCTCGAAGCAACACAAGAATAAATACACACCTTGATTTTGCAGAGAAAACCACCATGACTCTGTGTAAGTGTAAACAGTGTAAGCAGTAAGTAATAATGCTTGTTTGTCTCACCTTAAAATATATTGGTGAGATCCGAGCAGAGAAACAAGTGCCTGTGTAAGCTGCATGAGTCTTTCTATCCCTGTCTCATATTAAGTATTACCAGGCTATAAAGAATCAGGGACACAAGTATCGAGAGAGCTAAAATAAAATAATACCAATGATGGTCATAATAATACATTTGTGTCTCTTTTCCTTTTGGTTCCAGAGCTGCTACAGCACACAACATAAGTTTCTGCTGTAAATAAGAGGACCAGAAACAAGCCAAAATTCTTACTTGACTTATGGTACTGGAGCTTTACAGAATTTCTACCACAGAACATCAGTATCACAGAACAATCATGAGAGCTGACAACACTGTATTATGGAAAGGTTATTTAGGAAACGAGTAAAAATTGTGCACCAGCATAAATCACAGTTACACCTTGTTCAAAAAGAGCCACATGATCAATGTCAAAAATGGGTAGAACTCCCAGTAAGATGTGTACTTGTAAATTAGTGGATGAAATTTAGTATATAAGGAAATAAACATTGCACAGGGGAGAAGATGGCTCCACACAAAAAAACCATCTTCCAGTTCATTGAAATCCCCAAAGAAGTAACAGCAAGTGATAGCTGTCGATGGAGAGCTTTTGGCTGGCTCACCTGAAACTGTGTTGGCAGAACATACAACAGTCTCAGCTCTGCTGAACCAACAGGCCAGCTCGTGTAGGATCCCAGCCTGAGCAGGCTCAGGCGAGTTTCATGACACTTAGGGGAACACTTGTGTGCACTTTCAGAAAGGAGCTCAAGGCTTCAAAGCACAGGCAGTGCCTCAGCCCCCGCTCTCAAGTGAAGATCTGTGGGTTATCAGAAGTGGGGGCCAAGGGGTACCATGGCTCTCAGTACTCAGCACCTCCAAAAGCAGCATGGCCCCTGCCCAGGGCTGGCTTATTTGATTTAAGAAAAGACACTGAAAGGGGACCTCGTTAATGTGTGTATATATCTGTAGGCAGGGTGCCAAGAAAATGGAGCCAGGCTCTTCTTGGTCGTGCCAACCACTAGTACAAGAGACAGTGGGCAGAAATTTGATGCATGGGAAGTTCCACTAGAGCACGAGGAAGAACTTCTTTACTGTGCGGGTGACCACACACTTGAACAGATTGCCCAGAGAGGTTGTGGAGTCTCCCTCACTGAGAGAGGAGATATTTGAATATCTGTGGAGATATTCAAGAACGTCTGGACGCAATCCTGTGCCGTGTGCTCTGGGATGACCCTGTCTGAGCAGGGAGGTTGGACCATATGACACACCGTGGTTCCTTCCAACCTGACCCATTCTGTGATCCTTAATGTAGCATAAAATTAGATTTCAGTTCCTTCTTACACCTTCTTGGCGATTCGTTCCAAACCGACAAAGCGTTTCTAATTTAGAGATGTTGAAGAGGGGTGAAGCCGAGGGCCGAGGCCTGCCGGGGCGGGCGGGCGGGAGCCCCGTGAGGGGCTCGGCGGGAGAATCTTCAGCCGCGACCCAGCCGTGACTTTCCGAAGCTGCAGCCGGAGGTGGGAGGATATCTGTCGACCCTAAACCCACGGAGGAGCGTTCTCCGCTGAAACCCACGCCTTCCCCTGACGCCACCGAGGCAGCTGGAGGTGCGGCCCCCCCGCCCCGCCGCTCCGGGGCGATCCAGGCCGGGTTTCGCGGGCGGCCGGGCCCGGCCGGTCGACCCGCGCTCCTCGCGGCAGAGCGATCGCGGCCGGGGCGCGGCGGTGTCTGCGCCGGGCCGGGCTCTGGAGGGGGCAGGGAGCTCCCAGCGGGAGCCGGGAGCGAGGACTGTGTCCTCGGCCCGCGTCCGCCGCGGGAGCGAGCAGCATTCCCGGTTGGAGCCGGCCCGCCGCGCCGTGCCCGGGGCTGTTCCGCCCCTCCCGCCGCTGCTGGCGGCCGCGGGGCGAGGGCGCTCGGGCTCTTGGCGGAGCGACCCGGAGCCGGTCTTGGGTCCCGCGGGCTATTCCCGCATATTGTTTCCCTGAGAAGTGCCGGGAGGCGGGGGGTGGGAAGGGGGATCTGCCCGCAGAGGCTCCACGTGCATCAATAGTTGTCGGTAACATCAAACTGACGTCATCCTCGGGTAAAAAGATCTCTCTTTTGTTCTCATTCCCTCCCACCACTTCTCCCCCTCTCCGCCAACCTCCCCCGCCCCCCTTCCCCCCCCCCGCACCCCCTCTCGCCTGGAAAATCAAAAGCCCGAACATTTGCAAAAAATAAAAATAATAAGAACTCCTCTCCCCCACGTTAATTGCAATGCAAAGGGAGATGTTGCATTACGGATCCTGCCTGGGCTGTGCTGGGCTCTAATGAATGCGCCGAGCCTTTGATCTGGGTGAGTCAGTTGGGTTCAGTTGTGCCGGAAGGTTAGTTGCACATCCTGGCTGATCTGAAATTCGATCAGCAGAGGGGGCAAAGAAAAAGAAAAGCATTTTAATGGGAATCAATAGAGGATCACAGGGTCCTGGAAGGAAATAGGTGTTGATTAAAGATGCTGTGTGGGTTTTGTTGGCTTTTTTCTTTTTTTTGTAATCTTTTATCTTTTTTTTTTTTTTTCCCCATGTACACGACTTGTTTAAAAATAAATAAACACCAAAAGCAGCCTGGCAGAAACGAGGGAGGGTAGGCTGGAAAACAGCTTTCCCAATCACCCGTGTGTTTGTGTTCCAGGGAGGCAGTCAGCAGACCGAGAGTTTGTGCAATGCTTCAAGCTACAGCGCGCAAATTTAAAGCAGTAGGCTCCAAAGGATAACTCCGGTTCTTACTGCGCTGCATTTCTGTGCCTGAGCTGTTTACTAGTGCATTATGAAATAAGCCCAAAACATTCGTCTCCCTCCCCCCAAGCCAACTTGTGTTTTCTCCCCTCCCCACTCTACCCTCCCTTTCCTGCCTGCTGCTGAGCCACAGGGATTCGTGATACCCGACATGAAGGGGTAAACCTGTTTTGTTGAAGTCACAGTGTTTTATAGCTAAACTTTCTAGGCACGTTTTCACTGTTTAGGAAATACCGAGCTGGAAGGTTCTGTGTATGTTGCCTGACTTTACGTGAAAAAGAGGGAATTACAATTGTGTTGAACATTTTTTCACTCAGAAGGAGGTGAGTCAACTTCCTACACAAAGACTTGAATCACCCGCCCTGCACATTGCAATAAAATTGGGCCTCTGTTCCATTCATGTGTTCGTGCACACGTGCACACACAAAAATGGGGATTGCAGTTGAAGAACAGGGAGAAGAGCTGTGGGCGGAAGGCTGAACATTCCTGGCATGAGTTTATACTGTCTGTCATCATAGAAAGAGGGCATTGCTGAGCCATGGTGGTCACGTTTTTATCCAAGTGGGAAACCTTCTGATCAGTTCAAGTTTCTTGTTGCGTTATCATTTCTTCTCATTTTGCCTTCTGACATGGCTCTCCCTAGGTGCTGTTAAAGACTTCAGTACAATTCAAAACTGGTGCTGTTAATTGCTTTACAGTGGTGTGTAAAAGACCCATGGAGAGCATGAATTCAGACAGACACTCATTAACAGGCAACTTTTCAAATGGGGAGACAGAGTGGGAGAAAAGACCACACTGATGTAAGGCCAAAGAGGTTTCCTGACTCCCAGGTAAACGTAGGCCATGTTGTCTCACCATGTGGTGTTTTAACATCCTTATCAATAGTTGAATTACAGTAGCAGTGATGATTTCCATTCTGAATAAGAAATAGGAAACACTTGTTCTATCTTTATAGTTTTTGCCCAATTTTGGGGGGCACATTTTTGGGTGCTCTGGCAAATACTTGTCATAATTTGCCTCCCACTGAATTAAACATTTATTTACTCCACTGTGAGATCTGGTCATTTTAAGATCTTTCTTTTTTCTTTAGAGGAATGATGGTGAGGCATAGGTACCAGGACCAAGTTTGGCATTGACAGATATGCAGGTAGTATCAATGAGGTTTTTTTTGTCCTTTCTTCTGCACCTGTCAGGAGACACCAAGAAACTGTGTCAGCTCTGAATTAGTGGATGAAATTTGATTTTTATCTAAGTCTTCAGCCATATATATATGTATATATCTATCTTAGTCAATCCTTATCTCAGTGGTCTTTGGAGAAAACTGGTGGAAAGGCAGTGTTAGACAACATGACAGCTTGAGGATGATCATTTTATAATAATCTGAGGACTTATTCTCCTGTTGGATATAATTCATTTATTTTAAAATTATGATGACAATAAGAAATAATTTTCTGCAAAATAAAGTGCAGTAGAATATGGAATATAATATGTGCCATTGCCACTTATTATCCTGCAAACACATGGAAGACAATGGAAGGTCAAATATCTAATTTAGCTCTTCTAGGTTTGTGCTCAAGCAAGGTACCAGATTAATAGCCTAGGAGAATGAAGGGCTTCTTTTATTGTCAGAACAGGTACAATCACGGGTTCTTTCCCACACTTTACCTTACTCGTCACTGCCTCAAACCATTTTTGGGATAGACCACAATTACACCCAGAACCTGCATAGACTTGTGTTCTTAAATTTATTTGTAGAGGTAAGTCATTAGTACTAAGAGGCTGTGGAGACCTGAGAGGCTGTGGAGGCTGAGCTATCTGCTGAGAATGCTAAGAAAATTGTGAATTATTCAATTTTTATGTGGACACTTGTGAAATATCACTGGAACTTTTCATATAAGCCAACTTTCAGCAGATTACCTGCTTCTATCCTGGCCTAGATTTGATCTATGAATAAATGGCTCTCAAGCCCTTAAAAATGCCCTGGGCAATCCTGTTTTATTATCTCCACCATTGTTTTTCCATTCAGATACTACAGGGATGAACACAATCAGTGGAGAAAATGAAAATCAAATTGCCTACCAAGAGCTGACCATATGGGGCAGCTGGTTGCTGCTTCCCAGCCCCCTGCCTGATGTCTCTTCCCTGCCTCCCATGATGTGATACTGAGTGCTGGTCAGTCTCCGTCATCCCTTCCAAATCTGTTTTTATGCTGCAGACAAGCAAATTTCCTCAGGTTTTACATTTTCTGAGAATATATCCTCTTTTCCCTCCAGTTTCCTTGGGCCTCTGCAGGCTAAAACTCTTTGTTTGGTGTGCCCCCCCTTTACTCCCCCCCGCCTACTGCTGCTCCCTTGAATATGAACACTGGGCCTAGAAATAAGGAAAGGAGGCCAAGAGGAAAATGTGTCTCACTGAGGCTTGCCAGATATCCAAGTTTCATGTGGAGAGACAGAGTTTCAGCTCATGTGTCTGGCTTGGACGGCAGTGTAGACCATGAAACATCCTGTTGCCTGTTTTGTGCTGGGCAGACAGCACAGCTCTTCATGCTGACACCTGAAGGGGCTGGAAGGGCTGGAGGAGCAGGAGTTATTGCCGTGTTGAGCTGAGGTAGATCTCGTGGATTATTTGTGATTTCTGTGCCCAGGAATGCATTTTATGCTACATCTGAAGAATGAGGACACTGGGAGGAAGAGAGGTGTCTGAATCAAATACTATCACTTGTCAGGTTAAAGAGCACAGTGCAGGTTTCCCCCTGCCAGCTTGTCCCCTTGGAGTCTCTGGCCCTTGATTTCTGCAGGGTTCCGCAACAGTGATGAGTGGTACGTTGTTGTTATTATTATTATTATTTGCTCATTGCTTCATGACAGTTCACATGGCCCAGTAAAAACTGGATCCCACTGTGCTTGGCACTGTGTTAGCTGTGGTACTGTGTCCTGCCACCCGAGGAATTTACAGTCTGAATAGACAAGGCCAACAAGGGCATGAGACAGAGGCATACAGGAAAAAAACCCAAGCAACTACCAAACAGAAATCCCCGTGTGTTGACTTACAGACTGTCTGGTTTTTGACAGTTCCAGAAAGGGTACAGTTTAAAATACCTGTGTTGCTAGATAAAAACACCCTCCTCCCCCAGGCATACTAACAAAAATTAACAGGAAAAGTGCCAAGGTGTGTCTGCCATGGTACCTTAACACATTTCACTGTGCTTCATTGTTCTCAGTCATTGTTCTCCGATCATGGAGCACACAGATTGTGTAATACCTCTGACTATTCTGGGACACCTAGTTTAGCACAGTTACTCTCAGTGGGGTGAAGGAGGAACTCTGCTGTAGCTTTAGCTGAGAGTGTTTTACTGCTTTGTGTCCTGACTTTCAGTAATCTTTGAGAATTTGAGGGCATGTATACATTAATCTGTCTGACAGTTTTGAAAATGTGAGTGTTCTAAAGGTTAGTCATGTATTTTTACACGTATGTTTGATCTGTCATTTATTTTGTACAATGGAACTATTTTTACAGCACTTGCTGTAAAAACACCACCTCATTCTACTGACTTTGTGGATAGAAGGTAGCTGGCAGCATGTGCTTCCATAAAAAAACAAAGTACCAAGGCTTCTGGTTTCTCCTGTGCTCTGATGGAGAAGCCATGGAAAGACAGAAGAGCAATTCCAGATTCTGTGCTGCGAGTGCTTTCCTTTCCCACCGGCTGGCTACATCCATGCGTGTAGAGCTTTTGATTAGATCTGCTGTTTTGCCTATGGCAATCTTCACTGCAAATGTCCTTTGTCTATACATCATTTGAGCATCTATACATGATAAGATTGCCACCTTTTATTACAGTAAAAACAGGAGCTTTCTTCTCAATACGCTTTGCTCCTTCCTCAGCTCTCCAGTCACCCCTAGGGGAAGTGAGAAGGACAGGAAAACTTTGAAAAACCTTTCACCTCTTTTTTCTCCTTGGAAGAGTGTGGGAACAGTTCCTGTAAAAAACAAGGTAGACATTCATAAAAGGGGACTTGCCTGGGTGGCTCAAAAATGGGATACTTTGGTAAAGTAGGTGCATGTAAATACACACACACAGAGACCACTGAATTGATAATCTTACTTTTTTTCAGTGAAAGGAAAATTATATCTCCGTATTTCTTAGCTTACATGTTACTTGCAGTCTTTTTTACTTTTTACCGTTACTTTTAACACCAGGGTCTTGGAGCATTACAATGCCCTTCAGCATTAAAAGCTTCCTTTTTCACTATGAATGGATTTATACTGCAACTTGGCAAGTTCCAGTGTATTACATGAGAATGAATAAAGATGTTAGCCTACAGAAAATGTGAAGAGAGAAAGGCAGTAGACATGAATAAGCAAATAAATAACTTAATCACATTTTCTGTTAAATATTCAAAATACACAGAGGATCACATCAATAAAAAGCCATGTCTGCTGAAAAAGAAGGGTTTTTTGTCTGAAAACAGATCACACATCTGCTTGTCTCTGAGTACTTTAAATAGTCAGTGTATTCAGTCACTTTGCTTTTACTCTACAATTAGGCTTTGGACTAGGACTGAAGCATATATGATATGCATTCCCTTGAAAATACCACTATATGTAGGAACCTAGTAATAGAGCAAATCCACAGGTGCGACTGTGTGTTGGAACAGTCATAGAATCAGGGAGTGTAAACATGGAAATTAATTCTTAGGCCAGGTTAGTTCAACTTCCTGCAAGTGCACAATTATTCACTACCGTTTGCTGTTGAGTGCTTTACCCTCTCAAGTTTCAAATGCTTTGCTTGATGGGATGTCATCATTCATTCTTCATCTGAAAATTACCTGCTGGACTGAGTCATGTGGTTTCTGAGAAACTCTGATATGTTGTCCAAATTTTGTTCTTTAGTTTCATTCCATTACATTTAGCTGTACCATTGCATGTTAGCATCCAAATTCCTTTCCATTTTCTCTCTTCATCCTTCATATATTTCTAGACAGTGGTCATCTTGCCCCTGTGTCATGGTTTAACCAGGCAGGCAGCTAAACACCACACAGCTGTTTGCTCACTCCCCCTCCTCCAGTGGGATTGGGGAGAGAATTGGAATAAAAAGTAATATTCATGGGTTTGGATAAGACAGAAATGGACAGGAAAGTAATATTAGTATTAATATTAATAGAATTAGAATATACAGATGATGCACAATGTAAGTGCTCACCACCCACTGACTAATGCCCAGCCAGTTCCCAAACAGTGGCCCCCAGCCATCTTTTCCTCTAGTTTATATTCTGAGCAAGACAGCATATGGTATGGAATATCCTTCTGGCCAGGTGGGGTTAGGTACCCTGGCTGTATCCCCTCCCATCTTCTTGTGCCCCACAGCCTACTTACTTGTTGGCAGGGCAGCATGAGAAGCTGGAGAGCCCTTGCCCACTGCTTAGCAACAACTAAAACACCAGTGTGTTACCAATATGATTATCCTAAATCCAAAACACAGCACTACACCAGGTACTGGGAAGAAAATTAACTCTATCCCAGCCAAGACCAGGACAACTTGTTACCTAGATTAATAAATCGACCCCTTCCTTGTCTAATCAGTTTTGTTGCTCTTCTCTGAAGCACTTTCCAGCACACTGGCATCCTTCTGTTATGGACGTATCTACAAGTGAAGTATTCCAGAGAAGTCTTCGCAGATACATAGACAATAATTTTCTTCTTCTGACATTATTCCACTGCATGCGCAACCCAAAATTGCATTGGTCTTTTAAACTGATTTATCTCCTTGAGAACTCATATTCAATTTGTTGTTCACTGTCACACATAGATATATTTCTGTGCAGATGCTTTCCAGGTTTTGCTTTCTCACAAACTATCCATGTTTCTGATTATATTTCCTCAGTGTATTAGTCTACATTTTTCCATGTTGAATCTCATTTTATTGCCTGCCTACATATCTAGCCTAGTTAGTTTCCATTTATATTATTGCTATCCTCTCTGACATTTGCAAGCCTCCTGGTTTATTGTCATTTGTGAATTTCATTAATGTGCTATTTACCTCCTTTTCCAGATCATTAATTGCAATATTAAATAAGAACATACCAAAAACACCCCTGCAGCAAACCAGCTCAATACCTCACCTCCCATCATTACTTGCTGCTTACACTCCTTTGTCCACCTTTCCCATCCAGGTCACAGGACTCCGATTCGAGACTATTTCAATTAGATTTTTCTAAGAGATTCATTTAAGTTTTTAAGGTGTTTTATAGGATTTAACTTTATGCCCTTTTCTCCTTTTCCTTCATAGCAGAGGTGGGGACTGATGCTCCTTCCCTGTTTCCACAGATAGCAATAATGAATTAGACAGTGATATGGGGAGATGAATGGCTGCTTTTGACTGACTAATCTGGAATTCACTATTGTCTCTAGTCTTCATATTTTGTTTTTTATTTATGCACTTTAAAGTTGTCATCATTTTCTTTTTGTTGTATCTTGATGAGTGAAGCTTTGTTGCTTTTCTGAGGCTTCTGTTTGCAAATGACCACTGTTATTTCCCTTATTTGCTCTGGTTATCTGTGAAGCACTTTGTTATAGGATGATGCGCTCCTCTTTTCTCTGCAGCGTTCATCTAGCTTTGAACACCAGAAACTGTCTGTGTCTCCATTATGTAGATAAAATAAACTCTGTGAATCAGTTAATTTTTATTTTCATTATTTTTATGCTGAAAGATCACACGGTACAAAGTGTTCTTGAAACTGCCTCTAAGATAATTTTCTCCTCACCTCTCCTTCAAGCAGCATGACTGAAAGCTCACTGGAGTGGGAAGAGATTCATTCACTTCAGTGAGTTGGGGGTCAGGCCCTTAAGCCCTCACACTCCTGGTGCACTGTAACACCCAGAGAGAGAAGAGGCCTTCATGATTAGTTTGGAGATGCTTTCAGTGTGTACTGCACCCAGTATGATCTCCCGTGGCAGCCGTGTTCTCATGTGCTGCTCCATATTTCACCGAGGCAGCTGGCCAAAACAGATGTGTGTTGCCAACAAGTGTTTTGGAGAAGCAGCTTTTGCTGTTATTTAAGGATTGGTGTCGAAACTGTGCTGTAGTAGGAATGTTCTAAGAGCTGCATGGTTCAGTAATGCCATTGTGAATTTATCACTTAGTGATTGCCTGTAAATAATATTTAATGGTCAGACAGGTTTTGTGGAGGGGAGAGAAGTGCAAGAGGCAGAAATAAGGAGAAATGCTTTGAAAAATATTTTCCCTCTTGTTTCTTTCCCTGGGTCTGCTCTTTGTCTCATGAGTGATAGAGAAATTAGCCACAGAAAAAAACCCCTCATATAGAGACAAGGCACCCTAAAAATCCCAGTATCTCCTGAGGTTTCTACGAATTCCTTCTACTGTCATCCCAGGTATCTCACAGCTGCTGTTTTTCCTTCCTTTTCTGTTCTTAGGCAGCCACTCTTTCTTGTCCCTTTGCTTTTATTGTCATGGCCCTGCACTGTCCTTATACCAGAAGAAACCCCTCTCCAACTGATACCAGAATTATATTTGAATTTTCAGAAGAGTAAATACGAGTCCACATTTAGGGCCAAAACTTGATATAAAAATGAATTATTTTTGGAAAAAATATTCTGGAGCTATCTGTGGAGTCAGGCATATGTAAATATCTTTGAGAAGCTAATTTCTTGGCTTGGAAGAAGCAAGATTCAGTTACTCCAGTTTATTTGGAGATGTTGAATTTTCTGAAATCAATCTCAGTCACTTTCATTAAAAAAGGCAGGAAAATCTGTGGCTGACCTTTTATCCACTGATATGAAAAGATCCGTAATGACACTGGACAATTACAGTTTTGGTTGGATAATGTGTGCTGAAAAACACATGTGTGCTGATCTCTGTTTTTTTCTGTAAGATCCTAGTCTTATCTTAAAAGAATCTACTCGTTACACTTTCCCATCTGGAAACAAAAATAACCATAGTCTGTCTCTCTAGGCTAGGACTATGAAGAGACAAGCAGGTTTTCTGACATGAAGCTATGGAAATAAATAATATTGCTGTTATTCTTGTTGAATGCCTTTAAACACTGTCTATCTTTCATATTTCTGTCAGTGACACCTGATTTAACAGATGCTGAGTGTCCATTGCTTGTGTTGAGTTCAGCTGGAGCTGAGGGACTTAGCGCTGATCTGTTTCACAAGGAGGTCGTGAAAAGGCATCCAAAATGTTTTTTCTACTCCACAGGCATACATTGTGCAGCCCAACTTTTTATTCTGCTCCACTTTTTAAAAGCTAATAACTGTATGACTATGGTCCTTTAAAATATTTGTTATAAAACACACTGCTTTTTTCATTAGCCCAAAAACCTATATTTTGAGTGAGATGTACAGTAATGTTAGAGGCCAGTGGGAGGATAGAGTGAGGTAGGAAGGGGTGAAAGTGATAGCTTGGTCAGTGAGTGCTAAATCTCTACTAATCTTCAAAGCAAGATATAACTCAGGATTTTTCTTCTGTTTCTTTGCAAGCGAAGGCCATTGTGTTTCCATCCTTGGCTGTGTCAGCAGTGATAGCCCTTTTTTGCAGCATTGATTGTTGACTTCCCCTGACACCATATCACAACCCATTAGTGCTGAAAACTGACAAGCCCAGCTGCAACAGCAAAATGGCAAGTTTAAAAGAAAATATACAAGGGAGAGGCACAGAATGCTATTAGTATGAAAAAGTAGTTGTTTTTTGTCTTATCTCTGTAAAGGTCAAGAATGCAAACATTTTTTTTCTCTTGCTAACAACAACTGGTGTTTTTATAAGAAAACCATTCTCTCCTTTTTTTATTATTTTTTTTTTTTTTATTCAAGCTGTAATGTGGGTTTTACAAAAGCAACCATGTTGAGGTGAGTGAAAAACAACCCTTCCTTTTTAGGAAGCTCTTAGGGAGTATTCTGCTTATACATATGTATGGAGTATGAGTTTTTTTGTAAGGCAGAGACATTTCAGAGAAATTAATGGCTCAGCAGTTTCTGGGTATTGAGATCCCATCATCAAGCTTTTGTGTTGCCTGTAGATGGGATTTTCTCTCTTTCTCTCTTTATTTCTTTCTCTCATTCTCTTTTTTTCTCTCTCTCTTTCTCTCTTTCTTTCTCTCTTTCTCTCTTTCTCTCTTTCTCTCTCAGTCTCTTTCTCTCTTTCTTGTTTTGTCTGGAGTTGTATGGTGATGTCAGCACTCTGAAAGGTACAGTAACAGTAATGGCAAATGTTCCTTCTGATTGTACAGGTGATTCCCCAGGGGAAGAAAGCAACAGCCTTCCTTGTCCAAATACTGTGTACTTACAGAGATAATGGGCTTGAGCACGGGCAGGTAACTTTTCTAAACCTTAGTGCCAAGGTCCCCATTGGCTATCAGTCAGAAGGCAACAGAAGGCAAGTATATGTTTTGCTGTCAAAGCCCAAGGAACACTACAACCCAACAAGTAGAGCCCAACCCAACCCAACTTGTTGCAAATGGTTATGTAGCAGCAACAGAAGGGAAACTGGTGAAATACGTTAAAACTTTTTGTCTTATGAGAAATGGCTGAGGGAGCTGGGTTTGTTTAGTCTAGAGAAGAGGAGACTCAGGGGGGACCTCATTGCTCTCTACAACTACCTGAAAGGAGGTTGTACTGAGGTGGGGGCTGGTCTCTTCTACCGTGCCTGCAGTGAGAGGAAAGGGCCTTAAGCTGAGACAGGGGAGATTCAGATTAGATATTAGAAGAATATTTTTTCACTGTTAGAGTGGTCAGGCATTGGAATAGGTTGTCGAGGGAGGTGGTGGAGTCACCATCCTTGGAGGTGTTCAAGAGACATCTGAATCTGGTGCTGGCTGATGTGGTTTAGTAGTTCAGGGGTTACAGTGATAGTGCTGTGTTGGTGGTTGAACTGAATGATCTTGAAGGTCTCTCCCAACCTTGATGATGCTATGATTCTTTGAAAATTCAAAAAAAAAAAAAAAACCAAAAAACCCCCCAAAAAACCCAAAACCAAAAGACTGAAAGTCAAATTAAGTAAAAAATCATACAAAATTTATTTTGAGCCCTGTAGAGCAGTGAGGATACAAAAAAACTTAGCTTGACAAAGTAATGAATTTGGTTTTGAACAGGTGGGATCTTTTAGACTTGGTTTTGCAAATTGATAGCCATGGACACAAAGGACATTCGTCTCAAGTTTTCTATTCAGACAATTCTCTCATCACAAACATGAGCTCTTTCAAACTTATGTCTGTGGACATTTGTGTGGCAACTCCCCATTTTGCTAGGATGTTACAAAGCAATGGTTTCTGTCCCAAGGTGCTTACAGTTAAAGAACTATTCATCAGATGAAGGAAGTGATACTCTCATCCCAATTTTATGGGTCAAAAGCTGAGTCTTACAAACCAAGTGACTTATCCAAGGTTATACTGTGCACCTCTCCTGAAGAATGATTGACATGCGTTAAGGTGTGGATTTACAAGGTCCAACCTACTCTTTTAAGTTTCTTGGTAAATCTGTAAGCATCTATTAAAATGTTTTTGTATTATGTAGCTCAAAGTGAAGTGTGTGGGTAGAGAATGACCACATTAGGGCAGAGTAGCTAAAACTGAGTTAGTTGATATTCTATGTTTCCATTGTCTTTCTCATTTATTCAAGCCCTGAGTTAGTGACTGAGGATGAGCTGAGCTTTATTCTCTCTTTATTCATTGCTACAGAACTCGTTGGCTTTTGAGGCTTCCTTGTTTTTCCTTGCTCTTCTGCTTCCTTGATCAACCTAAAACTTTATTAAGTTCTCAGAACTATTTATGAAATTTCTTATTTAATTCATTGGGATTTAGGTCTAATTTATCTTCACATGTTAGCTACAGTTTTAATTGTGTATCAGATTCCAGAGGGATACTTCCCAAAGTTTATTTTTGTGGGTTGTGTCAGGTATAAAATGTAATGCAGAATAGTCGTATATCATATATGAAGTTGTAGTCATGAAAAGATTTATCTTGGCAATCCTACTCCAGTCATTCATGGGCAGTCTTCTCCAACTAGCCAAAGTTTTTGTAAACATTCAAGTATCCAAAAATCTGACTTCCTCTTTATTTACTCCAGTTTTACACAGGACTGACTCCATGGAAGCCAGGACAATGGTAATGATTCAGGCTTCAAACCTCCTTGGAGTAGTCACCTCTCTCAAAGAAAAAAAAAAAGAGTGAAACTTCAAGTAGTTAAAAAGGGAAAACAGATGAAGGCATGATTACACTGAGTTAGTACTTGCCTGCTTAATGCACCTAGCTAATCCAGTTGTCTGGGTCTGAATACAGGGTTTGCTGCTCTTTTTCCTATATGGAAGAGCAACCTTTACTTCACGGCTTTGGACTCAGATGACCTAATTTCTGAGATTTTCTGTTAATACTCAGTCACCCTTGTCAACTTTGCAAAACAAATATGGGTCTAGTGGGAGAAAAGCATGGAAGGAAGGCTTCCATCATCAGGGTTAGGCAGAAAGGCATTTCTCTATGTTCTTCAAGGCTCTGTGCTTTCACTGAAGTTGCTCATGTCTGAGTGAGTCAGTTCAAAAACAACATTTAGTAAGATTTCATCTGTCTGGTTAACCATTACTTTAAACTGTTGTAAAGCTACCATGGTTAACTTTAATAAAAATAAACATCAGACAAAGCCAGACAAAATGCAGAATAAATTAATGCTTGCTTGGGAGCCAATGCCTATACAAGAATATATGTCTGTGTTGTAGATGATGGTTGATTTTGAGTTGGTCTTGACTATAATTGTGGATGGCACTGAGGCCCAGTGGTGTCAGAGATCATTCATTTACAGGTAAATATGTAAATGCAGGTGGAACTTGACTTGTGTGGTGCTGGCTCACTCTTTTTCTGGGCATCTCTATGAAAACCCTGCCATGCAGTTTTCCACCTGCCTCTAGCCCTGAGCACTCCCAGCCAGCTCTACTCCACTTTGACAGGTGTCTAAAATCTCAGTTATCTGAGCTGCTCTGTTCTATGCACTCCTTTTGTGTCTCTGAGATACCATGGGACAGGGTAATAGTGCAGACTGAGTGCTCCATGCTGTTTCAGATCTTGAAAGGAAACTGGATCTCATGGAAGTTGTTGCTAGAAGTGTACTATTTCTCTTTAATCAGTCCTCCCAGTGCTAAAATATACACTAAATGAGGAAACATAGTATCTGTCCCTGTGAAAAGCATCTGGAACTCTGCTGTACTTAGTTTTCCTTAAGACCATTAACGAGAGCTCTCACTTTTAAAGGTGCTTTAAAACTGACTCTGTGTAGGCTTTAGCAAGAATTTCCAGAATTTTCTTAGGCAGCAGACACTTCAGGGGTAAGGTAAAGCAATATACTGCATTTATTTAATTCAGTTTTAACTCTCTCTGCCTCCTTTCCCCCAAATGTTGAGTGGGTATTCCTTGTCCACTAAACATGTCCTGGATTTTTTTTTTTCAGTGCTGTGTGGGCAGATGGTCCATGTGGGACACAGCTTGGGATATCTTCTACCTTTATGACTGGAACTACATTTGGATGGAAAAAAAGTCTTTCTGTTCTTTTAAAGAATTTCCCTCCTCCAGAAAAGACCTGTTTGTTATTAAAGCCAGTAATGGTAGCACAAGGGAGGAAAACTAGATTCTTGGAAAATCTTGCAAAGCAATTAACACACTGAATTCTTTGGATGATAGGCATCATCTTTCAGAATGAGAGGGACTCTGATTTAGGCACTGAATTAAATGAATGTTTTTTAAAAACCATCTCAGCGTACTGAGCTTTATTGGAAACCTGTCTCTTATTTTGGTGTGTGAGATTTGAGCTCTTTTGAGACTCTGTCTCAGAGTAACCAGAAGGACTTTTAAGACTTGGCTTCTTAGTCCTTTCATGGTTTTCAAGTATTTTGTTATGAAAAGTCTCCCTTGGAAATGCCTTCTTTCCTACTTAGGAGCCAAATTCTTCCTCCTAATATCAGTGACATACAAATGCATAGCAGAGGTTATATATGAAGGTATTTTGCCAGTGAAGGAGAAAGGAAACTTACAGGCTTGATGGGGTGAGCAGCACCAGCTGATGTGGGAGGGAGTGAAGTCATCTCCCATTTCTGTTCCCTTTCAGAAGAGCAGCCCTTCAGGGTGCTTGCACTCCCTCACCGAGTGTGCCGAGCTGGCAGGCAGCGACAGAATGGAGACACCTGAAGTAGCTTTCAGTTATTTTGGGTGCAAGGAATAGTCTGGTTGTGGCAATGCAGAGCTCTATAAAAACAGCTGATTTTTTTGCCAACCCAGCTCCTGCGTCTTGATGATACCCTAGCATATACTCATTGCCTGTGGAGATCTAGGTTTCTTGTTTCCTTTCTTCTGTAAAGAACCAGAACTTGTCCGCTTTTGTGCAAGACAGTTACTTTTGTAGTAGTTAGCTGTGAGTTAGTTTTCTTATATCATGTTTGGGCAACTAAATAATTAGCCTGCTTTGGAAAGTGCTGAGTCTACAATGGCTCCCAGTGAAGTGAGGAGAATTACAGACTACTCAGCAATCTGGAAAACGAGACCTATTACTTATTAAATATGGAGCTAGGAACAGAATTTATGATGTTCATTTTTTGAAATTTGAAGCTGCATAAACTACAGCTTATATTAGGATTCTACACATAAAAAGTTGCTGAAGTCTATTAAAGGACTCATTCTATAAATGACTGATCAGTTTCAACAATGTCCAACAAGTTTTGGGGTTTTTTTTAAATGTCACTTAAAATTGCCTGTAATATACCCATTTATGTACTTTGAATGTACCTTTGACCTCTGTTACATGAAAGTATTGTTCTTTTGTCAATTTAAAATCTCCAGAACATCATGTGTGGCCCTGATATATTTGTGGAAGGGATTCTTTGGTGGAAATGACTTAAGTCAGCTGGGGCTGACTTCAATGCAGCACAAGAATCTCAGTTTGGGGACCCAAATAATGTGGTACTGTAGTCTTGTGGACAGCTTAACCAGGCAGGGAATGGAAGCAGGTTCCTTGAATAGTATTCCTTTGTCCACCATCATGAAATCAAAAAGCAAATCTTTTGAAAAACACTAGGCAATAATTCCTGTGGGACTTTCCTAAACTCATCCATCATGGAGAAAATCCAATTTTCCTTCTTCTTCTATTGTACTCCAAGAAGCCTTGTGACCAGTTAGGTCATTTTAGCTTTAAACATTAACTTGGATAAGACATTTTTAGTCAGTAGAGGCTTTTCAAAAGTTAGACCATAATCCTACACTGATACCCTAAAATAATGATGAATTATTTTTGTTAAATTTTAATGATTTTTGAGTGAAAAGTATTTTGTTTATGATTTTGTTGAATAATGATAACTAGTAGTGATTAGTTGTGACAGATTTTAGGAGGTCTAGGAGGGATATGACTTGCCACCAGAGAGTTGATTTGAAACTGTTTTACTCTATCAGTGTTCACTTCTGTGGATATTTAGATGGTAATAAAGTGTCAAGCGTAGTGTTTTGGTTAGGCTGTATCCCAGTTATACCAAACTATTAAAATGTTCATTCATTAATTCATTAATTTCCTGAGTCCTTCGAAAATGTCCTGCAAAGATATTTTGCCAACCTTGTTTACATAAATTCCCCATTGTACTTTGCATTTTTATTAAATAAATGTGGTGTTTGAAATAGCTTATAAATTGACAGGATACAAATTAGTGGAAAAGCAAATGTTAAAGAGTCAGTGATGTCTCTGGGTGAGCTTTGAAAAACATTTTATTTAGAACCAATTGTGTGAATGTATCATTTATTTTTCTGCTTTCCCCCTTCCTACATTTGTTATAACTAGGGTAATTTGCATGAAAACTGTTTACTTGTTTTGACTGTTTATTTTATATACATCTGCAGTTGTAATGCTTGTTCTTGTGACATCACCGTTCATTGCTGGAGAGATGACACTGGTGTCACAGAAGTGAGGTTTGTAAGACTGAATGCCTTTTGAGACTGAGAATGACTATAAAACCTTTAATTCTCTCGGGCCACCAGTTTTTGCTAGTTGATGAATGTCATTCTTGTGTGGAGTCAAAAGCCATCATGTAATGGGCAGGACCTTTGTGTATGTGTCACAAAATGGCCACTCTCCTGAAAACTTCACTGCAGAAAACCAACTGTTCCTGATCATGGGAGAGCCTGTTTTCTTGTCATTCTTACTCAGGACACAGATTTATTTGGAGAGGAGGATTCCGCTGATATTTGCCTCATGTTTTCTATATCATAACTGTTCTTTGTCTAAATAGTCACCTCTGTCTCTTTCAATTGAAGTCCCATACCTTTCAGGAAAATTAAACTCCTCTAGTCCAGTTTCGGCAGGGTGGGAAGCTATGGCTCCACATCAAGGAATAAGCAGTTATGAGATTAACAATACAGGAAAAAAAAAATCTTCATTTGGTATATAGATTTATATGAATGACAAGTGACAGAAACAGCATAGCACAAGAAAAAAAGATCTATCTAAATATACTGTATTTTCCAAAATGTTCCTGGAGTTGTAGGAAGCTCCTTAAAAGCACCCCGTATCTTCTCCAGCAGTAGATGGACCAGAAGAGAGGCAGCCTTTGTGAAACCAGCTTCCCTTAACATATTCAGACAGTGGATCTGTTATTTTGAGTCATTGCTGGGCAGAAACTGGAAAGACAGTGACCACTCCTTTCACCTTTTTTCCCTTCATGCTCAAAATCATTTGCCACACCTCAAATCTACAGAATGTGACCTACTGGTCAAGTCGCAGTCCCTCACCTCCAGCAAGCAGGAGGTGGCTGGGTTGCTCCTTTAGCAGCCCATGCTGGTAGCACACCACTGCTCACCCCACAGGGCTTCTTACAGAGCAACTTGAGTTACACTGGCCTCTCTCCGACAACTCGATTTGTCATTTCTGTCAATCTGTGGCACATACCCACACATGCACAGCAGCTGCCAGTGGCCTGGGGGGGCCTGGGATCCTCATCTTTTTTTTTCTGAGCTCATTTCTCTTGCACACCGGCTGGCTACATTGCAGTCTTTTACCTGCAATAGGCTCTGACCTCTTTCTGTGCATCTTAAAACACCCTGCTATGTGGCTCCAATGATATGTGGACATTTGCCCTGCTTGCTAGTGGTGTCTCCCCCTGCTTTCAAATCACCTCTTCAAAGTCCATTTGGTATCAGTGGCTTGGGTTTTTGTTCATTTTTGGATGGTGGTGGTGGTCTTTGATAGCAGGATTTTAATATTTTTTTACTCTGAAAGAAGTAAGAAGGCACTTGTCCTTTTTAGATACATTTGAATAATTGCTAAAAATAAAATGAAAAAAAATCAGGGCTCTGCTCTGCAAAGTAGTTTTCAATCCCCTGAAGAGTAACATGGCTCTTTCTGACTCCACACAGGCAGACAGGCCTAATTCAGCTGTCTGTTGCATGGTATGTTTAAGTGGTTTTGTAAAACAGTGTTCTCTAAATGTTGACAGTTTAATGGATTTCATTAGTGGCTGCCTACTGGCTGAGGGCTCAAACCTGCTCCCACCAGGGTCAGCTCACGTGAGTTCAAAAGTGGCTGTGTAGAGGACCACCCTTATCCTGTCGGAGCTGCTCCAAGAGCTGCGTCTGCAGCCCTTAAAGAAGAGCAGGCATCTTCTGCACCCCTGCATCCACAGCACAGTGTGGGACATGGCTGGTGGATGCACGTAGTCATGCATTCTTCTCATTAGCCAGAAATGGAACAAGGCTCCATCATAAACCCAAGAATATGTGGGTCTTCTCAGAGTCTCCTGCCAGATTGTCCTGCAGGTGAACTGGCTTTGTTCACTGTCTTGGGGAGTGAAGGAGTGTCTCTGCTATGCCAGAACATGCTTATGCTTCGTCCACTGTTCCTGTGAGACCTGTAGCTGCATAGAATGTCTGGTGGCCCTGTAAGTCCCTTTTCCATTAGCATATAATGTTCATGATTTTGTTGCAGTCACTGCCTGTTAAGTTGAATAACATATGATAGGTAGCCTCATCAAGGTATGTAATAGCTGGATCGAGTCTTTGTTTACACTCTGTGAGGTCAGAGGAAGTTTGCCTTGTCTGGAGCACATGTTGGAGGAACACTTTGAAGGGGAAAGTGTTAAAACTAATAATATGAAATTTTAGAAATGGTAATTATTGTATTCCTTTTTCTGAACAAAAGAAAGGAAAATATGGTCCTAAGAAGCCATAAGTGTAACTGAGAACCTGTTTTAATCATATTGCATGTTAGGCTGTTCCCAAACCGAAGTGAAGAAGACACTCCAAAAGTAGCATAAGTAACTTAATATTTTTCTGGCATATTGAAAATCTAGACAATGGTAATTAGCTATAACAATTTCAAATTGCAGACAAGTCATATACTTAAAAATGAATTCCAGCATCTGTTATGTGATGTCTAATGAGTTCCTCAAATTTCTTTTTTTGGATGGGGACTGAAAATCCCTATGTTAATGCCTGTCCAAAGATGGTTTCTCACCTACTTATCCTGAGAAGGACTGTGTGAGGTACCTGTGTCTGGATTAGGAACTAGCTAAGAGAGAATGGCGCAGACTACCCCTCGCTTCGGCATTATGAGCATCAGGACTGCAGCATAGCTGTGCCCCATGAAATACCAGCAACTTTCATCTCAGGTTTCTGTTCTGTCAGATCTGTCTAGATCTGTTCTCATGGCCAGCCCATTCTGATGGTCCTCACACTCTTCAGATGATTTAGGTCAAGTTTATTCTTGTGTGTCTGCTCCTGTGTGGCTGCTGTGCTCTGGAGTAGGGGAGGGAAGGCACTGCATTTGCTCCATATGCAGCATGCTCTTTGCCTGGCAACTTACTCTTTCTTGCAGCCTTCCTGGACCTGTTGGTGGTGCAGGTGAGGCAGTCAAAGAGGTGTTCATTCATTCCCTAGCCAAGCTGACTACAGTGCTTTTTAGGATCTGTTTTACTATTACTTCCATATCTAATGTACATTTTTGCTCTTTTTGTTCTCCAGTAGTAGCTTTTTCTGGCATGGTTTTCTGTTGAAGGTAGGCAAGAGCAGTGAGACATACAAGCAGGTCTTTCATACTCCAGTAGAGGTCAGGTACCTACCTAGAGTAAAGGATCTAATTCATTACAGCATGATAGATTATATCAGCTTATTTGGAGCCCTATTATATAACTCACTTAAATGTGTATTTACATAACATTCCTATTAATTACCACAAAGACTGTAATGACTGTGAGCTGTTCCAGTTTATCTTGTAAATATGTATTTAAGCAATTCTGTTACAGGTAATATTTAATCAATAGACCATAACAGATCATTAATCATGCCAAACCTTTGTGTAAAAAGTGAATTTGTACTGGTGTAACTCCTTTGGAGTACCACATAAAATATTACACTACTTTACAGTGCCACTAATGATACATGTTAAAAACCCTTATGTGAACTCCTGTATGGTAGGTCTGTGTACTGACACATGTGTGCATATTTTTCTTGAGGTAAAGAAGTCAAGAAGTTACTCAGCAGTGATTCTTTTGAACACTTGCAAGGAGCTGAAAGACAAGCTCCAAGAGGAGGCATCTACCATATGTTTTCTTGGCTGAAAAGGTACTGGGAAAAAAAGTGTGTGTAAAGTGCTTATATGCATACCTGGTATCTTTCGTTGTATCTGAGCATCACACAATAGTGTTCTATGGCATCAGTCATGACAATGGCTTTGGAAGGCAGAGAAACATTACTCTCATGCTTACCTTAGAAATGGGGGGAAAGTAGAGAGACAGACCATGCAGAACATTCAGGACATACGTGTGCAATAGGAGAGTCAAGATCTATCCTACCCTGCACTGTTGCCATCAAGAAGATGAATATCAATTTACTTGAGTGTAGGCAGGTAATCCTGCTGTTTTTATGGAAACTTAAGACACTATCTCAGGGGAAACTTGTGTATGTTCAGGAGCCAGTGTTTCAGGTGTAGTATTTTGGTGGTCTTCACTAAACTCTTCAAAACACAGATGCCAAAAATTGATCAGGGACCAATTTTTTAAAAGACTTGATGCATAGTGCAAATAGAAAAGAGAAAGTAAAAACTTAAAGTGCTTTAAAGAGCTCCAATAGAAGTCCTAAGGGTTTTGTTTCCCTCACACAGTACAGAAGACAAGTCATGTCATCAGAAAATAGAGACCTTGAAAACAAAATCCTGCTTACTTTACTGTGCCAGCAGCCCAACTTGATTTTAAACAGACTGCTTGGGAGAGGGAGGTGAGCAGGATTTTGTGCAGAACTGAATTATCAAGTATTGTAACTGCGCCACTGCGAATCCACATGATGTACTGCATGTGTGCTTGCCAAACTGTCCTGGGAAGCTGGCCTCAAGCTCTAGCTGAAGTCATAGCTGACAGGTAACAGCCAAATTGTGGTCACATGAGTTGGTCCACTGGCATCATGCAGGACTACTGCACGGTTGAGGTGCACCATGGTGGTGCCCAGACTAGGAATGTAATTCTAGAAACTGTCCTATGTTATGAGTGTGCCATGCAGCTTGCAGTGAACAACAGTGCCTGCTCAGAGAGAATTCATGGCTGAAATAGTAACACAGTCTTAATCCAGGACCATAATGTATTGGCAAAGCTTTATAGGAAGTCTGTGCATCACTGGCTCTGGCCAACTCCGCTGATCTCTTGTTTTCATAAGCACTAAATTCACTTAATTTTTTTAAAAGGCTTTTATTAATGGTTCCTTTGGACCTTTTGCAATCTGTTGTCTAATGCAAGCTTTGATTAAGTTAAAAAAAATTCTCTGCAATAACAGTTCTCCTGTGTAATAACTAATCAATATATGCTAATCGTTTGCCAAATATATTTTTTACAGAGAAATGGTTATGAAGTTAGGTGACTGCCAAAAAAAGGAAAAAAAAAAGAAAAATAGAACCTTCTTTAATTCCTTAGCCAGTAGGTATTTGTATTTGTAAAAGATTAACCACTTTTTTACTTTTGCCAACTAGTATAGAAATTTTGTAAGCTGGCATGAATTCATATGATTTTTTTTAGAGCTAAGTTATAAACCTGAAGAAAACATGGGAGGCTAGCTGCACCCTGAATGTAGTGTTGAAGCTGAGTGCTGCTGTAATAAAGTAATCTATTAAAAGGTTATCTTTCATTTAAGATTGCTTTCCCAAAGCAACTAAGCATATTAACAACATCTGAAATGCACTTGTAATTATACACACATCAGAAAAGATTTAAAATTGCCTTCTTTGTCCACACTTACAAAAACATCTCAGTCACTCTGTGATCTTATTTTACCTATGCACCTTAAAGCTTGTAAAAGCAAAATGGAAGAAGCAATCACCCATCAGAGAATTGCTCATAGGTGAACTTTGGCCGTCTCTAGTGGCATTAATTTTGCTCTCTGTGAACTGCACTTGACACCCTTGTAAGGTCTGGAGAAGTCTTCCCATCCCTGACTGGCTTACATGACTATTTGCTACTAATTTGCACTTCGAAGACGATGCACTGGGGAAAAAAAATAGAAATAGCTAATTTAGTCTCTGAAGAACAGCTTTCCAGCTAAATCCTGCAACTTTCTGGGTAAGACTGCTGTTTACCTGTTCAGTCAGTGCTAGGGAAATCAACAGTGTGCTTGCATGACTGGGAACTGGAGGAGTGCATACAGCAGCAAGGTGGGAAACGTGCTGCTTTAACCACACCATCTTCATGTTTGAACTCCAGCTGCCTCTTGCCTGATTGCTGACCATACTAACGATGCTAAATGCCCTGCAACACTGTTGCTGTCATCTTTCCATATACTGCAGAGATATGTTGTGTATAACACAGTAAGTAAAATAAGAGTAAAAAGCCTATATAACCTAATCTATAACCTATTTGCTTCTGGCTTGGTATTTGGCTTCTGGACCAGGCACCAAGACCTGCAAAACAGTTTCTGGCAGTCCCACAGAGCAGAAGCATAATGGCTTGAACAATACTGAGTTTTTTTGACAAAGCTAGTAGTGGTACTGTTAAAGTTGCTATGCCTCTTTACTTTGTTAGAGACCTGATTTTGCTTTCCAACTCAGACAAAAATACCTTTGATTTTAATCCCTCATAGAAATTCCATTTGAAAATTTTCAGCTGTCTCTATTTGGCAGCTAGGTTTAGGAAGGAACGTTTTCATTTGTCTCCAGTCTTCTGGGGCTACTGGTTGTTTGGTGAAGAGCATTTGAGCTAATGGAGCTCAATTGAATTTCCCTTAGGAATAAGATTCTTTCCTGAATAAGGACTGTGGGATCAGTTATTAGCTGTTCTGCTGAATAAACTGAATACCCATGGAGCTTTTTAGCTTCTTCTTTATGAAACCCATGGCTTTTAGAAAGATCTGTGATGGTGCTGGTGATTTTTATTGTGATACTACTCCTAAATGCCCAGGCACAGCTGAGAGAGGTACTAATATTCACTACATGCTACCTACAAAATTGGTATGGTGGAAGCACAGGGTCCTTGCCCTGAGCACTTCCCGGTGTCAGGGTTTTCAAGATGATTCATTGAAGAGTTCTACTTGCTGGATTTTATTTCTAAAATCATCTTTTTTTCCAAATGTTAATTCTCACAATGGAATATCCGTTATAAATGTATATGTTATTATGGCATTTTATCATATTTAAGAGGACTTCCTAGCATCTCCTTTGGCAATTTTATTAAATGAAAGTATTAATTTCCTCCTTTGGAAGGGAGAAAGCTGTGCAGTTTGGTTCTAGCTATAGCAAACTAATGAAAAACTTATATAGAACTTAATAGAAAAATCCTGCAGATTTAAAGGGAAACTGCCATCACCACCACACAACTCTCTGGGATGATTCAAAGCCAGATGAGAAGAGACTAGCATGATTTTACACCTCTGTATTTCAGGAGAAATTTCTTAAAAACTGAGTATTGTCTTTGCTGGGAAAATTTTACTAGTGTCAAAGCCCCATTGTAATACTTTTGGATTTAACACTTTCCAGATCAAGGCTGGAGGTAAGTGTGATGGGAGGTGGGGAATCTGTTTCAATCATGTGTTATTCTGTTGTATCACACAGAAAAAAGCATTTCTGGGGTGGAAAATGTATTTCCTGAGCTCTCTCCACTCCCACAGGTTGAGTAGAAAAAAGCCTTTTCAATGTTAAGGGAGGTAGATGCAGTGGATTCTCTGTCATTAGAGCTGTTTAGGTCAAGACTTGCTCTACTCAAGCTATACCTGTATGTTGTAGGTGAAACTGGATAAGATGGTCACAGCGGTCCTTTTCTGGCCTTAATGGTATAGGAAAGTCCTGCAAATCATTTGCATAGAACACTGTGAGCAGATATGCTTTAATTTCTTAGGGCGTTGTATAAATTGTATAAAATCATATGCTGACTTACAAATGATGAAAGTATTATGCCTGTTTTCTACTGTGCTGATAGAATGGAGGAATTAATTTTAAAAAAATAATAATTCTGGTAAGTAAGCTGAAAGAGGACTAGAAAGTGCAGGAAAGTCACTAATTGCTCTAAAGTAACTTCACTGAAGTGCAGAGCAAGGGAACAGATAACACAAAAATGTATTAGTTGCTTTTGTAACAGTATAAAAGACTGCAGCAAGAGATTAGTTCTTTTCTGTTCAGCAAAGGAGGGGACTGGGTTTTTCACACATTCCACATCTTTTCCTGTAGTTCAAGAATCTCAAAATACAACAGTTTGGCAGTGTCAGCAATGTAGTTTGACAACACATGGAGTGGCACAGCACTGCCCCACAGAATGGTGTCCTCATGCCCTTTCAAGACTGCCGCTTGTGAGTACAGTGTATGCTGAGAAGAATTTTATGGAAACACTCAGAAAAATAAACACAGATGGCTGCAACTGCCCACCCCCCTGCCCTTCCCTGGTAGGTAATCGGCACTAGTATTAAATCACATAATTATTGGGGGTAATACTGTATTATCAGGTCAGGCAAGTTCTCTTCATGAAGGTTCACCTGGTAAGTACCGCATGGTGATAGATGAGTTTTGTGTTACTTCACATTACTTGGGACTGGCGCCAATCAAATCACCTCCTGACTTGTGTACCAGGTAATCAGTCACACCCAGTATATCTAACTAAAGCTGTGCTTGCCCAGGCCAGTCTTCTATGAAAACAGCTGGGAAGCATGCCATATCAACCATGTTCATGCGAAACGGCAGATAAAAGCAGCTAGAAAAGTTCAGCTGTGCCTTGAGTATGCGATGGTACTTCTGTCACTTGCAGGGAAAAAAGATGGAGGGCCAGGAGGAGGCTGGGAGGCAGAGTGGGTGAGCCTGCAGAGCAATCGCGGTCACAGCACAGTGGTTGGCTTTCAGCTGGGGCAGGGGAGGAATGTGGGACGGTTCCCACAGCATCTCCCAGCTTTGGAAACCTCTTCCTTTCCAGCACCGCATGCGCCACGCTGGCTCCGACGGCACAGTCGGATGTTTGCTTGAGAAACAGCTGTGGTGGTTTAACAAGTTATTGCTTGATCAGCTATTTGCTCCTTCTCCCCTTTGCTGAGGTGCAGTAACCGACTCCGTGGGCTCTTCCAAACTGTTGCAGCGTGGAGAGAAACAGGCTTCGGTTCCACTGTTTGCAGGTACGGACAGCTGCCACGTCTGAGTCGTGAGAGCAGAGATAAAGAGTTAAGGGGCAGCAACTTTTTAAGCAGAGACAGCTGTCTCCAAAACGAATGTCTGACTGTGCCATAAAAGACACTCAACACCATTAAACACTGGGCTGTCAGCAGTAATTACAGAATGTGTTCACACTGTTTAAAAAAGCAAAAACTATAGAGAGGAAGAGAAGTGACATGAAAATTCAAATGTGAAGAAATTAAATAACTACACTTGGAAAAATAAAGTGTTGCTTATGTGACTAAGGATTGTTGTTCCAAAAAACCCTCAATTTAGGAGCAAATTTTGCCAGTGAATCTTTCATGTAGGAAGTGGAAGTGATGAAGAGATAAAGTGCTTGGCCCTTTCGCAGTTTGCCCTTTTCTTTCTCTCTCTGCATCTTGAAAGGTCCACAGGCAATCTCCACTGCAGTTTTGTAATGCTGATAGTTTAATGCACATAAAGTAATGTATCAGGCATATCTATAACCTCACCTGTCTACTTCAGCGCACATATGAGAAATTGCAAGATACATCTAAACAGTGGAAGCTAGATTCTGAGGTCCATCAGTGTATTTTGCAGTCAGTGAGGGAACACCTGTAGAAGAGTCACACTTAGACATAGTTTTTTACGTATGGTCATCACAAGCAATGTCTCCAAGGGCTCTAGTCACAATAAATGGGTTCTCGACTGGTTTACGCTAGGTGTTTGCTTTCATTGCAAAGTTAGTTCTGAGTTTCTTCACCCTTGTCATTTTGCCCTGACTGTGTAACTCTGCATCAGTGGGAAGGTGTGGCTGTAAAACCATAGGCACGTGCAGTGGACAGTAAAACCGTAGGACTTGCAGGAGGGAGTGTAGTGCTGAAAATGTGTACTGATAAGTGATTAGATTTAAAACTGCTTTTGTCTCTCCAAGGAGGGCATCCTTCTGATGCTCTACAGCATTCTAGTTCAGAAAATAATAAAAAAATCCCCCTCATTCCCAAAGGTGTGTAAAATATTATGGAAGAGCGATTCAGATCCCTGGTTTTGCTGGCTGAAGTAGAAGCACTTAGAAACGCGTTTTGAGCCTTGAATTCTTGTGTTTCTGTCAACCTTTTTTGGAGCTTTTTGGAATTGCTCGTGACTGTGCTTCTTGCCCAACACCCTGATTTTGGCACCTTTGTCATTGGCTGACATGTTCCAGCTGATTTTTAACACGTTAGCATGCACTTCAAGCTGACAACAGATATTCACTTCGGCTGCACTGTGCCAGCACCAGGTACCCACTCTCTCTGTACCAAACACACCTGGAGTAGAGCAGCCATGCTTTGGCAGAACTGAGAGTGCAAGCTGTTACAAATGCTTCTGGCATTAAACCCTACGTGGGTACCCGCCTATGCTTGCCAGTGCCCTGCAGCCTCCCATCATCTCTTGCAAATAGTGTTCAGACTCTCTGAAGACTCTCTCAGAAGGACTCTTGGCTTCCCCTGTGTGCAGCAGCAAGGATTTGGGAACAAATTCTTGCTGCTGTTTGGAGCAGGATGTCTTGACTGGGAAATATGACGGAAGGCTTTGTGCAAATAGTCTTGAAAATGGTAAATCAGTTCACCCATTTACAAAATCAATATATCGCACAGGGAGCTGAACAAAACTTGGCAGCTCTGACTATATTCACTTTGCACCTGAGGAACTGCTGAGCGAGAAAGTAAGACAACCTTCACTCTGCCCTTTAGCATGATACAGTAGCCATGGACCTCACCAGAATATGCAGTGCAAGCCTTGCTTGGTAAGTTAGAACTTGAGAATTTTTGTGCATAGGATGTCCAGCTGCAGGAATATTTTTCTTTATAGTATTGGCTCATTATGTAGGAGTAGGTTGATCTTCTTGAGCCCCTCTGAGGCCCCTTGAGCCTGGGGTTATGTAGGGTCAGTCCTCCTTGGCAGTTACAGCCGGAACAGGGACGTATGAGAGGTAAATCTGTTATTAATTCTCAAGTACTTAAACTTCTTTCTTTTATGTTAACCGTAGGATTAAAAGAATACATCACGGGAAAACTCGTGTTTCACAAATGCCATCATCATTTTCTTGTGCAGAATGGCTGGCTGAAATGTGGAGCTGGAAAAACACAACACCTCTTTAGTGCTTGGTAGGCTCCTCTGTTAGGCACTGACGTTAAAGGATATGGCTTTCCTGCTGACTTCAGCGAGAGGTAGGGCTGTTGGAACAGTTTTCCCTGGCTGTGCTTTAGTCATATGCATTTCCACGTGCAGCAGGGTTAAGAGATTCATTGCCCTTCCTGACTGCTTCACCCTGGTGTTTGAAAGCAGTGGTGGGGAGCAGCGAGGGGAAAAGGAAGACATTAATACACAACGACGAGCTGAAACCAAAAGCTCAGTGCTGCATGTTCCCACCTCTCGGCAACTGTGAGTCACACGCGTTAAACACATTTGTGCACTGGTTGTGCGAGTTGTCCCTAGAATGCTTCAAACTTTTTATAGCTGCTCCCACTTGCTGCAGTGTCACCTGCTGGTGAGATCAAAGCACTCAATAGCACGCTCCCCCGCTCCATGCTCAACAAAGTCACCGGAGCCCTTGAAAACTCCTACAGATGTTTCCTCTCTGAAGACAAAAGGATATTTTTCTCCCCTCCCTTCCTCCTTCACACCAAAGAACAAACCCTATGCCTGGCTGAGTTTGTACCACCTCAGATTAATTGGCACTAATGCAAATGTTCGTGGCTGTGTGTGGGATGTTGCTGAGAGCATAATGGTTGTCGTATTTGCTTGCATGTGGTTACTCCACTTCAGCTGTGTAATTCATTGCTTTATAAAGTGCTTTACAATGCGCTACAGCACAGGAAGCTAATCATATGCCGTGGCAGACAATACAGCAGAGATTCAGAGTTACAGCAGGTCTCCTAAGGCCCATGCCCTGAAGTCGCCAGTCCTTTTTCATCAAAAGTCCCCCTCAAGTGAGTGTCTATTTTGCCACCTGGAACAAACTCTTAGAACTGCCAGAATGTCTGGAGCTTTTCTGCTGGCTCCTCATGGGATTCCCTTTCATTCCTTTTTGGTCTAATTCCTCTTTCCTTCACTCCCACCCTGAGTTTCTCTCCCTCTTTTTAGGCGTCTTATTGGCAGTGTGTGCCAGGCATAGCAGTATGAAGGATGTACAAGAGTTTCCATTCTAAGGGGGTTATTTTGAGTTACTTATGTTTTTGGCTGCAATTTTAAGCCTTTGATATCAAGCCCAGAAGCAATTTTTTAATTGGAAAGTGTAAGCTGAGATAGGTACAAGAACCAAAATCTCTTAAAAAATACCACTTCCAGCTGTGTCATTTTAACAGTTCTCATAGATGTCAGGATGGATTGGTGTTTGGTTCTGCATTATCTTTTGGCTCTTCTGGTGCCCTTAAGTGTTACTGGCCAGTGGTCGCAGGGTGTTTTCTTGTGAATGCAGACCTACTCTCTGGGTACCAAGCTATGCTCCCGTTTCTAGCTTAGGAAATCTCTCTCTTTGATGAGTAAGGCACTGATGAAGAAAGGTGATCTCCTCTGCTAGACAGTGACAATAAAAAAGCCAGCATGGAAGAAAGCAGTGAATTTGCCCTGTTGGTTGCACAAGTGTTTGCCTTGGTCTGGTTTGCTGGCCTAGCAGAAGCTGAACCATGTAGAAGTTCATAGTTTAATTTATTTTCTAAAAATGCACAAAATTCTATTAGAAACCCTACATGACAAGACTATCAAATTGCAAACACTCAAAGGCTAAGGAAATGACAAAGCTGAGCTTGCCTACCCAGCCTTAATTCTGTTTCCTCGCTTGTATAGTTACAATAAAGTTTAATTAGATTGTCACATATTATTTTGGGGAGCTGCTGGAGCTGGTCTCCCGCCTCATTCATTTTGCATGCAACTGCAGTGCGAGGCAGTTTTTCTTGAAACATTGAGGGCCAGAGTTCCTTGCTTACTGCAGGGGCTGTGTGATGTGTCATAAATAAGATTGGTGTTCATAGAAGGCAAGAGCTGTGAATGTAGAATGATAATGAAGAGTTTGGATAGTGACAGAATAACCAGTTACTCCTTCACCCTGCCAGCCTCTGACTGCTGTTCCAGTCCCTCCAGTCTGTGACTGAGGACACCAAACTGGTGTTCCCATACTGGCCGCCTCCCCAGCAAACTTATATATTCTCATGCTCCAATTTCCTGGGAACCATTCAGAAGAAGATGTCAGGATGTTAAGTGTCCTAATTCAGAGACCAATCCTGAGGGACACACTGACCCTCTTAAGTGTCCCATGGTAAGTTACTGCTGTGGGAATAACAATTGTTCCACATCTCTCTGGGTCTCTTGCCTTAGAATTATAATCTTGATGTGTGGTTCTTCACAGAGAAGTTTCTTCATAGCTAAACACTTAAAGGACACATTCTCTTTTCATTCTCAGGCAGTGGTAAACATGAAATTTAGTTTCATGCAATAGAGTTAATTCATACTCAGGCAGTCATTACTGTCCCCAACAAATGAAAGGTTTATGGCCATTTATTTGAGGCATCAGCTATCAGTCTTTCCTGTTTGGAGTTAAGGGTGCCAATTGCTCCTCTGATAAAGACTGTGTATTTCCCCAAAATGTTTTTTCTGTTTAGTTCTGAATGGTTTTAAGTGCTGGAGTGAGTCTTTCTTTTAGCTACAGATGCTGCTCTTTGAAATTGGAGTGAATGAGAGTAGAACTTAAGTGTAATAACAGAAGGCAGCCTCTGCTCCTGTAATTTCACTTGCCTCTTTCCCAGGTTCTTCTGCAACTGTAGCAAAATGCTGAATAGCTTTAGTATTTCATCTTTAGAAAGCTAAAAAATATAGTCAAGGACGCTGAGCCACACCGCAATGAGAAAGGGCTCCCAGAGCACTGAGAAATGTTCCAGTTCTTTTAGGTTCAACCAGCCCTTTTCTGTTTGTTGCTTCAACTTATGTAAATTACTAGAGTTCAAGTAGATGTAATATTTATTATCCAAGACAGAAGGGGTCAGTCCTCCTTTCTTCTGTAGTCTCTCTACTGGAAAAGTGTAATTTCAGTAAAATGTCAGCATTTGTGATTTAAATACATTTCAGAAAGATTTGCAAATTGTTATTTCTGCTGTCCCTCCTCCAAAACTGTCTCTTATTTTCTCTCTCAAATAATAAGACCTGAGGAGTAAAACAAGATGATTACAGTTGATACATAACAAGGCTTAAAATCTGTTTCCTTTTTTAAAGCTCTTAAGGTTCTTAGAGTCTTTGGACTCACATTAATATTAGATGGTGACCTGTGAGTGTCCAGCAGAATCCCTCCATGAGATCCCCTTTTTAAGATGAGATCACTAGATGAAGTAGCAAAATTACTTACTTGTTCGTATTTATTATTTGAAGAGGTCACTGTTTGCACTGAAAGGATGTGTACACCCCATTGTGCCACATGTTGAGCACCATGAGCTCTTTTGATCTCTCCTTATTTCAATAATAAATAAGAACAATTAGGAACTTGTAAAGCTGGGTGTGATGTCAATGTAAGAGCCAATCTTAACCTATGATCTTGATTTGCTTCCAGAAGATCAAAACTTGGACTGGTCTGGGACATATGGTTGTCACACCAACATTTTCTAGTAGCACCATCAGTTCCCACAGAACACAGGCTTTCATTAGAAAACCACCCCATGCAGGTACAGATACTGCAATCTTCACAAAGCAGGTTCAGCACCACTCCACTGGTCGTCAATTTGTTTTTAGAAAAGCAAATTCTATGCTATTCCACCCATTTTTCAGGCCTCATGTCTTCAGGATCATCAGGCACCTGACTTCCTTTAGCTCTATGCATCAGGTTTTAGAATATGTAGGGTGTTCTGGACATCCATGCATCGGTCCACAGCTTATTAACGGCATCCTTCAGCTGCTCGCACATGTTTTTTTTTTTTTTTTGTGCAGGCCTTTGTCCTGCTGTTCGTTCCTCTTAGTCCTGGCATCATGGAGGACTGCAGGACCCATTTGCTGACCATTGCTCATTTTTGCTTTCTTACAGGTTAGTCCTGGACTGACAGGTCCTTCAGGGCTCTACAGTTACACTCACTCTGGAACAGAGCAGAAGTTCATCTTCCAGTACCTGAAGGGGCTACAAGAGAGATGGTGAGATTCTTTTTACAAGGGCATGTAATGATATGACAAGGGGGAATGGCTTTAAACTGAGAGGGTAGGTTTAGATTAGATATTAGGAAGGAATTCTTTACTGTGGAGTTGGTGAGGCACTGGAATAGGTTGCCAGAGAAGCTGAGGATGCACTATCTGTCGAAGTGCTCAAGGCTTAGCTAGATGAGGCTTTAAGCAACCTGATCTAGTGAGTGGCATGACTTTTTTGTTGTGTCACTATAGCTCACTCCTTTGAGATGTGGTGCATAACTTGCCATTTGTCCCCTCATGCTGGGCCTTGCAGGGAGCTACTGGTGGGTGAAAGGGTCTTCAAGAACTTTAAGACATGGAGAAATGACATGTCACAAATTGAGAGGCTCTGATGGTAAACAGAGTGACTGGGGCTAATCTTGCAGATGATCATGCTAGGTGTTCTACCAGTTATGGTCTAACACTATGTCTTTCTCACCTATTAGGTGACTTGATAAGCAAGAGGATTTGTGGAATGTTATGCATAAGGAGAGAAGAAAGTTGAGGTGCCTGTCCAAGCCAAAGCTGCTCTGCATCATTTTGACTCTTCTAGAAAGATTGTGGTGGAAAGGAAAATTTCACATTTCTTCCTCTCACTCACCTCCTTAAAACAACACATTAGAGACTCATTAAAAAAAAGAGTATTCAAAAATCCGTTAGCTCCCCTACTGTTTTTTGTCTTCTCAAGCCTTCTGTATTTTAATTTTACTTGAACACTTCAGCTGCTCTCAGTGAGCACTTTCAGTTTGGAGCCCCTCTCTCCTTCTCCTGCAGTAGGCCCATTGCTGTCATGTTTGCATTTCCAGGTCTGTGGAGGAAGCCATAACCTTAAAAAACAAACAAAGCAGATGTTTTCTTCTGGTAGGCCTCATACAGTAAGAAAACTCCAGAGCAGGCAAAGAAACGAATATGACTCTGTGTGTGCGTTTGTCCCTCTGCGATCAGTCACAGCTTGTTGAGGGAAGGCTGTGCGTGAGGGAGAGCTGGCTGCGCTCAGTGCCACAGCTGGGCTGGCCAACTCGTGCCTGCAGGGGCAGCATGAGGGGAAGAATTAAAATCAATTGCAGGCAACATCCTATACTTCCTTTTTAACCCTCTGCAGCTGGGGAAGCTGGGGAAGGGAGCCAGTGAGTGGAATGAGAAGAAGCACACAGACAACTGCAGGGTGCAGGAGGAAACAGTGTTTGGGAAGGAGAGGCTTTAGTTAAGGGCTGAGGAAAACAGCAAAGAGTTATAGGTTTATTCTTGAGTGGAGTCGGAGACTGAGAACACTGCTGACATGATCAGTGAAGAACAGTCTTCTGTATCTTCCTGAGAGCTTTTTGGAGAAAGTGAAGGGGATGCAGAGAGGCAAAGCATGATAAGGAGGAGGCACTGGTATAGGAGAGGGGCTGGGAAAGACATGATGCTTTGGGGCAGCCAAAGATGAGCTGTTTTGCCAGCTGGCTGCTCTAGTACAGTGAGACAGAAGCACGGTCAAGAGTTGAAATACATAGTTCATTTAAAAGCTGGGATGTGCTCTCCATTTTGTTTATCAGTACAAGTGGTCCAAAGCACTGCTTTCTTAAGACTACACTCACTCAAGCTGTAAGAAAAGGAAGAATAAAGCCAGTGATATGAAGACTTTGAATTCCTGTGCATCTATCCAATGGCTAAGAAAAAGTACTGAAAATTAGAGCGATTAATTTACAAAGAGTGTGAAGTATATGGTTGCAGAATGGCAGTTCCCCTTTTTCCCCTTTCATTCACATTTTCCCCTTAAAATCTTGTATGTGACCATTATGGATATCTTTTAAATAAATGGTAACCCTTTGCTTATTACTGGCTAGGGAATATGGCCATTACAGTAGAGGAACCATTAAGTGTGTACTGTTTTTGTGGAAGCAAATGCAAAATGCTGCGGTGACTGGAAGTTAACCAGTATCACCAAACACTTTGAAAGTGTCCATGTTGGACATCAGTGTCCTCCAGGGCCAGGTAATTTTTCCACTGAACTATGTATTCAGTGCTGGGTAGAAAGTGGAAATTTGCACAGCTTGTGTAGTGGTTAAAAAAATCCCTACCCCCGAAATACAATCTGAGTTTAATTCACTCATTAGATGATGTGTGTGAGCACAGACACTAAAAGTCCTTTAGGTTAGGTGTTACGCATATCTGACCTGAGAAGTTAGCCAAAGTTCAGGGTACTGCTGCTTTTTTGTTAGAAGAGATCAGGTGGTCTGGATGAAATCTTGTCTTATGACAAAGAATGCACAAGGAACTGCTCCCTTGAACCTGCGGGGGATCTGGTAGAAGATAATCTCTTTGCACGCAAGGTCAGGTCTCTCTGCCCCAGCTCCTGCTCTTCCAGATGGTTATTCTTCCCCATTTTGTCAGAACAGTGACAAGGTCTTTTTTTTTGTCTTTCTTCCCAGCTTTTCTAGTCTTGCTGTTTCTGTCACGCACAAACCCTCACAACATAATTGCCTGTTAAACCTCTCTGTCCACATGTGTCTTTGTTTTGGGAGATGGCACGTAGTTATGTTTGGGGTGGAGACCATTATTGTTTCAAACATCTGGCTTCATAAAGAACCTTAATGGCTTCTCTGAATTTATTCTGAATGAAAGGATGAAGTGTTACGCCCACCATCATACACTAGGTTTTACCCAGCTTCTAGCAATAATATGACTGGAAGCCACATAACCTGTCAGGCTGCTTATTAAACAAGATGACAGGAGAGGACTATTAAGCCTCTCTGCTCGGAGGGGGACATGTGTTGACTGACCTATACAGCAACTTGTGTTACAGTGTTGGAAAGGCAAAGTTCAGGAAATTTCTCATCTTACAGAAAGGAGTAGACTGCTTAGATGGAGGAGCAGAGAGACAATGGCACGACAATGGCAAGGATTGCCCTGGAAGGGATATGTTGCTGTGAGCTTGACTGCACTCCTCCCTGGCAGCAGGCTGTGGGCACAGGGCTCATAGGAAGTGGTCAGCACCATTCGTACAGATATGCAGAGGTTTCAGGTAGGATCATAACTCATGGCAGCTTGACCTCTCCCTGTGCATCATGGGGTCATGTGTAAATCAAATCATTTGCTCTGACAGGTGATGACTTTGTGTGGTGTGAATCAATATATGTCCTGGAAGAGTGACTTTGCAGTACAGATTTCTTTAATGTGTATGCAGATAGGGAATTATATAATGTAAATGCTAATTTACACACATTGGAGGTACAAGTGAGTACTTAGTTCATCCCCCGACACCTGAGGAGTGTCCTAGATAGAAAGTGCACGAGATATTAAACAGATATAACACTTAACCTTAGCTGGTGATGCATGTGAGAATGACACCATTACTGTCTTGGTAGCAGTGGAAGAATAAGATATCCCTAAATTGCGATAAGAGGTCGTTGGTTCTTGGGCTGCCATAGCTCTGGTTCTTATTTCCTTGCTGTAAGGCAGTGACATGCTCCCCTGCAGAGCCTTAATTTCTGGTTGTTTGTATGGAAGGTCTTAGTGGTTTCTGGCAAGTTGTTCCTTGCAAACAGAGAATGATCCAGTGAAAGAGAGCTGCTGAGCTACATGCTATAGAAATGTATTATACATGACATTGTACAGCGGAGTTCCTGATGGGAAACAAACAGAAGAAGCGCCGATCCATTAACAGGAAAAATGAGTAACAATGTAGTTTTATAGGCCCTGTCATTCTTGGGTCTTATAGAATATTGTAGAGAGAGGCATAAAATTAGATAATATGATGCAAGGGTTATGGCCATTTCACAAACAAAAGGTGCACTGAAGAGTTAAGGCACTGTTTTCAAAAGCCTTTCTCTGTGCTCAGTTTAGTATGTTCTTGAGTCTTAATGCTTTGCTATTTGGAGAGGGCTGGATAATGAGTATTTGTGAAACTAGAATATTGTCCAGAATATATACCAAGCACATCAGCAACATGGACAATATGGGATTTGCCACTGGCATTGTGTGCCCCACCCCCTTGTTCTCTAAAAGCTAAAATTTGCTACAGCTACTGTTGAAGACATGGGAAGCTTGAATCAACCAGTGTTTGAAAAATTAGGCTGAAGTCACAATAAATTTACTCCCCAAATGTGGCAATTGCATTTGAGGAACGAAAAAAAAAGTGGCATAAATGATGCCTTTTGCACTTCAAGGTGAAGGACAAGTACACTATAGTCAAAGAGAATACAGCAGTTTTAGCTTCTTCTCGCTGCTGCCCTAAACGTAAATATAAGTTGTACCACCACCAAGACAGACACCACTTTTGATTTTACCAAATCACTTGATGTATACACTGATCCACCCATGACTGAACATATAATACTGTCCCTCAAACATTTTCCTGTGATGTGCAGTTACTTGCTGTGTTGTAGTTCAGAGGTGTGCCATTCATTTACAAATGTGTGAGTGTTCATGTGTGTTCCTGTGTTAAGTTCTCTGTGCATCAGGTTTATGAGTCTAGTGGTCTTCTCAAAAGAATCACCTCATCAGATGGAGCAAATTGAAAAAGAACCCTCAACTTTGGAATAATTGCTATGAACATTAGTTTTCCTATTAAATTAATCTTCTACTGTGTTTATTTTGTCCATAGTACAAAAGATACAAATTCTTCAATTAAAATAGAATCATTCATTACAGATGACACTAATAATTGAAGAGAGACTTTGGAAAATATCTCTTCTTCTTTACAGCAAGTGTTCATGATTGTCAGAAGGTTATACTGGATATAAAAACTCACATTAAAATAAAGAAAGCACATGAATCCATAATCTGAATGATGGGAAAATATTGCTGGCAGGAACAAAGGCTGTTTTAGAGTCCCAAAGTCTAATGAGTGGTGAAAAAGAATAGAAGCTAAAAAGGAAGCTTGTAAGCCTATGACACTGCTATAGATTTGCCTAAGGTATTAGGCCAAGAGTTATAGGGACATTTAATCTTATGTCTGGGTCCCAAAAAAGCTGAGGAGTACTTTTTATTGGTGCTCTTATATCTAGACTTCACCTTAGTATTTTTTTCTGATCCCATTCTTGGCAATTAACATGTAAGAGAGGGACCGCATTAATTTTTCAATCCAGAAGTATGTGGTACCTTTGCACTAATACACATAACTTCCATGCAGCTAGAAAGACATAAGGGAGAAAGAGACCACCTTAGGGAAGGGAGACAGACTATTTTTGTGGGCAAGCTTTAAAATATCTTTTGCACTAAAGCTAAGAATCATCATTCAGGCCACTTTCACATTTAGAAATAAAACGTAGAGTTTCTTCGCACCATTTCTCTCTCTGTGTCCTGCTGTGAACTCTCAGTAGTTACCCACTGTAGATCCCAGCAAAAGCAAGGAAAAGTAACCTGTATATTTTGCTTGAAGTTTGAAAGGCCCACAGTACCAAAAAAAAAAAAAAAAAAGGACGGGAAGGGATTACATCAGCAAAAATGCTGTTATGGGCAACATTTTCACAAGTGCCCAGCTGGGATGCCAGAAGCCCAGTAACAGCTCCCCTCTTTTTGAAGGTGTGATGTTTTGCATCAGTCTGTCCTCGAGGTATTCCACTGACAGGAGCTGCAGCTGCACAGTGCAAATGAAGGCCTGTCTAATTTATTTCTTACCTCCTAATAACAGCTGCAACCCTAAATTTACCCACAATTGCTTACAAAAAAATCCTAAGACACAGAGCTTTTTCATACATCACTGCGCAAATTCTTTCATCGGAAATGTCAGCGATTTGGAAGCAAGTTTTGCCTTGGCCACCATTTTGTGGGATGTGGGCAAGCTACTTTCCTTGCATTTGTGCTGCCCGTGCTAAGGGACACTGCTGTTATTTGCCTCTCAAAGATGCATGAGGTGCAACTGTGTATACCTGGGCAAGTATTTGGAGAGAAAAGGCTTCATATAAATGTAATTTAAAAATATATTTTTATATTGATCTTCAGAACAATTGAAGTAAGATGAGTTTGGTATAAACTAAAATGAAAAATTAGAGGCAGTAATTCACCACTAGGGCTTTCTGCTGGTTTCGGGCTTTAATGGAGAGAAAGCTCAGGCATCTTACTATTGTGGACTTGAATTTTAAACAGATTTCAAAAGCAAGTCTGGAGGTAGAAACTTCTGACCCCCTTTATACATTTACCCTTGTGTACGACTAATTGCAGGTTTTGGAATTCCTTTTCCTGATCCAGAGTTTTGCAATGGCGGATCTCAAAGTGCTACACAAAGTTCATGGCTCTTGTTCTGCAGATCAGGGAACATCTTGGCTTTAAATGCAAATGGTCACCTGGGGATTCAGGGAATGATGGCTGGGGAGAAAGCTCCTGCCTCCCGAATCCCAGAGGAGCTCTACCCAGGAGACTGTTTTGCCTCTCTGAATAGGAATTTGAAAAACTCCCGAATTAGCATTTGCCTGAGCCCTGCTTCTTGCTCCTTTTCTACTTTCTTACAAGTGTTAATTTTGCTAACATTGTTCAGTGATATCTTAAAAATATCTTCAGCACTGGAGGCATTTTTCCCTTCACTGTTTTGTTGTCTTTTTCAAGCACTTGCAATGAGTCCTTCTCTTCCTGAGATAACAGCCTTACTGGGGTCTAATAGTTCAATTCCTAAATATTACATCCCTTTTAAAAAGCACACCAAAAAGAATATGAAATGCCACATATAAAACAATATTTTGGATTATAAAGAAGCTTGCTTGGATTAGTATTCCATAGTAACATGATTATTTCTCTCAAAACCAGTGCTACTTATGTTGTTTCCTGTTTGAAATATCCTGCTTTGCATTTTTTTTTTAAATTTGTGAAATAATTGGTTTTGCACAGCAATCTATTCAGCAAAAATATTCAGAGACCCCTGTGCATTTTTGCCTGATCTGCTACATTTCCTCTCTCCAAAAGAAAAAGACCTTGGATGTTTCAGATACAGCACTCCGCATCCTTCAAAAGACAAACTTAAAAATTAGTTCTGATGTGATATAACTAAAATGCTGATGGTTCAATTTTTAGCTACTCAGGACTGATGATAGCTGAAATAAACCAATTAAACAACTGGAGCTCCTTTCAGGAACACATTTAAGCACATGCTTAAATTTGGGCATACAAGTAAGGTCTGAGATTTTTAGTATTTCCCTGAATTAGATCTTTGTTTTCCAGGAGGTATATATACAAGAGATTTCCCCCAGCAGTAAAGGTAAAGGGAATGTGAGTCTAAAGTTTATGGGGTGGGCTCTCACTTCCAATTTCTTGAGGTTTTTCCTTAAGTGTAACTTTGCTTCAGAAGGTTGAATCTTCTTCACTCAGGCTTTCTCTTGTTTGGTTTGGAAGATGTAGCTATGTATTTCCTTAAGTCCTGATTAATGTGGAGAAACATTCTTTTCATGCTCGTGAAAAACAGACGCATCCCAGCCAGGCCCAGAACATATGTGGCTGGTTCCATCCTCCTTACAACATATTGCTGTGTGAAATAAGGAACATGCGACAATCATCACTTTCCAGTCTCTGGACTGCGATGCCAGATAGAAGGCATCCATCCATTTTTTTCCCCTCATCCTTTTTTTAGTCCTTACTCTCTCATACTGATTGAATTTGAATAGCCATTTTATTGCCAATTCTGTTAACTATGATCATGCCTTATTACACTATTAAATGAAGGTTAATGAAAGTAGGAGAATCAGGCCCTTCGCTTGCCAGTTGCTGGTGTGCACGTTGAAATGGCTCACCATTCCCTTTGTTCTCTTGCTCTTAATAAATGAGATGTGTAATTCTTTCATTTAATTATTTTTTGATCTTGAGGTTTGATGGTGTCAACATTCTAAGAGTCAAGAAGGAATTAGTCATTTTGCAGTGCCAAAGCTCACTGCGCATAGGAGGGTGCTACTAGTGATGTGAAAATAAGAAAACCACAACAAACTAGGCAGCAAAATTTTTATAGCTTTTTTTAAATGCTTTTTTGTTGTTGTTGTTTTAATATAAAATGATATATTGACTGTAAGTGATCCTATCTCTGGCTACACAGAAGAATGGACCAGGTGTTCTCACATGAAAAAAACCTCTCTGGAAAAATTCACACTTTTTCTGTTTAGTTTCACTTTTCCTGTGTCTCCTTGTTCAAACAGAACCACAATTTTAAAAGCTTTGGACATCAGCTGAACATGCATAAAAACCACACTTGACTTGCATCTGTAATTTATCCATGTAGATCATGTTGTTATTTGCAACATGTAGTTGCCCAATTCACATATGCACATACAGCGCTCTTGTTCTGTACTTCTAAAATAAACAGAAGCCTTGCTATTGAATTTGGGGAGTATCAGATAAAATCCTGTATGTACAGATTACACATCCAGATTCTCATGTCTTCCGTGTCCAGTGATCTTTAGAATACAAACTCAACTTGGATGCACTGAGCAGCTGGATGCATTATCCAGTACATCCCTGAGAGAGCAGTCATTCTCTTACTCCAGCAGAAAGTGTCTTGATCTGGCTCAATGACAGTAGAGAAACAAAGACAGAAATCTTTACCTTTCGTCTCTCAGTTCAAACCAGGAGTGAGTGAATAAATTTAGGGAGGCACGTAGAATACGTTGAAAGTTGAGAGAATTTAGGTTTGCATTATAGGAATAGGATGCAGCTTTGAAGAGTCTGTTCTTTATTTCCCTCTCTTTCTTCCTGATTTATTTACTGACTCCCGGGCAAACTTGTTTGCCATGTGGTGCAAATTGAATTGAAACCGCTGAATTTCCCTGACTGCTTAGGGTACCTACCGTCAGAAAATCTGCAGAATTTTCAGAATTAGCAGACACATAAAATGTTTATCTCACTTGTTAGCTTGGTAAAAGCCCACTGACTTTCTGAAATCACAGCAGCGAGCTGTAAATGATGTGTGAAATGAAAAGGCTTTGCTCACCCAGCAAAGACACAGAAAACATTGAGGAAGCTGTGCCATTGGACTGGGCTTGGTGGAAAGGAGAAAAACAGCTGTGATACAAGAAGAATTAAGCCCAGAATATACTGGCAAAGGCAGAAAATAAATCAAGTTTGGTGTAATTTTTTTTTCTATGCAGAATTTTTTTTCTACCCTTTTTTGTCTTGCTCTGTTCCTTTTTGTACAGCGACTGCAAAGCTGAGTGGTTCTGTTTTGTGTGTCTTGCATGAAGTTTTAAATTTAAAATGATCATTGATTTGTGCATTATGTTCCAGTATGTTCTACTGCATCAGATGCTCTGTTTTGTTTCTGTCCACGTCTATGTGTTTTACTGGGAAACAGCTTTAGCAGGGAGTCTGTGATAGAAAACTGACTTGGAAAATGAGTGCCGGTTCAAGGGCAGGACCATCCATCTTTGCTGCATTCTCCCTTCTGATGTTCTGAGAAGGAAAGGGAAGCACATGGGGGTTAGAAATTTGAACGACACTCTCTCAGGTTAGACAGACACATAGATTTTAAAGAGTGTACCCTTGCAGAGGAACCAGATGCTGAATCTGTTGTGGCTATCACCACCCTAATGGGAAAAGGAAGAGAAAGGGATAAGGTGAGAACCATAGTATCTCCTCACCAGTGGGTGCTAGTGGATGCCAGCAGCGATCCCACATCTCTTGGCCCTCCTCAAGTTTACTCTGTTTCCATACCATCTGCCATCCCTACCCCCCATACTTGTTGGCTTAACCCCATTAAACACATCTGTCCCTGCACATGCTGGAATGAGTCATCATCATCATGGCTAGGCTTCGCGAACGAAGATTTGGGAAGGGTTCTACCCACGCTTGCTACAGGCTCGCTGAT
>JAWWLV010000121.1:53845924-53893470 GCA_035041135.1 Platyrinchus mystaceus
CAGTTATTTTGCATCTCTGTTTCAAAGCTTAATTTGGGGAAGTTTAAATTGTTCTTTGCATGAAGAGGCAATCTCCACAAAAGGCGTTTCCACCCCCCCCCCCCCCCAGGGTCTCTCATGTTTGTTACTCTTTAGCCCTTCCTGGTCGCTTCTTTTAACAAGCTGGTTGACTTTGTGGGATGCATTGAGGCAGGAGAATGTGTACTTACGGAATGCATGAGGCTTATTCAAAACATATGCATAAAGTCCCATCTCCTCTCCTGAGGCTAATGGTTGATAAACCAGGAGACGCCTCTGTGGCCAAGTGCATTGCGATAGGTTTACTATTTCAGATGTTCTCCTGCAACAAACCACTGTCTCTTGGAATGAATCTTGCCTTGGAGCTTTCACCTTTGGAGTTAGTTCCCTGTTTTTGTGGGTAGCTGCAATACTGGCTCCACCTGTTGGAAATCCTATATACAGGGAAGGGAATCTTCTTGTGCTATAGCCACTTTCCCATACATTCACCCAGTGTCTCCTCCTCCTCACCTCCCTTCACACCAACAGTCTCTGCCTCTAAAACCTTCTGACCTGAGAGAGGCCCCAAAGGAGGAGAGTTACAACAGGATAGCCACCCTGGGAAATTCATAAGAGGTTATATCTGCTGTGGTTTTGAAGTTAAGACAGCAGAACCTTTGCCGTGGTGGAGGAGTTTGTAAAAGTTAACATTAGCCACATTTATGGCGGTCTTCTTCCCCTGGGAAGGCCCGGCGTTTTCAAACTGCCTGCAACAAGTCTCTGGAGAACCCAGTGGGAGGTGAGAGAAGGTCTGATGTGAGGCAGAAAGAGGAGGGAGTATAAATCATTCACCTCTGATTGAGGTACCAAACAAACCTGAAGCTGCAGCTGAGACCTTGGAGAAACCAGTTAAATATATTGTTCCTTCTCCTGAGGGGAAAAAAAAAAGGTGAAAAAATCAAGGGGAGCAAAACATTTCCTTTGCTTTGCATATTACAAAAGGCACCAAATGTAAAAAAAAGAAGAGGAGCAAGTAGGCTGATAAGAGATTTCATTTCATTCCCCTCAGGGTGCCAACTTACCAGTGGTAACCTCGTGGTCTGCTGATGTCATTCACACAAAGCAGTTACTTCTAAAGAGACAGGTTTCCTCAGATTTTACCATCTGAGGAAAAAATAGAGAAAAAATGGTTTGAAAGGGAAAAAATGTTAAGGTGTCTGTGTTTTACCAAAAGCCTTTATAGGAGGTTATTAACTTCAAAAGAAAACTAAATTTATCGTAACTTCTCTCCTCCCTCCCTGTGTTTCTGAAAAGAGCACTTGCTGTGATTGTCTGAGCCATTAAGGGCTCCTGGCAGGGCAACCAAGTCCCGTGCTCCCATGTCTGTGTGCTTACTGATTTATAGACCTCTCTGTAGGTAGAAAGAAGAAGGTGAAATTTCCCTTTTAGTGGCAGATGAGCTCCAAAGGCTAAAATACAATTATTATGCAGACTCTCAACATGTACAAAATGGGAATAAAAAAATCTATCTCTAAGATCTATATGAGGGGAAACTTTCTTCTCAGGCTCTCAAGGGAGCAGAGACTTCAACACCCCAAACTTTTTCTTCTTTTTGAACAACGATTCCTGGAAAGAAAGACAAGGTTCAAAAGCAGTTTCCAGAGGTGAGCCATGGATGCCACCTGTTCCTTTTGAATGTTAGCTTGAGATCCACACAAACAGGCTGCGTTATCAATGTATCTGAGAGGCATTTTGAAGAAAAAATTTTTGAAGTGTCTGTGCAGTGGGACTGGCAAATAGGAGATTTGTGTTTTCTCTTGCATTGCACTAAAACCCGTAATCTGAAGGAGACAGGAAGGTAGCTGAACTGCTCATGCCATTGCTGGTACAAGAGAGTTAATCTGGCATGAAGCAGAAGGTGGAAGATTTTATAAAAAGCTCCTGCCATGTGGCTGTGGTTTCTGGTGCCCAAATATGCATTTCATATCAGTGTGACATGTGCTGGCTTTATCTTCACAAAAACCTTCTCTTCCCGATGCCCTGAGCAGGTTTACTTGCTGCTCCCATCTGTATGAACCTGATCCTTATGTTCCCTGGCAATGCCATAGTTTGGTAGAGCTCTTCATGTCCCAGCCCTTCTGCCCTTGCAGCAGGTAGGCTTGTATTCAGTGGCCAGTGACCTTTTCAGGAGGTTACCCAGTTGGTGCTAACCAGCTCTGATGGAGACAGTGCCAGGTCCCTGCTGGCAGGGCGGCAGTTTTTCCTATACACTCTGATCAGACAGACTCATGTGGATGCTGTCAGGAAGGTTGGGTTTGGTGCTGTAGAGCCCCACATTATGAGGTGAAAGTTCAGGCAGTTTCAGGGTGAACAAACCCTCAGTTGTGCCCAACCTGGTTAACATGGGATGAGAAAATTCAGGAAGCCTCTCCTAGAGACACAGGCATTTCAGCTTGAATGCACAGCTGCCAGCCAGCACTGTGAGCATGTGCCAGCTACTTGGGAGAGGACGTGCAAGGGCAGGAGACCAAAGTGTCAGGAGCTGGTGAGAAGCAGGTCCTGTGGCAGTGGGGGGCATGGCAGGGTGGCTGTGGTGGTACTTGCTGCCTATGGGTACCCTGTAGCAGGCAGGGGAACTGTGGAGGGAGCATGGAAAACAAATTCTGTGTGTTGGTTTGGGCTTGCTCCCGCTCCGACGTGTGCCTCAAGTAATTCCAGTGGTGTTACTGGATGGATACTGGTGCAAGCGACAGCCCAGCTGAACTCTGTGTTTTCTGTGCCTCTGAAGTAAGCAGTGCTTAGGAAATTGGTAGTTAAAAAGCCCAAATATCCCTGAAGTAATGTTAGCCGCAAAATAAGTCACTTAATTAGCATACAGTAGATACTTATTGTTAAGTGAGAATGCCATCCCCTCCTGCAGGGATTTCAGTTAAACATGATGATTGATAAATTGTTACATTCACACGGTGTCACTCAGTGATATAATCATGGCTTTTGTAAATATTTAGTCAAGAGAGCAATCCAGCTGTTCCCAGCCAGGTTTCACCCAGTGTCAGCCAATGTTCAGTGCTGCTGATTTATTTCATGTGTTGCTTAAGCCTTGAGTAGGATCACATTTTTATGAGTCTCGAAATACCTCTGGTAATAAATAGTGAGAGTGCCGGAGCTAATGACAACAGCAGAAATAATTATATGGAAAGATATTGCCCAGGGTCCAGAATATGGCCAAGTACTTAACTATTTGTAGTTTTTCAGGACAACTGCTTAGCAGGTTTTGTCTGGATTTACAGCAAAGCGGCCCTCACCAGATGCCATTGGAAAGCGAAGCCGGGCAGGAACCATTTTTCAGAAGGATGTTAGCATCTTCTCCCAAAGCTCGACTTAGCTGTTGACAAAGGGTTGAGGTTTAAAGCAGTGTTGGGCAATGAATGGAAATCCCATTTTCCAAAGAATTTCAAGATTTTGAAATTTATGTTGGGTTCAATTTAAAATGAAAGTCCCAAAGTTTAGAATTCCTCCTGCAAGAGGAAGGTTCTAGGAAGGATTCACTCTGAATCAACTGTTCTGGTTTTGTTATTCAATACAGTACTAGAATGTAAAATATAGAAATATATTAAAAATGTCATTTTCAGATGAAACACTGACAGTTAGCTCTGAAGGTATCCAAACCGGACATATTCACAGTGTTTTTTCCCTAATGCACATTTCTGCAGAACTGAGAATTTTGTGAGGCAGTTCAGCTTTAGTGAATCTATATTTTCTGATACTTCTTTCCTGACCATGTTCTTGTTTGAAGAAACACCCATGCAACTTTTCCTCACTCATCTGTCTCACTTTTATTTTGAGAACTCTTCAGGAATAGCTTTTGTTCTCATGTCAGTTCTTTGTTGAGGAACTGGCTGTCGTGATGTCCTACCCCCAAGACTTGGAAGTGATTCATAAAAAAAGAAAGTTTAAAAAAGATTACACCCAGTTTGGGCTGTATTGCGTATTTGAGATAGCATGCTTCACCCACAGGACAAGATGGTAGATGCTGAATTTAACTTATTCCCAGTAAAGAACCTCTTCAGTGACCCATATAGACACCTCTTACTGACAGCAGAAGAACAAATTATCTTTACTGCCAATGTTTTATTTGCAGAGAATTCAGCTTTTTGTTCCCTCTTTGCAATCGTGTTCAGAAATTGCAATTTCGTGTTCAGAAACAGCTCATAATTACAGGGTGTTTCTAATTTTCCAGGGAATGTGGACATTTTGAAAAGAAATACAGTATTAACAGCAGTGGGGTGAGTGCCTTCAGGAAGGTAAGCTTAGATCAATACACTCAGAGCCTTTTGCTAACTTGGATCTTAAAGTAAGGCGGGGGGACATGACACACTCCAGGAAGGAAAGCAAAGTCTAGAAGGTGCCTGAAAGCAACTGTAGCTCACTGACAGAATGAGGTGAGGTCGTCCTACAGCACTGCAGACGGAGTGAAGCAGACTTTTTATTTGTTGAGTGCATGAAAACATCTGAGGCAAAGGAAAAGCTTTTTCAAATGGGCATTAGCATGCCTGTTGGCACTCTCAGACTGATATCAAGGGCGCCCTTGAGCTCAGAGCCAAGTGGAGGTACACCTCTTGAGAACCCGAGGTGACAAAGTGCAGGTGGAAATGCTGTTCAAATGTATATTTAATGGACATGGGGATAAGCTGTGTTCCATCCAGTGAAGGCAGAAAAAAAAGCCCGAAAAAACCCTCTAACAATATCTCATGGTTGATAGCACTAATGGGAAGTAGAACTTCAAAACCAACAGAATTACTCTAAAGCCAGCCAATTCAATTGCAGAAATGAGTGGACAACTAGCAGTTTTTAAACCCACTGCCCAGTGGGTTGTGTGTGTTACCCTTTGTGCCTGAAATGCAGGTAAAGTAGAGCAATTAAAACCTTCTTCTGCAGAGTCCAGCCCAGGTTATGTGGATTTGTTTGGTTTTTTTCCCTCTAGATCTTCATTCTGATTTTTGTGGTGGCTAAAGGGAATTTACCCAAATCAGAACCAAAGTAGAAATTGCCCTTCTGCCATTTGCTCTCAACAGTCACCATTTTCCAGTAACTAAAAGCTGTAAGGAGAATACTTCAAAGTTTTGTTGTCAATAAATATATTTAAAATGCTAATGTTAGTTGCCTTAGAAGTATTTATTTATTTCTTATGAAGACCTCTTCATGCAGTTGCAGAAGTTTCCAGGTATTATTAACCAGTTCTTGCTTCTGTGCAGAAGCTGAGAATTTAGCGTTTATGGTTTGTTCTTTCTTGTTCCCATTCAGCTGTGATATGGAATCTTCCCACTTGCTTGTTTTTTGTAGGTTAATATTCACCAAGTTTGGCATTCATCTCACCTAACTGTAGTTATTCAAAAATTACATGATTATCTGTGTGAGTAGTCTGGGCCACCTCTGTAGTCAGTGGTGAGACTCAGGCAGGTTGATTCATTCCATCCTCCCAGGTATCACCCTCTGGAGCTGCCCGAGTCTCTGCAGGGAGACAGATGGCTAAGGTTAGGCGAGGTGAACCTCAACCCCAGCGCTCAGCAATAACTGCTTGGCGTGTGCCCAGAACACCTGGGGTTCCCTGGGGAAATCACCCATCCAAATGCTAGTTAGAACTTGCATCTTTTAGCATCCGGAATTAAAGGAGTTTATGTGCTTTCTTTCGGTCCAGTGTACATGTAGGTTTTGTGTGTAATAGAAAAAACTTTGCCCTATGTTTGACCTACATACTTAAACACAAATACAGCCTTAAATTACATATTCAATATTTTTATATATCCGCTGTCTGTGTGAACATGCACATATTTTCTGCATAGTAATATTCAGATATATGGTTTTCTATGATATTTTACTACTAAAGTGCTGGCAATATGCTCAAAGCTTTACAAAATACAGATAAAGGCAATTCCTGTCAGAAGGAGGTTGTAACAAAGATGAACGTTACATTCACAGGGAATGAGAGAACAGAAGATTCTAGGTTCACTGTTTTTTAGCCTCATTTCCTTAGAAAATGAGGCTTCTGTGTTGCACTGTGGGTGAGGTGAGGTGTGTAGCTGCCTTCTCAGTGACTTTTGAACTGGTTGGCCAGCTTCAGCCAAATATAAGCAAAGAACAGTTTTTTTCAAGAGACAAAGCTCTTTGAAAAAATACAGCTTTTTGGAAGAGAGGGTGACATTAATGGGGAAATGTGTAGTGTGAGCCAGTATTAGATGCTAGAGTGTTTACAAAGCAATCTTATGCAGAAATCCAAGTAGGGGAAGAGCGTCACTTGTCACTGGTGTTGTGCTAATCCCTAGGGAATTGGGCAAGGAAACGCATAGGAAGCAATGTATTGATGATTTTATGGCACAAGAAACATATTCTGTGCTAGTAGTTGCCTTCATGTTTGAATCTTCCTTAAGAGTGGAAGCTTTTAAGAGTTCTCCCAACTATGGGGACAAACCCCAAGTGGGGAAAGGAGCAGTGGAAGAGGGAGAAGCTGAGGGTTGATAGAACTGTGTTGGTAGAAAGCATGAAAGCAAAGAGGAATTTAGTATTCTTACAGCCTCTGCCATTTTCCATATGTGAATTCTATTCAATATTACGTTAAAATTAATTCTTTTTCCTTAAGTATCATGTTCTTGGCTAGTTTTAGCAGGTGAGGGCATCTCTGATTAGCTGTGCGCTGTGGATTTCTACCTCATGCTGTATGATAGCTCCAGTGGCTTTGTAGGAAAGGGTAAACCTCCCTCATCTGCTCTGATATTGTTTTCATGGTACAGCTATATCAACTTATGAAAAGAGCTGTTTAGATATCACTGTCAGAAAAAGCAGAGGAAAGAGTTTATTGGCCAAATAGGTCAGCTCCTGGCCTTGGCTTTCCTGTGAATACAGCTTTATCGACACACTTTGCCAATAACAGGCAGTTCCAGGGTGCGAAGTTTCCATCCATGTCTGCTAATGGTCAGAATTAGGAGTATTTTATCAGATGTGGCACATGCCTCTGATGCACATGATGTCTATTTTGATTTTGACATTGATGCAGACTATACTGCAGAATAGACTCTTGGCTATTTGGAACACAGAAGAGAAGGGCCAGGTTTCTAATTTTAGACTTTCTTATTACATGTCCTTAGTCTTCCTCAGCACAGGAACAGGTAGACTTGGGTTGTTGAACTGGGTGAGATGAAATAGATGCTGTGCTTCTAGCCCACGCATAGCTTCAGCTGTCCCCAGGTCTCTGGGTCACCCTGTGTAATGCAGGTTGCCTAAGACTGTGGGTGCAAGATGCCTTATGAATCTCTTTCCAGCCCAGCTTGTGGCCTTTTAGGCAAGCTGTTTACTCTGTCTTGCTGCTATTTTGGACTTTCATCTTCCCAAGGAGCTTTTCCAGAGAAAGCTGAGGGAGAAAGAAACACCCTTGGCAGAAAGGGACACCATGGCAGTGATGGCAAGTGTTTTCATTGTGCCTGCCCACCTGCCCTGCAGTAGCCCTTGGATTGATGGAGGCTTCCTGATTAGAGGAAGAACTGATTGGGTTACAAACTGTTGGGAGCAGAAATTTCTGCCACTTTCCTCTAAACTTCTGCTTCCCCCTTGTCATGTTTTGGCTGATGACCCAAGATTGTATCACCCAAGACACGCTGCACTTGCAATTGGTGAGGTGTATCAATAGTTTTCATCTTTGTCTAAAACATGAGGTACTGGCCACTAGATTTGATTTACAATTAAATGGCAAATTCAACAGTATATTCCCAGGACCCTAGGAGTGATAAGTCACTTGAGTTGTATTTTTAATAGATTGTTATAAATCATTTTTATATTGCCGTAATTGAATAAGGTGCTTTAGAGAAACAGAAGACTGCACATTCCCTGCCCCTAGGAGTTTGCTTGCTAAGTACATCTTGAGGTACAAAAGGTACTTTGTGTAATTTTATGCAGTGCAAGCCCTTGCTACTAATGACAGTGCTATAAATGCGGCCCATATCCTGAAACAACTTAATGTGTGCTTAACACAGAGGATTTAGAGTGCCTCCGGATGAGTACGGTGATTCATGCCGGAGAGTACAAAAGGCTGCCTTGTCAGCTGCTCCACCTGCCCTTCTGCCAGAGATGGCTGCCCTGTCGCTGAGCCAACAGATGCGAGGGTGCGCTGGCTGCCTCACAGCCCCGCACGCGAGCTCAGGACCTGCGAACAGCTAGCTAGGTCAGGGCTAAGGTCCATCCAGACTGGTGCCATCAGCTTTCTTACAGTGACCAGGAAAAGAGCAGAAGGAATAGGGCAAACACAAACTGACCCATCCTCTGGCATATTATCCCAGCTTGTGACACAGACCATTTTAGGGACTTTGCGAGCCGAAGTTTGTTTAATGGGCTGATAGACCTATCTTCTGTGAGTTTAAGCTTAAACTGAAATCAATATAGTAGCAGTGTGGTCATATTCCAGCCTGGTTAATTCCATTCTGCATTTTCAACTTCCCTTGATGCATCTTTTGATAAAGCATTTGTGCCCTAAAGCTGTGTGTAGTGTTTGCTAGTACAATTTTGTAGCAGCTACATTCCACCCTAGAGATAGGTGCATTTTGGTGGTAAGTGATCCTTAGATTTAAATAATCTATAATTCTTTGGAGCACTTTTTGGGCTTGTAAAAGGTGTTATACAAATCAATGAATAATTTTCACTCACCATTGTTTGTAATATATTTTTAGTTTTCAAGTGAAAATAAAATTTCTTTTCCTATTGATTTTCTTTTTTTATGTTTTGCCAAATTGATTTTTCCTTTTCCTAATGGAGCAGAAACTAACATATCTGGATTTCAGTTACTTCACCCTTTCTGATTCAGCATCATTTAGGACATCAGAAGGAATAAAAACAGCTCTAAGGAATAGTATTCATTCATTAACTTCAAGGGAGCTGACACTGTTTTAATCCATTTTGGGGGAGAGTGTTCCTTTTGGGTTTTTAAATTTCATCAGTGGATTTGTAGGTGTTCTCTAAACAAGTATTAAAGAGTCAAGTATAAATATGTCTTGGGAAAGTGAGGTGGAAGAATTAAGCAGTTTAAGGTAGGCCTGACTGTTGAGTTGCAGAATAAAGGTTTGGAACTCTCACTGACAATGTGGACAGGGTTTTGAAGCTGTACTTTCATTTCTGCACACCACAGCCCTTCTACATTCAGCTGGAACATCAACAAGATAAGTATTCTTATGGTATATTCAAATCAGCTTTGGTCAGGAAAAATCACAGTTGTTTTCAAATACCCCATTTCTGTCAAAGGCTGAACCTCAGCTAGGGTCTTGGTTTTGTAAGATGCCAAGCACTCCTTCCCTTTTAGGAGATTAAGAGGGCCTTTGAGAATCAGGTAGCTAAAAAATAAGTTGAGAGTTGTGAAAGACTAGAATATTCCCCCAAAATAAAGTGTTACCTGAAATAAATTGTATTATCGGCTCCTGAATCAGTGTTTGGTTAGGAATCTCAGTGTGATTGGGGCTTAATACAGCCACTGACTATGAGATAGTAGTTCAGGCTACAGTGGGGGAAAATGAGATTAGAAAATGCTGAGATAATTTTTTTTTTTTTTTAATTTATTGGGTCTCATGAAATGTAACCTGGGGTAGAGAGAACCAGAGAACTGGCTGAAACAATCCCAGAAAGTTTAGTGTTTATCCCCAGATGTCATGAAGAACAGGAGACGTTCTTGAGGATGGAAGAAGAGCAGAGATAGTGTCTATCCGTAACAAGGAGAAAAAGCTGAATCTGAGGATTTGTAGTCAAGTAAGACTTGCCAATACATGGAATGAACAATCAAGCAACAGACCGTGAACACCTTGAAGGGAACAAGGGTATGAACAGGACATCTAGCAGGTGTTTGTCAGGAGTAAATCACCTGTAACCAATCTCTTTTCCTTGTGAGACAAAGCAACAGACCTTGTGGAAAGGAAAAAACAACGGTTGATGGAAGTCTTGATTTTAATAAGGTTTTTGATACTGTTTTACAAGACACATTCATAAGACATGGAGAAACCAGGACAAGAAGGAGCTGTCCTGTCCTACAGCTGTGTGGCAAGCTGTAGTCAGAGAGCAGTTGTCAATGGTTACCTGTGGAACTGCAAAGGGATTTTGAAAGGCATGCTTTGGGATCTGTGCTGGCCCAGATGTGATGGTGGAAAACAGAGGGTTCTTCTTTGCTTTTCAGGCTGTGATGGGATGTGGGCCAGGTAGAAAACAGGTTCAGAATGCAAAGTAACCTGGAGAAGTTGAATGAGTAGCCTGTACAGACTGGGGTGTGGACAGTTGCAAGACTCTCTTCTGTTGAGGTAGGAACACTCAGTGACATTAACGCAAGGAGAGTAAATGACTGGCAAAGCAGCTGTCTTGAAGAGAAGGATCTGGGTTCTGGAGTGGATCATCTCAGAGGAGGTTATAGGTGACATGTGACTCAATAGGGTGATGCACTTTTGATCAACTAGGAACACGATCCATGAGAGAAGACTGAACAAACTGGGGTTGCCAAATCTAAAGAAGAAAGAAGGAACATGATAAATCTTGAAAGGTTACTGAAAAGCAGAAAGAAATAATCTGTCCTCTTTGTCTACTGGGACTGGGGGTAATGGGCTGTAACCTCAGTGAGAGACACAGCTTAGATGCCAGCAAGATCCTGCTACTAGTGATAATTGCAAAAAGGGAAAATAGCCTGCTTGGAAGATTACCAAATGGCCATCCTTGAGGGTTAGACAGATTTCAGTCCAGTATAACGTGGGTCTCATTCATCTTACCTTTGGGAGATGAACTAGATGTCCTTCTGAGGTGCCTTTCAGCTTCAATTTCTTGAACAGAAGAATCTTTTAACTTCGTTTTAATCTCTTTTCATTTTAGTCCAGTCTATGAAGAGTTAAGATTTCCTATATTCCTCATTATCTTACACAATAGTTAGCATTTAGCATCAATTAAAATGGCAAAGTCTTATAATTCTCTCTCCACCTTTTTTCAGCCTTATCCATTACTCTTGAACCAGTTAAATAAATATGGTTTAACTGCAGTCTACTGAACAAATGTTCTCCCTTTCTTTCTCTGTATGTATGTCTGTACGTATATAATATATATATATATAAAATTATGATTCCATTTATCCCAAGTTTCTGGGATTTATTGATTTTTTTAACAGTGTTTAAATTACATCCACTTTTATGGAGACAAATCTGTTGAAGAATTAAACAGCAAAGTTTGCTCCAATCTATAAACATGACAGGGGGATGATTTCCTCTCATTTGCTAAATATACAGCTCCTTAGTTGGAGACATAAATAAGAATGTTGCCTAAGTAGGTCATATTTGAGCTAGGGCTTTTCAAAAGACATGAAAGCACCCACCGTGAATATACACTTCAAAGCCAGAACCCATTTTTTTGTGCACATTTTGTTCCCGAGAAGTTTTCCATCTGTTCTAATGTCATGGCTTTGCCACAGTGGCTTGTCCTCAGACTCTGTATCTCTGGAAACTCATATGTTTTACTTTTTAATGCGGCAGGTAAAGGAGATAATTGGGAGACCTTCAGAGCCAGGCTGGGGGGTTGGGCAGGGGAGAAGGGGGAATCTTTTACTTCTAAATGGAGATGAAGGACAGACTTCTCTGCTCCTTGTTGTTAGATAGCTAGTTTGATTGGATGCCAGGAACTGAAATAAGGCAGCGTGCATTTTGAAAGGCTTTTCGAGGAACAAATCTGAAATTAAAAGACAGGCAATATTTATAGAGGTTAGTGAAGTTCACTTCACCCCGCTCTCTGTAGCAATGCACTTCCAATTCAAAATTCTTGATGGATTTAAACTCTTTTTCATCAGCAATAGTCCAACATGATCTGCCTGTCACTTTTTCAAACGATGCCTTTCTGACTTCTCCATGTAGCTCTGAATGAGGAGGAAGCTTCCTCACTAATATGTCACTCAACCCACCCACCTAGACACCCACAACTTGCTTGAAGCCAACATAGGAAAAAAAAGACCACCACACCACACACCCTGGATTGTAGCCATGCTGAAGAAAGTGCTTCTTTAAATATCAGTATCAGTGAGCATTGGTCCTAAGGGTGAAACCAGAAATAAAACAGCTACTTATTTGTATCTCAAGCCAACCCTCAATCTTATAAAACAAGCAGAGCTGTGCTTTTGCTATTTTACCTGCAAATCAGTGTCAGCATCAGTGTGTTACATTTATACAAGGACTTTTATTTTTTTGGGTTGTAGAGTGCACACCACTCACACAGGAACTCCTGGATCTTCACACCCTGAGGCTGGTAACATCTACCATTACCACCAGCAGACAACACTGAGACAAGTGAGTACATTTAGTATATCACCACTCACATATATAGCAACTCTTTGGGCAGCACTTGAGTTTGCTGGTCTCTAAGGAAAAAGCAAAATACCTTTCTTCCTTCATCTCAAAGTGCCTTCATGACACAGTCCTAGCAAGCCTGTGAAACAGTCAAGATTCAGAGCAGGATGGACTGCCACCTGGTTCACAGCAACACTTGGCAGTGGGATATGTGGAAACACACTGCCATAGACAATGAAATTAATTTTTTTGCCCATTACAGAAAGAAAGAACAGCAAAAGAATTTGCTTCAAAAGACCCAGCAGTTAAGGGCAGAATGAATGTGAGTCATCTGTCCGGGAAAAGCTGTGCCAGATGCAGACACAAAGTAGTTCTACATGTTAATACCACTTATGCAATGCTGGTCCTATGACAGGGAACATTTGCTGTCAGTCTGTGAGGTGGTACATGCACATGCATGCATACATATGAACTTCAGTATAATTTGGGGTTATTCAGTTTGCTGATCTGCCAGCTATTCATTTTAGGGGACTTTTAATATGTCCCAAAGTAATTTGGATGCTTATAAATGTTGCCTTTTGACCCAGAGATTATCAATACAGACACTAACTGCAAAGCTGGCTAAAATTCAGGATTTCAGTTTGAAAAAAATGCCGTTGTTTTGAAACGTGACGTATTTTAAAACAAGCAATCCAAAGGAAGACTGAATAAATTTCTGGCAGCTCCACAGGCTCTACACCTGCTCAGTGGAACAGAGAGGACAGTGGAATGAAGCCCTGAGAGTGAGCCTTTGCTGGCAGCTCCTGGAACTCCTGGCTTCAGGGTAGCTCTGCAGGGAAAGAGACCGTAAGTGCTGAAAAGGAATTCCAGATCCTAAGGCTCACCTCCAAAAACTTGAGTGAGGTTCCCAGAGAGTTGAGATGTCGGCTGATTTGGGAAAGCGGCAACAATTTGGGAAAGAATGAATTGCTATTTTTTGATCAGAAAATTTCTAACCAGATTATCTTCAAAAGGCTTTGGTGTTATTCTATTTGTGGAATGGGAAAGCTACTGAATCCCTTCTTTCTGGAATCATCCTGAAGTTCTTAGACATCCTGTTCTGAATATCAGAGCTTTTAGAGGTAGAACATGACAGCTTACATTGCAGAGGACAAATAGTGGCCAAAATACTCTCTGCGCTGACAGCTCTAGGCTTGCAAATACCCCAAGGCATGTTTGTAGTCAGTCAAAGAGACCTTATCTTCCTTACAGAGAAGCCCAAAGCATGAAGCTGAGGGCTGTTTAGACCCCTGCCTTGTGGAAGAACAGTTTGCTGGTCCTCATGAGGGAGACTCTGAGGTCCTGTAAGATGGAGTCAGGCTGTTTTGGTGAAGGTTAAACACGAGTGCTGTCCAAAGGGTTGCTAAATATATCAGTGTGGAGGTACTAAATGTATAAGGTGCTTCAGACTGCTTGTAAGAAAATGGTAGTAGTGGCAGACCTTGAGGTGCTATAATGTGATTTACTCAGCTGTTTCCCATACACCACTACTTTATTTATCTGCTGTTCCTTGTATTGTTCAGGTTGTCCAGATGGGGAAATTTTTACACTTGGAAGTGGATATGAATTTTGAAACATAAACCCAGGGTCACATGGAAAATGCATGTTGCTGTTTGGATTGCAATCATTTGTGAAAATGCAAGAGGATTAAAGGTTTTCCTTTTGCTCGCTTGCTAATGGGTGCATATGTCTTGTTTTTCATGCTATTGCAATGAAAACACCTGGAAATGAACTGGGGGTTTGAAGATTCAGGGAAGGAAATGAGCTGCCAGTGCTGAAGGCAGTCGAGTAGCAGACAGCAATATGCTACTGCTTGTGAGGCACTGCTGGGAGATAGAGAAACAGAAGAGCACAGAGGTCAGTGCTATTAACTCTGTGGAGTTGTATGCGTGAGTGAGAGTAGGGCTATTTCAAACTGGGCTATTAATTTTTTACCGTATTTTGCTGATTTTTTCATCTTCATTTTTAAGAAAGAAGATACACTTTTGGTGAGGGCTAGTAAGCTGCTCTGAGAGGAACTCAGTGGCATCATATCGCTGTATCTAGCAGTGATCTCTCTGAATTCAAGAGGCTGGTCCCAGTGACAGACTCAGGGGAACAGGATCAGTCTCTTGGGAGTCCAGATCTTCCTGACTTCTTCGCTTGGCTGCTCATCTCACCTGTGAAATGCATGAGCTGTAAGCACATGAAACACCACGGCATAAAATAAATTCAAATTCCTAAGATGCCCGGCTCTAAAAACTGCCAGCAGCAAAGTATGTTGCAATGGTAATTAACTTCCATGGTGGCAGCTTTGGGAGAGCTACACATTGGCCGCTGTGGGAGATTTGGTCTGTGGACTGAAAGCCCTGCTGAGGGGAGGGCACAGGCTGGTGGCGGGGCCCCCAGGACTGGAGAGCACAGCAGGGCGCTGGAGGCGAGCAGCCCTGTGGGGAGGAGATAAAGAAAAGGGCCCTTCAGTACCTTCAGTGCCTTCTGTGTTCCTCCTGCCCCTCCAAATGTGGCAGCTGCTCAGAGAGGCCATGAAGTAAGTTTGCTTCTCCTGAGTGCTTGCTGTAAACAGTGCGTTCAGAAGCACTGATTATACATCAGCTCTCTGGGCTAACTGTAGCACAGTTATTAAAGGGGTGAGAACATTTTGGAGTACTTTCCGCCACTTGTTGTCTGCGTAATCCCCCTGTGTTTGGCAATAAATAGAACTTTTAAGTTTAATTAATATACACTTGGCTGGATATCCATTTAAAAGTATGCTTCGGTGGGCTGAGACATTATCCACTTATGCATAGTGTTGCTGGTAGAGCTGGTGCAACACTGGAGAGGGAGTGCAGGGCCAGGGCAAGGGGTGCTGGCAAGCCCTGGAGCAGGGAGGCATGGCTTCATGTCCCAGGGAATGTAGGTCAGTGGGCAATTCAGAGCATGCTCTGACACAAACACACAGGCACTGCAGGAGAATACAAAGTAAATAAACAGCTTTTCTCCTGAACGTGGAGCAGCTTGAGCTATTTTTTAAATTTATTTCTGAATGCTGGGTTTTGTAAGCGAGTTCCTCCCAGGCTGAGGTGTCAGAGGGTCAAACGAGTCTTCAGAGAAAAATGGAGTAGAGTATCTCTCTTTTCCCCTCAAACTTCTTTTGTGTAGGGCAGTTCAAACCACTGATTTTTTTTTTTTCAAGAGTTCAGCAGAAACAACAGCAACAAAAAATGGTTTGGATCAGATCAAATATACATTCCTTCCCTCCTCCTCCTCCCCTCCTGGGATGAAACAAACAAACAAATCATGCAGTTTAGCACCATTGTGTCATTTGCCCAGGAATAAGCCATTTCATTTTGTGCACTGTTTGAAAAGCAGAGGCGAGGAATAGCTAGAGTTTCATAAAACTGCCAGAGGACTTGGACTCCAGTCTCAGCTCTAGTGAGTGCCGAGTTATTTATCTGCAACAACAGGGTGTCAGCAGGAGCTATTTCAGGCCCCCCCTTTGCTCCAGAATGCACCCCAGGTTGATATTTGGAGGATTTTTCTGTAGGTGGTGATGAGTCTGTGCAGGTGAAAGAGTGAGCTGAGCTGCAATGGGTGCACAAAGTGAGCCATGGGAGAGCAGAAGTGAGGATAAGGGAGGATGGGGAAAAGATTTTACTTAGAGAGGAAAGAGAAGGGGTAATGAATGAACCAGGTCTCTAGTGTTGCAGCTTTTGCTTTTTTTCCTTCAGTCTCTGATGCTATTTTTCCACTGCTCTCCCTGCCTCTCCTGGTCCTTTATGCCATGCCTTCTCACCTTACTCTCTTCCTTTTTTAGCTTCTCAGTCTTTCCTTTTGGATCAAGTGCTTTGATCTGGGAAGTCAAGTTAGTGTGCCATGGTGTAAATCGATTACTTATGCTTCCTAGTGGTGAGCATCCGCATGTGTCTTGAAGACCCAGTTGTGTGTGACCAGTTCTAATTTTCACAGGGTTTTAAATTAATTTTCTATTTTTAAGTCTACGTGTTGAAAAAAATGTGGTTTGGTTTTTGTTTTTTTTTTTTTTCAATTGCTCTGCTAGAGAAAATTCACTGGACTATTCTGCAGGGTGAAGTGTGTGAGAAATGTCCTTTCTCCTGACTTCAGAGTGGAGTGAAACAAACATTTCTTGGGTGCAAATAATTTCTCCTATTTTCCTCAGGAGGAGAAGAAGTGTTTCCCTAAGGAAAACCTTCCTCTGCATTATCAGTAAAGGAGCCCAAGGTGCCTGGCTCAGCTGCAAATGTCGACCGTGTGGGTGTCCACCTGTGCCCAGAGGAGCAATGTGCTCTCTCTGATTGGCCTGGCCAGTGGCAGTAGGACTAGCAACAGAGGGTCCAGAAATAAGCAGATTTAATAAAAAAAGCTTCATGGCACAGTGGCTGGGCCCGTGCTGTGCAACTAATTAACTTGCTAACCCCGTGGAAGCACTTCCAAAGACAAACTCCTGTCCTCAGCTCTTGTGCTTCCTGCATTCAGCTTCCCATGCTGCTTTGGCCTCTGTCCCCTTCCCCGGGAGGTCATCATGGCAATGTCACTCACGCCCTGTTGTGTGCACAGAAGGGACATGTCACATCTAATGCCTTTCTTGGCCTGCCACTGTGACTTCTGCAATAGCTTAGAACATCAGCTTTCCCTCTCTGAAATGGGGCAGATCCTTTGCAGAAAGGAGACTTTTCCTTTCTTTGGGCTTCCCTGTTACATACAGTAGTCATCCACCCATAACTACATCTAAGGACAAGGAGATGAGTGCTTTTTCGAGCTGTGCTTCCTTTTCTTCATGGCAAGCACATCAATTACCAAAGGCATAGATGTGCTTCTCCTTTACACTATGAGATTTATCAGATACGCATGCAAAACATAGCTTCCTTTTTTCTAAGTCTTTCTGTTTTCTCCAATCTCAAAAATATCTTGATTTTCAGACTGTGGCTTGAAATGCCTGTCTCTGGCTTTTTGTAATAACCCCACTTGAGAGGTGAAAAAGGAGGCTCTAAAGCCCAATTCCTAGCTTACGACCTGCACATTATTTTAATTTAAACTCACCTCCTGTTACAACAGAGAATCAAGGTGTAAGTGTGTAAAGTGCTTTGGGAGCCCTGTGATAAAAGGCTCTATAAAAACATAAATGTAAGCAGATGGCAGTCACAACCCTCTGGCAGAACTAAAACACAAGCTCACAGAAGAGGGTGCAAACTCAACCCCTTCCTGGAATCATCTCAGGCAACAATAAATGTAACCTTTTCCAGAGCTTATGCATTTCTGAAGTAGACCCCTTTATTTCTCACCACATTGCCTTGTCCTCAGAGACAAGCTAAATCATCAGGGTTGCAGCTCCAAGCCCGTTCAGACTTTGTGTGCCCGTTTGAAAAGAGGTCCATGGCTGTGGAACAACACCAACAGCAAAGCCATGGCTGCATCTGTATCTCAGCCACTTTCATGTGGGTATCCTCAAACACAGAAAAGCATAAAACGATAAGTCTTTGGATATAGCATCACCAGTCTGTAGTAAAGCTCAGTTAGGGGCATGATGTGCAGAAATGGAAAGAAGTGAAATGTAATGAGCGAGACATGCAGCGACATGCATTTGCTGTGGAAAAGGGAGAGCTGATCTTTTTCTACCCTTGCCTGTTCTTCTAAACACCATTTTTTTCCAAAGGATGGATTTTCCCTTTATCTAACTTGGCTTTTTTCCCTGCTGTGAATTGTTTTGGGTCAGATGATATTTTGCTGGGCTTTAGAAAACTGCTAAGAATTAATTAATCTGTAATTAAATTGATGGGGAAAAGACATACAGAACTGTTAATAGAATTACATCCTCAAAAGGAACAAAAATAAGACAGTTTCCTTTCATTTCTCTTTTTTGCAGTTTGCAGTGTGACAGATTTCTGACCAAGTTCGAGTTTAGACAAAGTGCATGTGGCAAAAGTTGGAAGTGTTGTAATGCTGCCTACTGTGATTTGTATAAACATTTAGGATCCCCTGGAGAGGACTGTAATCCAGGGTTCCCTGCTTACACAGAAATGCTCAGAACAATAAAATATTTGAAAGAAAAGAAACATTTTTAATTGGATTTGTGCTGACTATTTTTGAAATACAAAGAAGACACTTTATCCAGTAAGCTGCAGATTTTGTTTGCAGTCACAGGGAATTGGCAGGCCTCAAATTAGCTTCAGGACAGCCCTTGCTGTTGTTCTGTGAGCCCAACAAAATACAGAGATTTGAAGGAAGAATACTAATGATAAGAAAAGGCTATAAAATTCAAGCCACATTCCTCTCTAAGTTTATGCGAGTAAGGCTGAATGGCTCATGTGATTTCCTCATGCATTTCTCAAATGACAAAAAAATCAAAGGGGAAAGTTGTCAAGTTTGTCTTCCTTCTGACTAGAGATTTGCTATGGGATGGGGCAGCTCCTGACGTGTGCTCTGCATTGCTCACCCAGGGCTGTGCTGCCAAAGAGTGACCTTGGCTTGTCCCCAAGACCTGCCACCTCACCCTGAACCCCTTGTGCCTTTGGGGATGACCTTTCCCCAAAGCATCCTGTTAGCAGGAGAGGGCCATCTCAGCCACTGCTCTCAGTTTCATGCTGTGTTGAGTCCCTTTCCTGTTTGTATTGAAGGCCAAGAGAGGAGAGACCTGTTGTCTTCATCAGCAGCAACAAAGAGAAGAAAATTGCACTCCAGAGAATATATCCAGATTTGCAACATCCCTTGGCTTTGTAGTAGAGGGGGAATATTAGAGGCTTTCAGTAAAGGTATGCAGCCTGTTTTTATTTCCCTTTTCCTTCCATTGTTACATTTTTTTCTTTCTTTGCACTGTTGGTCAGTGAGGTCCATCAGAAGTGTTAACAGGCCTTATTTTGTCAGATGCAGTACTCCCCTTAACATCAATAGCAGCCGAAGAATCACTAAATTTAGGGTCAGAATAAGCTTCAGAGAAGAGAGAGTGCCCTGAGGAAACTAAAAGTTCTGTGCCTTGGTTGTTGCTTGTATTTATTATTTCCAAGTATTAAAAGAAATGTTAAGATGTATTCCTATAAAAGGAAAAGATAAAAGCTCAGGTTCACCCTACCAATCTTTTAGCACTTCATGGATAACCTAAAATAAGGAATATTGCTACTCAGGCCTGCTTCTATGCAACTAGTGGAAGAAATGGGTATCTTCATGAGGTGTTTAAAACTGCATAGGATCTGAGAGCCCCTCTGTAGGGGGACTGTTGCTTCATTGACTTGAGTGACTACACACCTACTCTGGGTGTCTCACCCAGGTACTTATGGTTAGCCTGTGAGTGAAACTCTGGACAAGACAATTTGTACATGATAAAATCCCATAACTGCTGTTTAAGGAAGGTAAACACTAGGTTGGTTCCAGCAACTATTTGGCAGAGCTGTAAGCACATTAGGTCAGGATTAATGTAGTCAAGTGGGTAGGAATGATTTTTTGGAGGGACTTGAATAAGGAGGGCTCCTAGACAATGAGATTTAAGGTGGGACAAGAGGAAACAGGATGGGAAGGAGGAGTAAGAGTAAAGGCTTGAAAATAGGGACTGAATATACCTAAGTAACAGATAAATGCTTATTCTCCTATCACCTCTTCATTGAGGACTCCTAAGAAAAGTTCTTTTAAAAGAAGACAAAAGCCTCTCTTGTCCATTGATGATTGTCTCCTCCTTTCCCAGAGGGTGACAGTTACAAGAAGGAGAAGCTAAGATAAGGAGGAATGCAAGGGGGGGATGATTCTGCAAGACAGTTTTGGGAGGTGACACTCATATTTCTTAACATTAGACATCTTCAAATGTAGATGTCATGGCTGAGCTAGTTGTCTTGAGCTTCTTTTTCAGGTGAAGGAGGGCATCGGCTGCCTTTAGAGTGAAGTTCAGCTGAGCTGTTTAAATGTGTGATGAATCCTACTTTGCCAGTTTCTCTCTCTTGAGTAAAAAGGAGTTAATGGAAGTTAACTCAAATGCAAAGTCTATGGTTTTATAAGATACTACCAAATGATCTGTAAACTTGCATTCACCTCCAAACAGCATACAAAGCTGCCAAACATGTGTTCTTTCTTGACAAATCTTACTGTTGAATCATCCAAACAGGACTTTTAGGTGGTCAGGAAGACTTACAAGACTGATATATTTAAGAAAAGGCTAAATGAGATGTTTTGTGTAAATTGCATTTCCTTATTAGTCATCACTTCCCTTTTTATTCTGAGAAATGTCCCTCTTCAGACGTGTTCGTTTCATTTGGCAGAAGTGCTGGTAACTCCAGATGTTGCGGATTCTTTTTCAGTTCATTGCCTTAGGAAACTTCAGTTGCACCTGAGAGAAAACAGAAGCCAATCTGGAAGAAAAAGAAAAGAGACATATAATAACCTTGCTAGAGGAAAAGGAAAAGCAGGTTAATTTATATGCTCTGGATGATCCCTAGTTGTTTCCTTAAAGATGAATTAAAAGCCTTTTGATTCACAAAGAGCTGAGTTCAGGGCCTTGTACATCTTCTATTAAAGTTGAAAACATCACTGATAAAGAGTTGGATTTTCTAGCTCCCTTCAGGGTCTACTGTTGCAATGGAAAACAGAGCACTAAATGTAGCAGTTGGTAAGGAAGTAGAAGTGATAATAGGCTTTGATACTGAGGAGCAATATCCTTGGCCGATATAAGTAGGCGTCATCTAATTTCAGCAGAGCTGTACTTTTTTACCCCAGCTGAAGATGAGGCACCTAGATTTTTAGCTGTGGACTGTTGTAATTTTAAATCTGGAAATACAATGTGTTATCTACCATGGCTTTCACACTTTTGAGGCTTTGAGACGGCTATTCTGGCGGTTCTAATCTGCTAAGGATAAAGCCTAAGAAAACACTGACTTTTTTTTCATTCATTGGGATATATTTCTTTGCTTACATTCTCTATTATGTCAACAGAGGTTGATGAGGTTAATGACATACAGACCTTTCCCCTCCTGAACAGCAGTTCACCTCTAGTTCACAGTGCTACATACTGAAAGTCATTCCACCTAATAAAAAAAAAAGGTATCATCTAATTCATGACAGGTAAGAATTCACAAGCCTACAACCACTGAGATAGAGCTTTCCATGTCACTAAGCAGAGTGAGCCAGCATGGAGGCTGAACGATGTGCCAAACTACTTCTCTGTGACACCCCCGGAAAGCTCATCAGAATTTTCTGTTCAGGGCTGGAAGACACCAAGATTTCCAGGCTATTATCTTTCACTGGAATAACACTCAGTCAAAGATAGCTTGCTTCTTCCGGTAAAAGTGCTTCCATAGAAATAAAGGAAGGAGCAGTATTCTTTGGAAACCAGTCTGGTATCACTTCTGACAGATAACAGCAATTGTGATGAAGAGTAAACACCTCAGTCACAGGGTGATGCAAAGCACACATGCTCAATGGAAGCAACACCACAGAACTGCAGCTGAAGGCTGAATCACTGCTGTATCTAATTAGGCACATCAGTTAAGATATGCAAACCTCCAACTGTCTGAGAAGGGCTGAGATTGCTAATACCAATTGTCCTCAGGGCTCAGAAGAGGTGATGATAAGATTAAAGAAATAGCATTTTGTGTTAGAGTGGTGAGTAGCTTTCTGGCTGCTTGTTGGGGAGAAGATGGGGGAGGCAGTTAAGTGATGTGGCATCATTTTCTGATTTGGCCCTCTGAATAATGTCAAGGTAAAGAAATAATTTGCTCGTACTTAATGTGTGGGTGAATAACAGCAGCCCCTTGATTTTCTAATGCAGTGTCATTTGAATTGTATATGTTATTGAATCAGACAAAATATGTATTTATGCATTAGGTTTCTTCAAAATTCCTAGTACGTTTTTTAACAAGAGGCAGGAAAAATAAACTGAAATGCCGATCTTTTTATTCCTAGGTTGTTTGTGACAGAGTGTCAGCAATGTCCTGTGCCGAACATGATTCATGTAAGGCACAGACAGCGGATACTGAGTTTGAAAGGGGGCTAATCAACAATCTTTGGAATAAAGAAGTATCTTAACTCATAAATGTTGATGTGTGAATGAATGTAATTCTCTGTGCACTGAGTTACTGTTTAGGGGACACTTGTACTGTCGCAACCACACTGAATCAGTTCAGTGCCATTCACAAGCAAATTAAGTTGTAAAATCTCACCATATGTGTATGTGTGTGTCTAAATATCTGTAGAGACATTATTTATTTATTTTCTATTTTGCTTAAATTTTTCCTCTTCCAGTGTACTCAGCTCATCCCTGGAGTCACTCCACTGAAGTTAACAGTGGGTATCAAGGAGGTATTTTGCTCTTCTACTAAATTTTTAGGATAAAACTTTCTGGGACAAGACCACACACAGCTGCAGCAGAGCTGTCTGATCCAGGCAAGGGACTGACTGATGTGGGGTGAATGAAGGTCTGCTTCTCTGGCCTGGTGGAGAGCATGAATCCAAGCTGAGTAATGTGCAATAGAGCAAGGCAGCAATGCAGAAATGCTAAAGAAGGTGGATATCCTGGCCCCTAGACTTCTAGGGGCAATCTGATGAAGGATTGTGGGAGATGCCCAGGGATGGTGTGCCTTTAAAAATGACAAAGAGCAGGTGGAAGACATGAATGGTGCACAGGATGTCAGAGTACTGTGGCAGCTCATCTCACTGATGGCCAATTGGACAAGGAATCTTTGTACTCTGCCTTTCAGGCATAGGGTAGTTAAATTACTCCCACTGTGAAGACAATGCTGTGGCTCTGTAATCTAGGCAGTGTTGAGTACTGCATATAGCCTCTGTTTTGTGCAACTGAACACAAAAATGCAGTGTCCTCTTGAAAATTAGGGTGCAGCTCTGTGTTATCAATCCTTCATCAGTGGATCCAACATCCCCTCTCCCACCATCCTCTACCCCCACACAAGGATCTTCTGCTTCCACTGCTGTGCCTGTTCCACTCTGATGTGTCCAGGACTGGTGAAAATGAGATGACTAGTGAAAAAAAAAAGTATCACAGGAAGTCAATAGAAAAACAGGTTGATAATAAGAAAAAAGTGCTTCTTTAGAACCAGATAATTTTGTATCTCTTTGGTAGGTGAGCTGGAGCAAAGGAAAGGGAGGTGGCAGGGCTGAGCGAGGGTGGTGGGGTTGGGTCTGAAAACTTCTTGGCCAACACTACTGCCAAGGGATTGGAAACATCATAATCCACTTTAATAGGGATGGGATTCATCTAATGTTGCTAAAAAACAGGTGTGCATATGGACACTGGTCATGTCTGGAGAGTGAGAGCTCTACCCAGTCCAATAAATCAGCTCCCTACTGTTGAGCTGCTTTTTCTCTCCTCCATGAGGGAGTCCAGATGCCCAGCTGATCCAACTGCCTAAGTCTTAGAGTGCTACAGTGAGCTCAGATGAGCGCTACCCATACCCTTTAAATAGTTCATGTATTGTCCAGGTTTACAAGTAAATCCATTAACTACTTTGATTATAAACAGATTCTGTAAGCACCTAAAGTTGGACCTATTTTAATGATGGAATAAACCTCTTGTCTGTTGGTTACATTGTTAAAGAAATATGATCATCTTCCATTTTGTGTCATTATTTGCTGAATACATTTTCTTGCCAACACTGAAAAATCATGTTCTGCTGGAGGAAATTCCTTAAAGGCTTGCCATCTCTCAACATCACTTCCCTCCTCTATTGTTTCTAAAAGGAATAAAACTCCAGAGTGCTTTAAGCAAAAACTACCACTCCTTCTCTTTGTCATTTGAACGTGGCTTAACCTCTTTAAGGACAGCTTGCTTTCACTCTCCAATGGGGGATAAAATGAAGTCATGATATTGGAAAGCTGGAAGACCTTGTTCAAAGAGTTATTTTATCTAAAATTGCACCATAATTACTACAGTGAGTTTGTAATAATTTTGTGTTTACTGGCTATAATAACAATATGAAATGAATGTGCTACATGGTATACTGCATATAGTAAACCCGAGGCAGAACTAAGGTTGTTTAGATACCCATTTGAATATAATTTGAAACTATTTCTTGGCTTTAGAATACTTGGTTTGAAGATAATTAAACAACCAAGTAAAAGGCATTGTAAAAGATAAATATGTATTTAGTCATACAGCTATCTCGCTAGAGTTTTGGTCTGGCAATTGTTACAGCAGTGTATAACTGTAACTCAGCATTATGGTATGTAATACATTATTATTACCTGGCCATTGATCAGATGAACTGTTGGCTCCTTCTCCAAGCCAGCTGAAGCTGATCTTGGTTTCCAAGCTAGATCAATGCAGTAAGTCCCCAGCTGACCAGAAGAGCTTTGTTTTATTCATCATAATTACAATAACATTGTCTGTTCTTAACTAGGGGCTTCTACTTTTCTTTATATCCTGTTTATAAACTAGATTAATTTCATTGCCATTTTCTTATCTAGAACAACTGCAGATGCCTTTATTGAACCCTTAGTTGCTGTCTAACTCTTTTAATAACCCAGCTGCATGGTTTGTAATCTCCTGCAGGGAGGGAACAGAGGTGTGTATTTAAAAAAAGTCTGTATCATTTGTGTGCCACTGTGTGTGACATTTTGGAAGGATTTGGTGTCTAGAAAGCACAGATCATCTGCCTTTTGATGAGCAGGCTTGTCAAAGTGTCCTAAAGTAAATGTTTAAATCTCAGACATTAGCTGTGAAAAGATAAATTAATCTGTCTGAGATTACTGACTATTAATTAAATCCTGTGATTATTTTTTCCCCCCCCCTTACATTGTGCAGAATAAAAGGGAGAAACTAACCAGTTTCTGTGTGCCCTTTTTTATAGTTTGAAACTTCTGGATTTTGTACCTTTCTCACCCTACCATCACTATAAGCTGTAGTTTGCAGGTTTCCCCCCTTTTTCTTTCCCATTAGTCGCTCTATTAAATATGTTAATTGTAGTGTCCCAGATTACTGGGAGCTCCTTAAATCAAAGCCATGAGACTTGGTAGCAAGGCGCTTAGCTATGAGCTTTGCTGGTGATAACTGCATCATATGAGTATTCATACAGAACTGATTGAGCCCCTGAGGCCAGATGCTAGAGCTGTTTTGTGCTGCTCTGGCACTAGAAAGCAAACTTCAACAGAGTTTACAGGTCTGTTTGAAGCCTATTTCCAAGTGAGGAAATCCTGCCATAGTGGCTTTGACGCTGGTCTATCTCTTGCAAAATATAACACTCCCTGGAAGGAGGGAAATGAGGCTGAACAATGTAGCCCAAATGATCTGGCCAGGAGGGTCAATCACATTCATTGCACACTGATTTGAGGGGAGTTGGATGGTTTTGGTGGCCAGTATTGTTTTTATAGTTACAGACTTGGAGAGGCCTATAATAACAACACCAATAATTAGCAATGAAGAAATTATTATCATTACTACTGAACAATCAGAATCAACATTTCCTGGTGCTTGGTATTATATTGCATTTGAAGAAACTTGCACTGGCAGCTTTAAAATTTCCCTCGCTGTGCATCTCTGATCCTGCTTTTGGCTTTTCCCAAGGTATATTTGCTGAGATGGGCTGGTACATGCTTTGTCTTAAAGCAGGTACAAAAGAACTTTATTTGTATTGCCTGTCTTTTCAAGCTGGAAGAATTCAGTATCTATCTCACTGCCTTTGCCATATGCAGTTGGGTTTTCTCCTTCCCCTCTGTAATTCTTCTGGGGACACTGCATAATAAAAGTCTCAACTTAATCAAGAAAAATTCAACATGTGGCATGGCATGAGAGAGCGTTGGGATTTAAAAGCGTAAAGCAAACAAACAAGCAGACCCTTGTGATGTCAGACTAATAACACATTTGCTGCTGTGCTCTCCAGCTTGCTGGTGTGTGTACTGTTTCCCTGTACAACATTGTTCTGGGCTTTGTTTCTTTCGGCTGCTCAGCCCGAGAGGGTTCCCTGCTGCCAGGGGGCTGCTGGGACACCAGCAGGTGTCTGAATAATTGGAATAAAAATTCTTTTAGAAAGAAGCAGCTCATGGAAAAGAAAACTCTGTTCTTAGATTTAAAAAAGCAAAAAAAAAAAAAAAATTAAAAAAAAAATCATAATTTTCCAGGGCTAATAGCGGTTTCAAATCTTCCTTCTTCTTACTTAGAGATAAAATTAAGTGAAACATGAAGAAGCAATTGTTCCAGATTGGAGCGGGCTCAGCAAAGCCTGTGATGAGGGAGCCACTCTTTGTGAGCCTATGGGAAGTGGAGCCTCTTCGTGGAGTAGGGACCAGTGCTTGACTCTTGGGCTGGCACTGTTAAACAAGGCTGTGTGTTCTTTGTCACACACGGCAATGCTGCCAGGTGAAAAGCCAGTGCAGGACTAACCACCATCCCTGCCCCCATTCCAGTCACAGTTTTAGTGGGTTTTAAATCCCCATTTCCCACACCCTTTTCGAGAGGAAAGGCTGACTGCTACAGCAGAAGCTGACTGCTTAGGCACAGATGGATGTGGGTGTCTTTTTCTGCTTGGGCACCCAGTAGCATCAAGTAGTCCAAAAGGATGTGCTGTGGGCCAACCTAGATACGGGGGCCAGATGCCCCTGTTGGTGGGGGTGCCTCCCCACAGAGGCAGTGATCATCTCTGACACCTCCTCCCCTCGGTTCAGGCTGCCTCACTTTGTGGTAACTGCTTGCCTTCACTGATAGATGCTCCCAGCTAAGCAGAGGGAGGGGGACTCCTTCCATTTGGCATATAATAGCTGTGGAGCTGTATGTGGCATGGGGGATGCCTGTGCTCCAAGTTGTCCTAGCTGCTCCCTTGAAGGCTTTGGGAAGGGTGAGGGAAGAGGGCTGAGCTCACAGAAGTGGATGTGGGCTGGAACAGCTGAGAAGTAACTACTTGTAGGGACTTTGGTGCTGGACCTGGAGGAAAGACCTCTGCCATTTTAAGGCATCCATATGCATTAGGTTGCAGGTTAGGTGGGAGTGTGCAGCTGTTGAGGGGGGGAGAGACTGCTGGAAATGAGTGCTTATGCCTTGGCCCTGAGAAGGGGCAGCCTGTCCCCTGCAACACCAAGCAATGTACAAGTGTGATGAGAGAGCCCAGAATAGGTCTGCGAGGTGTTCTGGGACTGGTGATGGGAGTGGGCTTTAGTTCTATCACCCCAAATGCTCCACAGAGGAGTAAGGACTGCACCCAGCCTGTATGCAAGGTTCCTTAGGTGCTGGCTCTCTGCACTTCAACTGTGGGGACAAATGCATTCTCTCTTGAATGAGATTTCTCCTTCAGGTCCATCTCAAAGTCCTGCACAGTGTGTAAAATACCAGAAATCCCAGCCCCATTACAAGAAAGATAGCAGGATGAGCAGTGGTTGAAAGAAAATCCATGTGGAAAGACATCAAGAAGGTTGGTCCTTGCATTTGCAATGGGACAGAGAGAAAAGGGCTTAGTGGTTGAGCGTGTAAGAACCCCATACTTTCTGAGATCATTTTGGCATTCAGCATATTTATGAATAATGAAATAAACTGGTGTGACATGAGGGAATAAGCTGTAAAGTGTCACAAAGCACCAGAAAAAAAATCCATCCAAAATGCTTCTTTTCTTCCTGAGGAAAATCTAAAACAACTTTTCTGATTACCTGACAGTCCATTTAATCCCCAGGAAACATTCCTTTGTTACAGTTTCAAGGAGAATTACTTGAAATAATCCTTTGTACAATGCACTTCATTCTATTTTAGTTTTAAATCATGTCCTTTTTATTTTTTGAATTTTTTTTTTTAAGGAAAAAAGCGAAAAGGCACCTAATCAATGCCTTTGGAAGAGCTGAGGGCAAATCTGAGGCTTTCTGGTACAAGGATTGCCTTTGTGAGGAGACCTGTGCTAAAGAAACCAAGACTGCAAGGGCTGAACAAGAAATAATAACAAAAAAAAAATCCCTGAAGCCCACGTTGCTGCAATTACACAGTGCAGATTTGGCCATTGCTGTGTCCCTGGGATGAGGAATGGTCCTTGGCGGGTCTGCGTCACACGTGGGTGGCTTCAGCAGGGCTTTATGCTGCCAGTGACCCAGATTCAGGAGGAGACTTGGGGTCTCCAGCACAGAGACCTTCAAGGGTTTTGAGTGACACATGGTCAAGGAGGAGAACTGGGCTTGTTTGTGGCTGCAGCCATCTGCCTGCCCTCCAGCAAAGGTCACTTTCCAGTAAGGAGCCGGCTCTCCTGTTGGAAAAACCTAGTGGTGTGATGAGGGAGGAAAGCAAAAGGTAACATTCTCATAAATAGCACATATTTTTCTCCTTGCATTCTGGATGCCACGAGGTAGTAATTCGAACAACAAGAATGGTATAATCTGGAGGGTCTTGGGGTCTGTGAGTTTGACATTTGAATGCTCTCAGCTTGTCTTCTCTTTCCCATTGACTTCTGATATTTTCTCTTCTCTAGAATTGACATAAACCTGATTTGCCTCACAGAAATGTGTAAAAAGTTACTCTATCCTTATTCCCAGACATCTGTGGGCATTTTACATGTGCAACCTGAAGGATGCTTTCAAGTGGGGTGTCTTGGTTTAGGTCAGGGGATATGTTTAGGGGAAGGGGGGTGGGTCAGAGAGCCTTCCTCCAGGGTGGGCTCAGAGGGTGATGGCATTTTCCCCCTCGTCAGATCTTTTCCTTTAGTGATCCCGCTGTTGGACATGGAGAGAAACTGTGTGCTAGTGTCTGTTTTTCTCGTGTTATCTCTGCTCTTGACTGAGCCATGAAACTCACTGCCACAAGGTAGTGTGGAAACCAAGTGTTGAGTAATACTTCAGGAAGAGCCAGGCCTGTTTCCTGGATGACAGCTTTCTGAATGACATTTACTGGGACAAAAAAATATCTCCCTCAAATTGATAAGCACCTTCAACCTCCAAGGAACGGAATCACTGATCCAGTTGAGCTGGATCAGGAACCTGAGCCTAGCCTGAAGTGGTTTTGCAGTGATTCCTGGTAGGGTTTCTCCCACTGGGGTCTGCAGCACCAGGTCCTAGGCACATCTGAGAGGAGATATTGAAGTATGTGTGAGAGGCTGGGGAAGGCTGCTGAAAAATATTCACTCCCACTATGGTTCAGCACAGATTGCATTGGAGGGAAGAATTAATAACTACTGCCTGGGCCACAGGTTATTCCCTCTCTTTTCATTCTCATTTTTTTTCCACCTTTGCTTTCAGAAAATTCATTCCTTTTTTTTCCTCCTAGAGAAAGAAGCTCCTTTTGATCTATAAATAGCTCCACAAGTCAAAGATATGGGGCAACCTTAAAAATATATTATGGATACGTCACTAGTGAGTCTGTTGCTAAGGTTGTGTTGAGGTTTGAACTTAAAGCAGGACTAATGTTCCTTCTTTCACACTTCTGTGATTAGATACAGTAGTTGGATTTGGCACAGGAAGGCTTCAGAGGATGATTGCCTTTGCTTTGTATTACTTTAGGGAAACCTAGAACCTCCACCCTTCCTCTGAGGTCTGCTTATGCACCAACATGTCTGTGTGGGGTATTATTTGCTCACTTTTGGGCAACCAGAGGGGTTTGTATAAGAGCTTCCTCTTCCCCAGAATGACAGTCTTTTGCTATTGAGGAACTGCTTGGCCTTGTTCATTGCTTCCCCCCACCAGCACTCCCCATCGCCAGCTGTGCCAGCTGGGACTGGGACCCAGTGGAGGAGAGAAGAAAGATGGGCTGGGGAAGGACAGGGGGAGGGTGGGAGCTGCAGGGTGGTGAGTGGAACTTGGGGACACTCTCTGGACCAGAGCATTCAAAGAGGGAAGGAGGGAGGGAGAAGGAGACAGCTTTGTGAGAGGTTGGTGCCTTCCTTCCTGGTACTGGGAGATAGTGGGGGGCACAGAGACAAGATGCAGAAGGAGGATGCAGGACTCTACAAAAATCCAAAGTGATCTTGTGAACTGCAAACTTTCTGAAATGCCTCCTTTAAAAAAAAAAAAAAAAAAAAAAAAGGGCTCCTGAGAGGGCGAATAGCAGTAAGCACAATCTCGTTCTTTAAACAAATATCTTTAGAAATAATATCCTATTTGGTTCAAACAGAGCAGGAAAAGAACAACTGAAAATGCAGTTAATGTGGAATTCACTAAATGTTCATGTGAAGTTGCCAGCACATTATTCTTGTATCTTTAACCAGGGAGGACTTCACTTGCAGAAATGGCTCTTGACAAAGTTAAGTGGACCCATATATTGTTTGGAAAATTGCCCTTATTTTGTGTGCTTCTTGTTCCAGTAATGGAACCCATGAGCAGAGGATAATTGCAGCAGTCTCATCTGTCAAATAATATTAGAAGTCAACAGCTATAATCTCAGCCACTTGCTTTACACAGCTTTTCTCTGTATTTTCTGTTCAAATTGTCAGTTGTTACATGTAAGTGTCCCCATTCCCTGTGGCTGATAAAAGTAAAAAGATTTAAGTAAATCAGGAGGAGTGCAGAGACAGGGCTTGGGCAATGGCTCTCAGTGCTAGCACAGTAAATCATATGACAACAGCACACTGGATATGAAAAATTACAGCCCGAGTGTAGTGTTACTTGTTACTATTATTGACAGAGCAGCGTGGCACTGAATGTTTTGGCTTTGCAGGGATTCAGGGAAGCTACTGATTGGTTTTAGCTTGTGTGGGTTTGTGTTTTATGAGCTTGGCTTTTAGTTTCAGGAGATGAATGAGTCCCTTAAAACAGAACTCAGCTGAAACCATCTTCTCATCTGTGGGTCAAATCAAAAGCATTATAAAATTAATTTGTTGGGATAGGCATTCAGCTGTGACACTGTAACTCAGGGCACAGTTTCCCCCAAGCTCCCTTCACCTCATTATCCTTATTCTCCTTTTCCCCCCTTGATGTTAGGGAAAAAAATATGGTTATGGTTACATTGATAGAGACTCCCGACACCACCATCTCCTGGTGAGGCTCTACCTTTGCTTCTGCCTTGAGCGAAGGAGGAGGAGCCTATCTCCCTCTTTGTGTCTCTGCTTCTCACAAAAGGGTACAATCACTGTTTGTTGTGGTTTTGTGAGCATTTTAAAGCTCTGTTAGGAGCTGGATTGAGATTGCCGATGCATTTTTTATTGCCATTGACTAATTATCAATTGGTCAAAGCTGGATCATGAATACTTGAAGCCAAATTCACACTCCTGGCTGGAGTGGAGCTACTCTGTATGTCATTACCAGCCCTCAGTGCAGCAGACAGGGTGTTTGCTTCCACAAATAGCTCAAGCCATGTTTGGCAGCCTCTGTTATCCTCTTACTGTAACTCCTCCGGGTTTTACTTAGTGGCATAGGTTACACGCACTGCTACTGAAATACTGTGAGAGATGTTTTCAAAGGGAGATTTGAGGGCTGTTGGGATATAGATATATAGATTTCTCCATATAGAAACATCTTCCACCCTCAGACAGCCTTGCGTGCACTTATTTTACTGCATGACGGACTACCGGCCTCCAAAACGGCCGGGGCCACCGTACTCTGCATTCACACCTTCCCATGTTTCACAATAGCTTCCAGTGTTGACAAGCCCTCAGTGGTCAGAGCTTTCTCTTATGTTGCTTTCATATTGATTGCATCCTGAGGCTATCAGAAATCCTTGATATAAAGCCATATGATAAGTCCCATGTAAAGCTCTGGATACAAAGCTGAGGTGTATCATTGCTCATGCTGTGTGATTGAGTCATTGCTGCTCAGGTGCTCCAATAAAGTCAGCTGCCTCCTTCTGCTGAATTTTATCCCTCAGAGCTAGTGGTAGGATGATCCCATCCACCATCTCATCTTCCCTGGTACTTTTTCCAGAAGGCCTGTAGCAAGCTTTTTGGTTTTCTTCAGTGCAATATTTGTATGTATGTGGCAATACAGGTCATGATTAATGGGCTCTGCAGTCTCTTTTTTTAATGTCAGAATAATAAAATATCTGGCTTATCAGATTGTTTATCCTGATTGTTCAGCTAAATGCATTTAGCACCAGAGGTACAGTTAGCATATACACATATGAATACCGTTCTGGCAATTATTGTCAGAAGTGACAACTGATTGCAGGTATTGGAATGATGCAACTTGTTCAAACTTAATGTTATCTATTATGAACTCTACTTCATGATGATAATAGCTGGAAGGCATTGATTTTGTTTTCTGTTACTTATCTCAAGCCCATACATTTTGCTTGCATTATTGACTTTTCTGATCATTTCATGCATCATCTCTTCAGAAGATGTATAAATCAATGTTGACTGTGCAACGTATGTTGTTTATTAAGCTGCCATGTAGGTTTACACCTTGAAGAAAATCATCAAATGCATGTCTTGAATAATTGTTGAGCAGGCCTGGCAAGAGAGGGCAGCCTTGGAGCATGCTGGCGATGGTGTGTAAGAGTTCAGTTAATTATTTATCTGGGCCACAGTATTTGCATGCCTATATGAATTTTTTATGAAGTTAATTAGCTTTTCAAGATGTTGAATTGGTTCAGCGCTGCAATGATTGCAGCCCGACACACTGGGTGAGTGCCTCAGAGAGAGACGGTTGAGTCACAGACAGGAAAACAGGCGCTGGGGAATGCAAATGGGTGGGGGTGCCTTTGAACACTTCCAACAGGTGGCCCTTAACACCATGAAACCTATTGTGTTTGTGGTCAGCAATTTTAACATGTAATACAGGAAGGGACTTAGATTGCACCTATTTCTCAGGCAACAGATTTAGATATGTAAGCTTAAATAAAACTCCACCCACATAAAACCCAAGAGGGTGGAATGAAGACAGACTGGGGAAATTAAAATCCATCCCAAGAGACGGCCCAGGCTGCACAGCTGCTGCACAGGCTATTCACTCAGAACTGCTCATCCAGACCATGGATGGAAAAAACCAGTCATCGCCCCTCTGCACCAGCTGGGGCCACTGCAAAGCCCTAAAAGCAGGCTGTGTGTGTCAGAACTCAAGGCTAGGATTTCAGCTGTACAGCTGCACTGGGAAGTAGATCCCAATCAAACATAAGGAGGCAAACCCAGGGCCAGGAACCAGCAAGAAGATTGCAGAGGCTGGTGCTACTGTGTGGAGTTTAAAGGCTATTTCTTTTGTTGCCCAGAGCAAGGCAGGGTGGACTGGTGTGAACTTAGACCTGCCCTGGGTTTGTTAGGGCTGTAGGTTTTTTGCTGCTTCAGTTGGGACCACAGGTTGCACCAGGGTAGAGTGCAATCTCTATTCTGTAAGTCTTCTGTCTGCCACCATTGTCAGGCTTTGTGCCAGTCTTTAAGCAGGAATACAGGCACCTAAAGCATCCTTTTCCTTCATGTACCTTGACAATGGAGCCTGGCTGATAAAGAGCTTCCTATGGAGCACCTCATCCAAGAGGTAAGGTCCCTCCCGAAAGACTTTGATCTGCTCACTGTTCTCCACTGTTCCCATTCCAAGTGTTTGGTGATGAATGCACCAGATTTAGAAAAGTTTGCGTTCTTTTCCTAGGGATCCATTTCTGTTGAAACATTGCAGTGTCATCCACAGCAATGAAGTGTGTACTGTGAAAAAAATAATAATAGTATAACGCAAGACCAATAGATTGTAAACTAACAGTCTCTATGTAAAAGATGTACCCATGTCTGATCTTTTCGCACATATGGTGATTTATTCAGAGATCAAATATTTTAGCATTTGGAAAGAGCTCCAGCTTTGAATATCATCTCAAATCCAACTAAAGAGAAAAGAATGTCAAATAGGCCATATAAATTCCATTGAACTAATGTTTTCATAATCTATATTGAAAAAAACTGAGAATAGAAGGTTTTTTTTTTTAAAGTGGCTGAGGGTTAGTTACTGAGCTCATTTGGAGAAATGAAATTTTCACAGGTCTAGAAATGACAAAATATAATTGATATCCATGAAGATTAAATGAGATTTAGAGCCAAGAATTGTTCATATTTAAAAGTTAAATAATGATTTGGCCTCCAAATCATTAACAATAAGTTTCACCTCTCTGATTTTATGTTGGCTACAATCGAACAAAATGGGAAAGAAAAAGACTCATTGGAAACTGGGGGTATAGTCTAGAAGGAGATTGGCAGAAGAATGAGAGACATTGTGTTGTTTTGGGTGTGTTCATGAGCATAATTTCTTGCTGAAATCCATGTGGAAGAACTCAGCTGGGGTACTGTGCTCCATCTAAGCTGCACAATCCTTTCTAGATGCTTGCATTCAATACTTCATCTGTGCTTCTGAAAAAACATTTGTGTTCTTTGTGTTCTTAATTACGTTCATCACCCAGGGGGTGCTTGGGTGCTGGGACAGGCTCCCCAGGGCAGTGGTCACAGCACCAAGCCTGACAGAGTTCAAGAAGTGTTTGGATGATACTGTCAGGCACATGGTGTGACTCTTGGGGAAGGTCCTGTGCAGGGCTAAGAGTTGGACTCGATGATCCTTGTGGGTCCCTTCCAACTCAGCATATTCTGTGATTCTGTAGTTCTGAGCATCATTGTTCCTCATTTTTCCCTTTGAATGAGCTCCTTAGAAATCTGAATGAAAACTGAAGAAAAGCCCTCAGCAGGTGACTCACGGAGTATCTCTCTGCCTGCCAGCTGATGAGGGCCTTCATACAGTATCTGCTTCTAACACAGTTTCCTGCCTCTCACACTTCCTTATCTAAAGATGGAGCTTTATTTATCCATAGAGGTTCTTAGATAGAGAAAAGTATTTGATTTAAAGTTTTCCTCACTGATTATCCATTTTTTCTTACGTTGCAGACTTAATAGCACATTGGAATCCCTGTGTAAAAAAACATTCTGCTCAAAATACTTGCTGGACTGTGTATTACTTAAATCAGTATGTGAGTTTACATATATGCATACACAGAGTAATTTGGTAGTTCTTGGGAGGTGCTGGACATCCAAGACCCTTCGTCTCATGTGACCTTCTCTCCACTGCAAAGTTTCCAGGGGATCTATGGATGGTGATGGTAATATTTGATCCTCTGTGATTTCTGTCTGTAGGTGCTTGGAATCCTGAAGGAGTCAAGAAAAGTTAGCTGAAATATCTTTAATTTTAAAGGGAAAAAGAATGTCAGAAATTACTACTAGTCAAGCTCCTTAACCATGCTAATTTTGTTCATTTAAAGCTCTTTCAGTGAAATTCTGACCAGCGGTCAGTGAGAGTTGGCACTGAAATTAGTACAGCCAGGATTTAACCATCCATGTCATCCTCATTTTGCAATCTCTCATAGGCTGTGTATCATATCTGCCAGGTCTGTGTTGATGTCTCAAGTATCTAAGACTTTGAGCAGCATATAAATCCTAGTGAGGGCCTCTATCTCTTTTCTGCCCTGCAACAATGTAAAAATTTCTAAGCAAAAGAAATTATTGATTATATCTGGTTACTAGAGACAAAGGACAGTGTCCTTAATATCCTTCAAATAAGTAGGACATGAGTCGAACTAGTTTTTTTTTCTGCAAGTTCATCTATTCATGTTCTTTCAGTTAAATAGATATATTTTAAGAAATGGTATCCTGGTTACAAACCCCTATCTCCCAAAAGGTAGAAGACCTCGAACTTTCTTCCACCTTCTCTATTTCTTTCTCAAATGCAATTCCAAATGGGAAGGAGGGCACTCAGCTTGCTAGTTCTCATAACTGGATGATATTTTTGCCAAACATACACAACTTAAAGCAACAGGGCTTTCATTGTTCTTTAGTCCTACTGTGAATGTTTTAGTAGTCCTTTCACCAAAGGCAGTGTAGGGAGTGGGATAGTGTTTCTGGTTTTTAAGGCATACAGGCAGGCAGGTGTATTGAGGATTCAGGCTGAGAGGTAACTACTCTCCTTATAGTCCGGAGTTTGCCTTTGAATGGATGGTATGTAGGGTTAGGTCTGTGAAGGCAGAAACTAGGATGGCATATGGGTATCAGCCTGACCTGTGAGCTGAGCAATCAGGTTATTTGCCAGTATTCATTAATTTCTATTCATATTTATGTTTATTTGCATTTTAGAACCTCGTTATTGGTACGGAAAGTTGAAAATACTTTGCATTTTATTAGCTTTTATGAAGTCTGCTCTGAAAACTACAAAAATTCTGAGCTACCCATACCATAGCATACTGGCATGTTGAAATTGGGCTGGGTAGTTGTGAATGACCATGTTTCTATTTCCACATGGGAGCAAATCTTCTGGTCTGGGAGTCAAAGTTGTATTATACACAGATCATTGCAAAGTAATAGAGATTTTAACACTGCTTCCTATCAGGATGCACACTCACTACTTATCAGAAAACAGCAGGAATCTGATATTTGACAGGTCAGAAAAATGTGTGACAATCCACAAGGAAAATAATTTCCCTTGATTACGTCTTTTATGGCTGCTCAATCTGTGAGTTTATACTGCCTATCTATATTCAGGTACAGATTTGATAAATTTTGTATTTTCCTTTTTTTTTTTTTGGTCATGCAATCTATATTGGTATTGCATAGTGTTGCTCTGGCTCATTTATTTGTTAGATGAACTGTCATGAATAGGTAATACTTTTATAGTTATAAGCTGCAAAACATTTTGACCTTCTATACGTCTTTAGCGACTTACATGCAGAAGTGACTGACGTTGTGGTACTGTGAAGGGCACTGGACAAGCCTGAACATCAAAGCAACCTACCTGCTCCAGAGGAGAAGACTTCCTGGATTCTTCCTATCCTGGGAGGAGGAGACAGATCAAGCCAAAGCAGACAGGACTGAGAGCGGGAGAGAAATAAGTCAGACAAAGCAGCAACACAAGGAAGAAGGGATTTTGTTTCCCAGTGTTTACTTTCTGACTGGAACCAAACCTATTTTGACTTCTTGTCAAAACATTTTCTGATCTGCAGCTGGATCTTTTGAGGGGTAAAGTTGCTGGCATTTCTACTGGGTGATCACATTCATCTGAAGTGGAAGTAGGCAGGACGCTGGCATTGTTGTTTTACCAGGCTGTGTGTGTGGGTGACAGAGGGGGGAATATGTTCCAGTCCAATTGCCATCTGCCCAGCACAGCTTTCTGCAATGCAGCTCGACACAGGGATGTTTATTCCACAGGATGCAATATGTACGGACTCTTCTGGTGCAAGTGTGCCATCGTTTCAGATTCTTTTGAATTTCTTTTTAGCTGTGACTTAGTTCCCAGCCCCGTAAATGCTTCAGTGTCTGCATGGGTCTCCACATATAAATTGCATTACTACAGAACCAAGTGATTTTTTTTCTGACTCTAAGTATATAATAGTTTGGAGGATCATGGTTTCTCAAATTATTACTTTTATAAAAAAATTAGAGATAATTTGTTAGATAAATGACTATCTGATTTTTTTGTTCAAACATTTAGATTTACATATGTAAGGGTTGTTATTCCAAGATACCTATTAAAAGTTATTATCACTTAAAAATGCAATGAGAGAAACCCAGCTGCAAGATGGTTAAACTTTTTCTCTGCTAATAGCTGAAGGATGAGTGCAAGCATTATATATACTTCTTGGTGCTCTCAGAGACAGTGTTCCTGTTGTTATCTCATTTTCTGTTGCTGGAGAAGGTCCTCTGCCAAGCATTGCTCACTCATTAGCACAGTTCCAGAGGTGATGCCAGTCATAGTCTGAGGTTACATCGCAGCACCCTTGGAGCTGCATGTTGCTCTGCTGATGCTGCTCTCCCTCTGTGCGCAACCCGACCAGCGCTGTACCACAGCATGGCTTATTTCACAGGACATGGGGCTGACTGCACCTCACCCTGACCATCAGCGTCAGAGACATTTTTGGAGTATGTGCAGCCTGGTCAATATCGTATTGCTTTTGTTTGAAACTTCCAAATGAGGATTTTAATAATTTAATGAAAGACGTGAAAATGTCTTTTTCTATAACTCATCCTGACAGCCCTTTCCCCTGAGACCGTCTGGATGAAGGCCCATTTGCCATCCGTTGTGTAGCCCATCACAGTGTCTTCCAGTGCATCCAACAAGCTCAGTAAATGCATGTGTGCTCCTGCTGAAGCTACTGGCAATGGTATACCTAAAGATGAAGACACAAGTTATCACTGAAGGGTTTGCTTATTTAAATAGCTCACTTGCATTATTAGCACTTTCTGTGGACTTAGATATCTCAATACTGGCAATGCTACGTTCATAGTTTGAAGTCCTGAGAGGTTTTTCTCCTGAAAGATGCCCCAGATGTGGATTCGCAAAGTAGATTATAGTCTTTTCACCTGCCTCAGGTTTGCAGGTTGTTGGTTTTATCTTGAGAGGATACATCCCTAAAAGGAAAATTGCCTCCTGAGGAGGTGAAAAGTCTTGCTTTAATTGTTTCTACATTCAGTCTTGCAGGAGGTTTTGGTCATCTACACATTTCCTAGCAAATTATTCTGATCAGCAGGAAGAGTTGCCCAGGGAATTTACCCTTTGTTAGGAGCTATTGATGAGGAAAATGACCTTTCTTTGCCGCAATCTATAACTTACCTTCTGTTGTCATTTGTAATAACCATTAAAGAACAGGAGCAGTTATGGGAGAGATGTATGTGAAGGAAGGTAGCTCAAAAGACAAACCATCAGTAGACATTGGCCAGAGTGCATTCTAAATCCTTTTTGTGTCAGTGGGAAATGAAATCTTTCTGCATGGGAAATAAAAGTAAAGGTATGTTATGATTAAAAAATTAAAGATCTCTTTAATTAGCTTCAGTCATCTTTAGTATCACCAGAAATGGAAAGGTGGTGAGAGCAGGGGATATGAAAACTGCTAATCCTTCAAATGCTAGTGAGGAGTTGTGATAAAGCCCAACTTTGTGGTAAGCATTTAAAGGGCCCCTTAATTAGTTTTTCTGGAAAGTTCACTGATGAAATGCTGGAATAATGATCCCATATGTTCAAAAATGTCTAGTCATTAGCCAGCATGGTGACTGAACATACAAATGCATTTGCCTTTTAGATATTTCAAGAGCGGCTGGTGCTGCTGCTGATGCTGGGGAGTTCAGCTCTTTGTTTTGCTAAATCACATGGCGGCTTTCAGGACTGAATCATTTTCTTAGTCACACTGTGAGCATCAGTTCCCAGCAAAGAGAGGAGAATGATCATGTTCGAAGTGGAAAGGGCAGAGGGTTCAAGAGGGATGGGTTTGTTTTGTTCTTTTTCTGTTTTCTGTCCTGGCCCTGGTCCACCAAAACGTGCAAGAATCTGGAGTAAATTAGCAGAACAAGTGCAGGACTGGCAGCCAACTGTCAATTAATTATTGAAAGCATGAAAAACGTTTTTATTAACCCTAAAGCACCCTAGGTTTTCAGACAGCTGCTCAGGTATATTCTAAAATAAATGTCCTCACCTCATCTTTTTGTAACTGTGACAAACAAGTATCCTGTCTAACAGAGGTGGTGACTGGGATCCTGAGACTGTGACTTGCTGAGGACAAGAAATCTCTTGGCCAACACCTCAGGTCTGAAGTTACTGACTTTCACTCACTGAGACCATGGTCTGGAAGACTTGAATAATCTTCTCTAAACATTTTGATGCAAGTTTACCTGGTCCAGCTCAATGAAATGAAAGACTTCTCATTGACTTAATTATGATTATATTAGGCTTAAGTTAAAAATAAGAAGCAGGTTTAGAGGTAAGTTAAGAAAAATTAAAAGGAGAGGTATTTCTGCAGATGGGATTTCAGACTGGTAGGTTTGAATGCAGAGAAACTGACCAAAGCTGTTCCAGTTGGTGTGACTAGGAAAAAGACCTTGCATCAGTAGTAATGAGACCACATGAAAATACAAAATAAAATGAGTTTTGGACCAATAGAAGACATGGAGGGAGGAACAGCGCAAGTAATTCTAACAATTTCAAAACAACCAGGAGATCTTCAGCAGACCTTATTTTCAGTAGGCAAGAAAAAAAATTAAAAAGAAGATATATTGAAAAGATTCTTGAGTTTAATATCGCAAGAATAAACATCTCAAATCTGATTTAATCTTTGTCCACTGGAGTGCTTATTTTTTCCCTTCTTACAACTTCCCTTTTAAAGTCTAGAGGACAGACGAAAATGCAGAATCAATAAACATACAACGATGTCTTTTTATTGGTCTCTCTTCCAGTGTTTGATGGAATTACAGGAAAAAAACGAAAGGTGTTTCTTAGGATAAAGTCTAACACATTCTTCTTTTTAATCGTATTTCCAAGCTAAGGCAGTGTGATTAGGTATTCTCTTTGTCCTGTGGCTCCCTGGAATCAAGAGTCTCAGCTCCAGGGGACATTTTCCTTCACTTACAGTAGAAGGACCCACATCAAGTTCATTTTTTATGACTTCCATAATCATGTATGGATTGTCACAGTGTGGGAGCTGGAGTTAATTTTAACTGAATTGTGGCCTAGAAAATATAGTTGCTTAATAAGCCTGAAATATACATCAGATCAGAATTTCCATTTCCAAAATTTGGAATGAGTTACTCATCTGTGAAGCTGACAACAGCTTCCATGTTTAAGTGCTAAACAGCTTTTATTGAGCCAACTTTTAGAAGGTGCTAATATCTAGATCCACATGTCTTCTATGTTTGCAATGGCGAATTCTCAAAAAGAAGCATAATTTGGCTCAAAATGAGTTGATATAACAAAAAAGTTCACATTTTTCCTATGTCATTCTTGCCTGAAACAGATATAGAGGCAATTTATTCAGAATAAATTATTGCCAGTCTTAGCTAAAATAACTTGCTCTGTGAAGCTTCCTCATGTATGTAACCAAAAGGAGCTGTCTGGTTACATCTGTTTTTGCACATCTTTCAAATATATCACACACAATATCCAGAATTTGGGAATATTGTGTCACCAGTGACACTGTCTAGGGAACTCTGAGTTCATAAACCAAAGAACAGATGATATGCATCCATTTATGTAGTTTTTCCATCTGTGACAGATACAATATTGTTAATATTCTTCATTGTATTATTTAATGACAGTCTTCATTTAATAAATGATGGCAGTATAATTTAATACAAAAAGGTATTTCTACATGGGAGGTTGCAAAATGTTCTTCATTTTGCTTAACTGTTTAAGGACACCTTGAGAAGGAAGAAACAATGACATTGCTTATGAAAAACTGAAGAACGTGTATTGGTCACTTGAATTGTAATGTGGCATTACACGTATTTGGACACGCTATTTAGTGGCAGATGCAGAAAATTCACAGAATCTGGATTGAAGTTCCTTTGCTTTTAGCTCATTTATCAGTCCACTCATTTTCTTTGTGGCACAAATGCACTGATCTGCTTCACTCTCCCATTTCTCAGAAGTGTGTCCTCTCCTTAAGTAACTCTGTCATAAACCCAGACATTGACCAAGCACCACGCAGCCATAATGGGGGGATGTTTGGAGTGATGATGTTTGTCTTCCCAAGTAACCATTATACATGATGGGACCCTGCTCTCTTGGAGATGGCTGAACACCTGCCTGCCCATGAGAAGTAGGGAATTAATTCCTTGTTTTGTTTTTCTTTGTGTGCATGGCTTTTTCTTTCCCTATTAAACTTCATGACAACACATGAGTTGTCTTTATGACAACACATGAGTTTTCTAGCTTTTACCCTTCTGATTCTCTCTGTGATCCTGCTGGAGGGGGAGTGAGTGAGTGGCTGCGTGGGGCTTGGTGACTGGCTGGGGTTAAACCACGACAACTCTCCAAGACTGTTGTTGCTCCTCTAGTGCCTCACAACTAGGCAAACCCACTGCAAGACCCCCACCAAGGATCCACGTTTTCTTGTCTTACCTGGTCTGTTCCTCCTTTGGTGGCTATAGAGGTTGACACACACAAATTTGCTTTTGCAGGAAGAGGAGAAGATAAGAGGAAGACTGGAGATCTCCAGGCTCTTCACAGGGGGTAACAGTAAGCTTTGTGGCACTCTACTTTTCTTCTTCTATTTTTTCCAGAAGGTGGTTTGGCTAGAAAACTGTCTGAACTGCACTAAAGGGCCGGGGATAGAAAGAGCTATTTTTTTTTGCTTCTCAGCTAGCCAGCTGCATCTTCGCTCACATTTCTGTCTAGGTCTGCAACAACACAAGCTGGGGTGTTTTCCTTTCTTGTGTGTGTTACCCATGTTCTTGTGTAGAGCTTACATCAATGTCAATCCAGCAGTCTGCTTCCAGGATTGGGCATCTTGCAGAGTGTGGACTGCAAGGTTGTGTGGGTGTTTCGAGAAATGTTTGTGTCTTCTTTCTTTCTGATAGTCTATTGCATACCTCTGAAAGAGGTAGAAGAATTTGTATCAGTTATCAAATCTTTGCTCTTTTGGAAACATCAAGCTTTTCAGATTGGCCTTCTGGCTGAGCCCACGTGTTAGAGTTGGGGAATGCAACTGAGGCATTCTTAGTGCATGATGATGTAAATACCTGGTGAATGGGGTCTGGGGATTTTCAAGGCTTGTTTGCAAGGCAGACCACAGCAGAGTAGTTTCCAGCAGGCAAGGTGTAGGATTTCAAAGTCTTAGGTCACAGAGTCCAAAAATGACGCCTAGCATTTCTGTACTATGCTTTACTAGATGAAATCTCAGATTCATCCTCAGCAGATGTACACTGCCAGTGCTGGCTTTTGTAAGGAGCCTGTTACTCAATGAATTTTCTATGTTTCATCAGAGCAGAACTGTGGGAAACATCACATGAAAGTAATACATCATATAAAAGATATTAAAAAGGTGAAAAATATACCTGTGGGAATTGTCTCATAATTTTATTATCCAAACCTCAAGAATTTGCCAAACAGGGCTGTAAATCTCAGAGGACTGGCTATCTCACAAAATTTCTGCTGCTTTGCTAAGGAAAATAAGACAAATGCACATTTTAATTTGTTGCTTCTGTTTCTAGTCTGTAACTAAGCAAAGGAAGTACAGAGGCATATGAAAATGAAACCGAGGAAGAAAAGGAACTGCTTTTCTAAACATCTTGGCATTTGGCCAGGTCTTTTTGGTGATGTAAATTGGGAAAACTGTTGGAAAGCTAAGAGCCTCTTTAGATTACACCACATGAGAATCTGGCATGTAACATTTGACAGGTTTTTGGAATTTAGATTTTCAAGAGACAAAATATAAGGCTTTTATTTAGGTACTCAGGTGCAAATACAACCTGAGCTCTTCTTAGTTGTCTGAAAATATCTAGCTCTTTAAAAACAAGCTCAAAGAATTAACACACAAACTAGCCAGAGATCCTGCTGTATCAACATTATAGCATCACTTTTGCATAGTCATGCCTATCATAGTTCAACGACTGCCCCCATATCCCCCTTTTTAAGCTAAATTCAGCAGTAACTGACTAATTAAACAATACTGAGATGTATTTCAGAACCTATTGACTAAAAAGCTATATTCTTTCAAAGCTGAAAGTGTTGCCTTAGGGGAATTAAGTCAGCCCTTTAAATTTTTTAGTAGCATGGCTTTCTGCTTAATAGGTTTTGAAATACATCTCAAACTCACTTAATTAGTTATAGTGTATTTTAGCCCTGGAAAGTGGTTGGCTTTCTCCAGGCATGGACACCAACTAGTAAGGTTTGCTGAAGGCGTCCCACTTGCATACCAGGCTGGATATGTCAGTGTTCCCTGCAGGTGCAGCAAGGCAGATGATAGTGGAGTGCCAGAAACTGGATGTCACTAATGGGGAAAGACCAACCTGCTGCTTGAAGCACCTTGTGCGAGGGTTTACATGCATGCTAAGTGTCTCAGGTCCCCTTGACTATCTTGACTGGCTTTCCATCAGCAATGTTGAAAGCCAAGGCAGTGCTGATGAGATCCTGTTGCTGCAGAGGGTGTCAAAGGTAATTTAAGGCTTTGTGGGATATTTTGCTTGAGAAATGTGCGGGATCTCTGCAGTCAGGCATCATCTCTGACTGCCCTGTATATATGTCTCAAATACTTCAGGACAGCTCATGCAGTCAGACACATATGTACATATGTTTAGGCAACTAAATTTTATCTGGTGTGCCTGTACACACCTAAATTTCTGAGCTCCTTAAGCCATCCCAGCCTCAGGAAAGTGCTCTGCCTGTACCTGGTCTGCACGGTGGAAAAGCAGGGAGAGTCCTGCTGTTTTCGGACTCGTAAATCTTCCCTCCTTCGAAGTAGAAGCAAAGGTGCTCTGCTAGGCTCCTGGTCACTTCTCTCTGTGCTCACTGGCCTGAACCCACAGCGGTGCTCTCCTTCGTCTTCACAGAGGAGAGCATTCAGGCTAGTGTTAATGAGCTGCGTGCTTAATTACCTGTAGGTGCTACTTGAAACTTATTGGTTTTACACTAGAAAGGTAAATTCATATAATTCAGCAGCATCCTCTGCCACAAAAACTACTTAGAACAAATGTCTATAGATATCACATTGCCCTTCAAAATCAGGTATCACTCTCTCTGCTTTTATCATAACAGATAATTTGTTAATACTTACATTAGTCAGTTCTCTCACTGAGGTCTATTATTAGTCAATAGCATGCTCATTTTCTAATATAGCATATACAAACTTAACCTGTCTATTAGATTTATGGGTGCTATTTTTTTCTGAGTCTTGTCTACTGCTTATTTTCTTCAGAGCTGTTTTTTCTTTCTGAAACCACACAGAGACATATTTTGAGAAAGACTTTGACTAACAGCTGTTTGACCTGCCAGGTTGGAAACCTTTTCTGCTGGTTCTGTTCTACTGCCAGACTGAAACAGTATGAAAATACACAGATTCAGGTGATTCTTCTGAGTATTGACACTAAGATTTTTTGAACAGAATTTTAAATATACCTTCTGAAACTATGGCTAAAGCAGGGACATAACTGATCCGGGAACTTGCCAGAAATCACTATCTTTTCTGTCACTGTTTCCGTTCCTCATTTTCCCCAAAAATTCTTTGTTTTGTTTTTGAGTGTTTTTGAAGCAACTGTTAGACAAGGAATAATTCAAGTAAAACAAAAATTATTCTAACCTCCCCTTCAAATTCAAGCAAAGCATACTGTAAATAATTCCAGAGAATTTCAGTGCTCAACAGTTTTTGAGCCCTTTAAAATCTGTGCAAAGCCACAATAAGAGAGGAAGACAACTACCCCCTCCCCTATCAATAAGGAAAATGAGCTTAAAGATAAATTTTGCAGTTATTATTTCTGTTATTTCTGTTATAAACAAATATCAGTCTATCTGCAACAAAGCCAACATTAACAAAAAATATATAATAGTATACAAACCATAGTCAATTCTGAAAGCTGTAATTGGTCATTATGATGAAGTCAGATAAAATCCCCATTCCTTCTCTGATAAAGACTTGATAGAGGAGTAGGTAGGAAGTTATTGGTAAGACAGTGACTGACCCAGTGACAGTGATTGGACTCGTGTGCCTGTGCTAGGACATATTTAAGTCTGAGCAGGCCTGGAGTATTCAAAGGCACAGGCTGCCTCTGATCTGGGATACCTACATGTGCTACAGCATCATTTTCTGTAAACCTAATCCCTGAGCAGAGCTGTCTGAATTATGTGCCAGGACTCGTTTTGTTTGATGATCTCAAGTACTTTTTTCTGCTTACAGCTTACTCACAAATGGCTTTGAAATTTGTTTAGATTTGTTAACATTTTTGTGGGCATAAAGAAACTGTAAATTAAATAATTAGCTGCTATGGTAAGGTGATGGCATATATTTATGGCATAGGAATAGTGTCTGAACTCTAGTGATACTGTCCCTGTTCCATAACTGGACAGTCTGCAGTTTATAGGCAGTGGTCTCTGCCCTGTTCAGGGCATTCAGAAATATTTGTTACTGCTTGAGAAAAAAATAATTAGTTGCACTGCTAATAATGTTATAGATGCTTGTTCTAACCAATATTTATGAGGTTTTTACTCTCCATTACTGATCCCACAGCTCTCAGCATTATGCCAGACTGCAGGGACACCAGTGAAACAAGCCACTGGGCTTGGACTGCATTTTAAAAAGTTTGTTTTCTTTTCTCTGCTTTTTGTGAAAGCAAACCACTTATGAGAAGATACCAGTCATCAAAGAAACAGAGACAATAAAGGTAGGGTTGGGTGTTGCCCTTAGTTCTAGGAGGATGTATTATCTATGGGTGGGAACTTTTACTATTTTAATGCATCTGCATAGGCCTAGTGGGTTTTTGTTCTGTTTGTCCTGAGCCTGGCAGTCACAGAGTATTAGGAAGAGCTGAATTAACTATTCCAAGGTAAAACATATTGAACATTGACCTTTTGCTATTTTTATTTCCTTAGGAAGCATGCTTCCAGCAAGAAAGGAGCCTTTTTTTTGGTTGTTTTGTTTTTAGAAATCAAGGATTAATAATATTTCATTTTACCAAATTTTCCCACACTCATCTTTCAGGTTTGCTTAGGAAAACAATTTTCCCATACATTTTTAATTCCTTTCATAATTTTCCTTGAACAAACAACAATACCCTTTTCTTACTTATGCTAATAAGCGGAACTCAGTTGTAATGAAGAAAAGAAATATTTGTGTTGCAGCAGAGCAAAGTTTTAATATTTTAAAGTGATCTAGTAACCCAGTAAAATAAAATTGACTTCCTTTTATTAATGAATGCTTTCAAATGAGCAGATCAGTTAACATGTGCAAAAAGTTCTGCTGGACTGTTTTGACTCACGATTTCTTGTGCCTGGACTATGCAGTATATTAGCACACTTATTTATCTTTCCTTGCTGAAATAGTGTTCCAGAATATGAACTGGATTTGTTAAAAAAGACTGGGAGGGTTTTTTTGATTTTATCAAATAGTGTTCTGGGCACAAAAATGTGCTCTAACTGACTGGGTCTTGCCTCACTTCCTCGGAATCAGTACAGTGGGAATCTTCCCCCTCCCCCCCACCTCTTTCTTTCCATGAACAGTAGGGACTGAAACTACAACTCTTCCACCACAAACAAACCACTTGCCCTGAGTTAAGTATTTGGCTTCAACAAAACAAGGGCATATCTTGCTATAGTTTGTTGAGATAACTGGGTTTTTGGAGATCGGTTGTAACAACTAATCCACCATGGCAAAATACAAATGTGGCAAAATTTATCATAGAATCATAGAATCGATTGGGTTGGAAAAGACCTCCAAGATTATCGAGTCCAACCCTTGATCCAGCTCCAGTCTGTTTACTACATCATGGCACTAAAGGCCACGTCCAATCTCAGTTTAAAAACCTCCAGGGATGGTGAATCCACCACCTCTCTGGGCAGGCCATTTCAATGCTTGATTGTGTGTGGCCAGTCTTCGCGAACGAAGATATGGGAAAGGTCTTTTACCTTTCAAGCCTGCGCAATGGATTTTTT
>JAWWLV010000121.1:53893570-53912931 GCA_035041135.1 Platyrinchus mystaceus
TGCTGGCTCATGTTGAGCTTCCTGTCAATCCAAACTCCCAGGTCCCTTTCTGCCTGGCTGCTCTCCAGCCACTCTGTATCCAGCCTGTAGCACTGCAGGGGGTTGTTGTGGACAAAGTGCAGGACTCGGCACTTGGCCTTGTTGAACTTCATCCCATTGGATGTTACCTTGTTGTGGGAATCTCCCATCTGTTCTTTCCAGTTCACCAAATTCTCCTGCACCTTGCCCCTTTCACAGCCCACCCACTTACCCAGCACTCCCAGGAGTCAGTAGCACCACCTTGCTGACAACATCCAACAGATGTAAAATTGCTGCCTTTTGTCTGCAGCACTGGCCATGCCCTGCTAAAGGGGGCAGCTGCAGTCCACCAGTGTGGACTGCCTCCACTATCCACTGCTCTGGTCTCAAGGCCTTTTCTCCAGCACATTTTCAGGTCTAAATCATAAACAGCATGTGTATTTTACTACTTATGCTTTTAACTACATTGTTATTAACTTACTGCAAGTCCAATATAAATAAACCTAATTACTTGTCTTTTACCTTTATTTGTCTGAATGATGTGTCAGTTTTTCGTTTGCTTTCTCAAATAACGGAAAAAGTGTGTACAAATTTTATGAGTTAGTACTAAATGGCTAAAGTAGACACAATTAGGACCTGGGAGCCTCTTTGGACTAATTATAGGACACAGTGTGTCAGTTCCATTTAACTTGCTCAAGTCCAGCCTGGACCAATGGTAACAAAGAGCCTTGCATGGCGACTGGCCAGTGTTATGGAGTGTAAAATTAGTGGGCTGATCCTTGCCCCTGTTCCTCCTAATGGACAGATGTTCATACAAACACCCTCACCACCGTCACCTGCTGGCACCCTCAGCCAAGGCATGAGGGATGGCAACTCTCCTGATCTCCCCTTCCCCTCTCCGTACTGATCACTCCCCTGTAGCCCTGTGACTGAGTTCCAGGTTATGAGAGGCTTTTCCTGTGTGGGCTGCAGCCCCAGAAGTGATTTTGCAGGGAGCCAAAATGCACCACACTGGGAAGCTGTATGCACTGAACGAAGTCCACGATCAGCACAATGCCTAAGGGTATGCCTGCTTTTCAATAAAGTTGTGCAGCAGACATCAAATCGAGCTTGCTGTTTAGTACTGTGCTGCTTTCAGGCTGGGAGGATCAGTTTTAAGAAGTAGACATCTCAGGTTATGCAGGAAAGGGATTTTTTTATTGTTGTTCTTATGGTTTTTTTCTCCCTTTTGTAAAGGGAGTAAGTAAATATCTTATTTGTTTGAAAAGGTAATACTCTGGTTAGGTAATCTGTTGTTTTGAAGGACCTTGCTTATATTAAAGAAAACAGTATCTGTATCTATCCAGCTTAGCTATTTGCAGGACACTTATCCCTGCAGTGTCTGAGAGCCAAGCATGATCATTAAGGGAAATGCTAACATGTTGAAATCCTAAATGAGAACTGCATTATGGGATAAGTTCAATTTCATGTCATAGTGGGAAAACTACAGCCTTGCTGAAGATGAGCGGAGTATTGAATCCAAGCTGTATTAACTTTGTGTGCTGTGATTTCCACCCCCCCCCCCCCCACTTTTAACTTTCTGTTTGTTAGAGACTTTAGATCTTGATGGGTTATAAAGCTTGAGGCGGGGGGGAAAAATTATATAATAAACCCAAGCAGCATCAGTAGATTGGAAAGCAAGAACAACCTGCCACTCTGTGAGCAGCAGCTGATGAAGGATACAAAAGGAAATGATTGACACCAGCATACAAACACACGCCCTGACTAGACACAGCAACGTAGCTCAATTGCAAAGTTATATCCTGTGACGAGATGAAGGAATACAGGCTTTAAAAGTAAACCACTTTGTGAACATAAACTCCCCATATATTGCAATGAGTCCCTGGGGAGCAACAGTGTGCCCCGTGCCCCTCCTTTGCTCCCGCTCGCTACAGATCCTGCTTCACAGGCTGCAGGAAGGTTCAAACAAGGTCAAAGTGTCTGGCTTCTTGGCAGGAGCTGTCCTTTCTGCAAACTTAATAAATGGGGTCCAGGTGCAGAAGTCATTCTTTGCAAATATGTCCTCCATTGCGCCTGTAATGTTTTCCATTGCTGGGGCTGGAGCTCCCAGGTTGTATTAGTCCCCTGCTGATCAGAAAGGGGTTTGACAACGACCAGTTGCCAAGAGAAGGAACTTAATCAAATTAGAACACATAAAATTTCCGAAAAACATACTGTGAATTCAGCACTGCATGCAGCTGCCTAGAGCAGAGGTCTTGAACACCCTGCCCATAGGCTGGAGTTTTATTTCTTTGTGGGCCATATGGCACATGAAGCTTGGAAACATGCTTACTTTAGTAATAAAATGCTGCTCACCCACCTGGCTACAAAGCTAACCTCTAAAAGCAAGATAAGCATAACAGATAAAGAGTTCTCTTCCTTATGTGAAATGGGAACTCTGGGAAAAATTAATTCCTTCCTACACTTTCTTCCTTTGCACTGCACTGCATTGGGATATTCACTCTGAAGTGTAATAATGATATAAATCTCTGTCAAAATGACCAATTTTTGTCAAATGAACTAGGAAAGAAGAAAGAAACATAGGTCTGGAAGAGACTTTCTAAACCAACAAACGCAGTTACATACTGTCACTGGTAATAACCTTATTACAATATGACCAGTCAAGCCTAGTTTGAGTTGAGAAAAAATAAAGCTACTGAAGGGAAAGGTGGGACTTGCTGATGGGAAGGAAACTCAGAAGCTAGAAAGTTAGGGCTGAAAGGAAGAAACAATTAAGGGATAGGGAAAGGGGATGAAAAAAGTGAAAAAAAAAAAAGCTAAATAGTGGGAGAAAGTATGAGGCTAACAAAAACAAAACAAAACAAAACAAAAAAAAAAAGAAGAGAGAAAATGGCCCAAATACTTCTGAGGCATATTTTCTTGCTGATGGTGATTGGTATGACTTGAATGGCTGCTGATGACAGCTATGAGACTTGTTATTGCATATGAGACATATGCCAGTTCTGATTGTAGTATAACTTCCTCCATAATGTCACTGCTGTTGTGTAACAGGTAATAAATTTTCATTTGATGATACTTGCTTCCTGGGAACACTTGCGTTTTACTTGGGGAGTTACAAAAAAGTGGTGTTTTATCTTGAGTTTTACTGAAAACATTTTTTACCTGTACATTCAGAAACACAAATAGTGTATTTGCACAGTTAAATGCAACACATGCAGGCTGTGTCTAGTTATGGACCACAAGCCCATAAGAGGCATTATTTCTCTTCCTGACTGGATGAATTATGCAGCTAGTCATTATGGGTCAAGCTCTGAATTGTACCATGCTGCATTACTTCATCTCTGCGTTGTTCAGTCAAAGACAAAAAAACTCACAAAACTCACAAAAAAACTCACCATGGGATTTAGATGTCTACCCTACTCTATATTCAATTGAGATATTTGCAAGATACAATTTAATTGGATTTTCATACTGGTTGGAGCTTAAAATCAAACTTCATTATTGGCTCACTCAAATGACAAATACATGGCAAGTTGTGAGTGACTTTGGATGGGATAAATGAACCTAATGAATTAGTCATCCAGCTGTGTTATGAATACAATTTTTTTCAAGAATGTTTGCTTTCAACTTGCCAAGCAATGCTTCAGCTTTTTATGGTTTTGCAGCAATTTTGAGCAAAACCTGGCAACAATACCTAACTCAATGTTAGCTTTGTCCTATGCAGAATGGCTGGTAGGCTGGTCCCAGTAAGCTGACATTCCTTTGCAAATTGGTCAGGACTTAAAACTATCTTCTGTCACTGCCCCTCATTTCACATTAACCTTAACTGATGCCCAGAAGGACCTAACTGCAGGGCACTGGAAACAAATGTACCAGAAATCCATCCTTCCACAGTTTTACCACCAGGCATTAGATATATCAGAGATCATTCTATTTAATTTATGAGGTGTGAGAATCAAATAACCTATATAAAAATTTATGTTGTGTCTCTAGATGTCCAATCAAGATTGAAATATGTCTGGTTAACTTCCAAATAAATTGAATCCTCCAGAGTTTTCACTGAATTTTTCTCCCAGGCTAGAGTATGATTGAGTTTTATAGGTTTAACAGTGTGAAGTAGCACCTTAGAGAGAGTAGAGTTGAGACATTTGCCCATACCATAGGCATATGCTATTGTTTCAATACCAGTGAGGGGAACTCACTTTAGAGGGAGTTTATGATTCTGCTTTGCCTGTAATTACCGATTAAAATGGTACCATAGCAACATTTGAAGAGAATCAAGCCCAGTCTGCTGAGGGATAGAGGTAATGTTGTGGGAAGTATTTTTGGATGCTTCTCAGCCAGAAAAAATTCAGTCATCATCTTCAGGTTAACTGGGATTGGAGAAAAGGAAACTTAATTACACTTTTGAGTCACATTCTCCCAGACAGATGAATGGGATGCTGACACTTGTGCATCCTTTTGGCCAGAGACCCCTCTTATCAAAAACATAAGCAAAACATATATGAAAGCAAATTCAGGCACCCTCCTGCAGTGTGCCTGTTGCAGGGAGCCCTGCGAGCGGCTGGGACACATGCCAAGGAATTGCCATCTTGGTGGGATGCACGGGTCTTTCCTTGTGGCTGGGGTTGGTGCATCAGGCTGTGCCAGACTTTCACGCTTCTCGACTGCAGTGCAAGAGGCGGAGCTGAACATGGGACAACTTTGTCTATCCTGGAGAGGGTGATGTACAAATAGTCCCTCTGGATATGGGTGTACGTTTCCCCTTTGGTACCTCCTTTTTGTTGCTGTTATATCACCATGCCTTGAAATGTGGGTGGTAGCTCTGGGTAAGGGTGTGTTATGGTTTAACCCTGGCCGGCAACCAAGCCCCGTGCAGCTTCTTGCTTGCTCCTGCAGCAGTGGGACTGGGGAGAGAATTGAAAGACTAAAAGCCAGAAAACTTGTGGATTGAGATAAAATCAGTTTAATAGGTAAAGCAAAAGCCATTCATAGAAGCAAAGCAAAACAAGATTCAGTCACCTCCAGGAAAGCAGGGCTCCATCATGCATAATGGTTGCTTGGAAGTCAAATGCCATAACTCCAAATGTCCCAGCTTTTCTCCTTTTTCTCTTTACTTTATATACTGAGCATGATGTCATATGGTATGGAATATCTCTTTGGTCGGTTTGGTCAGCTGTCCATGTTGTGTCTTCTCCCAGCTTCCCATCCAACCCCAGTCTCCTTACCTCCGTGGCAGTAAAAGCAGAAAAGACTTGGCACTGGGTAAGCCCTGCTCAGCAATAACAAAAACATCTCTGTATTATCAACCTTTTATTCCTCACAAACCCAAAACACAGCCACAGCCCATACTGGCCACTGTGAAGAGAATTAACTCTATCCTAGCCAAAACTAGCACAGGGTAGAAAGTTTTATTTTTGCCTTGATGTGAGTATAATGTAGTTGAGCTGAGGACAATACACAGGAGAGCAGATCCAACACTAGCAATGCTTTAGGAGTGATAGGGACAGGAAATGGTCAGGGGACAAGTTCAACAAAAGAATTGGTTGTGCAAACCCTGATCACAAGAGATTAAGTAGATATTAAGCAGAAGTCAATTGCAAATTCTTCAGTATTGCTGAGCCTAAACCTGGCATTTTTAACACTCTTCGTCCATCCGTAGAAAACACTTGTGGTAATGTTAATCACACCTTACTAGCTGGCAAAGGAATCTGTGCAAAGACTGTACACAAGATTGGTTTTTTCTTCTGAAAGTGGCAAAAGCAAGATTGGAGAATTGGCAGAAGAACTGTGGTCTCACAACCCATTATTTTTTTTCCCTGAAATTTTTACTTTACTCTGTTAAATCTGGGGCAGGACTTATGTTTTACACTCTAGGGAAGCAGCTTTGCCTTACCTTTCACATTGCGTACCATTTCAGGCTTTGACTTGATGATTGTCATGAATTTGTAGGGTAGGCAAAACAGCAAAACAGAAACATCTAAATCTCTGATCTTTTTGTGAAAACTTAAAACTGGCACAATGATTAGTGTTCCTTGGGGCTGTTAAATCCTGTGGGAGCTCTTGAAAATTATAACAGATTTCAATGACTGTGTGTAGCGAATATGACCCATGATTCCACCTATGTTTTCCTTTAGGTTTTTTTTTTTTTAATTCCTACCCCTCCACTTTGCTCCTTTCATCAGCTCTTTTTAACTTTGTCCTGCCCTTGATTTTTTCCTGGAATAATCTAGCTCTCCTGGGCTCAGTCTTCATTAAAAAGGAAAAAAAGTTATCTAACGTGTCTTACCTAACAGCCCTGTTTTTTCCAGTAAAGGTGAGAAAGGTGATTTTCTTTTCAGGCCTGCCAATTCTTGTCTTTTCTTCTGAGATTGCTCACCAACGAGGAGATGGCTTTGTGCTGTGAATTCCTCTTTCACCGTTCTGCTCAGAATTGGGTCATGACCACCATATTGTACCAAGGTTGCCGTGCAGCTATCCGTTCAGAGAGATTTCCAGTGAAGAACCAGTAATATTTTTTCCTTTGAAGTGTTGATAACAGCTATTGTTGGGTTCTTCCTGTCCTGGGTGAGTTTACATAAGTGACTGTGTATGTGTGTGAGATAGCAAAGGGGGAAGAAGCAGATGGAAGAGTAGTAGTAACTGGAGAGTGGATGAGTCCACAGCACATGGGTAAAGGAAACGCTGGGAGAAATAATTACTGCTGTAATCTGATTTGCTAATAATCCATTTATAAAACAGTTATGATATATACTTGTAGGAATGTGACTGATCATAACGACAAATGGTATTACTTCCTCCCCTCCCACTCTGTATTAAGGAACCTTAATTACTTGATGGCTCAAGACTGTGAGTGACTCATGCTACAAAAAGTCAGATGCTCATAGCACATAATGGAGCTCTTGAAAAGCTTTTATAATGATGGCGGGCTTGCACTACCTCCCTCCCCTATATCCCTCTTTGCCAAAGAGTTATTAGGTAATTTAAAATAATTAAAAAGGAAATAATTAAAAGATTTTACACACACAGAAATAGCACTTGCAGCTAATTATGTAAGTCTATCACTTCTAACAGTGGAACACAGTTACCATTATCAGAGAATTGCGTTTGAATTGTGACGGATAATCCTCTGGTCCCATGTTACACTCTTGCAAGTGGGAACTGGTTGTCTAGGTTTTTACAGGATGAAAGAGGTGTATGGAGCCTGTGCTCTAGCCACAGCTCTGCTGTAAGAGGTTTCTGCTCAACTTTGTTCCCTGCAGATTTTTACCTAATTAAAACATAGCAGGGAACGAAAACTCCTCCATCTAATCTTAATGTGTTTGCACAGGGTGTTCTGCTAAACGCACAGGAGTTCCTGCACGTTTGCAACTCCCTGTGGGCTTGGGATGCCAGAGTAACTTCCTGATGGGGGACTATAGACATGGGTCATATTAAATGAAGTAAATGACAAAATTATCCCATGAGCTTGCAATCAGTAGCATGGACATCATCTCTATAAATGTGGTGATAGGGGTATGAGGTAATAATTTTGTTATTGAATAGCAACATAGAGCTTTCATGTGGATTATGGCAGCTGCTTAACAGTGCAAAAAAATTTACATTGTAATTTTATCACAAGAAGCTAATATCTTACCCAAATAAAGCCTTAGACACTTTAGGCATTCAGAATCTAATTATTCAGAGACAAAATTGGCCAAAAAAGTGAGACAAACCTCACTTTTGAAAAATACCGGTAATATATCACTGCTGATAATCAGAATGCCACTAACAGTGGAGAGTCACTAATCCAAAGAGTATGGCCAAACTGTGAAATAGCAGCTAAAAATAACCATACTTTTTGGATCCCTTGACTTTTTATTTGGTTTTGACCTCTTCTCCTCAATTTCCAGTGACAGGGACTGGAGTCAAAGCTGTTTTTTTGTGTCTGAGATGTCCTGGTCCCTATGGATGTGAGGGAACACCTGCCTGGACAGGCTAGGTAGCATCAGTTTTGGTGCCTTTTTCCTCTTACCTGCCCGTTCTTCATCCACACCATGTAATGTATAAACCCATTGTGCAGGGGCAGATATTGGTTGAGAGACTGATTCACTGCAGAGGCTTAACAGGAGGTGGTGTGGAAGAAGGAGACTGGAAAGGTTGAGTAGTTTGGAGTACCTGTGTACTATATGACATCAGCCTTTAGACTAGTGGGTGGGCATGGGGCTTCTCTGACTCTCTCCCCCACTGCGTGGATGACAAAACACATCAGCTTCTGTCAGTGCTTTTCAGGCTGTGGCCAATGAACCACAAATTTGTCCAGGAAGCCACAGATAGTGCTCTGTGAAGACATAATAAACATTGTCTTTCACATCATTATTATATAGCTTTTTATTGCAAACTGAGAAGTAAAACTTTCAGTTTTTCATTTGGCAAAAATACTGAGGATTTACTTAAAACATAACCGGAGAATTAATTCCTTCTTGTTGATATATAAATTTCCCAACAGAGAGAATTGCCCAGGTGCTAAGCATGGATGGAGACCTGCGGTATACTCCACTTGGCAAATCGTGGACCAAGCTTGGTCTGGGTCCCAGCTCTCCTTTGTCAAGGGCACTTCCCTAGTGATATTTGCCAGAATCTTCCTGATGCCCTATAGAGGCATTGAGGAGTGTTCAAAGTAGAAAGTTCATTTAGCCACTCCATTATGGGCTCTAGAGAAGTTTGTATCTCTCTGTTTTTTGTCTGTAGATGAAACAGAGAGAAAGGAAACCAGCTTCTGTGAGCGCCTGCAAGGTTTGCATATTTGGTTGTAATATGGGCTAACAGCAATTTCCTGACATATGAAATGCTTTTTGAGTTATGGAGAGATTGTGCTTTCTAAAAGCTAAGCATTATAATCATCATGCAGTACTTTAGGAGTGGTGTAAGAGAGGTTGTATTAAATACCATCATTAATGATCTAAAAGAAAAAAGTGAGAAGAACATGATTACAAAATTCAGAGGATATTGAATTAGGAGGACTAGAGAGAAAATGAGATAATAAAAAGAGACCTAAAGAGATTATAAAGGTAGGCGGGGGTTTTTATAGAAACTAAGATTCATCCTGGAAAACTGCAGGATAATAAATCTGAGGGAAAATAATTTGAAACACATATCTCCAAGAGGAAGAAGGAACCTTGGAAGCAGTAATTCTGAAAGAAGTAAGATGATAATGGTTAGCCAACCAAGCCTGAATTTGCAATATCATAAAGCTGCAAAATGTCCAATATAATTTTCAGTTGCAAATGCCAAACTATCATGTCATAAGACTGATAATCTTTTTTGCAAACAGTTTATTGCAACCAAAAGCAGAACAGCTCAAGCAGTTTTCAGCTCTGAGAAGTGAGTTTTGATCTATTAAGTCACTGTGCAGTGTCCTCAGTAAAACTAATATCCATTTTAAATGTTTCAAGATATTTTCTGAAACTGGTGAGATTCTATTTTGTCCATGCTACCATGTCTGTCACACAGACCCACCATGGTCTTCAGCTGCTGTCCACTCAGTTGTATGAAGCAATGTTGATAGCAACTATCACACACTTTCTTTTACTCTTCCTCTTAAGGGAAAGGTTTGCATGTGTGGTTGGAGGCTGAAGGAGAAAGAAGGGGGGGATGCTTGCCTGTTATTTACCGAAATGTGCAAAGGGCTTACACTGGCAATGGGTGGGTTGAAAATCTACCCTTCACTGGGAATGGGCAGTGGGGAACAAGTGGTAGAATTTATGGTGGTTTAAATTAAAAAGTTTCATTCTGCAGTTGAGCTGGGTTAAGAGCACACAGGCAAGTTATTACTACAGCTTGTCTGAGGAGAGAAAACTCATAAATTTGTAGTAGTTGAAGACTTTTGTGTTGCCCTCATTATACCCTCAGTTCCTTGGCCCTGGACCAGCAGCTCTCTGTGATATTTCCATTGAGCTACAGCAGAGCAGTAGACGGCAAAACGTTCCTGAAAAGTAACATGACCCCTTACATAGTCTGGTCTGAGACTACTGGGCATCATGTTGCAGCTGGTGCAGTAGGCAGTGAGAAGGCAGCACAGTAAGCAAAGGACAGTTTTGATATGTTCCCAGGAATGAATATTGCAAAGGAGGTACTTGGTGGATCAGCTGAGGAACTGTGTTGCTGCATTTGGTTCCCACTGTATTTTTTTAACCACTGAAGTTTTCAGACCCAGGTAGATTATATTTACAATCTCCCTATTAAATCATCATAAACTTTTAATGCTGGGAATATTACCTGTTCAAAAACCCAAATGTAAATAGCAAAGGTTTGGAGTGGTTATTGAAATTTCTGTCAGTGTGAATCATACCATCTTACCCAAGAAATAAGCTGCTGGATTTAATAAGGCAGAAGTTGTGAAAATGAGTATCTCCTCCAAATAAAGCAAAACTAACATTTTACCATCTTCTGATGGTTGAAAATTTATGGTGGCAGCTAAGATATGAATGAAAGTTAAATAGTCCTATTAATTTGATTACTTGTTTCCAGAGCCATCAGACATGTGGAAAGTAATATGTGGGAAGTGGTGTAAGATTTACACTCGCCTGTGAGAAATCACTGCTCCGTCTATCAGATTTGATAGGTGTCAGAGGGCCCTTTGAAAATTAATAATAAGAGAACTGAATAATAAGAAAGACACGTAGCTGTTTAAAACTTTTAAACATTTGAATGAATTCTTGAACTAATTCAAAGAAAAGTTTAAATGGAAGTTTTGACATATATCTGGAATATGGTAGAACTGCTCAGCCGAATATGTGAATTATGTCACACTCACTGGCATTTTTGAGGGGGGATTTTAAGGTGCAAAAGATTTTATGGCTATTAAAATTAGAGAAAATATGGTTTGAGATTGTGCCTGTATGCTTTCATGGTACAGGAGATCTCAACTGGGTCAGGACCCTGCTGTTCAAGATTTTGTAGAGACCCGAGCCATATTGTTATGCAACAACCCTCATAAACAATGTTCCTTCAATTTATTTTATGTTAAAATTTGCTAAGCTGTTAAATGCAATAAATTCCTCTTAGCCAGGGCAGTGCGATGGGCTCCAGCCACTGTAGTGGTGGTCACAAAATCATGCTGATTAAGGCCCCATTTCTTGCCTCGTGAATGCTAATGGCAGAACTCTTTGTTGACTTCAGTGGGAGTGCTGTTAAACCCTAGAGGAGATTTAAACAGAAGTAACTGTCCTGAACTGGTGAACAGACACTTGTCATGTTTCATCTTTGTGTCTTCTTCTGTTGGGAGGAATCTTTTTCCTGACCAGCCTGACCAGGGAAAGTTATATTATGGAAGTTAGCAGAGCGATGTAAAACAAAGCCCTGTTCAGAGTCTGCATTTCCCATGAAACAGCAGCAGTTACTGTGCAGCCTGGCACAGAATAGGTCTGGATTAATCTCTTATTCTTCATTTGAAAGGCTCTGTATTAAAAGACTAAGGTTTAGGATTTTACATCCATTTAATACCTGGCTAAGTATTGGGGGTATGTATTCAGATATTAATGTGACTAAAAAGATATATGCTTGGGTTAAGGTTATTTCAAAAAAAGAAGCTCTGTCATTAATAATTTTTGGTCAGGAGCTCTGCCCGTCATCAGGAGATAAATCATCTTCCAGCAGCTATGACAGCTCTTTAAGTCTGAGACCCGAACAGCTTAATTGGGGAAATGATCAATTCTAAGATACGTAGTCAAGATGACATCCTTGGTGCAGTAAATTCTTTCAGGAATGAACATGAATAAAATGAGTATATTTATGGAACAGTGAGGTAATTCAGAATCTTGGCTGTTAGGAAGCCTATGCATCTTCATTCCTTTTCTGCCTGGTAGTAATTTTCCAAGGTTCAAAACTCAGATTACTGTGAATGGTCTGAAAACTACTCTAGGTGAATGTGGACTTTGCAAGAATGAAGATTCTTTCCAAATACTATGAATGAATTAAAAGTCTGTGTTTCCCAGTAGTATTTTGAGTTGACTGTACCTTGTTTTTTCTACACATGGAGTAAACATAGCTCAAAACAACCCCCCCCAACCAAATCCACAAAAACTCCTCCCTGTGAGTTGCTGGAAAATATTGCCGTTTTAGAGTGACAACTGTGTGCACACCATCTATAGATCCTATAAGCAGGGTAAGCACAGGACTTTCTGTACTTTAGGCGCCTGAGCAGCCCTTGAAAATCCCATGGTTTGTCTTTGCACCTTTCTTAAATTAATGGTATGTTAAGTGAGGTCACCTAGAAAGAGAAAAACTGATTCACCTTTGGGGAAAAATATACTTGCTCCAAGGTCCTACCAGCCAGCTCTCCCTCTCTGCTCATCTTCCCACCCTGGAGAGCATCCTGCAGTATGTACTACTGCCTCCTGTAAGTATCCTGCACAGCAAGGTAAATTCATGGGGCCAGTCTTGGCTACGCAGAACTGCATGAATAATGAAAACAATTTCATCACATGTTTTACTTAAAGGGTGCATGGACTTCCTCGCTGGAAAATTTGGATGAGCATCTTAAAGTACTTTGGGGTTGAGGTCTCGGGACTGTTCTTAGGAACCTCTCCCTGGTGTTTAGGGGACTACAGAAGGTGATGGGGGTAACACAAGAGGGACGGTGTGTGGCAGCAGATCAGATAAGTCCGGAGCTGGGCAATGGATGCAGGAGAAGAACCTGTGGAGAAACAGAAAGATAATGAGACTCACATGTGGCACTGAGGATGTTGAAAAAGAAGAACACTTGCATGGCTGACCGCTCCATCCTTATGTCCTGAGGGCCTTGCTGGAATTTCCACAGTTTATATGGTGCCCTGCTATGACATGCAGGGAATTTCAAAGGAGTGTGATTTGTTACATGGAACAATTAATGACTTGGCAAGTTTTTCCTCTGGATACTGTCATTGTATTATTCACCAGTAGTGCTGACTGCTGCCTGGAATTTACTTTGCAATGGAGGCTATCTCCCATTTCTGTATGTATATTGCTGAAATTTCCAATCTTGCCTGCTTTTTTCCCCAATGAAAGGAGAATGAGGTGCACCAACAGCCCTGGAGGCGTGCCATGGCTGTGCTTCTCTGGCTGGACTCATGCAAGGAGGAAACCAGGGCAGGGGCAGGACACCGGGGAAACAAACTGCTCCTGGCCAGAGAGTCTGTGGGCTGGAGGTGGCTGCTGCTGCCATCCAATTCTGCTGCTGTTGCTGCTGCTGCTGTAGGAGACCAGGTGCTTTGCAAGCTGTCAGTGTTGACTGTGGTAGGGGAGAGTGCTGGGTATGCACTGCAGAAATGGGCTCTGGAGCTTGCTAGGTATGTATCAATCAATTTTGGTTTCAAATTGGTTTATTCTCATTCCTACATTCCATGTGCCTGCAAATGTTCCCAGAGATGACAAAAGGCTACAGCAGCCACTCCTAAGTTATGGCTGGTGACCTTATGCAGAAAAAATGGCTTCAGGTTATGTGAAGAGCATCCATTCATACCCAGGTTCTTGATTAACCTTGCAGGTTCTCGTTGAGCTGTTACAGTGAATAAGAGGCCATATGAAAAGCTCTTTCACATTGACATGAAGTAGAGCAGACCAAGTGCTCTTACTGTGTATTTTGTCAAAATAATTTTCATGCTGAAGTTTAAGCCACATAGCATAAATATTTCCCAGCTAGCAGGCAGTGATTGTGAAGCACATACTGGAGTGACTCAGGCCATCAAAAGGAAAGCTTTAACCATGAACTGTGTGAACTCTAAGGAAAACCTCCAGTTGAGCTAATATAATGTATTGGAAGTGACTTGGATACCTTCCCATCTGTAGTGCACTTTAATGAAATCTGTCCTCCCCCACTCCGAATGTGTGTGTGTGTGTGAATGTGTACTTAATAGATACAGGGCAGCAAACTCCCCAAGATTAGCTAATGAAAATAGCACTGTAAAATGAATTGAGCAAAGCAATACAGCTGGAATTTTGAGTACTATGACAAATGCACCAACCTGAAATTCCCCTCTCCCACTGCCATCAATATTTTATGTGCAAGTATGTGTTACAAAGTTCTAAAATGAGACTGCAATTTGTAAATTAAAATTGACTCAGGTCAGAGGCTCCTACTTAGGGAAGCAAAGGAGAAGGAGGAGCTCTTCAAGTAGTAGAAGATGGGACTGTCCTTGGAAATTCCAGGTCATGCTTGCCATTAGGAAGAAGCCCAAGGAGAGCCTTCTGAGTGATGCTGGTGGGAGGAACTACTTTCAAATGTGTGAAATAACATGGGGACTGGAGGAGCTGGGGAATTTTTCCAGGGTCCTTAATGCCTCACAACAGCTTCCAGCCAAGTTGGGAGAACACTGGGGGAGGATGGAAAGTTACCCACAAAAACAAAAGGCTGTGTATGGACCAAAAAAACCACTGTGGGTCTTATGCAGTCTTACCTTTTGGGGCCTCATAAACACATTGCCCTGTTTCCTCCAGCGCTGCAGGAATCCTGGCTTTGGGGAATGCAGAGGAAGTTTAAATTTGTTTCATTTCAGGAGGAATTTTTCATCTTCATGCAGGGTAAGTGACACATAATTTCAAATCTGAATGTCATAATTAAGTCTAATTATTTTACCATACTTTTTCCTTCATTAGACATTGTGTTTGTAATAATTGCTGTAATCAACCATATGGTTAGTATTAACTCCTTAACTACATGAGGGCAGATGATTCGTGCAAGAGGAATAGATGACTTCCAGGTCTGAAGGTGTCATGCTGAGTCCCATCACCCCAGGGAATGGCAGGAGTTTGGCTCTCTGTCATCTCTCACAAATGAGCAGGAGGGAAATGTTTCAGACACTTCATGTAGCTGAGTGGGTTCAGATGACATGTAAGCCCCAAACCTGTGCTTTGGACATGTCTGCCTGTTACCTCTGCAGTGCCACAAAATGCATCCCTGTGGGTACTTCTTGTTCCCAGGTAGCAAGAGTGGGGAGCTGGCTGAGCTGAGGCAACCTCACCTGGCAGCTCCCTGTGGCCCAAAGCTGGGCACTTTTGGTAGCAGACTGTCATGGTTTAACAGAAGTGCAAAGTGAGTCTGTAGGACAAATTCTCTGTGTGTTTGTACATATGCTTATCCAGAGCACCAGCTTCAACCTTGTGCCATCAGCTATAATTTCAAGAAGCCACTACTAGCATCTGAGTGTGTAATGACAGTATCTACCAACTACTTCTCTTTTCACTGGATTGCTAATAATTCTGTCATCTTGTTGGTAATGATTCCACTCTCAAATTATTTTTTACAATTATATTACAACAAAAAATCTGGATTAAGTACAGTGTAATTGCTGGGGATTGTAGGATATACGTTAATTTTTCTTTTGCAGTGTGCCAGGTTTCCAGAATCAGTTAATCAAGTGTTTCATCTCTCTGTGTAATATTTGTAATGTACAATGCTTACTGAGTAACATCTCACCTGACCTGTTACTAGATGCCTTGTATTTTCACTAATCTTACCATAAGTGGACTTTGATTAGCTATTGGGCAAATCATAGAGTAAAATCTTACTGCTGTTTTCCACCCAAATGTTTAACCCATATGTTGATTTCTTCACTTAGTCACCTTTTTCTTCTGTTTTCAGGAAAGCACAAAAACAATGTGTTCATTTCCAGAGCAAACAGTGATGATGTTCAGAGATAATCCATGACCTCTGCAAAATCTTCTTTAGTGGAGATAAAGCAGGTTTGTTCAAAAGCTTTCTCAGCTTCATGGTGGAATTGATGGTCAAAGAGACAAAGAGAGTGGGTGCAAAATAATCTCATTCTTGACTGACCTTAGCTAAGTTTGGTCAGTTCCAGACAAAGAGCCCATATGTGGAACAGCCAATGCCTGCTGGGTATCCCTCTCACCAGTGATGAGGGGACAAGGATGATGTCCTTGTGCTGATGAACCTTTACCTGTCTTACTCCTTTGGCTAGTACCAATAAGGAATGATTTTAAGCTTTGCATGTTGAACCTTATCACAAAGATGAGTGGGGATGTTAACTTTACAGTAGGTTAATAATTTGCTCCCTTGGTGGCCCTGTTCCTTTCCAAGCTTGCGGAGGCAGGGGGAGCAGCACAGAGAGAGATACCTGTCTGAAAGGTGTATATATGCATACTCTTTCTCAGTTAATTACAGTGGCACCGACATTTGGAGCAGGGGAATTAATTATTTAAATAATCTTTGACAGATCTTCTGCAGAATTAAAATTGGTGATTTCCAAGACTTTTTTCCCCTCGGACATATGCTAGTTTTTCCTTCTGGATAATTCCTTGACAAAAAGGAAGGTGAAAAAGACTTTTTGAAGTCTGCTGTAAATAGGCCACTTCCCAAATCCCTTCCTTGTGATTTGTTGCGATTTGTAAGGAGAGTAAGTAGAACATGAATCAACTGTGTGAAGGAAAATGGAGGAATTTGTTTTGTACTGAATATAATATATAGGATATATTATTTCTCCTAATTCTAAATGTAGTGAGTGGAATGGAGACACTTTTTCATGGGGACACAAATTGAGAAGGCACTTTTTGAGGTGTGTCAAGATAAAACCACAAACACGACCCAGTCTAAAAGCAAAAAGTCTGTGGTTGAAAGCCCAGTGGGCCTGTGCAGACATTGAAAGCAGGCTTGTGTCTTACGAAACATACAAAGTCCTACCAAGCATGGAATAACCACTTAATCATTTTAAATGAAGGTTATAAAAAATTACAGTCAGCACATAATAGGTGTTTTGCACCCAATGCTAAGTATTGCCAAGAAAATAGTTACCTAAGTAAATCAATAAAGTATCATTCTTTTCAAGGTCTTTCTGTCCCAGTCCCTGAACCTCTCATTTCAGATGAGTACTAAAACCTGTAAAAGATTTATTTTGATTGAAGTAAGCATCTCTGCATTATCAGGCAGTAAAGAAGTTGTTTACTACTACTCCAGTAGGGTTGGAAAATCTTTCTGAACACATGCACTGTAGCTATCCTTAAAATGTTTGGAGCCTCCACACTGAAATTTTTTTTTCTTTCCAGAAAACAAAGAGTTCAGCGCGAGACCTAGAAATTGCTTCATAAGAAAACCATCTGTTTTGAGAGCGATGGACTGAGATATCCTGTCGCATACCATGTTCGAGTTTGGTATAAAACATTTCTATTCATATTCTGTTAGCAAATAATCCTGGGCTGAGGTAGCAGCACCTGTTCTGGGTTCATTTCCTATAAATCAGTCTAGATGTTTAATATGTTCCTCATTACTGGAGCGTTTGAAAACCAGCAATACACCTGAAAACCAATTTGCTGGCATAAATGCTCCAACAAGGTAGTGAATTTTCAGTTCACACTGTCAATTATTGGCAGCAAGCAAATTTTGACTTGCCCAATGTCAAGGTTAGTACAGTTCACAGTCATACTGCTCCATTCAAGCCATAAAAATGCAGTGTTCAGGATACACCATTGCAAGAGCTGGAATTCCAACTTTTTAACACATGTAACAAAACCTTTGCACAAGGCACTGCATATATAAAGTGATTTTGTGAAAAAATTCAAATGGAAAAGATACTAAAGAAGATCTTCATCTGTTTGCAAAATGTGTGAATGATAGAAGAGCTGACTCAGCTCCAGGCTGTGAAAGCTTGGCTGGCTCTGAGTGGTATTACGCCAAGTAGTTGGAGCAATGCTGCAAAGGGGAAAATGGCTCACCCCAGACACAAACCAGGGTCATATCTCCTGCTCTGCTTTTGAGCTCAGAACAGTTTGGGGGAGTAAGAAGGCAAAGAGGATGAGTCCTGACCTGTTTGGTGTAGAGGAGTGACAGACAGGTTTCTCATCCATGGAGCCATGAGCTCCTCAGGGAAGATGCTAAGTGACTAGGTTTCATGGACTTCCTAGCACCTTAATAGATCCAGGGGCTGCAGGATTCTTCCTGGTAAGGGACTGAGCATTTAGGATAAGATTCAGCTTTAGTTCAGCCAACTAAAAGTTACCTGTCTATTTGACGCTACTTAGTCTTCCTGCAGACAGCAGCTTCTTAAGCCTCAACTTGAAACCTTAACTTTGTCTGGTCAGGTTTTCTCAAGATCCCAATCAAGAAATGTGATTTTCTGGGGATGTGAAGCAGACCAGATGTCTGCATATGTGAAATCATTAATATTTCAGGCAGAGTGGACACCCTTGGGCAAGAGGGCAAACTTGCAGCATTTGTTGGAACTATGATGATGAATGAAGGAGTGGAAAAGTCAAGCTCATCTTGAAAGGACTCAAACACTGTTTCTGTGTGCCTCACACATGTGAGTGGGATGCATCAGGTTGTAGCAGACCTGGCACTACACTGACTCTTTGACATTATCCTTCTTCTCCCAGATGGAAAATGTCATTATCCATATTCCTGCATTGCTTGAGCATGTTGCCTTTTTTATTAAACTGAAATACTGGGTTCAGAGTAAACGTTAGTTGGGAGTCTTATGTTTTGTGTCCCTTGTTTAACTCCAAATTCTCTTTTTTTTGGCTAAACTTACAAATAAACCCAGAATTTCTGATTAAGTTTTTCATTTTTACGTCTTGAATAAGCCTCTCTTATTGATGTCTGCATTTCTGTTTCTATGTACAAATCTATCAAGACCATCAGGAAATGGTTTCACAAACAGAATTTATTGCAAAGCTGATTATGTATTAATATATACAAATGACAAATCTAAAACACAATGTCAGAAAGCAAGAAAATGCAATCAAGAATTTATTATTCTCCCATTACTATTCATCTGGGAAAATAGCTGCTGTGCTTTACCAGAATAACTTCCCCCTCCCAAATCTTACACCCAACCCAGGTTTTCTAAGTAAGTGCCGCAGAAGTATTTGTAATAAAATACTTTAATATATAATAATATCAGAAGTTCACTTTAATTTATCCACCTATTTTTCTCACTACTATATTCCATATAGGCTTATTATAAAAATTTATTATCACTCATATACATTGTGTACATGTATGTGTGTCTCTAAACTTATGGGTCCATTTTATAGATGGAATAAGCAACTTCTACATTTCAGAACCTTGCATCTTGTTCTATTTTATGCCTGTTTTTCCAACATTGCAGGTAAGGTTTCTCTAGGAAATATTCACACAAATTCGTCTCCCCAGAAATCGCCTTATCTCAAGCCTCAGTTTAACTTTTCCAAATTTAACTTTTTTTTTTTTTTTTAATTAAAACCCAGTAATTTGAGTAAAATGCAGTTAAGAAAAAAAAATTAATGCTTTGCTTTTCGCTTGGAAGTGACATTATGACAATGCCTTATCTGCTAATACAGTCCCCTTTTATACCTCGAATAACTGTTTATCAGTCCTTCTTCAACGGAAAGACTCA
>JAWWLV010000121.1:53913031-53936844 GCA_035041135.1 Platyrinchus mystaceus
TTCATTGCCATAGTGTCTGAGGGAATATGGTAGTTCTGGACAAAAGGAGCAATGGGAACAAAATGGTTGATACACAGGCACACATGCACACAAACACATATACAAATCATATAGCATGTGTCATATACTATACATATACTTGTTTATAGTACTATCCACTACACGTGCATGTGTATTTGTGCACATACTCGTCTACACCTATGATTGAACTCTGTGAGGCATCCTGGGCATAATACAGAAATGATCTGCCTGTGTTTCACACAGAGGCAATCACTCTGCAAGCACATACAAGAAGTCATTATAATAGTTATGCTATTTATGGAGAAATGTGTAGCTAAAATGTAGGAAAATTATTGTTCTCCATATTCTCACTTTTTTATTGAAGAAACAAATCACACAGTAAATTACATCTGATTTGCATGAAATGTTGCATGCACCTAGAGCTCAGCATGAACCTGGGAAAAGACATTGTTTTAATTCCATAGCCTTTATAGTGGTTTGTTTTTGTTTTCTTTTTTTTTTTTTTTTTAAGACAAATTTCTGAGCTATGTTTCTTATTTGGCTTCTCTTGTATTTTATAGGCCCTCCTGGGTATAATTTAACATCTGCAAATTGCCATGGTGAGTGAGGAAAAAGTAATGCCTGCTGCCCAAGTGGATGCGGAGGAGCAGGAGGGAGTACATGCATGCCCCACGGTGGTGATGGATGCTGCCCATGCTGGGATCTGCTGCCACTTTTTGTGGAGGTAATCAGAGGGAAGGGAGGCTCCTGTTTGCTCTGGGCCAACACAACATGCTGAAGGATTTGGTGTCTCCTTTTCCTTCAATTTTTCCCTTTTCATTTCTCTGGATGTCACCAGTGAGCTGAAGAGCCCTTATTTCCCCATGACAGGTCCCCTGGGATGTCTGGAAGCTGCAGAGAAGCCTCTACATGCGCATCAGCTGGAGCACATACCTGGGCCAGGTCCAGAGAAGAGCAATATCATCGATGTAATGGCATACTGACACTCTGACTCCACAGGGTAAAGAGAGTCCTTGCATATACAGCCTGAAGGAATTTGTTGAAAGCCTAGTCTGAGAGCTGTCAACAAAATCTGAGTGGGTCTGAGTAAAAATTTGCCATGTTAGAGAGAAATGGATTTTTGCTAAAGTACCTCTTTATCCTTTGCGATGGGTATGAACTTTCCATAGAAAACAGTGTTTCCTCTAAGAAGTGTATGCTTGAATGCAGAAACATTTTTGGTGGAGATACTCTGCCTTGTTCGTGTAGTCTTAAGGGACTGGGATTGCTTAGCCTTGCTTGCTTCTCTCTGCAGGGACATGCCCTTTGTCTTAAGCCATGCAATAGGGGATGGCCCCGTGTCACAGGTGGGAAGATGGGGTATGTCAGGCACATATATGTGTGCACATGCACACATTGACACAAACTCTTTTGAAAACCTGTTGCATTGGGCTCAACTTCTCTTTGAAGCCAGAGGAGACAGCAAGAGGCTGCAATAGTGTGCAACAAGGGAGTGTGAGCTGTCAGTGTGAGGTTGGAGCAGGAGGCATCAGGGGAAGGGCAGGAGGGCAGAGACAGTAGTCAGTAGGGCAGTAGAAACCCTTTGTCCTCTATTACTGTTTGTCTCTTCCCTTAAGTCCCCATCTGACAGTGCTCCCTGGGAGTTACAGGTCAGTCGATTTTTTTTTCTCTTGTCAGCTAAATTGTGTCCCGCCTCTGCCTAAAGTTGCTGTGATTCACCATTAGGTCTCTTGGAAAAAGCCCAGTACCTCAGGAATATCCCACCATGCGAAGCACAATCTGATGTTATAGAAGGGAAGGAGACAGTGTGGTATTAGGCCTGTGCTCTAAATTAAAGTATTTTGGGGTTGAGTCATGGTTCTCTTACAGTTAATTGTTGCTACAAGATCCTGGTTTTCTAGAAAATGGGTTCTTCAGAACAAAGTTTAAAGGAGTTCAGCAAAAAACAAAAAGTGGACAAAAATATTTCAGCTCAGCTGGTTAAATAAGCACTGGTATGAAGGACAAATTGGGAGGATGTAAACACAAGAGAAAGAGGATTTTGTTTTTTGATTTTGAGAAATACTCAAATGAAAGTCTCAAATGATAGCCTTGGTGAAAGTCTTGCTAAGGTATATAAAGCATACAGTTGTAGGATAAAACTGAATAAATAAATAGCTTCTCAAAGAGTCTTTCTCCTGTGGTTTCAAAAAAGGACTGCTTATTTCATAACCTTTACAGAAACACAAAAGCAGCTTGTGCAAGTTAATAATTGTGCTTCAGGTCTGTTTTTTTCTGGGAGTGGTCCATGGAGAGTACAAGTAGCCCTGGCTTAGCAAGTGAACACTTGCGCTCTGATCTGAGCTCTAGCTGGCAGCAGGCTCCGGCCCTTGTGCAGCTGTCAGCAAAGTCTGTGTGCTTCAACCCTCCTGATAGTGACCGACCATGGCAGCACCCTTGCTGTGGCTCTTTCTCTGTGTACCATTTTGTCAGGAGGTCAATACTGTCCCATGTCTGGTCTTGGTGATGAAATGGAGGTACAGTGGGCAATGCCTTACAGTCAGCAAAATTGTTAACAAATGACACCTTTTTTCTTTCATATGGATTTTATCTGAGGGAGCTTCTGTAGCTGGTTTGTATGTGGAAGTGTTAAACTCATGTTCATGTGTGTGTATGTGTGTGTCTGTGTTTTTAACCAGGTATTCTATACTTCCTTCTTTTATGTTGCTGCAAGCATATTGTATCTTGCTAGAAAAACTGTTTAGTATGCTTAAGGACTCAGAAACTAATCTCAAAGTCTAGCCTTGAAGGGTGTGATCTATTGCAATTAGAAATGTATTGCTTTGCAATTACTATTACCACTTGTTTTTACCTGCAGGCATAGAAATAAATACCTGTTGCCTGCAGATATTTATACCCTCTAAATTCTTGCAAAGGGGCCAGTCCTAATTTCAGCAGCTCTGCTGGGGTGAAGCTGGTGCTTCTAACTATCCTTGCATCTGCTGAAAAGTACCACAAGCAACCACATCTGGGCTGTAACTATGATCATGCAATTATTGTCACCCATCTGTAGCAAAAAGTTAGAAAATAAGCATATTTAGAACACCAATCTGACCTGAAAAGTCTAGCGATTGCTGCAGTAACCTAGTTTTGGACAGATTATGTGATTTCTTCACCTGGAGAATGTTAACACACAGACATCTTTTTCCTAGTTCACTCTTTAGCAATTCTGGAGAATGAAATCAGAACTACTATGTATGTATGTATCACCTCTTGTTCTTGCATATGATAACCGTCATCAGTATTCTATTTGTAGATATATAAGGAATTAATAAAGATCAATTAGTTAATAGATAAACATAACAACATCAGTGTTCATGTGGATGTTGACTCAGGAGTGGTGAATTGCTTAGTTCTCTCTGTGGGACTCTCTTTGAGTCCAGGGAGTTGTTTAACGAGGCTGCTATGACAGCCACTTCACCATGTGTCTCTCCTGATCCAGGAGAAAGAAAGGCTGCAGGAACAAGGTGTAGCTCTGCCCTACTTAAGAGCTTGATGGGAAGGAGTCCAAGGAGGTGACTAAAGCCAGGTCTTTTCTCTCTCGGGAGAGTGAAGACAAATTATTTTGTATGAAGTCCATAAAGAGCATTTGGATGTCTTTGCTGTTCTGTATCAGTTTCTTCATGGGCTGAATGGAGAGACAAAGCTGATGTAGGCTAAAAAAATTCCCTTCTCTGCCTTGTTCTTTGCATTTTTTGCAAACTTGGGTGAGCTGAACATCCCAGGTCAACATGTGCTCCCTCACACTGTCAGTGCAATTTGTGGAATGAGGGTCTGTGCATGGGGCCAGGAGTGCATTGTGGCCTTCTGAAGGAAAATATCATGGGTCAAGACTCTTCCCTTTCCCACTCATGTAAGTCTAGAGCAAGTCTATCACAGTCGGACAAGGCTGGTGTAGCAGAAAGCCGAAATTATGCTGTGTCAGAAGCTGCAGGATTTGATGGATATTTTCAGACCCGATGTAGAGGTTGTTTAACCACCTAAAAGCAGATGGTGGCATTTACTAAGAGCTGCGTGTGAAGTGAAACAACTCTCTCAGATTCTGCCTGGGCTGACTGTCAGACAAGACACTGAAGTGGCATTTGTTGGGATTTGTTTGTGGAAGCAAAAGCTGGCATTATTCAGCACAAGTTGGGAGTACATGCTGGGGATCAATGTGTCTTGTGAACAGTTAGTTTGATTGGAGTTGAAGGAGTTTGCCTTTAAAACAAGACATAAAGGGAGGAGAATTCGCTTTGCTACTTATAGTGAGTTAAGGGGGATGGCATCTCCTGGCTATTGCTTGCTAACCAGAAACCATAAGGAAATGAAATTGAGCAACAAGGGACTGCTGTGTGCACCATATACTTGTCAGGCTAGTGTGTGATGCTGGATTGAGGAGCAGCTGGATGCAGCATTTCACCACAGAAACATTTTAAATGAGTAATTTGCTGAATTTCAGCACCTCATCTAGTTATTCTCTCTTAAATGTCAAATTCTCAAACAAAACCTTAGAACTATAGCTAAGAGTAGCAATACGTTTATTTATAAAAAAAAATTAATAGGATTTTGAAAGTAAAATTTGAAATTGTAATCTTTGCAAACCTATTCCTTGAGTGGGCTGTTGGCCTTACTGGAACCCTGTTCATCTTTTACTGCCTGTATGTTTAGGATGCTGACTGGTAACAAGGGATAGAAACAAGTCCTTCTCAAATTGTGCCTTATAAATCCCACAAATATAAAAATATATATCTCTTCCTATCAGACATCACAGACATACAGATGCTTCCACAACAGTGTTCCTTGATTCCTATACAGCAATATAGTTTTTGTCATTGTTTGTGGAAGGATCATTGTGCTATTAGCTGTACATACCACAAAGCAGAGTGAAATTTCTCTTGTACAGTAGCAAGAGATATTTCCTGGTGATAGGTGAATGTAGGAGATATGAATACAAAGCAAGGTTAACACCAGTGACACACACACCTTCACCTTTCTCGCTCAGTTAATCAGATTCTGGCTTTTCCATGGGGGCTGATGCTTTCCATGGGCCGTCCCTTGAACTGGCCTGCTGTACTGCGGGTTCCCAGGGCACCCCCCACACAGGGAGAGAGGGAAAATCCCTGTTCAACTTGAGAGCTGGGAACACCAGGGAAAGGTATAGTTTCTCTCCTCGCTCTGTTCTTCACTCTGTCCCATTTTCCTTCTCTCCTGAATGACACAAAGTTACCTACTGCCCCTGCAAGACAAGGATTGCTACACATTCCGGCAACTACCCATCACTCCCAGCAGTGCCATTTGCTTGACATACACGTACACAATATAGCTGTAGGAACTGCAGCTTTGCTTGGCTTGCGACATTATTCATCAGTGAAGAGAATCCTACAATTAGGATCCACGTATCCTACAATGCTGAAATCTGCTCCTCGGTTTTGTATAAACAATTCTCACATTATCGCATCCTCTCATGCATGATCGTCTGAAGCACTTAAGTTATACGAAATTATCATCAATATAGCTGTCACAGGTGAAAAAAGTCTGTAGCATGTTTATGACGCAGTTCAAGCTATTAATTGATTTCTGGACCTACTGTAGCCCTCCAGGGCATATCTCAATGCCAAGCAATGTCCTTGAGAACTGGCTGTTGTATCTGGATTTCTGAATGAGGTGAAAGAAGCGCTTTAAAACCTTTGTATGACCTGACCATCAAATCTCACTTCTCCCATTGAGGGTAATAGGCAGGTCCCCTGCTAACAGGTGATTCTGTAATGCTGTGAGTTTGGGTATCTGAAAGCAATATAAACAGACTGGATATCAGGGACTGTCTTAGATACCAGGATGTGATGAATTGGGGCATGCACACCTGGTTGCCGGACCGCTTACTTTACCAAGTTATTTCCCTCTAGGCAGAGGAGCTTAGTAGAGCTGCAGAGCCACACATTTTGGAAAAATTGTGGTGTTTTGGCATCAATGCTTGATCTTGGACTTGCAGGCACATAAACTTAGCCTGCCAGGTGGTGCTAGTAATACCTGGCTCTCCTGCTGGTCTGAGTCTGGGGAAATTGCAAAATATTTCTCACTAACAGGAGCATTATTATTGTCCACAGCTTTTTGGTGCAGAATGGGAGCTGCAAGATATGAATTAGCTTGCCAAAGTCTCTCCGGAAAATAATTCTGGATCATAGGCTACCCAGTTCTCTAGCTCTTGGGCAAAACTGTGTCTCTTCTTATTTGGGGATCTGACTACAGAACTGAGGTCTTGGTAGCTGGGACTTGCCATGTGCTCCAAGGCCAGCAAAACAATAACCAAGACCGTAATAATGTCATATTTGTTGACTATTCTTGTTCTTGGTGAAAATCCCAATCATATTTCTCTTTCTTCCAACTTGGAAAGGCTTCTTCCAGTGGAAGCAGTTTCCCAGGAGACATATAACTTGTTTTCATATCTGACCTAGTAGGGAGAATGCCAAAGCATGCTTCTTTCACCCAGTCCTGAACACTTTGTCTGTGGATGAGCTTTAATGAATAACAATTAGTGTCAGGAATTAAGAAACATGGATAGTCACTGACTCCAGTGCACTGCTTTTCTTCTCTATGCTTCAACGGCTTCAACTGTAGAAGGTGATAAAATTATTCCGATCTACCTCTGTAAAGTATTTTGAGGTCCTTAGCTACATTTTGTATTTTATTTTTTCTACTGTTCTCAATCCTCTGACAATAAATTATGAAAAGGAAATGAAATGAGCAAATATATATGGATTTATTTTCCTTGAGTACATAAAGATATATGGATTTTCAATGGACATGTGGACTCCACTCTTTTTTTTATCAGAATGGAGAAAAAAATTTCTTTCAATGGGATTGCTAGGAAACTGTCTCTTTCAGCGGGTTTGCTGGGAAACTCTGTCCTCAGTTTCAGGCTTTGTAGTAAAACACTGGTTTAATGCTTTTGTAGCCTGAAGAATGCATACTGTGATCAGAGCTGCCAAAAAAAAAAGGCAATATATACAACAGAAATGTTAAAGAAAAAAAGTCAACTTCTTATGTACAAAGAAAATTAAAGCTGGTTTGTTTTAGCTTTTGGGTATTCATTAGTTATTTTTCTCACTACCTTTCCAGTATTTTTAAATGTCAGTTTTATCTGTCCGTTTTCCTTGCTCCTACGGATTAAAAGTGGAGAGGAAAAAGAAATAGAGAAATCCAAAAACTGTGAAGGTGAAAAATTGTTTTACTTGACAAACCCAAAAAATTATAAAATGAAAAATGTACAAGAAATAATTTATTTCTGGGGAAAGAGTAATTTTTCATGTTAAAAAGTTTCAGATAAAACTTTGGCTTGCCCTAATGATGTCTAAAGCACTGAAACCCATGCCCCCAAGTCACAGCACGGGCATACCTGGGGCCTTGCAATATCATTTCTGCAGAATAATTAGCATTCTGCATAACAGAAGCCAGAGCAGTGAGGTCAGGTTTCAAAGTGGGAAGCAAGGGTAGGTAGGTTCCCTGAAATTGGGTATATGGGTTAGCTGTAACCAGCCTAGTAAGCTGTATGGTTTTGTTATTCCTTTAACCCTTTACCTCTGCAATGAGCTAAATATATCAGTCAGTAAAGTGATTATTTTCTGAACAGAATGTAACACATACTCACCTTTCCCATTTCCACTGGTTTCACAACAGATGCTGTGTTGGCTCTGCCACTAGTGGTCAAATTCATAAATGAACAGTACTGTATTCTGTGTATGTATATGTATCTGTAGATATCTGTGTTTATTTTAATATGCTGTGGGTTTTCCCTCTCTTTTAATTCTTAAGAAATATATATCTTTTTAGATAGGCTGCTTTTGCTGCAAAGCAAGGGCTTGTTCCCAATGTCTCTCTGCTGCTGTAACCCTCTGATGGAGAAGGTTCATGGTAATTGGTATCACCATTAGAAAAGAAGGTTGTTTTAATGTTAACCTGTTAGTGTGCTCTTCTGGTAAGAGATGCTCCATTTCTCATTCTACCACAGACTTCATGTGTGATCATGAGTAAACACTTTGGTCTATACTCACATGAGTCTGCTGAAGCAGCTAACACCTGTAAAGGTCTGTCTTCATCTCTTGGTTCCTTTTAGCCTAAGCAGTGTGTAACACATAAAGGATTTTTTATTAAAATACATCAAGGCCTTCAGATAATGCTGTGTTGGAGAGTCAGAGAAGCTGAAATTTGTCCTCCTGAGTGTTGAAGTCTGGGTGCAGGTTTCTGCAAACATTTTTGTCTTAGTGATTCCAGGTGGTAAAATGGTGTGGAGCATAGGTGGGAGAAGGGGGTAGTTTCCTGATGTTATGTTTGTTCTGCATTTGCATTTAACTGGGTAGCAGTTTTGGTTTGGGCTGCCAAAGCTTGTAGTTAGAGAAATTCTGCTGATAATCACTGTGCTTCAAAGTGACATGGTCCTAGAAGAAGCAATGGTGGGGGAGGGTGTGTGTGGCAAGTTACAAATGAACATCAGTGACTCCGTCAGAGTTGTGCAAAATTAACAGAAATGAGATCTCTAGTTACTGAAGAGAATCTTCTGAACTGAGATAGCTATTAAAATAAAACAATCAGAGATTACGGCACATGAGAGTCTTTTTAATTGTTAATTTGCCTACTTCAAAATGACCATACAGTGAAATCTCTGTCTTTTTAAATAACATTGTTTTCCTTAAAATTGGTTTCCCTTTTCAGCATTATCTTTCTGAGAGCACTGTGGTGATATTGTTGGGAATTATCTATCCCGCACTGAGGAGAGCCTATCTGAGGCTAACACAGTCCTTGCAAAGTGCAAGGTAATTAACCATTCTCCTCCCCCTATTTATCTTGATTTTTGCTTCCATCTAGTTGTTTTTCACGCTTGTAAAGTATAATTTGCATAAAGTTTTAGCACTTTCTTCCCACACAACCCCTCACTCTCCAGTCTTTCTTTCCATAATATTGCAATGAGCTGAGTGAGAATTATCTCAGAGTAAGGGTGGGTGAACTGTTCTGCCTGTGCACAGCAACACTGAAGACAATGGAGCACAGCAGCAACGACTGACACAATTCTCACTTATAGAGACATTTTGTATGCTAATGAGCCTCTGATAGCAAGACTAGACTTTTTTGTTGCTAATTCTGGCAATATCTATCTCTGATGGGAACCTAATTTCCACCCACAAGGATCTTCAGTGTAAAGGAATGAGCAAAAAAATGATGCTGAGGACTGATGTGACTCTTCTCTTGGCTTGACTCCTATGTTTTGCCCACAGCCAGGAAAAAAGAGCCTCTAGACCAAAACACTTGGCACCTGTTATTTCCTTACAAGTGCTTCTGTAAGCCAGGCTCCTTTCACCACTAAATTCCTCAAAGAAACCCTTTTTTAAAGAAATCACTGCTTCCTTTGTAATTAAGCCACAAAGCATATCAGTGTGGCCAGGAAATATTGACCCAAAAGGTATTAAGTGGTGATGGTCAAGACCAAGCAGCTACCGTGAAGTGGCAATGTTCTACACCAGTAAGAAGGGACTTTGTTGTGTTTTTTGTTCTTTATGCATTGTAAAACAAAGCAAACACAGAGGTACAGTAAGATTCAGGTATCTGTATTTACACACTCTGTATCATATGCAAGGCAGGATTCTGCTGAGTAGCTTTACAGAAGGTCGAACACTCAGAGCAATTGTTTCTAGCCTACTCTTAGCTCAAAGTCTGTGGCTTTCATATCAGACCCAAAGAAGGGCTGATGAGAGCCATAGTTTGTTTTCCCAAGTAGGTCAGATGGTTTAATTAGAGACTCTGTGACTCCCTTCATGGCTTACTTCCCCAGGCTACTCAACTGTTTGAACAGATAATCCCAATTCCTAATAATTACAGCTGCAATATTATATATTTTAGAGAGATAACTCTTTCAACTGAAAATTTAGAGCTGCCAGTTACATCCCCTTCTATTAGTCCCGCATCGCTACGCATAGCCTGACTTTTCTTTTCTTCCCTTTCTTGTGCCATGCACGGCTTTTCCCAGTACTGCAAAAGTGTTGATCTACAGAGGTGTGATTCAACACCGAACCAGACAGGCTGGTGGGACTACTGCAGAGATTTGTGTATTTCTGTTTCAAAACAGGTTATGGCAGTTTGACTGGTGGCTCTAATTTGCAGGTGCAAGTTAATCTGATATTAGCCAGGTTTCAATTGATTTAATAATGTTCACACCCAAAGTTGGTTTAATTAACTTGGATTTAGACCAGGGCATAAGAGGGGACATGTCTGTTTGGTTATTAATCAAAGAAGTAGGAGCCAGCAGATCTATTTCTCCTCCATTTCAAGCTCTCCAATAGATTAGTGATGTGACCTCGGGCAGATCTCCAGGCGTGTTTTTGCCTTGCTCTCCTTGGCCTGGATATAATCAATTTCTCAGAATAGATGCAATACTGAACTTACAGGCGTCTGTGAAACTTAATTCCCTGCATACGGAAAGGGTCTTGGCAGCTGTCAGAGAGTGCAGCTCTGTGGGGAAGGGGCAGGGCTTGCCCACTGCCTGATTCCTCTCCTCACAGAGCAATCTCTATCAGGAGTCATAGGTGCTGCCATCCGTCGCGGCAATGGTACCTTGTTCTAATCCTAAACTGAAAGCTCATGGAAGTGCATTTGAGATGGTTGGCATGGTCCTAACCAAGAGTTTGCTCTCTGCCAATATAGATGAAAGTTCATTCAATGGATTTTTTTTTTTTTTTTGGATGGGGAAAAATGGTCCTCTTTAGGAGAAAATGGTCCTCTTTGGGAAAACAACCATTTCCCTGTTTTGCCTCTGTACGTGGAACAGTTGTAACAATACGTCTGTCTTTTTGCGGGGAGCAAAGGGCAGTGTAAACAATGCTCTGCTAAATTACAGCAAGTGCTGCTCTCAGGTCAGCACAGGTAAGGCTGCTTCTATTCTCCTGTCATGGACACTTCTGTGCACACCTGCCTCCCTCCCGGCTGCCCACACCTCTGCCAGGAGAGTACCTCCTGTTGAAGGCCTGCTCCCACACACCACTCTATGTGGGAAATGTAGTCTTGTTGACTTCTTTGCCAACACCGTTTGGCCATCTGCTGCTGTTGTTGACTGATCCAGCTTTTCTGCCTTCCGTTTTCCCAGACAATCCATCAAGGAAGTTATAAAAATCCTCAGTAGTGATCTGTTGATTTTGTCCTGATGTGGCTTTGCTGGGTGCTTCTGCTTTACATGTTCATTTCTGCTTGTGGTTATTCTGGTTTACACGCTCTCTGATTTGTTTATCTCAAACAAACCGTGGTTTTAAAAGTAAGGGAAGGGACTCACAGGCTTGTGGTAATAATCACTATGGTTTTGTTAGGGTCATATTTTGGTGCGTGCAAGTACTGTGCCATCAGTCTTTCTTTGAAACATCAGAAAGAATCTAGGGAGAAGAATTGCAGTGCTTTTAATCGTTTTCCCCTCAGAACTGATAATGATAAGAGATTCACATTTCTTAATTGTCTGCACGGGTCCAGCATGAGCTTCTTGGTCAGAACCCTACAATAAATCAGATACTTCTAGCCTTATGCAGGGGTGCTACAAGAGTGTGAAGTGAGAAAACTAAGATATGACTTTCTGCGTGGATCTCACTCATGGGTTTATTTAATAGATGGAGTTTGCACAAAATTAACTAATTATGAGTAAAAGTGCTTGGGGTGAAAAGCAGGCCTTCGAAAATAAGTACTCAGCCTCATTTGAAGGGCAAACACTTGACACTCAATGTGAACTTAAGCAGGAACTGACTTTCAAAGGGAAAAATGTCTGTCAGATTTAAGTCTACACACATATTCTCTTCAATATTTGGGATTCTAAGCTCTTTGAAGGTAGTCTCTTCACTTCCCCACAAAGCACTTTTTTGTTAACCTTCACAGCAATTTTCTCTCTTCCTTCTCCCCCTTCACCCCCAATCCAGTTAATGTTACAAAAGAATTTGCTTCTGGGATGATTCTGCTTGCTGAGTTTCAGCCCCAAATTATATTTTACAGATGACTTTGAAATTCCCTGTAAGTGTGCTCTCATTATTGGGTATCTTTGATACAACTTTAAATACAACTGTGCAGACATTGCTGCCATTAGTTCTAGGAAAATATAAAACCTACACAGATAAAACTATAGTCAGAGCCAAAAAGCCCCTATGAGAGATTAAAGTAGGGGTATTTTTCAGCTATGGGGCCGAGCCTCACAAACATTGTGAAACTCTCTAAATTAGTCACTAGTCACTTCACACAATAATCTTAGGGGAGTTTTAATCAGATCATTTTGTGCAAGGGCTCGTGCTGAATGGATTTAGCCTGGGGAATTCACCCTACCCAGGTGTGCTTTTTTTTTTTTTTTTATTTTTTTTTTTTTTTGTGGTACTCTATCCTGGAGAACAGTACAGAAAAAGAAGAGAAGATACCAAGCAAGAGTGGGCCAATCAAAGCAGTACTGTGCTGAATAAGAAACACTCTTGAAGCAAGTTGACTACAAGCTACTGAAAACCATATACATTTTTCAACAGACTGGAGGACCAGTTCCCAAACAGTGGTCATGTAAAGAGAATCTGGACATTGCAACTGAGAATAGAAACTCCCTGTCAGTAATGTTTCTTCCAACAAGTCTAAGCCTTTTTTTTGTTTTTCAGATGGATCAAACTCCTCTTCTCGGGGGTTAAAGCAAACAGGCTAAACTTAGAGGTGGAATTTACTGCCCATACAGTTACACAAGGATTGACAATGACTAATCATCCCTCATCTCTACAGATGGCAGCCCTGTGTATTCAGAAGTGTGCACAGGTTTCCTGCGCAGCCGGGGCAGAAGGGCACAGCAGAAACCACACCTGCTTCTGTGCACCCTGCCACAACTTATAGCAAACTCCTCTGTGCCTGGGACTGTAAGGGCTCTCCTGGGACAGGCTTCTGACTTAGTGGATGAACAATATCACAAGACCAAGCAACATTACCTCCAGAGCTTTTCTTTGTCACCCTAGTTTTGCTCTGGAATGGAAATGGGAGGTTTGTGGGTTTTTTCCTACTTTGGATACTACAAAACTTTTCATGTGCTATATGGGAATATGTATCATATCCCTCACCATTTCAAAGTATCCTCATATAAGAGGTGCTTTGAGATCATGCTCCCAGCATGGAGAAGAGGAAAAGTAGCAAACTTTGAAAGAGGTTTCTTATAGGGATTATGAATAGGGATTTATGAGTGGCAAATCATTCCAGTAGGCTGGAAGTTTCTGTGGTGTGGATGTGCAAAAAGACCTGTTAAAAAATCAGAGTTCCTTTAAACGAAGCTCTTCCTGGCTGATTTGCTCTATCAACAGGGTATGTTGTACTGATCCTCAAGGAGCAGAAGGAGCTAAGTGTTTCTGAAATCCTCCTGCTGTGTCATTTTGAAAAGTGGTATTCATGTAATGTGTACCCTGGATCTCTTATCATCAAGCCATTGTTCTGAATATTTCTGAAATCCTCATGCTGTGTTGTTTTGAGAAGAGGTATTCATGTACCATAGATTGCTTAGTGCTGAGCCACTGCTTTCTCATGTCAGAGATGACAGAAAGAAGCAGATGACAATATGGCTGGCACTGGTGGAAAAAATACTATTAAAACTCATCAGAAGCAGGATCAAGGGGCCCTTACTGAGATATTATTTGGTCAATTGGAATGCACATGGATTAACAGAGAGATGTGCATGTCTTAATAAACTGATAAATTTTTTATTTTAAAGCAAGACTGCAAAGAACTGGCAAGAGGAAGCAGGAGATATAATTCATGCAGGTTTCATGATGCATTTGCAACAAATGCAAAAAGACTAATGTGTGAGGTCAGCACTAGGCAGAGGGAGTGATGTGTTTGAGTGGATTAAGGGGTGGTCTCAATACAGACTACAGAGAGATCATACTGCTTTGGTGTGACCTGAATGGAGGACCAGAGAATTACATGAATGAGAACTGGACTAGGCTTGTTCCTCTCATTCATACTATTTATCTGAGTCCTGAAGAAGATGAAAATACTATAAAGAAAAATATTTGCAGACAATGCAGAAACAGGGAGTGATACCAGTTCAAAGAGGCTACATTTGTGTATGGGAGGATGAATGACATAGAAAAAAATAAAGTAATGAGGAGCTGGACAAAACAGAGGACTATGCTCTGAAAGATCATGTTATGCAGAAATGCAGTTCAGGAAAATTTAGTTCATGGGTAGCAGAAGAAATCTGAAGCAGAAGGATTAAAGCTGGTGCATAAATGCGTAGAAATTTACAGATTTCTTTGCAAATATTACATAGTGGATTTAAATTTCTAGAAATTACTCCCATTTAGTACCACACAGACCATACTTGTAATATCATCCTCATTTCTGATCACTTGATTTTAAAGAATTATTATAGTGATAGACAAAGATATATCAAGAGAAAGCAAAATAGTGTAGGGATTGGGGGAAACCAGTTGTCCCAAATAAACCAAAGAAATTAGGGCTGTACTCTGTTGAAAGAGAAGACTGAGAGGTGAGATCATTTTGCTCCATTATGTTCTTGAGGGAATAGAGAGAATGGCTGATGCAAGACAATTTGAATTTGTGTCAAATGCAAGAAGCAGAGGGCACATATTAAAGTTTTTGCATTATGTGGAGGGAGGTCCCGCAAGGAATTTAGTTTAGAATTCCTTTATGCAAGGAGCAGATAATATACAAGATGCTGAAAAGTGCACTCTGTTATACAAAAAGCCCAATGGGAACACAAATTTTTACTGCTATGTTCCCCAAAGCCACATCTTTGTCTGAAGAGTGCTTTAAAGACAGCACCATTCTTCTACAGAATACAGGAGAGGGCTATAAGAAAAAATAACCTATCTCATCCTCATGAGAATACTCAGAGTGTTTCTCCTGGATTATTGGTAGCACTTTTGGACAGGTTGGATGACTGAACCCTTTTGAAAATTTCAGCAGTGAAGGAATTGTTTCCTGGAAGAGCCGATGAAGTAGCTTTGAAATTACACAAGACTGAGCTGAAATTATGAGACTCCTCTGGGATGTAGGACTGAGAAGACTGAATTTCTGCTTTGACTTGGTTCTTGCAAGTTAGAAAGGATTAATAATACTGTAGCAGAGATAAAAGGCACATGACAAAGTCTGTAAGACACAAATGAAACGTGGCATTATTTGTATGACTCTAAAAAAATTACTTGGATGATGTCCAAGAAAAATATTTAATGGGGATAGACCTGGTTGTGCAATGGATGCAGATGAATTTAGCTGTTCCTCTGGCACTCAGGTGAAGGGTGGATGAAAATCTGAAGTTTAATAACAGGAAAGTCCTGAGTTTCCCCATCTGCCCTTTTCCTTCCCTCTCTCACTAGTTAAGTGAAATAAATCTGCAGAGTATTGGCTTATTGAAAATAAACGAATTCTTAACTTTTTACTCCACTAAAGTATGTCAAGAATATTTTATGCGCAGCAAACACTTGTAAAATATTTGTAAAAAACCTCTGACTCAAAGAAATGTGCTTGGCTTCTCTTCTTTCCCTTTTCATTAGGGGCTCTGTGGGCTTCCAGCATTTGAAGGACTCCTTGACCTGTCAGTGACATCTGCTAGTATATTACATCTCAGCCTTGCACACAAACTGCTTGCAAGACAGTCTGAATACAAACCTCTGAAGCAGAGCAGCAGCTGTAAATGAGTCTTTCATACAAAATAGAAAAGAACTAACCCTATTACTGTACACATCCAAAAAAATGTAGGCTGTAACCCTTTGATGTCTGCAACTTGATTTTCCCTTTCTTCCCTCAGTGCATGCACTGTCAAGCATCACTTGCTGACACCAAGAGAACTGAATGCACAGAGAAAGACAAGCAGAAAGGTACCTGATCCAGTCATTTACAGCGTAGAGTATATACTGCTGTACAGTGAATTATTTTTACATAGGTAATTAATAATGGAGAAACAATGTAGTGACAGTGTAAGTCCCAAGGGAGAAAATTGTCAGCCTATTTATTCATTTATTCGTTGCTAACTAAATTGATGGGGTAGTCTGATGCTTTTCTGGATTCCACATGGATGATGAAACTGCAAACAACTTTCATTTAAATAACAGGCAAATCTTCCAATTAGTCAAAGCCTAATTCTTATGCCTCACAATGATGAACTGCATGTACTATGGCCTCTGTCAGTTTGAAGGAGAAAAAGCTGCCGACCAAAAACCCAAAGCCATTGATCTGAACATTTTAGGCACTGATTCAAACACATCAACCTAGTGTGATTTGCCAAGATTCTGTAACTGTCTTCTGGATTCCTAGGTTCATGTTAAAAGGGTTATCATTAGCTTTTTCAAACAAACTCTTCTTTCAACTGCTAGAGAGTTTAATAGATCTAAACCACAGTTTTCAGGAGTACCTAGAGGATAGCACTGGATTCTGCTCTCTAATGCATGGCTGTGCTGGCTCTTCTGGGTGGTTTATGCTTTCAGAAATTGCACCTTGCACAGCAGCTGAAATCTAAGTTTCAATAGGGGAAGGATAACAACGAAGTGTTACTAATCTAAAAAGAAAGTAACAGCCAAAGAACCCAAACACAAAACCATGACCATTTCTTGCATGAGACAGGTATTCCTGTAGGTAAAAAAGGGAGTTCCCAAAATGCATTTTTTAAGTAAAAAAGGTTGCATTTTTTTTCTGGCATAACCTTTCGCTAAGATTTTTTGTGTCTACTTTTGCACCTGTTTATTTTGCCACCTTTGTAAGTTAAGGAACACCTCTACTTCAAAGTTCTTGAATTTTTTAAATGCAAGCTCTTGGCGAGCATACATGGAAAGCAAGATTTCCCAGAGCATAGTGAGTAAAGAATGATTTTTGCTATGACTAGCTACAGCTGAATCATGATAGATCATACTATTTCATTGAATTTATCTTCTGAATATTAAATTTAAAAAGCTGTGTCATGTTGAAATATTGAAATATCTCTAATGTAATCCACTGTAATCCATTGCTGGGAGTTTTGAGGGGGAGAGGGCAGTGAGAGGAAAGGTTGGCTGCTGTTAGATAACCAATAATCTGGGCAAACTCTTGGAGCTGGCAGCAGAGCTGCAATCTCAACACTAGTTTCAGCCTGGGAGCGATTGACACTTCCTGTACCAGCTATTTGGCTGGAACTTGAATATTTCACTTGGCACTGAGAGTTGATAAAAGCCCTGTTATTTTCCAGGCTGAGAGCTAAACAAGACTGTAGCCTTCCTAAACCATGACACAGTGCTTATAAGGAATTGTTGGTTTATGTGAAGTAATTTAATCAACCTCATCATTAGATGAATTTACTACTTCTATACTTTATTCTAATTGTGTTTGCTTATATGCATGTTGCACTTTTGCCCAATTATTTAGTTCTGATTAATAAATTGGAAACGAGCATGCTGTGAATGCTTCCCAAAGAGCATCTTCCTGAAATGGAGGAGCCTGCAGGGACAATGAGCAGGACAGCAAGAATAGAAGGTATTCTCCAGAGCCATCCTTGCAGACCACTGAAATATGGGGTCAGAGCTGAAAAATCCACCATCCATTGAAGGCCTGGCATCTAAAGGTAATGCATTTCCTCTCGTAAGTCTGTGTGTACTGCATGACTTCTGCTGTGTTATTTGTAGGGAGATAGTTAGCACTTGGGACATAAGCAGTGTTGAGAACAGTAAAACACTTATTGTTAAACCAAAGGAACAGGTCAAGGAGGCCTAACATGCCCCTTCACTGTACTTGTTCTCAGGATCCTTTCTTTCCATGTTCCCCTATTAAAGTACTCTTTGTGGCTGCCCTGTCCATCACATCCCACTTCCCTTACAAGCTGGTGAATAAAGTAAGTAGAGCAACACTAGAGCTCATGGTACAGAGGTTTCACTGTGACAGCTGCAAACTCAAGGTTTTTTTAGAGGAGAATGTAGTTTTTATAGACTAGGTCTTTTAAAGCTGAAATAAATAATAATCTTACTTTTGTTCTATTCAAGTACCTTTCATATGTGCACATCTTTTGTCATCTTCCTGAGCAGGGAGATATCCTGTAACTGTGAGACGAAGTGTGTGTTGTCATCTCTCTCTATTGCCAAGCCAGTAGCATTTTACATGCCATATATTGAAGCAGGACTGATGCTTGGCACAGCTTTGCAGTGCAGCAGTCTTCTGTAGCTGCTGTCAGGAGCAAGGTGCTGACTTTGAAATAAGCCAGACTGGGGCTTAAATGCACAAGAGTATTTGTGCGTTACTAAACATGACCAAGAAAATATATCTTCAAAGTTTTAGAGAGTGTGTATTTCTCCCCCTTCTTCTTTTGTATTGGCATGAAGTCAAAATCTTTTGAAACAAAAAGTGGGATGCTACACACAGACACAGTCTTTGAAAATAGCATCTAGTCTTTGAGATGCTGCCATAGAAAGCTCTTAAGAAAGATGTGGGGTGACCCACCACGCAGCATGTAAAGAGCAGGATGCCTGCATCAGATGAAGGGCCTCAGACTCATTGGCTGAGAGGAGCCAAGGTCTGAGCTGGGTATTGGTGTGTGTTTGCCCACCCTGGTGGATTATGAGTGTGCTCCCAGCCCTTGTTAGGCCTGTGTCACCTACCGCTCTTAAGTTACACCCAGATGAGGTTTGGAGGATGGAACTGGTGAGGATCTGTATCCATAGGCATAGAGATGAGGCTATGTAAAACCCAAGGAGAGGGAACAAGAGGATGGAGACCAGTGGGAACTAATCATGCTGTGCTACTTCTCTTGCCTCCTCAGGGCTGGAGAAGTCCCAGGGAAGTGCTCAAAAAGTCATGGTGTTGGCTGTGCCCCACTGCATCTCATACTGGGTCTCAGCTTCTTCTGCAGGAACTCTTGCATTCTGAGCAGGTCCTGAGTCACTGGAGCAGGGATGGAGCCACCTTATCTCGTATAGACATGAATCCCCTTGAACTGGGCTGGTGGCTCTTCTGAGGAAGAAGCCTTGCTCTCCTATTATCTTGCCTTGACTAAACATCTTGTGCTACTCGAAACTTGGATATTTGTTCCCATTAAAAAATTTAACATTGAATTTGTGGAAAAAAATTCTATCAGAAAAACTTCAGATCGAGTCAAATATTAGTTTAAGTCTTATTAATTCTACAAGCCTTCTCTGTTTTAGCAGATATGGGGTTTTAAAATGCCTCCGGGAACAATGGATTTTGAGCTTTTTTAATTTGGAGAAAAAGACGACTATGGCAGGGAATGGTGTCCGTCATAGAGGAAGAGGTTATCTGGAAGCTGAAGCAGCACAGTTCTCACAGAAGAACAAGAAAAGAAAGGTAATATGTAGTTAAGTGGTCTGAAAAAGAAAGAGAAGGTAAGTTTGTGAAAAACTGTTTATGCATTCAAAATAGTTGAATTAAAATATACTCTGCACTGGAGCATAAACTGTGCACCAACATCTCTGGATTTTAGTAACTTGAGAGCTTAAGGAGTTAAATTTTTTTTCTGCATTGTTTCCTGTTTTTCTGCCCCATTGTGAGTTATTTTTGTAATGTCAGATCTACATTGACGCTTATATCAAAAAGCCTGTGATTTAACTTGATAGATCAGCTTGTGTGAGGGGGTAGGGGTGGGTAACTGACCCTACTATTGAGATATATGATGCTTATTTAGAGAAATGACATATATTCTTGATGAGATACACAGATGTAAACTGCAAACTTGTCGTTCAAGGTTACTCACAAAAAAAGGAGAAAAAGGAGAAAAAGAAGGTGTTTCTTTTCTTCTACCCTTCTTTCCTTTATTTAATATAGAAAACAGAAACTTTTCAGCATTAGAAATACTATGTGTTGAGGGTGACCGAGAGAACAGATGAACTGTGATACCACTTGACACTTACATGGGAACAATCCAGCAAGGATAATGGTTTTAGTTAGGGGATGGTGGAATTCAACATTCTTGTTTTCATACAACTTCAGTTCATACATACAGAGGATAAGATGGCACTCCTGTGATTAAGAGATTCCCCATTGTTTCTTGTAATATTTCAAAAAGGTAATTTGTGGGAAATAATACTCTCCTGATATGTTTAGATGATTCTAACTATTTGAAATAAAGTCAAGAGAGATCCATAAGCTTCAATAGACAGGTAAAAAGGCAATGCTTCTTAAGTCTCACCTGAAGATAAATTGTAGATGATAAAACTCATCTGCAGAGGAACATTCTTCAGTGTAGTTGGATAGGAATTCTTCATTATCTCTTTCAATGAAAAATGCTGATTTGCTGTAAGAATTTCAGAAAACGAGCTGTTTCATTTAAGTGAAGTATTTGTTAAAAATCACAAGTACAATAAAAAAAATCTACTTTACTATTTACAAAAGTTATAAGCATTGATTTTTTCAGTCAGAAAAAATTTTTTCTTTTATGTAGGGATGATAAACTAGGTCAAATGAAACATTTCAGTGGAACACAACTGATTTTTTTGCTGTTTCCTTTTGCAGAAAAGGATCCTTTGATATTTACACTATTCTCTGATTCTATGAGATTTTATTTTTTAGGCTGGAAAAATAATTTAAATATCAAATCTTTATGGATATGAAAATTATTTTCTGCCTAGCCGTTCTTTCTAATAATGTCTTGATATCTCTCTCAGAAAATTTACAAATGAGCAAATTTTTTTGCATTTCTTTGTGACAGAGAGAAATTTGGTAACCTTACTAAGGATTTATAAATTTTTGTTGGATTTTCCCCCACCCCGGAGCTCCTCTGTGAAGAACTGTGGCATGATGTTTAACTTACAGTTTTCAGTAGCAAAAAAAAAAAAAAAAAAAAAAAAAAAGAAAGAACAAATTATGGAAACGTGCATTAAAGCTATCCATGGTAGCTGAAAAAGAGTCTGAAAACCTCTGGCCCAATCTGCTTTCCATTTGTGACTATGTTGTATTTTTTTTTTTTTTTGTCTATTTATGACAGTTTTTAAATGGTTACATGAAAGGTCTTCTTTAAATCCCTTGCCTTTTACTAGACCAAAGCCTCCAGACCATCACAAAATGGGTTATTTTGAAAACTGAAAAAAGTGCCATTAATCCTTAATATTGGGTGAAAGTTCTTAAAATTACTTTTTATTGTCTTAGTGTCTTTGGAAATTAAGTAGGAAAATCTTACATGAAAAGCATCAGAGAGACATATCAGAAGAAAATAAAATTAAGAAAAAATACTTGGAAAGCTGGAATGATGAGTGATCTTCATCAAAGTCTGGGGTTTAGGTGAGACTTCCTATGTAAATCAGGTACTGAATTTTTTTTTTTTTCTTGCAGGAAAAGACTGTAACAGCAGGTTTCTTTGCCTCCAGTTAGTCCTTCACACTTATCCAAGCTGTGTGAAGAGATTTTGGTTATTTCTGGTTGAAATTGAATGAACTTCTGGTTGATCACCATCCCAAAATCTTGAAGAAAGCTCCTCAGGGAGTAGAAACATAAAGATAGTAAATAATTGGGTGGGGGATTTTTTGGTTTGTTTTTGTATTTTTTTTTTTCAACCTTGCTATTAAGATGGTACATTCAACCTTGTTATTTAACTAGAAAAATTTGATTTCCTCCAAGGAATCATATGCTAATACTTTATTAGTGCATTATGCAGCCATCACACCAGGCCATTGTGGGGAGCAGCTCTGATTGCACTGTAGCTTACCAATGTGACCAAATGAATCAAGAAGAGGACTCAGAATGGGTTGATGTGGCCTCCTCTAAAATTACTAAGGTCGTTTGCAAGTCCTTTGCAGTTCCAATTGCAGTCCACTACCTATGGTTATTCATTAATCAGATACTTATAAATATGCAAAGAATTGAGAGGGAGCTTGATAGCAACCTATCTGCAAGAACCTATAATTAGGGCTGCCATATTTCTAAAGGTGTCAGACCTGCTGAGCATGTGCACCCCAGTGGATGTGTGTTAGACTTACCAAATGAGTCCAAACCCTAGGCAAATAAAGCATAATCTTGAAATATGTCCAGAACAAACAGAGCATGTCTGGAAAATCTCATTTATCTATAGTGACCCTAACAACGATGCCTCACATCAGGGAGTTATGGGAAAACCTGGTAGTATTGTCATAAAAAGATATGGAATTTCAGTCTACATACAAGACTAACCAAATAGCTGTGTGTAACCATGAGAAGCTGAGATTTTTGAATCCCATCATTTCTTGCAATGAGAGGAGGACTTGTGAATCACTCGAGATCCTGTTGTTGTGTGTGAATTTGAATTGGTCATGTTAGCCACTGGGTTAACAGGAAAGAACATGGCAAATTCTAGGAGAGAGACTGGTCCTACACCTAGACAGTGAGAGCAAAGAAATGCCTTGGATTCTGTCTGTTTTGAATTTTGAATTTGCAAAAATAAAAATGATACTTCGAAACTTGACAGTAGCTTTTAATGTTCATTTCACCCCCAAACTGCTGTTAACTGTGACTGTTTAGCAGGTATACGTTAATATGAATGTAATGCTTCTGAACTTGCTCTTAATGTCCCTGTTGTAGACAATGTTGAACAGGTTGTATCTCGGTTTTGATATTTAAGTCCCAATTCTGATTCTTCAGCAGAATAGCAGTTGAGCTTGCAGCCTCTTTCACAGCACTTCTACAATACAGTTTTTATTACAAATGATGCCACTTTAGGCAGGATAGACACAAGCAAACTGTAAGCTCAGAATTGCCCATTGTAATCAAATTGGCTATTTTCCAAACAATTCACAGTCTCTGTCCCAGTGTGACCTTTCAGAGCCCTGCACTCAGCAAAATAGGGGTATATTACCTTTCATGCACTACTGTTCATTTTCAAGAGAAAGCCAGGATTATTGTTCAAATTCCATGCAATTACACCTGAGCACCTCATTGTTTTCACACGGAGGGACAAATGACTTGGGTCAGCATTTGGTACAGAGATGTGTCTGGCCTTACACACAGCAGGGCAAAACCAGAAAGCATTAAAAGCACACACTGCAATAAATATGAGACAAACTGAATGCCTAAAAAGAGAATTGGTTTTATTGTCCAGTTTGTCCAGTAATTCTCACGAAGCCTTGCTGATGCTTTCCAGAGGTGTAACTGGACACAGTGCATATGTTGGAGGTGGAGGGGACAGAGAAGATAACTTGTTTAATGTGTTTACCTGTTACCTAAATAGGTAAAAGAGCAAATGAGATCTGGAGTTAGGGATCCTTTAAGGTGGGGTACTTGGGCTCTAGGCTGTTTCCATTTTTCTGTTTTTCCCCCAGCATTATAGCTGCTCTTAGAAATCCTCAGGTTTATATAAATACTTAAAAATAAATCCAAACGATAGATTGCCCAGCAGAAAATTATTTACATGAAAACTACTGCCTAAGCATAATTTTTCCTGAGATGACATCTGCTTTGAAAATACAACACAATTTCATCTCAGATGTAAAAGTAACACTCTCATCCTTTTTTTTTTTTTGATGACATCAAGAGATACATAACCTGCTGACAGTATGTGGCTGAGAGCTGTATCAGTCAATCCTAAACAGTCTATAAATCCATGTACAGTGTAAAATATTCATTTATGTAATTTGGAATTTTTACAATACAATTTTATGTAATCATGTTTGTTTTTCCCTACCCAGAACCATCTTCCCTGGTGAATCTGGAAACAGTCTCTGATTGCACAAAGCCACTGTGTATTCCATTCTTGGTCTTCCCTGGAGTAAAGGTAAATGGCCAGTCTTCGCGAACGAAGATCTGGGAAAGGTGTTCCCACCTTTCAAGCCTGCGCAATGGAT